>JAULJL010000012.1:17250000-18450000 GCA_030761205.1 Fremontodendron californicum | reverse complement strand
TATGACGAAAATTGTTAGAAAAATGCACCCACCTATTATACCTACCTTTGAAATTTGTAAAGCTTGTCTCTTGTCATTTAGCCCTCCAAAATGTGTATAAATAGAGGGCCTTGGATGAGTATTGGGATACATTATACATTGGTAGGATATTAGCCATTGTAATAAAATTCTCTAAGTTTTCTTCTTCTTTCCTTTCTCTAGTTTTCTTTTTTTTTATTTACTTATGCTTCTTACATTTCTTTTCATTTTATTCATATCTAGTATGTGTTGCTAATCATATTGTTGAGGTGATGAGGTGAAGCTTTTGGTAAATGATAAGGTTAGTCTCTTAAACATGAGCTAAAATGAATCATCATTTATAAACACTAGTATAGATAATATTTTCTTTTGGTTTAAAATCATACTTGCAAAGTAGAGATCTTGATTCATTATTGACAATGAAAATGGCACAGTAAATGCTTGGTTTCATAACCTTGATTTATTGTAGACATATACCTTGGCATAAGGAATGCTTGGACTCTTTTTATGACTTTTGAGGACACCAAATGAACATAATATCATATGCTATGGACGTTGGACTATTTGGACTGAATTGCTAAACCTTCCGATTGGAACCTCCCTTATGTGTGGATTTCAATTGTGTAATAAAACAAGATTAATCTTAGCATAACACCAAGAGTGGATTCTCTAACCTCAACATCCTTTCTTATTGTTTTTTATATCTTGTTTAATTGCTTTTATGTTATTTTGTTCTCTAATATCTTGTTTACTTTCTTTGTTATTGATTCCCTAATATCTTGTTTATTTTCTTTTTCATATATATTTATAAACTTATACTTACTAGTACGCTTCCCTGTGGTTCGACCTCGGACACCCAAGAATTTATTACTTGAACATAACCTGCACTTGGGTTTACAACTCTTAATTGAGTCTCCATCAAGTTTTTGGCGCCGTTGCCGGGGAGGCAATACTAAGTATATAAGTTTATAAGTATTTTTATTTTTATTTTTATTGGCTGGTTATACCGCCTAATTTTCTATATATTTATATTTATATTGTATATTAACTTTGTTTTATTTTTATTGGCTGGTTATACCGCCTAATCTGTATATTAACTTTGTTTTATGCTTGTTTGGCGACGTGATTTTAGATCTCGTCGTTTAGTTAGATTTTATTGTGAAACTTTTTCAGGTAATCTTTCTAATACAACTCCGACCATGGCTAACAATGAAAGTGTTCATGCTGAAGATGAGAACAGACAAGTACGCACCATGCGTGACTACTTGCAACCAACTCGAAGCTCGTCACCCTCTTGTTTTATTTTTCCTCTCAATGCAAACAACTTTCGTTTTAAACCAGGTATGATAGCTTTGCTTCCAAATTTCCATGGGTTAGAATCGGAAAGTGCTTACTCGTTTCTAAAAGACTTCGAAGATGTATGTGTCACCTTTAATGACCAACAATGCACAAATGAAATTGTCAAGCTAAAATTATTTCCTTTTTCTTTAAAAGATAAAGCAAAAATTTGGCTTCATAATTTAAAACCAAGGTCAATTGACACATGGCAAGAATTACAAACTGAGTTTCTAAAGAAATTTTTCCCAGCACATAAAACTACTGCTTTGAAAAGACAGATTCAAAATTTCAATCAAAATCAAAATGAAGCATTTTTTCAGTGCTGGGAGCGTTTTAAAGATTTGTTAAGTTCTTGTCCACATCATGGTTTTGAAAAATGGCGTCTTATTAGTTTCTTTTATGAAAGTTTAACTCCCGAAACTAAACAATTTGTTGAAACAATGTGTAACGGTGAGTTTCTAGCAAAAGAACCTGAAGAAGCCTTTGACTACCTAGACCATTTGGCAGATAACTCTCAAGCCTGGCACACAGATAATTCCTCTGAAAGTTCCAATAGATCTAATCTTTTTTCTAACAGAGGTAAATATCATTTTAGTCAAGAAGATGAGATAAAAGCTAAAGTAGCTAATTTGGCTAGAAAGATTGAAGCCATGGAACTTAGAGAAGTAAAAGAAGTCAAAACGGTTAAAAATGAAGAAAGTTGTGGAATTTCTGAAATCATGGGACACCCCACTTCTGAATGTCCAAACATTCCCATTCTTAAAGAAGCGTTGCATGATCAAGTAAATTCCATAAACACATTTAAAAAGCCTTTTCCTTCTCCTTACTCTGAAACGTATAACCCTGAATGGAGAAATCATCCCAACTTCAGTTGGCGGAATAATAATCATGTTCAGGTACCACAATCTCAAAAGCCGGGCAACACTTTTTCCTATCAACCTTCACGTGTACAAACCTTGGAAGAGACATTGCAAGCATTCATGCAAACACAAGCAAATGTGAATAACCAAACTTCACAGGACATCAATGAGATCAAAAACACCTTGTCCACATTGACAGCTTCATTACGCACTCAAGAAAAAGGTAAGTTTCCTGCTCAACCTCAGCCTAACCCTTCTACTCAATGTCTTGTTTCTTGCTCCAATGAAACTCAACAGGAAAATGCCAGTTCTATCACAACTCTTCGAAGTGGAAAGGCAATTGACAAAAACATTCCATCAAAAGACCAAGATCCTCCTTCCCCTCCGAAAAGTAATGGTAAGGATGATGGTAAGTCTGAACTTCTTGAAAATTTGGACAAAGAAAAAGGTATGCATCCTGCTCCTTTTCCTCAAAGGTTGCAAACAATAAAGAATTTGAATCAAAATGCAGAAATTTATGAACTTTTCAAACAAGTTAAGATTAACATTCCTTTATTGGATGCAATCAAACAAGTTCCATCTTATGCTAAATTTTTGAAGGACATGTGCATAGTTAAATGGAAACATAATGTACAAAAGAAAGCATTTCTGACGGAAAGTGTGAGCTCAATCATTCAGCACCTTACTCCACCAAAATTCAAAGATCCTGGATGTCCAACAATCTCATGCATCATTGGAAACACTAGAATAGAACGTGCATTGCTTGATCTTGGTGCTAGTGTTAATCTTTTGCCTTTTTCTGTTTATCAACAGTTAGGTTTAGGTGAACTCAAGGAAACACCTGTTACACTTCAACTAGCTGATCGTTCTGTAAAAATTCCTCGAGGGATAGTTGAAGATGTTTTGGTTCAAATTGAAATTTTTTACTTCCCTGTTGATTTTATTGTTTTGGACACACATCCTGTTTCAAATCCAAATGTTCAAATTCCTGTTATATTAGGCCGTCCATTTCTTGCAACTTCTAATGCTCTGATAAATTGCAGGAATGGTATTTTGAACATTTCTTTTGGAAATATGACTTTAGAATTAAATGTGTTCAACATTTGCAAGCAACCTGGTGATGATTCAGAAGTACATGAAGTGGATTTCATTGAAGAACTTGTTCATGAACATCTCACCACTACCACATTCCATGATCCTTTAGAAGCTTATTTAATTGAATGTGAGTTTGATAATGCTTCAGAAATTTCACACACTGATTCTTTGTTAAATTCTTTTCAGGATAAGCATCGTTGGAAACAAAAGTTTGAGGAACTCCCATCACTCACAAATGTCACTGTACCATCAACTATTGAACCGCCCAAGCTGGATTTAAAACCATTGCCATCCGAGCTAAAATATTCCTTTTTGGGAAAAATTCCTTCTCAATGGAGCCCCCAAGATAAAAGGAAGTTTCTGAATGAGGTAAAGAAGTTCTACTGGGATGACTCTTACTTGTTCAAATATTGTCCTGATCAAATTTTTCGAAGATGCATTCCCAACAATGAGGTAAGTAGTGTAATTAAGTTTTGTCATTCCGAGGCATGTGGTGGTCTTTTTTCATCAAAGAAAACTGCTGCAAAAATTTTACAGTGTGGATTTTACTGGCCAACTTTATTCAATGATGCATATGAGAATTCTAAAATTCATAAAGAAAGAACTAAAGCCTTTCATGACAAGTTAATTTCAAGAAAAATATTTGATGTTGGGCAAAAAGTTCTACTTTATAATTCTAGACTTCACATATTTCCTGGTAAGTTGAGATCAAGATGGACTGGCCCATTTGTGGTTAAGCATGTGTATCATTATGGAGCAGTTGACATTGAGAATCCTCAAAATGGTAACGTATTCAAGGTAAATGGACAAAGACTCAAACTCTTTTTGGAAAATCATGTTACTCAAGAAGAGGTTGTTTTTCTTTCTGATCCTTGTTTTGAAAATAACTAGATGTAAATATAATTTTTACTAATCTTAAAAAAAAAAAAAAAAAAAAAATTGTTGTGTTTTAAGACATTTAGAAGTATTCATTCTGAACAAGGTCTGAGTAAGGGAGACTTGAGACATACCTTGTCAGTTTGATTTTAACCTTTTTATGTTTACTTGTTAATTTTTGTTTAGTATTTTAGGATTATTTAGGTTGCATGAGTTTGTTTTGTTTTGAGTCTTAGTTGTTCCTATTCTTATGTTATTAGTTCTTTTCTCTTACACATGATTCTTTCATTTGGGTTAATAGACTTACATTGAGGACAATGTAAGAATTAAGTGTGGGGGGAATGATTTAGGATTTCTTTTATTTTTGTCTACTATTTTTTTATGAGTCTTTATTATTATTATTATTATTTTTTTAGTGTGTTTTAGTTCCTTTTTAATACAATGATGAGATATGAATTGCATAAGTCTAAAACAGATTTATTAGTGAGAAGATTTTCATGAGAATTGAGCTTGATGTCAACCTTTTTATGAGCCAATGTTAATATGATATGTTGATTGAGAAAGAAGCATGTTTAGACTTAATCTGACTTGTATAATCATCCTTGTGAGTTTTTGAGCCTATAATGATTGATGCATTATACAAATCAATCTAATTTCTTTCTTGAGTGCTCTTATGATTACATGATTCTCTAGAACTTGCTTTAAACCGTTTGAGACTATATTGATACATGTGACAACATGAATATGATAGAGGCATTAGGATTATAACCAGAGCCAAACAGCCATCCATTATTAATGTTCTAAGAGAACATCCCCACTAGTGAGCCAATTTGAGCCTACATTAAATATGCTATTTTTTTGGTAACCAGAACTTACACCTAGCCTAAATATACTTATATCCTTACCCTTGTTCTAAAGATGGATTATATATTTTGAGACATATTGCAAAAACAAGGGATACTTTTTGAAAATTTGGGTTAGAACGAAAGATAACTGTGGGGGAGGAGAGAGGCAAAAGTCAAGAGAAAAAGAAAGGGATCATTGTCAAATACATTCCCATATTAAAAAAAAAAAATAAAAAAAAAAATCTTCTCTTGAACTTCTAGTTAAAGTAAAGAAAAAGATGTTACAAAGTTGGTTAGAATGAAGCAAAGGCTCAACATGAATATTTAGCCTATGTTATTATGTGCTTTATAAGAGTTTTGAGAAGTTTTATTTGTATGATCTTATTATGTCTCTAAACTCTATGAACTCTTTGGAACCTTTGTGATATCTTTATCCTTTTGTTCTTTAACCACATTATAACCCTTTGGCCCCATTACAACCTTGAAAAAAAGACCTCTTGATTTATGAAGTTGTATGATCTAAATAGTGGAGAATAGGTGGACAAGCAAGCATATGGTAGAACTATTTTCATGAGATTGATTGAGTGTAAACACTTTACCACTACTTTAAAGAGTGAAAATCATGAGAGTATCCCATGTGAGAGGTTGAAATTAAGTTGAATATGCACTATTTTGATTGAAATATGTTATGTTAATATTGGCTTAACTCATTTATTTACATTCAAGCATGATTTTTTGTGAAATTCTTTGAGCTATTGATTAGTTTACAAGACTTGTTCAAAGATTGTCTCTAATTTATATTGAAAGGATTAGGAGTAAATATTTTTAGTGTATGTAGTTTACTTATATTTTAGTTTTTCAATGTTTGTGGGTATCGTTCTAGCAAACCCTCACGAGACTAAACTCGTCCACTAGGGACACCTAGGGGTTTAAAGGCTTGTGTCACATGCTAAGTGCCACCGTGATTTCCAACGAAAATGGATTAGATTAGATTTTCTTATTTTATTTTTATTGAGTCGTTGCTAGGGACTAGCAACAATCTAAGTGTGGGGGTGTGATAACTCGTATAATTATATAGTTCTTAGTTATGCTTTATTATTGTTTTGTGTCAAATACGAGTTATTATTGTTTAGTCTAATTGTGTTTATGATCTTTTATATTTTTATGTAATTTGGTGTTTTTCACAAGTTTCTTTGAGTGATTTCAGATTACTAGAATTAAGGGCAAATCCAGTTCAGTTCCAGTTCCGACACCGTTTGGAATATCAGCTATATCTCGAGTTTCACTGAAGAAATAAGGCTGAAATTTGTAGCCGTGCAAAGCTAAGAGGGATATCTATCTTTTTCATGTTTTACACTTCTTGAAACGGAGTCGTTTTCCCTAGCGAAATCGACCATCAAGTTGGCTGATGTGCAATGACGTCTGTGCTGACCTGTTTTCGTATTTTGCCCATATCTTCTTATCCACATCAGCCAATGAGCTGATTCCAACGGCTATGGATCCGTAACTGATAGGGGTATATTTTTCTAGAAGACAATTTTATCAGATCGAGCCTCCAACATTGACAAAATCGACCATCAAGCTGGCTAATCAGAATTGTCATACAATATGACGAAAATTGTTAGAAAAATGCACCCACCTATTATACCTACCTTTGAAATTTGTAAAGCTTGTCTCTTGTCATTTAGCCCTCCAAAATGTGTATAAATAGAGGGCCTTGGATGAGTATTGGGATACATTATACATTGGTAGGATATTAGCCATTGTAATAAAATTCTCTAAGTTTTCTTCTTCTTTCCTTTCTCTAGTTTTCTTTTTTTTTATTTACTTATGCTTCTTACATTTCTTTTCATTTTATTCATATCTAGTATGTGTTGCTAATCATATTGTTGAGGTGATGAGGTGAAGCTTTTGGTAAATGCTAAGGTTAGTCTCTTAAACATGAGCTAAAATGAATCATCATTTATAAACACTAGTATAGATAATATTTTCTTTTGGTTTAAAATCATACTTGCAAAGTAGAGATCTTGATTCATTATTGACAATGAAAATGGCACAGTAAATGCTTGGTTTCATAACCTTGATTTATTGTAGACATATACCTTGGCATAAGGAATGCTTGGACTCTTTTTATGAGTTTTGAGGACACCAAATGAACATAATATCATATGCTATGGACGTTGGACTATTTGGACTGAATTGCTAAACCTTCCGATTGAAACCTCCCTTATGTGTGGATTTCAATTGTGTAATAAAACAAGATTAATCTTAGCATAACACCAAGAGTGGATTCTCTAACCTCAACATCCTTTCTTATTGTTTTTTATATCTTGTTTAATTGCTTTTATGTTATTTTGTTTATTTTGTTCTCTAATATCTTGTTTACTTTCTTTGTTATTGATTCCCTAATATCTTGTTTATTTTCTTTTTCATATATATTTATAAACTTATACTTACTAGTACGCTTCCCTGTGGTTCGACCTCGGACACCCGAGAATTTATTACTTGAACATAACCTGCACTTGGGTTTACAACTCTTAATTGAGTCTCCATCATCTACAAGCATACACAAACTTGATCCACCGTCTATGAATCATTTAAAGAGACCCGAGTCGATCTCTGTCTTACGAGGGTCTTACATATTATTTGATTTCTTTACTTTTACTAATTTGTTTCTTCTTTTTTTATGCAATTTTTTTTTTTGTCATCATAATGGATAGGGAAAGTTATTGGCCTCAGGATAGTCTTCACCCAAAAGGGCTTTCATGGAGGGTCGGGTTACTTCGATAGTGGAAGAGCCTGTAGTGGTAAGAGAGCGCTCGGAGTCGGATCAATGAAAAGATGGGGATTGCAAAGAGGGATACGTGTAATTATTGTCAGAACGGGTAGAGATAGATTTCCGACAGAATGATCTCCGTGGGCTGACAGATATTTGGAATCAAAGAATATGTCAGAGAAGAAGGCTTTCATTCAGATATACGAGGACATAGCATTGTTGATACCGGTCAGAGTTAATAGTGAGTTGATTCGGGCCATGATGCAATTCTGGAATCCTGCTTACCGATGCTTCACCTTTAACAAGGAAGATATGACACCGACCATAGAAGAGTATTCGACTTTGATGGGTATTGAGAATACCATCCCGGATCAGATTTATTTGAAGGATTCGAGTACATTGGGATTCAAAAAGAAGTTATCTAAGATTGTGAGAATGGACAACAAATGGATCGAAGGTGATGTGGTTAAGAAAGGGAAAAGTGAGTGTATCCCTTGGGACGCCCTCCAATCTTTGATCCAAAGCCACCCGAATAGAGAGATTGCTAGGGATATCTTCGCCTAGCCATATATGGTTTGGTTAACTTCCCAGGGACATTAGGACATGTAGAGGTAGCCATGGTCGACCTCTTTGAGAAGTTAAGGCAGAAGATAGATCTGTCCCCAGCCATCATAGCAGAAACAATCCGATCTTTGAATTTTTGCAAGCGAGGGGGAAAAGGGACATTGAAGGATGTGCGCAACTCCTCTATATTTAGATTCAGAGTCACTTCTGTAAGAGGGAGGAGGTTTTTTTTAAACCATACATGAAATCCCTAGTATCGATTAGCGAGTTTCTTAAGAGGGATTGGCTTGAGGATAGATATGAAGGGCAATGGATCAACATGCTCTGCAACCTTAAGGATGAGATGGTAACTTGGAGAGCTCTATGGATGGTTCCTATGCTGATGTTGTACAAATATAGGGACAAGCCGGGGGTTTCACTACTTGGGATTTAGGGAGCCGTGAGTTACGCACCTCTGTTGGTACACAGACAGGTCGAGTCTCGACAATTCATGCCCGCAACTCATGTGCTGGGTCTATTAGAGTTTACCTATGGAGAGGATGGGTACTCAGGAAAGGTGTGAGAAATAGTCGAAGCATGGAAGAAGACTCATCAGATAAAGGTGGCTCAATATGCCGACATCGTCACACCCGACTACATGGTATGGAGAGGTAAAAGGGTTAATGATAGACTATTGACGTTTGATGGGGAAGAACTTCAACTCACGGATTCGCAACCAAAGGAAGTGCCATCAGCAATAGAGATCATGAGTCAGGAATTTGAAAATGAGAAAAGCCGACTGAACAAACAGATTGCCCAACTTAGGGATGAGGTCAGCGAGTGGAAAATGAAAGACGTTATGCGGGAAGCCGATAAGGAAAATTTCAAGAGAGAACGGGATACTATCAAGGGTGATCTTGAAGACCTACACTTGGAAAATAAAAAGTTTTATTTGAACTAAAATATGAAGGGGCCTCTAAGTCCTCCAGGGAATGGCAGAAAAAAGTTGACAACCTCAAGGAAAAGAGTGACTACTAGAAAGGGAAAGCGAAAAAGGACGAGGTCAGAGCTCTCAGACTTGTGCAAGAAAAGCGAGTTAAGGAAAGCTCGCACACCATTGTTTCTGCTGAACTGTTGAAGACTCAGATAGAGAACAAAAGGCTACGGGCCAAGCTGAAGATTGAAGAAGAAAAGTAGCCCGAGACAGAAGCCTTTTGGAGGAGAGTTCAAGATCTAGAGGGGTCATTTCAGAGCCATCAGAAGCACATTGACTCTCTGTTGAGGACTTTGGATGAGAAAGAAAGGGTGTGGCAAGTCACCCACCAAATGACCACTGAGGCTTGCCTAAAAAGGCACGAGTACATCGAGCACATCACTACCCAGATTCGTCGAGCAGGTTGGAAAATCGGGTAGATGGTCGAAAGGGCAAAAGATCTGAGATCCGAGGTCATCCCATTATGAACATATGGGCAGTGGATGTTAGATTTTCTAGATGTGGCTATAGCACAGTATAGACAGATCCAGTGTTTTATCATTGATGTAATCAAATTTTGTAATTAATAAAAGACCATTTGATTAAGATTATCCCGTGGCCAATACCTTCCACACATTCATTCATTAATTTACTAACGTTTGCATTTATTCATTCATTTATGCATTTATTCATTTGATCACTTACTCATTCATTCATTCATACATCTTTATTCATTCATTCTTTCATACATTAAATAAATAAAAGAAATGATGTGTCATGAAGTTCTAATCCGTGATATTTAAACTTAAGGATTGAAAATTGGGCGTCCACCGAAACACCCAGAGAGAAGTACTCCACGTCAGTATAATACTCGATCGCAAGCCAAGATCATGGAGAATGAACAGGTTGCCGGATAGAGAGAATGGAAAAGGCACAAGATGAGTTAAGGGAACAGTTGGCCAAATCTCAGATCGAATCGAGAGATCAGATGAATAAGTTGATGGAGCTGGTGTCCGCCGTAGTTAAGGGAAAGGGACACACGAAAAATTCAGCCCTACCAATAGAATAAGGAAGTCAAGAGGGCAAAGAGGGTCAGCAAGAGGCCGTACTGTCAAACAGCCAGTCCTCACAGAATATAGAAACTTAATCGCCGACAACTGTAATGCCTTTCATGTATGTTCAACCCAACACAGGGGCACAAAAATAGATGTCGATTGGGGTAAATCTTGGGGCAATCCCGGCAAATCCTATGAGGTCCAGATCTGGATGATCTCACTGAGCAAGAAAAGTTGAAAATGGCAGAACTAAAAAAGGTTGAAACGGTTGAGTCACAAAAGAAATATCAGTTGTTGAAAGAAAGGCTGCGGGCCGTGGAAAGGGCTAAATTGTTTGGCAGCTTCGATGCTAAGGAGACGAGTCTACTTTCTGGTCTAGTGATCCCACCTAAATTCAAAACGCCAGATTTTGAGAAATACAACGGGACCACTAATCCTTCCATGCACTTGACAATGTATTGCTGGAAGATGACCGAGCATGATAGTGATGAGAAGTTGCTTATCCACTGTTTCCAAGACAGTTTTACTAGGTCCGCAACTCGATGGTACAACCAGCTTACCCAAAGCAATATCCGCTACTGGAAGGACTTGGCTAGGGCCTTTTTAGAACACTATAAATACGTGTCTGATATGGTACCCGACAGACTATGTTTACAAAATATGGAGAAGAAAACTACTAAAAGTTTCAAAGAGTTTGCGCAGAAATGGAGAGATATGGCTACCCAGGTGCATCACCTTTGACCGATAAAGAAACTATGATTCTCTTTATAACACTCTGAAGGTACCATACTATGAAAAGTTGGTGGGTAATGCCACTAAATTTTTTTCAGATATGGTCATATCCGGAGAAATTATTGAAATCGCTATTAAGAGCAGAAAGATGGAAAGTGGGGAACAAGTCACCCACAAGAAACCAACCCCTGTCAAGAAGAAATAAGAAGAGGCTCATGTAGTCAGTTTCAGTAACTGCCCTTTTACACCTCCAGCACCCTATACACCTTACCCAACCTATAACCATACTACCCAGCTATAAACAACCTCACTCAAAACCCTTTTCCTTACATAGCCATACCATCACAACCATACTCGACTGGCATATCTCCTTAGATAGCCATTCTACCAAACACTCAAAACATCACCGAAATGATCAAAGGCCTGTGAGGAATAACCAAAAGCCTTAATATGACCCTATCCCTACCACTTACAACACTTGTACCCGTAACTTCTATAGAGGCAACTCGTCGCACCTATCTTTCTCCAGTCTTTAAAACCTCTATATCCCAAGTGGTATGATTCCAATGCTCATTGTGCGTACCATGCGGGGATTCAAGGGCACTCAACGAAAAACTACACTGCTTTCAAGCGCAAGGTCCAAAGCCTCATTGATGCGAGAATTATAAAATTCGGATCAAAAAATGGGCTTAATATTGCGGGTAACCCTTTGCCTAATCACACGGAGGCTAAGGTTAACGTGATAATGTCAAGAGAGTTTTAGAAGGTAAAGAGGGATGCTAGAAATATAAAGATGCCAATGATCAGAGTCTGGGTAGAGATGGTCAAGATAGGGTTGATTCAACCGAAATCGGATGTGAGGAAGATAGCCAACCAGCCGGAGGATTTTTTCCAATATCATGAGTGTAAGGGGCATGCCATTCAGGACTGTGAAGAGTTTTTGGCCAAGATTCAGAGGATGATTGATATGGGCGAGACCTAGTTTTTTGAAAAGGTAGAAGATCCGAAAGTCAGTATGAATGAAATCGGTTATAGGGTGGATAGACCCTTGATCATATATTACGATGAGCCAGAGGTAAAGGCTATTCCATTGATTGAGGGACCCACTCCAAAATTGATCATAGAATTTGTCGTCCCCTTTTCCCTATAAAGAAGACAAGGCGATTCCATGGAGCTATGAATGCAATATGGCGATACCGAGATCCTCGAATCGTCAGGAAGCTACCGTAGATGTAACTGGAGTGGGTCATTAAACCCGAAGTGGTAGATGCTATACCCCAAAACAGTTGAACATGGTCAAATGAGAAAGATAGAAGGACCATATAAAGGGAAAAGGATAATGGAATCAGTCCGCATAGAGGTAGAACAGTCAAGGGTAGTCGAGAAAGATTTGTCCCCGGTTAATAAAGTGAAAGAGCCAGTGAATGAAAAGGAGGCCTGCGAATTTTTAAAGTTCATCAAACATAGTGAATACAGTGTAGTAGAACAATTGCACCACCAATCGGTGAGGATTTTCAGTTCTTTCACTACTGTTAAACTCAGAGCCACATCGAAATGCTCTGCTAAGAATTTTCAACCAAGCTTATGTGGCCAACAACATATCGGTAGAAACGTTAGACCGATTAGTGGGGAAAATCGCAGCAGATGACTATATCTCTTTCAGTTATGATGGGATACCGCCAAATGGTATAGGATCTACCAAGGCTCTTTATATAACCACTACCTGCAAGGGGCACATTCTGCTGCGAGTACTCCTCGACAAAGGATCCTCTTTGAATGTGATGCCATTGGAAACCTTGCCGAAACTGGCAATTGATATGTCTTACATGCTGCCGAGCCATACCGTTGTCAAAGCCTTTGATGGCACTCACCGGGAGGTGATGGAAGCATTATGAAATCCCGCTCCAGATAGGTCTTTGTACCTATGAGGTCAAATTCCAAGTGATGGACATCACCCCATCTTACAATTGTCTACTGGAAAGGTCATGGATTCACTCTGCCGGGGCTGTGCCGTCACCTCTACACCAAAAGCTAAAATTTGTGATGGAAGAACGCCTAGTCAGTGTGTTAGGAGAAGAAGATATTATAGCTTCTACATCCACCGATTCCCCTTATATAAAAGTGAATGAGGATGCCATAGAATGCTCGTTCAGGTCGTTGGAGTTTGTCAACACTGTATTCATCACTGAAGGATGTAACATTCTAGAGCCGAGGTTATCCAAGAGTACTAGATTAGGGGTAAAGACGATAGTAGAAAAAGGCTGTCGCGCAGGGAACAGATTAGGAAAATACTTCCAAGGAATGGCTAGAGCGATAGAAGTGGCCGGAAAGAAAGACCGATTCGGTCTTGGGCACCTCCCTAAAACTCATGAGAAAAGAAGACAAGTTGAGAAGAATAGAAAGAGGAGGATGGCCCGACTTTCAGGTGTGGATATGGAATGGAAGCCCATGACTTTCCTTCCAATCCTTCACATTTTTTGCTCAGCAGGTTTCGAGTTTGGTGGAAAAAATTCTGATGATGTGATGGTCATGTTGGAACAAGCATTCAAGAAATTCTACGGGGGTAAGGATAAACAGCCGCAGGAAATGATGATCGGCATGGCTGAAATAGATGAGCTGGGAATGAAAGCACAAGTTGGATGGTGTTCCCATATCCTCCGGGTTATGAGTTGACGAACTGGAGTGTGACTGAACTTCTTGTAGTTTTTAGGTCTACTCTAGAGTAATGCTCTAAATCAATCTTAATTGCCTCTGCCCAAGGGAATTAAGAATCCTTTTGTATGGGATTAAGTTTAAGACTTTTTAATTTAATAAAAAACAATCACGATGCATTTCTTCATATTGATGTGTCCACATTCTTTCATTTTTCATTCTTTCATTATTATTGCCTATATGCCTTCCTATATTGTTTCTTCCCCACCTATTTACAGGTGCCCGGATGCGAAATATGAGGATTGTCTTGTTAATAATTCTGAAATCGATTTTGAAAAACCCATTTGTGCGGGTGATTTTGACGCCAACGAATATGTCAAGGATTGTGATCTTCCTCCAGATCTATTGAGAATAATAGAACAAGAGGAGAAACAAGTATTGCCTCATAAAGGGCAGTTAGAAGTGATAAATTTGGGGAATGGGGAAGAAATAAAAGAGGTCAAGATTGGGACTGCCATTTCACCATCGATAAAGCGAGAATTGATAATTCTACTCCGGGAATACGCAGATGTGTTGGCATGTTCGTACCAAGACATGCCTGGGTTGGACCCTAATATTGTGGTTCACAAACTCCCGTTGAAACCAGATTGCAAGCCAATGCAGTAGAAGTTAAGAAGAATGAGGCCCGAGATACTGTTAAAAATAAAGGAATAAGTGAAAAAGCAATTCGATGCCGGATTTTTAGAAGTGCCAAAATAGCCGGAGTGGGTAGCAAACATTGTCCCAATTTCGAAAAAAGATGGCAAAGTACGGATGTGTGTCGATTACCAGGATCTAAATAGGGCAAGCGCTAAAGATAATTTCCCATTGCCTCATATTGATACTCTAGTCGACAATACTGCGAAGAATTCTGTGTTTTCCTTCATGGACGAGTTCTCAAGGTATAATCAGATTAAGATGGCACCGAAGGATATAGAGAAAACCACATTCGTGACGATATGGGGAACATTTTGCTATAAAGTGATGCCATTCGGATTGAAGAACGTCAGGTCAACATATCAAAGAGCTATGGTAACTTTGTTCCATGACATGATGTATAAAGGAATCGAAGTTTATGTCGATGATATGCTCGGAAAGTCGCAAAAAAGAGGACGAACATGTTGTGAATCTTAGAACGCTCTTTGAAAGGTTGAGAAAGTTCCAACTTAAACTCAATCCGAAAAAGTGTACTTTTGGGGTAACTTCAAGAAAGCTACTAGCTTCATTGTTAGCAAGAAAGGGATTGAAATAGATCCAGATAAAGTGAAAGCTATTAAGAGCTCGCCTCTACCTTGTACTTAGAAGGAAGTAAGAAGCTTTTTGGGTAGACTGAATTATATATATTGATCATCTCTCAACTGACAGATAAGTGTGATCCGATATTCAAGCTACTCCGAAAGCGTGATCCGGGGAAATGGGATGAAAGATGCCAGATAGCCTTTTATAAGGTCAAGCATTATCTGTCAAACCCACTGATACTAATGCCACCTGTCCTAGGAAAGCCGCTGATATTGTCTTTGTCAGTATTCGAAAAGTTCATGGGATTTGTATTAAGGCAACATGATGAAATGGAAAAGAAAGAACAAGCCATCTACTATCTCAGCAAGAAGTTCACTGAGTACGAGTTGAAGTATTCATTAGTAGAAAGGCTTTGTTGTGCTCTAGCCTGGACTGCCCGAAGGATTAGGCTGTATATGTTGTATCACACAACATGGCTGATTGCAAAGTTAGATCCCTACAAATACGTATTCGAAGTGCCTTCGTTGTCAGGAAGAACGGTAAGATGGCAAGTGTTGCTTTTCGAATATGATATTGTGTATGTGAGCCAAAAAGCTATAAAGGGTAGCGCAACAGCCGAATTCCTAGCAAGTCAAGCGGTGGAGGATTACGAGCCTCTGGATTTTGATTTCTCTGACGAAGACTTAATGTGTGTCTCGCAAGAAAATGGGACTTCCTCTGAAAAGAAAACCTGGAAAATATATTTTGATGGCACATCTAATGCCATAGGGCACGGGATCAGTGCAGTGCTCATATCCCTTGAGGAAGATTATTATCCCTTCACTTCCATATTGGATTTTGATTGTACAAACAATACCGCTGAGTATAAGGCATGTACTATGGGCCTTCATGCCACCATAGAAAGAAAGATCAAGACGCTAGAGGTCTTCGGAGACTCAGCCTTGGTAATATACCAACTGCGCGGAGTGGGAAACTCGAGATGCCAAGCTAGTCTGATATCGAGAGCTTATACTAAGCTTGATTGAAGAGTTTGAAGAAGTGGGTTTCAATTACTTGCCCCGAGAAGAAAATCAAAGGGCAGATGCTTTAGCCACTTTATCATCAGTGTTTGAAGAGAATGAAGGGGCTGAAGTGTGCCAATCATGATGAGCATATATGAGTCTCCTGCCCACTGCTTGCGTACCGAAGAAGAAGCATATGGTCACCCTTGGTATTATGACATCTTGCAATACATCAAGAGTTAACAGTACCCGGAACAAGCAACGAAAAATGATAAAAGAACCCTGAGGAGAATGGCAATAGGTTTTGTCTTAGACGGTGAAATCCTTAACAAGAAAGGGAAGGACCAAGTTCTATTGAGATGTGTCATTTTCGCTGAAGCTCAAAGAATCCTCGAAGAGGTTCACGAAGGAATATGCGGCACTCACACCAATGGCCATATGCTGGATAAATAGATTATGAGGGCAGGATACTATTGGCTAACAATGGAAGGGAATTGCATCAATTATTCCCGGAAGTGCCATAAATGTCAGATATATGCAGACAAGATTCATGTGCCTCCATCAAAACTGCATGTCATGACGGCTCCATGGCCATTTTCGATGTGGGGAATGGATATGGTCGGGCCTATTACCTTGAAAGCTTCGAATGGACACCGTTTCATCTCGGTGGCCATAGACTATTTCACAAAATGGGTAGAAGCCGCTTCTTATGCCAATGTAACAAAGTCAGTGGTATGTAGATTTATCAAGAAGGAGATTGTGTGCTGATATGGACTCCCGGAGAGAATAATTTTGAACAATGCTCTCAACCTCAACAATAAGATGATGAGGGAAGTATGTACCCAATTCAAGATCAAGCATCATAATTCGTCGCCTTATCGCCCAAAAATGAATGGGGTAGTAGAAGCAGCCAACAAGAACATCAAGAAGATTGTTGAAAAGATGACTGATGTATACAAAGATTGGCATGAGATCTTGCCTTTTGCTCTCCATGCATATCGTACCTTAATTCGCATATCTACAGGTGACATGCCATTTTCACTAGTATACGGGATGGAGGTAGTGCTACCTATTGAGGTTGAAATCCCTTCACTTCATGTTTTAATGGAAGTTGGTCTAGAAGAGGCAGAATGGGTTAGAGCTCACTAGGAACAGCTGAATCTCATCGAGAAGAAAAGGCTAAAGGAAATATGCCACGGGCAGATGTATCAGAAGAGGATAATCCGAGCCCACAACAAAAAAGTTCGCCCCAGGCAATTTCGAGAGGGAGAGTTCAACTGAGGAAGGTTCTCCCTATTGTGAAAATCCTCGCGAAAATGGGCTCCGAATTGGGAAGAACCCTATGTGGTGAAAAGAGTTTTTTGTGGAAGAGCATTGATCTTAACTCGAATGGACAGTGATGACTTGAGAAATCCCGTAAATGCTGATGAATTGAAGAAATACTATGCTTGAAGAAAAAAAAAAGAAAAAATATGATACTGTACATATGAGAATTCGAATGATTCTAAGTGCAAAAATGAAAATTCTGTTTATCTATTTCCCCTGAGGATTGCTTTTCAATGAGAATATTCATTCTTAATATGATAAATGGCCATCTTTCATGCTCCTTTCACTCAGAAGAAAATATCCTTAGTTACCCTTTTTGAGCCTTAGGAATTCTTTCTTTCTTTGAACCTTGATCAATGATCACCCTCCGCACTGGGGGGAATGCGAGGAAAAACCTCTTAAAAAATGGCAAAATAAGCCATCAAAAAGAAAAAAGGAAGAAAAGAAAAAAACACACACAAAAAAATGTGTGAAAAATTATGGCAAATGAAAGCCAATAATGAAAAGAAACAAAATTCAAAAAAAAAAAAAAAAGAGAGAAAAGTCCAAAAAGGATGAATGTTTCAAAAATAAATCCTTCTCATGAAATGATCCTTGATCTGATCACCATTAAAAACATTTTGGGCCTTTTATCCTTTCTTTCTAAACCCGAACCTTGGCCTACATTACGTGCTTTTAAAGTCCATTTTGATCAAGCATGAATATTTAACTTGAAGGGTTTCTCCTCAGATTTCATCCTATCTTTTGAATTGTCATTTTACCATGAAAGAATTTAGAATTCTCAGATGCATGGTGGTACACAAAAAAAGAAAATAAAAAGAATGTAAAATGCGAGGTTTAAGCCGAAAACCCGAAAAGGGCGACTTAAAACCGAACGGGGGACACTTGGGTTGAAAACCCGCAAAGGGCAGCCCAAGTACTGATCAAAGATTGAATTAATGCCCTGTGTAAAAGGGAAAAAAATCAAAAAATCAGAGAAAAAGGGTAAAGCTCAGTTTAAAGCAACAGTGAAAGTCGAGAAGTCACCCAAGTGAATGGTTCGTTCAAAAGATACTTCAGAGAAACTAAAGCAGGAAGGGTCCAGGATATTCCGCATCTGGGGCATCTATACCTTCTCCTTTACATTTTCCTTTTAAATCCTTGATATTCATATCTAAACCATTTTGCAATGAACTCTTGTTGGCCCTCTCATGGCATATGGCTGTTTCAAACCATCTTTCATATATGTTGCGATGTATTTTGATTATTATCAAATTGAGTCATGATTAGTAAACATAAAAATCCTTAAATAAAATGATTTCTTTGCATTACTGTGGAGTAGATTTAAATTTTATAAGAGGTTTGGAAACCACAAAAATTTGGAGAAACTCGTGACAGTCCATAATACTGAAAAGCTCATCAAGTGGGGCAAACATTGGATGGACTAAACACAGTACTGAAGAACTCATCCAAGTGAGACGAATCAGAGATAGGTTGGAGGCACCGTCACAAAGTCAAAAAACTTGTGGATCATGGTAAAACAGTAGAGAAAAGCTCATCAAGTAGAACAAATCATGGATAGGCTGAAGACACCGTCACAGAGTCAAAAAATTTATGAGTCTCAGTGAATCCATAATGATGAAAAGCTCATCAAGTAGAGCAAACAGTGGAGTTAAGAAGATTCGTGAACCTTAATCATGGATTAAAACTCATTACATAATCATGTAATTGCATTCATCCCTAGGGACATGCATCTTAAAAGCATTTGCAAAACCTGTCATCAACATCACTGCATTTGACTAACATTGCTAGAACCATGGGAAGTTTTCTTTCTTAAGTCCAACATAGCTGGCACAAAAAGAAAGTAAGCACTTTATCCAACATTTTTCTAGACAAGACAACCAGATTCCTCGAACAAGACATCCAAAATTTTATTGGACAAGACAACCAGATTTTTCGTGGACAAGACATCCAACATTTTTGCAAATCGACCTCATTTACTTAAGACGAGTCGAGCCTTGATTAGTCAGGGAACTTAAGGATAAAATCTTCTATCTTTAAAAAAGATATATGATTCTATCTCAAAATTTTATATATTCCATGTGAAAAGATATTTTGAAAAGCTCTGCTGGGTTTGCCGAGGAATTCGATATCCTGACACATGTCATTTATATAATTTCACACCAAGATAAGATAAGGTCCCAGGATCACAGTTGAGGTATTTTCTTCTCATGCAAATCGAACTAGTTTTCTTAAGACGGGTTGAGCCTCGATTAGTCAGGGAATTTAATTTAAGGATAAATTCTTCTATCTTTTTCAAAAAAATATGATTTTATCCTAAAATTATATACATGTCATGTGAAAAGATATTTTTCTAAAAACTCTGCTAGGTTTGTCGAGGAGTTCGGTGAAATATCCCTACACGTGCCATTTAAACTTTTTCTGGACAAGACATCCAAAATTTTTCATGGACAACACATCCAAAATTTTACACAAAAAAAATCGAACTCGTTTCCTTAAGACGGGTCGAGCCTTGATTAGTCAGGGAACTCAATTTAAGGGCGAACCTTTTTGTTTAAAAGAAACTCGTTTCCTTAAGATAGGTCGATCCTTGATTAGTCCGGGAACTCAATGTAAGGGCAAATCTTATTGTTTTAAACAAAATTCACCAATATAAGATAAGGCCTTGGGATTTCTGCTGAGGTATTTTCTTATCTTGCAAATCGAACTTGTTTCCTTAAGACGGTCGAGCCTTGATTAGTCAGAGAGCTCAATTTAAAGACAAAATTATTTTATTTTAGAATTTACAAAAATGAAAAAATTAAGAAATTTCTCCTTTCAATCCTTCACATGTGATTTCACTAACCAGACAAAATTATTATCTATTTTATCTTTGCCTGATTGCTGATTCTCAGAATAGTCAAAGAGGGGCAGCTATAGAGACCTAATTTTGTCCGGGCCCCTTAAACAAGATGATTTCCTCCTTTGAACTTCCCAAAATGCAAAGAAACTTCCCTCATTCCACAAATGGGTCTCCAACACTTTGATTCGGAGGTCAACACAAAAAGTCAACCCAAAAAAGTCATCTTCAAAAAGTCAACCTCAAAAAGTCAACCACTAAAAAAGTCAACTCTCAGTCAAAATCAAGATTCGAAATTGAATTAAACAATGGTGAAAGAATTTTGATAATCAGAGATCTACAATTGAAGATAGAAAGGTTGGATGACAAATTGCAATATTCAGTGGATGAAAAATGGAAAATTTAGCAAATTAAGGGAAAAGTACATAAACGATCAAATTGGACGAAATTGGAGGTTTCAAATGGAATAAGATCAATAAATATGGATATTGGAAGGTCCAATTTTGAAGCGGAGTTGAGGGAGAAATTGGTTTAAAGAGAAAAAGAAAAATAAGGATTTAATGAATAAATAGGAAATTCACAAATTTGGGAAAACTACAGATATGGTCTGATTCGATGAAATTTAAGCCTACAGTTGATGAATAATAAATAATTAAAAATATCCCAAGTTCCAATTTGAAGTGGATCCCAAGGAAGAGCTGATTGGAGGAGAAACAGAAAAAACAAGAAAATTCCCAATTTTGAGGGAATAGAAAAAACTAAATCGGAGAGGAATTCGGATGTAAAAATTGGACATTTTCGGTCCAACTCCAATTCAATATATGACAAAGGCAGCGGAAAAAGAAAATCCTAAAAATGGGCCAATTCAAGTAAAATCAAGGTTTCAGGGGTTAAAGGGCAATTTTGGAAAATCCAAAAAAACAGAATCCGAGCTCGAAAGATTGTGAAACTTTTCAGAACTGAGTTTTAGGATGGAAAGAAGAAAATGAGAAGAAGAAAACCAGAAACTGGAGCTAAAACGCAAATATATTAAATTCGGGAGACTAATCCGCAATTTTAAAGAAAAATCTGGGAAAAATAGAAAACTAGCTCAAAAAATTATAAAAACTTCTAGAACTAAGTTTTATATTGGATGGAAGGGATTGGAGAATAAAAATTCGCGATCGAAGCTCAAATCGAAGTAGACAAAGTTCGAGGGCACTAAACCAAAATTTTAAAAGAAAAATCCAGGAAAAATAGAAAATGAGCTCGAAAAATTTAGAAAACTTCCAATACTAAGTTTTATATTTGATGTAAGGGATTGAGAAGAAAAATCTAGAATCGGAGCTCAAATGAAAATAGACAAAGTTTGGGAGGCACTAAGTCGAAACTTTAGAGAAAAATCCACGAAAAATGCAAAATGAGCTCGAAAAATTATGAAAACCTCCAGAATTGAGTTTTATATTGGGTGTGATAACTCTAGGAAATATAGTTATTTTGCCACCTTTTATAAATTTAAATCAGCTAAGTCTTTGAGGATTTTATTAGGATTTGATTAGTTTTAGACATTTTTATATTTATTTTATTTATCCATTTTATGTTTAAAATAGTTATTTAGTTATTATTTATGTGTTTTTAGAGGGCCAAGGTGATCTGGAGCTTCGACGTGCAAAACGATGAAAAACGGTGCAAAGCAATGAGCAGGCAGATTCGACCTCTGGAGCTTCTATCAAGAAAAACTTGATCTTAAAGACATCAAATGAGAAAACTCCCTTATTGATTTTTGAAGCAGACTTCCATACCTTTCCAACGATATAAGACTCGTCAAAATCAGACAAGATTTTCCCAATCAAAATAGTTGACAAATTTTGAGAAGATGATAGAGGCGAAGTGCAGCAAAACGAGAAGGCTGGCTCTCCAATTCGAGAGTCAGCGCTGCAGTGCTAGAAAGCTAGTGCTGCAGCACTGGGGGTCATGAATAGTAACTGTAAAAAAAGGCAAAAACTTACCTGTTTGCTTGGGCGCGAAGTTTCGGACTCCAAGAGGCTTTGTGCACTTTAAATAAGACTCTTTTAAGTCAGAATAAAGAGGATTGGATACCTAGAATCCTAATTCTCTTCAAGAAGATAGTTTCCATCAAATTCTCTCAAGAATATTGGAAGATTTAAGATTTAAGGTTTAAGAACTGACAACTCTTAGTTTTCTCTTTTCTTTTTTCTCTTCTTTATTTTTCTTGTGTTATTGATGATGGTGAAACTATTTGATTATTTGTTTTCATTATTTATCATGAACTATTTTCTTTTACTTGGATTTCAATGGAACTCAACACATACTTTGAATTTACTTTCTCTCTCTAGCTTGATTTAATGGTTTGTTGAGTTGTTTGTTCAATCTTGTGCTTAATGCTTCTAATTGCTTAGCTACCAATTAGATTGATTTGTTAACCTAAATACAACTAGACATAGTGGGTTTAGTGTTAGACATGGATTGAATGACACATGTTTCATATTCATTTATTAGGATGAATTGATCTGCTGGTAGGGTAAGAATACACTTACTTGTCATGTGTAACCATTGTTACGGCCTAAGCTTAATGAGTTCTTCTTCAATTCAATTATCATAGACATATAGTTAATTGGTTAAGAAGGACATTTTTATGAGACCATCGACAAATACTTATAAATAGATTAGAACTCTAGGTTAACAACTCAGGATCATTAATCAAGTTAAGAGGTAGAGAGAGATTCAAGGGAAGTGTTGAGGGAAGTTGTAATCCTAGGCTTTTATAATTAATTGAATTCACCCTTTTAGTTTACTTGCTTTTAATTTTAGTTTTTAATTACTATCTTTATTTAATTGTTTAGATAAGATTAAGTGTGTTAATTTTAGTACTTAGCAAAATTAAAAACAATTCCTCGTGGGTACGACACTCTACTTCCACTTTATTACTTGTTTGTGATACATGCACTTGCGTAGTGAAATCAGACAAGTTTTTGGAGCCGTTACCGGGGAATTGTATATTATTTTTGTTAATATTAATACCAAGCAAGCTTAGTCTTAATCCAAACTTTATTTTTATTATATTTTTATTTTCAGGTTTTGTTGATTTGGATGCACTATGTGGGATTATAAACGGGATGCAATCAATGCTTTTTTTTGCACAAGTGGCTGCAGTTAACAAGAAGCTTGACACTTTGTGTGTACCTTCTGTCAAAGCCCGTTTGTCATTTGTGAACTCTGTGGGAGTGGACATCATAGTGATTGGTGCCCAACTTATGCTGATTCAATGCAATATGTTGGAAACTACAATATGCAGCAGAATAATTTTTATTCCAACAACTACAATCTAGTTGGGGAGATCACCAAAATTCTTCTTGGAACAACAATCAATGGTCCTCCAATTCCGAAAATCAAGCATATTCTCCTGGGTTTCCATTGCAACCTTAAGCACCTGTCCCAGAAAAGAAGATGATATTGGAAGAGGCGTTCTTGTATTACATGGCAAGAACCAAAGCTATGATTCAGGCAACCAGTCAAAGTCAAGAAGTATTACTTCAAAGCCAAGCACCTACTCTAGAAAATAAGCCATCATTGGAGGACATGATGTTGCAACCTCAAGAAACTCTTCCATGTGATACTGAAAAAAACTCCATATCAGGTGAAGACGAGCATTACAATGAAATCACACTCAATAATGAACAAGAGATAGATGAGGATAGCAAAGAACCTGAATTGCCAACCGCGCTTATTGAAGAAGAATTTGTGAAAGCTCAAGAAGAATGGATTCAATGTGACCCAACACCAAACAATCCTATTAAAGAAGAAAAAGTGGGTGAAGAAGAATTTGTGAAAGTTCAAAAAGAATGGATTTAGTGTGACCCACCACCATAGCCTGTTCCCCAATGCATCCAACAGCCAAAATTAATCGATGGGATAGATAGTTCTAACAACAAGGAATTCATAGAGATTTATCCTATTGATCCACTTAAAGCATTCTTGAATTCTATCATGGAAAGAGATGAATTTTGCTTTCAAGCCTGCAAGACTACTAAACTGTTCAAAGAAAGAACAGCCAAATGGCATGAATCAAAAATCATCAAGTGGTTGGATACTGGATGATGAACAATGAGATAGTCAAGCCGATGACTATAAATCAAGCGCTTCTTGGGAGGCAACCCAAGTTCTAAACTTTTTCTTTTATTTTTAAATTTTAATTTTTAGGATATTATTATTAATTTTGTTTACTTTGTTTTCTTTTGTAGTGACTACTCACCCTAACTTGGACAAGCATGATGAAGTCTAAGAGGAAAACTAAAGATTCTCCTACGTTGCTTTCATCGATAGGGGAGTTTTCTTGTTCTTACTCTTTTTATTTCCAAACATTGAGGACAATGTTTGTTTTAAGTTTGGGGGTGTGTCTTTAGATTTATTTTAGTTTGTGTGCTTGTCAAAGTTTATTAGGAGTCCAATTTTTTTTTTAAAAAATAAAAAAAATGTTTTTGCTTGAGATATATTGCACTTAGTAAGATGAAATCCTTATCCAATGATGAATTTTAGTTATTGATTTATCTTGATTTTTTGGAAACCATAAGCATGAGAAGAATTCGTGTTAAATTCTTTTGTTAGTTTCATGTTAAGATGTGATTTTCACAAATTGAGCACTTAATCTCCTGTTTAGACTTGCATTGCTTATTTAAAGACTGATTATGTTGATGTGAATTGCAATTATGTCTACAACCTAGAATTTGTTTGATTCTCTCTTGAGGCGAAATCCTAGACAACACTAAGTTGAGGAAGTGATTTAGGCCATCTTTGGATCGTTTGAGCCTTTCAAGCTTACCTTTATATATGATTATCATTAGTCTACCTCTTTGTGCCTATTGATATATCTATTTTCTTTGATTGCCACATCTTTTAGCTTACCCAACTAAGAAAAACCGTGATTAACCTTCACTACATAGGCATGTGTACGATTACAGGAAACAATTATGAGCCATGTCGAATTTGGGCGAAGTGGTGATATTAAAAAAAAAAAGTTATGGTTCTCTGAAAACAAAAAATAGAAAGAAAAAAAAAAGAGAGAATAAATTGGTGAAGCAAAAAGGAAGTGTATTCAAAGAATGAAGTATGTAATTTGATGAAAAGATTATGGCTCTCAAAAATCCTGAAGAAAAAAAAATGTAAAGTGTCTATGGGTGACTTAAACCAAAATTTATCCTTTATCATACCTTGACCCTAGCCTTACATTACAAGTTTAATAAAGACCTACTTGATCCTTGATGAAGTGTTAGTCTACATTAGTGGAGAGAGAGAGATGAAAAGCAAACATATGAGAATCTCGTACTAATTCATATTCTGCATTGACATAAACTTATTTAGATTGCATGTGATGATTTGCAAAGAGATTTTACACACACACACACACTGAAAATCCATTTAAGCATGAAGTTTACGATTGAATTTAATCATGGATTTGGTTTATGTTTATGTTCTACTTTGAATCAAGATTTTGAGGTAACTTCTGAGGAAAAATTAAGAAATCATTATTTGAGTGCATTTATCTTGAGTGATGTTTTGTGTCAGGTTATTTAGTTAGTTTATTTAGTTTTGTTTTTCTCGAGGACTACCAAAATATTAAGTTTGAGGGTGTGATAACTCTAGGAAATGCAGTTATTTTGCCACCTTTTATGCATTTAAATCGGCTAAGTCTTTGAGGATTTTATTAGGATTTGATTAATTTTAGATATTTTTATATTTATTTTATTTATCCATTTTATGTTTAAAATAGTTATTTAGTTATTATTTTTGTGTTTTTATAGGTCCAAGGTGATCTAGAGCTTCGAGGTGCAAAAAGATGAAAAACGGTGCAAAGCAATGAGCAGGCAGATTTGACCTCCGGAGCTTCTTTCAAGAAAAATTTGATCTTAAAGACTTCAAATGAGAAAAATCCCCTCTTGACTTTTGAAGCTGAATTCCATACCTTTCCAACTATATAAGACTCGTCAAAATCATAAGAGATTTGCCCAGTCAAAATAGCTGACGAAGTTCGAGAAGATGATAGAGGTGAAGTGCAGCAAAACGAGAAGGCTGGTTCTCCAATTCGAGAGTCAGTGCTGCAGCATCGGGGGTTATGAATAGTAACCACAAAAACATAAAAAAGGCAAAAACTTACCTGTTTGCTTGGGCACAAAGTTTTGGACTCTAGGAGGCTTTGGGCACTTTAAATAGGACTCTTTTATGTCAGAATAAAGGGGATTAGATACCTAGAAACCAATTCTCTCTCAAGAAGATAGTTGCCACCAAATTCTCTCAAGAATATTGGAAGATTGAAGATTTAAGAACTGAAAACTCTTACTTTTCTCTTTTCTCTTCTTTATTTTTCTTGTGTTGTTGATGATGGTGAAACTATTTGATTATTTGTTTTCATTATTTATCATGAACTAATTTCTTTTACTAGGATTTCCATGGAACTCAACACATAGTTTGAATTTACTTTCTCTCTCTAGCTTGATTTAATGGTTTGTTGAGTTGTTTGTTCAATCTTGTGCTTAATGCTTCTAATTGCTTAGCTACCAATTAGATTGATTTCTTAACCTAAATACAACTAGACATAGGGAGTTTAGTGTTAGACATGGATTGAATGACACATGTTTCATATTCATTTATTAGGATGAATTGATCTGCGGGTAGGGTAGGAATACACTTACTTGTCATGTAACCATTGTTAGAGCTTAAGCTTAATGAGTTTTTCTTCAATTCAATTATCATAGACATATAGTTAATTGATTAAGAAAGATATTTTTATGAGACCATTGACAGATACTTATAAATAGATTAGAACTCTAGGTTAACAACTCAGGATCATTAATCAAGTTAAGAGGTAGAGAGAGATTCGAGCGAAGTGTTGAGGGAAGTTGTAATACTAGGGTTTTCTAATTAATTGAATTCACCCTTTTAGTTTACGTACTTTCAGTATTAGTTTCTTTTAATTTTTGTTTTTAATTACTATTTTATTTAATTGTTTAGATAAGATTGAGGGTGTTAATTTTAGTACTTAGCAAAATTAATAACAATTCCTCGAGGGTACGACACTCTACTTCCACTTTATTACTTGTTTATGATATGTGCACTTGCATAGTGAAATCAGACAACAGTGGGATGGATTAAAAAAGAAAAATTCAAAATTGGGATCCATTTGATAATAAATTAAGTTTGGGGGCCAAAATGTAATTTTATCGAAAAAACGAAAAGGGCCATTTTGCAAATAAAAAAGAGGAGTGGCCTGGAATTTTCCATGCCATTTTCGGCCAGCTCTTGGATAGGAAGAGGAGGTGTGATCATCTTAAATCAAATGGCCAAGATTGAATAGCAAGATGACATTTTTAAGAAAGGACAATATTCTCCACTACTTGCCTACATGGCATTTTTGGCCAATAGCAGGCCTCCAAATTGCAAAGCCATGTGAAGGCCATGTGAAGAGCATGTGAAGGCTTTGAGATGATGCCAAATAGGATTAAAAATGCCACCTAGGAAGATATTTTGGTAGTAAGCCATATGATCATGACAAGTGGTATAGATATTTTGTAGAGATAAGAGACAAGAATAATCTAGGTGGCATTATTGGCCAATGAGAGGTTAGGAAACCCTTAATTTAATGCAAAAGGGGGACAAGAACCCTTAATTTAAGGAAAGCATCATGCAAGGAGGGGACAAAAATTAGCCATGTGGCAAGGATGTTGGGAGAGCATGCAACGCATGACAAAGGCTAAAAAAAAAGATGAGCACACCAATATTATACATACCATTCGGCCAGCCCTAGATAGAAGGGAGTGATTTTTTTTCAAACGGAATTTTCACTACACTCTTGGAGGAAAAAAGGAGAAAAACAAAAAAGAGAGAAAGAAGGAGAAGTTTGAGTGCTTGATTTGGAAAGCTTCACTAGATAGCTATTTCCTTTCTTCTTCTTTGATTTCATATTCTTTTCTCTTCTTTTTCCATGTGATTGTTAACTTTCTTTGTTAAATAAAACATTTTCAAAATAAATTTCTAAAGGTTTTCTTTCCTTTATTCTTTATTCTTTACAAAATAACAAAGTTGATAAAATTTTTCAACATATTTTCACTATTAGCCGAATCTAGAAGGCTTTATTATTCTTGTCTTTGCTTGATTTTCTTGCTTGCTTGTTAATTGTGGGCTTCACCATTGTGGTAATATAGATTTTCTCCTTTGGTTTTTCTTTTAAAAAATCAAATAAAAGGTTTGAGAAGCTTGAGGATCTTGATTTTTATCAAGTGTTTTTGGTTAGGTGGGACTATGTCCTAGGAACCAACCATTGAGCCAACCATGGTTTTTCTTGCTTGTTTATTTTTTTGGGTTATGTTCTATCAGTTTCATATGTTTGTTTGGCTGTAAAATCATGCATTCATACCATCTTCAACTTGATTTTTGGCTAAGACCAATCAATGGTCTCTAGCCAAAGTCTCTTGTGCAAACAAGTTGAAAAACTAATGAGTTGTTAAGTTTGATATTTTGACTTTGAGCATTTTTTTTACTAAGTTATTATTGTCAAAATAAAAATATTTTTAACCATATTCAGTAGACCCTTAGGTGAGCATCTGGTAATTTTCTAAGACTTTTAGATTATTTTATCAAGGTTGGAAAAATGGTTTTCGGTAAAACAGATTTTAGTCTACTATTTTGACTTTAATGAAATTTCAGTCAAGTCATTTTAGTCCAAATTTAAAGTTGATTTTTCCTCATATAGAATATCATGTTTCAAGTCTAAACTGATTTTTTTCAGATTTGTTTTGAATTTTTTATAAGGGGTAGAAAAATAGTTTTCTAAAGCTAGTTGTTGGAGTTAGAATGAGTTTTTTTTTTTAAACTAATAATTTTTTGTTTTTATATGAAAAAAGGAGGCGCTGGTTCGAGTCATTAGCTACTGTTTTAGGTTGATTTTCATGTCATCTCAGGGATAAAAATTGATTTTACAAAGATCGGGTCATGGGTAGTCAACTCGGGTTTTACAAAAATAGGAAAACTAGAGCCTTTTTATAGTGGGGGTTCGGCCAAGGCTTTTTCCATCCAAAAATTCCAACTCTTTTTTTAAATCCGAGCCCAAAGTTATTCGGTTTTTGAAAATCCAATTTAAGTTTCTTTCAAAGGTAGTCGGATACCTTCTTTTGGTATACAAATATCCTTACTTTAAGGGAGAAATACATCTTCATGCATTGCATATTTTAAAATGTTTTTATTTAAATTTGGCACAAAAACGAGCTTCTTGATTTCCTAAACATTTGGCGAGAATTAATCCCTAATCTTTGTCAGGGTTGCTGGGGAGGTTAGAAAATTATTCAACGCATGTGGTTATGAAATCGCAACGCATGGATTTTGTTTTATTCGGAATCATATAAATGTCATATGAAAGAATTATTTTCCAAGTTTTGCCGGGTTTGTGGGGAAGTACGGTAATATTTTTCGACATATGCCATTTATCTGATTTCTCACATGAAAAATCAATTTCAAAATGATGATGTATGCATGTGATCATGATGTGATTATGAATATTTTATGATGATGTCATTTTGTAATTTTTGCCAATATGATCTTTTTGCATGATATGTCATGATTTATTTTGCAATGCCATAATAAGATTTTGCCATGTCAAGCATGCCATGTCATTCATTCTTTTGCCATGTCATAATAGGATTAGCCATGTCATTAATTCTTTTGACCATGTCATTTAGATTTTGTCATGTCAAGCATGCCATGTCATTAATTCTTTTACCATGTCATGATTTATTTTGCTATGCCATAATAAGATTTTGCCATGTCAAGCATGCCATGTCATTAATTCTTTTGCCATGTCATAATAGGATTTGCCATGTCATTAATTCTTTTGGCCATATCATTTATATTTTTCCATGTCAAGCATGCCATGTGATTAATTCCTTTTCCATGTCATGATTTATTTTGCTATGCCATAATAAGATTTTGCCATGTCAAGCATGTCGTAATAGGATTTTCCATGTCATTAATTCTTTTGGCCATGTCATTCAAATTTTGCCATGTCAAACATGTCATGTCATTAATTCTTTTACCATGTCAAAATAAAATGTTTGCCTTACCATGATAAATATGCATTTTTGTTTAATTTTTATCTTAGCAATAGTTTTGCATATTCATGATCATTTTTTTATGATTTTAAAATACATGAAAAATAAATAATATTTTTTCATAAAACAAGATTATTCCCGAGTTAAAATAATTCATGAGTTTTCTGCTCGGTCTTCCGGGGAGGATATCATCAATTATCATTAACGACGGAATATCTTTTTTTTTCCAAAAACAAGGGTGATTCGGAGGATTTCAAAATAAGAAAAAATTCCATGTTTTGCCGAGTTTGTCGGGAAATATGGAAAATTTTATGTTAATAAATTCCGGATCACTTTCAAATAAAATATGATTTTTTTAAGGGAATTATTTTTAAAATATAATACACTCAAAAGAGTATATCTTATTTAACCTTGCACTAGAATGATCAATCGTAAGTATAGTAGTTAGTAAGGGTTGAGTCCACAGGGATTGGGTTTTAGTTTATAAATTACAGGTTTAAAACTTAAATTCAAGAACAATAAAAGAAAGGGGATTTTGAAGTAATTTTAAACTTAAAATAAACAATAAAAGTAAAAAGCAAATAAGTAAGATGAAATCAAATAAGAGAAATATGATTAAGGTTTCATTCGCCACCATTAGACATCATTGAGAATCAATTTCATATCTATCAACATCAATTAGCTATCAAAGTTATCAACCGTAGATAACAATCTCTCGTGTTACCCCAATCCTTCCTTAGTTTGTTGTTAAATAGGACGAACGCCACTACTTAATCTCTAACCATCAAATAACTTAAGATAAACATCATTAGATTCAAAGTGATAGCAGCTTTATGATAAGAAAGATAGGTTTATCTCATCAACAAACACATAAACATGGATTCATTCAACATAAGTTATGTTCCACTTTGCAATTGGCGAAAATTTGACCATAATCATAAATCACAAATTGCCACTATTTAATAGGAAATCAAGACAAGCTACGTATCATGTCTCCTAAACTAGCATTAGATAATTATCAAGATATATCTAGTTTTACACCCTAAACAAATGAAGACAACATCATGAACAATTTTTATTGAAGAACATAAGCAATTTTGAAAAACCAATGATAGATAGATTATGAAAATCATATACATAATATGTCTAGGGCTTTGAAATCACCCTTAACCAAAAAGAAGTTTAGCCTAACATAGGCATAGATAATATATACATAAAACTAAAAAGAAAATAAAAGAATGGAGAAGAAGAAGAAAATTAATGATGATCTTTGAGTCTCCTCAAAAGATGTCTAGTTTGTGGCTCAAAAGATGGTATTTATAGAGCTTTAAAACCCTGGGAACAAGTCCTTGCCGCACAAGTAAGTTAGGAGGTAGAAAATTGCATTTTTTGCAGGGTTTCACGAGTTTTTTGCAGATCTCGGGAGCCGCGGCACTGGCTCTCTGCCAACCATTTTTCTAATGCATCTTCTTTCACTTCCTCGGCTGATTTGGATGACCATTGTCACAACCTAATAAATAACAAGTCTTATCGCGAGTCATTACTCGTTAAGTGTGACATTGGGGGAAACAGAGAAAAAGATGACTTAATTCCTCTTGAAATAAAATAAGGGTATGAAAACAACCTAGAAAAAGAAATGGACGCCACCAATCTTTTTTTGGCTAGGTGTGATCGGCCACCTATTAAAACCGGTTTTGTAAAACATTTTAAAATTAATTAAAACATTTTTTAAAACCAATTTCGAAGTCTGCGCTTTTAAACCAGAGAAAAAAAAAAGTGGGTCCAGGAGTCGGTTACGTGCGGTGAAGGAATAGCACCCCCACAATGCCCGTGTAAAACGATACCTTATTAATCGTGTCTTATCTCGAGTCTTGGTAAAAGTCGGTTTTGAAATTAGCATTTTAAAATAATCCCCATATTAAAGAAAATAATCCCATTTTTACTCGAAAATGATCCATAATTTATTAACTCAAAATTTTCCTATATTCACCGGCAAACCCGGCAAAACATAGGAATTTTATTTATTTAGAAAATATTTACATCACTCTCATTTTTTTTTAAAGAAAGATATTCCATTGTTAATGATAATTGATGATATCCTCCCTATAAAACCTGGCAGAGGACTCATGAATTATTTTAACTCGGGAATTATCCTTATTTTAAAAAGCATGATCTTTATTATATTAGAAAACATTTTAAAAAGAGGGTTATGAATATGCAAATCATTACTAATGACATGGAAAAAGTGTGAATGACATAGCATATGGATTGATGACATGACATGCTTGACATGGCAAAATCTAGATGACATGGCATAATCTAAATGTCATAGCAAAAGAATTAATGACATGGTAAGAAACATAAAATAACATTATCATAGAATATGCATTAAAATGAAAAAGGTAATGTATGAACATAACAAAACCTAGATGATATGGAAAAATAATTAATGACATGGCAAGAAGCATAAAATAATATAGAATATCCACAATCACATAATAACCATGATAAAACCATGAAATCTAAATCAAAGCAATGAAATTACTATGGAATATTCATACATATAATTTAAATGACTAAGATAGCAAAATTAAATATCATTGAATATGCATGAACATGGAAAATGCAATGCATGAAAGTGTACTCCTTCCTTTAAGTAAGGATATACGTATACCTAAAAAGATATCTAACTACCTTAGGAAGAAACTTAAATCAAATTTTCTAAATCAAAATACTTTGTGATTAGATTAAAAACAATTTGAAAATTTTTGGATGAAAGTGGCACCATGGCTGAACCCCCCTTTAAAAGGCTCTATTTTCCTAACTTTGAAACCCGGGTTGACCACCCTTGACCCGACTTTTATAAAATCAAGTTTTATGATTGAAATAGCATGGAAATTAACCAAAGTCAGTATCCAAAGTCCTAATTCAACCCCCTCTAATTATTCTAATAAAAACAGAAATTTGTATTTTCTTTAAAAACAAATCTGACTCTCACAGGCAGTTTTGAAAACTGATTTTTTTACCATTCAAAAAAATTTCAAAAAATTCTAAAAACATTAGGGAAAATCTAGGAATGTCGACCTTTATGAGAAAAGATCAGCTTAATTTTTGGAGCAAGGATACTATGATCGAACTTTACCAAAATCAAAACAGTAAGTTAAAAATTGCTTTGCCAAAATCCATTTTTTCAACCATGATAATTAAATCTAAAAATCATGAAAAAATATCATGGTATTCCTTAAATGACTACTGGATGTAGTTAAAAAATCAAATTATTTTTGACCAAGGATGAGTAGTGAAAAAAAATCACAAAGTCAGAATACCCAATTTAAACTATTAATTTTCCACAAGCATGCTCAAGAGAGCTTGGCTTTGAGCCATTGATTGGATTAAGTCAAAAATAAGTGGAGAATGTATAAATGCATGAAATGATCAGCAAGATGAATGCATGGCACATGCATGACCTAATGCCTAAATGTCATGGGATAATAAGATGACCTAATGCCTAAATGACATGGAAAATGGCATGGGATAATAAGATGACCCAATGCCTAAATAACATGGAAAATGTCATGGCATAATGAAATGACCTAATGCCTAAATGACATGGAAAAAGTCATGGCATAATAAGATGACCTAAAGTCTAAATGACATGGAAAATGTCATGACATAATAAAATGACCTAATGTCTAAATGAAATGGAAAATGTCATGACATAATAAAATGACCTAATGCTTAAATGACATGGAAAATTTCATTGCATAATTAAATGACCTAATGTCTAAATGACATGGAAAATGACATGGCATAATAAAATGACCTAATGCTTAAAAGACATGGAAAATAAGCATGGCATGATAAACTGACCTAATGTTTAAATGACATGGAAAATGAGCATGGAAACACTATGAAAGTATGATGGCCGAATGAAACATGATGAAAATGCAAAAACATGGCAAGACAATAATGCAAAGCATGGATGACTTGGTATGAACAATATAGTATGGCAAGAATACACATGAAAATAAATAATAAAAATAGAAAATTAAAGTAAGCAAATAAAGAAAATAGACATGAAAATAAATAACAAAAACAGAAAATTAAAGTAAGCAAATAAAGAAAATAGACATGAAAATATATAATAAAAACTGAAAATTAAAGTAAGCAAATAAAGAAAATAGACATGAAAATAGAGGTGAGAACTAAACCGTCAAAGAAAGCTATCCTACCACAACCAATGTAAGAATAAAATCAAACATAAGGTGAGCACAAAAATGGCCTATTTGGCCGAGGTAAAAGAAATGGTAAAAAATGTTTTTGATATTTTTTGATGAAAAGAAAAGATGAAAACCTTAAAAGAAAACTTTCAAAACAATTATTTACACAATAAAAGGATTGGAAATCACATGGAAAAGAAAAAGAAACATGGAAAGGAAAGAAAAATGCAAGAGAAGGGTGCCAATGGCTACCTTCAAAGTTATATTTCAAGCTTGCTTTCTCTTCAAAAAATTTCATTCTTTTCTCTAAGTTAGCTACTGCCCTTTCCTTCTAAAATGACCAACCTAATATGATAAATAAAGGATCCCCTCCCTCTAAATTGGTGTGGCCGGCTGCCTCTCTCCCTTCTAGAATAGGATGTGCTCATATTTTTTCCAAATAAAGACATGTGGCACCATCACATGGTATACTAGCCAAAGAAAATAAAAATGCAATCTTGCAACCTTATTTTGGCCCTTTGATCAGAATTTTCCAGCCATGAGGAGATAAGGATGTACTCATTTCCCTTCAAAATGTCTAGGCCACTTGGCATGATCACAAAGGAACTAATCAAAGATTAAAAATGTCTTCTTGCAACTTAATCTTGGCCATTCAATAAAATTAATCAAATATCAACCTTCATTCCATAATGAGCTGGCTGAATAGCCTGGTATGTTCCGGCAACTTCCTCATTTTAATTTGCAAAATGGCCTTTTTTCGATTTTTTTAGTAAAATTACATTTTAGCCCCAAAACTTAATTTAATTGCAAACTGACTTCAAATCTGGATTTTCTTTCTCCAATCTCTCTAAATAAATATAAAATTAAGTTCTGGAGATTTTCATAATTTTTGGAGCTCGTTTTCCATTTTTCCCGGATTTTTCATTAAAATTGCGGATTAGGCCTCCCCGAACTTTGCCTTTTTTCAAATCAACTCCAATTTGAGATTTTTCTTTTCCAATACCTCCAAATCAATATAAAACTCAGTTATGAAAGTTTTCTTAATTTTTTAAGCTCATTTCCTATTTTTCTCATAATTTTCTTTAGAAGTCTTAGTGCCTCCCAAATTTTACCTATTTCATTTGAGCTCCGATTCCAGATTTTTATTCTCCAATACCTTCCAAATAATATAAAATTGAGATCTGGAAGTTTTCATATTTTTTCGAGCTCATTTCTTATTTTTCTCGAAAATTTCTCTTGGAATTTTGGATATGTACACCCAAACTTTGTCATTTTTCATTTGAGCTCTGATTCCGGATTTTTCTTCTCCAATACCTTCCAAATAATATAAAACTCAGATCTGGAGGTTTTCGTAATTTTCTGAGCTCGGATTCTATTTTTCTCAGATTTTCCAAGATTACCCTTTAACCTCCAAAACCTCGGTTTTACTCAAAAAGGGTCCGATTTTCGAATTTTGCTTTTTCCACTACCTTTGTTATATATTGAATTGGAGTTGGTCCAAAAATGGCCAATTTTTACGATCAAATTCCCCTCCTATTTGGTTTTTCCTTTTTCTTCAATATCGAGAATTTTCTCGTTTTTTCGTTTTTCTTCTAACCAGTTTTTCCTTGGGATCCACTTCAACCATGAGCCTTGGCTATCTTTGTTTATTCATTCTTCATCAATTGGGGGCTTCAATTTTACCGAATCGGGCCATCTCTGTAGTTTTCCCCAAATTTGTCGAATTAGGTCTTCTCCTACACTGAATTTTCGTAACCCATCTTCCGAACTCTATATCTTTCGTTGTAGACCTCGGATTATCAAAATTCTTTCACCATTATTCAATTAAACCTTGAATCTTGATTTTGACTGAGAGTTGACTTTTTTTAGTAATTGACTGTTCAGGGTTGACTTTTTCAGAGTTGACTTTTTTCGTATTGGACTCTGAGTCACAAGTCTTGGAGAACCATATGTAGGATGAAGGGAGTTTCTTCGCATTCTAAGAAGTACAAGGAGGAACTTACCTGGTTTAAGGGGCCCGGACAAAATTAGGTGTCTACAGCTGCCCCTCTTTGATTATTGCTGAGAATCAGGAATCAGGCAAAGACTAATAGACTACCATTTTGTCCGGGTATGGAGGTCATCTACGTAAAGAAAATATTTTTGATTTTTGATTTTTTTGATTTTTGATTTTTATATTTTTGATTTTTATATTTTTGAAAAGTAGAAATTTAAAAGATTTTGGTCTTGAATTGGGAATACCTTGATTGTAATATCAAGGCTCGATTCATCTCAAGGGAATGAATTCAACTTTTGAAAACAAAATGATACCTCGATGTAAGTCTCCGAACTTCGACCCATTTAGAAAAAACGAATTCGATTAAAATACCTCGACGGTAAGTCTCGGGACTTCGACCCATTTAGAAAAAATGGATTCGATGAAAAGATACTTCACAATTGCCAACTTACATTGGGCTTAACCAAATTTAAAATGCCAACTTCAATGGGCTTACTTCCTTTTGTGCCAGTTTCATCGGGCTTAATCACATCTAACGTGCCAACTTTACTCGGTTTAAACCATAATTGTCAGCTCACATTGGGCTTAACCAACTAAGATGCCAACTTCGACTGGGCTTACTTCACAATTGCCAGCTTACATTGGGCTTAACTAACTAAGATGCCAACTTCGACTTGGCTTACTTCACAATTGCCAACTTACATTGGGCTTAACCAACTAAGATGCCAACTTCGACTAGGCTTACTTCACAATTGCCAGCTTACATTGGGCTTAACCAACTAAGATGCCAACTTCGACTGGGCTAACTTCACAATTGCCAGCTACATCAGGCTTAACCAAATAAGATGACAAATTCACTAGGCTTACTTCATTTTATGCCAGCTACATTGGGCTTAACCAAATCTAGAATGCCAACTTCACTGTGCTTATTTCCTTTTGTGCCAGCTACATCGGGCTTAATCACATCTATCTTTTGAGAAACTCCTATTTCGAGGCTCCACAACTTTAAAAATATCTCATCTAAAAGTCATTTTCATTTTTCGAAAATTTTCATCATTTTGGTATTTTTCAATACTTTCTTGATTTCATTATCCCAAAATATCTCAATACTCACATTTTTTCTCTCCAGACAAACATTTGTTTTACTTCTTTTCTTCAACAGATTCTTTCCTCTAAATCTAAAGAAGGCCCTTTCCCTTTTAAGAAACCTATCTTTTTTTCCTTTTCGTCTTTTCAATGCTTGGCGAATGCAATGATCAAATGTATGGATGCAAAAGCCAATGTAACATGTGAAGATGCAGATGCACATGTTTATTACATGATGCATGAATGCTTATGACACCATTTCACATGAAGAGAATCTTAAGAGGATTTGTCATCTCCCTTTTTCCTCTTGTCCTGGCGAGGTTTCCTGTTGGAGGGAATGATTCCTGCCCCTTGTCTATATTTTTCAATTCATCTTGTTGGAATAAATCGCATGGTTTCGTATTCCCAATTTTTCCTTGCCCCAGCAAAGTCTTTCTTTTCGGTTATCTGGCCAAAACCAAAACACAGAGTCAAACTTCATTCAAACTCAAAATTTCATGCCCCTGAACAATATGAACTTTTTGCTAGAGCATATCCACATCTCAATTTTAGTTTATTCTTCCTAAGTCATGTCAATTTTATTTCTTTCAAAACATGTGAAGTTGAAGTCTTTTAGAAATTGGTGATCACCATTAGAGACATCTCTAAGCGAGATGGGAAATCAACCTCACTTTTTAGAGTGATTTGAACGGTTTAATGCAACAAGGTCGATGGGCTGATGGAATAAGGTCCGGATTTGTCTAGGAAAGCTTTTCATCTTAACAAAGAGCAGAAGGTGAATGTCCTTTTGTCTCGTCTTATGAGTAAGTTTTCTCAAAACATGAATTCCTTAAAACCAAAGTTTTTTTTTTTTGGAAAAAGTTTTAATTAAATCTCATAATCCTCTAATCTCTAAATATGACATTTTGATAGGTGTTAACCTTAGCCATGAAAGGTTCAATGTTGGAAGGACAAAGGTTTAACTTTCAAAATTAAATCCAAAGAACAAGCTGTCCTTTTGGTATGTCTAGGAGTTCCTTGATGCTCCTTGTATTCCTCAAACTGATGGCTTCGGCAATACCAATGTGTGGCATTAGAATTTCTTCTTGTTCTACTTTAGGCTGCCCATTTTTGGGTTTTCACCCTAAAGCTTCATTGTTTCTCTTCTTTCTCTTTTTTTATTGTTCCACCATGCATCTGAGAATTCTAAATTCTTCCATAATGAAATGACAATTCGATGAGATGAGATAAAATCTGAGGAAAAACTTTTTGAATATCCACTGTAGACACCTAATTTTGTCCAGACCACTAAAATAGGTATGTTTTCTTCCTAGATTGATGTTTCAGAATGCAAAAATACTTTTCTCATCATGCAGGTGGTACTCCGAGACTTAGTCTAAGAAGGCAACATAAAAAGTCAAACTTGAAAAAGTCAACCCTGGAAAAGTCATCCTAAAAAAGCCAAATATTAAAAAAGTCAACCCACTTTCAAAATTAAGATTTGAAGTTCAATTGAAAAATGGTGAAAGAATTTTAATAATCTGAGGTCTATATTGAAAGATATGGAGTTCGAAAGTTGGGTTACGGAGATTTAGTAGAAAGGAAACCCTAGTTTGGGAAATTTGGGGAAAAGTGCTTATACGATCAAATTGGTCGAAATTGAAGGTTCCAAATCAAATATAAGCACTGACTACGGGTAATGGAGAGGCCACTCCGGAAGAAAAACTAAAGGAAAAGTTAATTTGGAAGAAAATCGAGAATTAGGGTTTTTGGTGGATTTTGGTGAAATTGGTGAAAATTGTAGAAATGGCCCAATTTGGTAAAACAAAGCCCCCAATTGATGAGGAGTGAGTAAACAAGGAAATCCCAAGACTCAGTTTGAAGAAAATCCGAGAAAAGAGTCGATTGGAGGAAAAATAGAAAAAATGAGGAAATTCCCAACAATGAAAAAAAGGAAATTGGAAGGGAATTTGATCGTAAAAATTGGGCATTTTTGAAACAACTCCAATTCAATATATGAAAAAGGCCCCGGAAAAGAAAATCTGAAAATCGAACTTGTTTTGAGCAAAACCGGGCTTCGAAGGCTAAAAGGCAAAATTGGAAAATTTGGGAAAAATAGCAAATGAGCTCCAAAAATTCTAAAAATTTGCAGATCTCATTCTTAAACCATTTCGAAGGGATTGGCGAAAGAAAATCTAGATTCGGAGTTCGTTTGCAAAATAGCGAAATCCTGGGTCCACTATGCAAAAATTCAAAGAGATAAATCTCGAAAAAATAGCAAATGAGTTCCAAAAATTCTGAAAATTTGCAGATCTCATTCTTATATTATTTGGAAGAGATTGGCGAAAAAAATCTGGATTCGGAGTTCGTTTGCAAAATGGCCAAATCCTGGGCCCACTATGTAGTAATTCTAGCAGATAAATCCCGAAAAAATAGCAAATAAGCTCCAAACATTATGAAAACTTCCAGATCACACTTTTAAATTATTTGGAAGAGATTGGTGAAGAAAAATCTGGATTTGGAGCTTGTTTAAAAGATGGTAAAAGTTCGGATGCATAAAGGGCAATTTTGGAAGAAAAATCTGAAAAAATAGCAAATGGGCTCCGAAAATTATGAAAACTTCCAGAATTCAATTTATTATTTAGGAAGTATTAAAAAATAAATTTTGAATTTGGAGTCTGTTTGCTATTTAATTTGGTTTGGGGTCAAAAAGGTCATTTCACCGAAGAAATCTAATAAGGCCTTTAAAAAATTGGAGATTAGGCTGGATTTTAAAAGGGCAATCAGCCAAGCCCATAATGGAGAGTGATTTTGCTGAGATTTTAGATCAAAGGGCCAAGAGTGAAGAGGAAGGTAGTTATTTTTCTTGATCAAGCCTTTGAAATTGTGACACATGGACTAATAGATGGAGAGGGATGATGTCATATTTATGGCATCCTATTTATGACATCATATTTAGGAGCTGATTATTCCAATCTAATGGTGGGATTTTACATAGAAAGCATCTTGAATTAAAGGCCATTGGATCAAAATTGGTTAGGAAAAAACTACAACATTCTACACAATTCTTATACCATTTGGCCAAGCCTTTTTGGAAGGGGGGAATTCAGATTTTTGCTGGAGCTTTAGGGGCTGAATAAAGGCAGTAGCTAAGGAAAAAAAGATAAAAAAAAAAAAAGAAAGGAAAAAGAGAGGAGAAAAAAAGAGAAGAAAAAAGAAAGGTTTGGCTTGCTACTTTTTGATTTAGAAAGCTAGAGCAAGGTAGTTATGTTCTTTCAGGGTTTTCTCATACTTTGTTGACATGATTTTGATATTTTGATTGTCATTTTCTTCTCTTTTATGAAATAAACTTGCTTTTTAAAATAAGTTATAAGGAGCTTCTTGTAGACACCTAATTTTGTCCGGACAACTAAAACATGTATGTTTTCTTCCTAAATTGATGTTTCAGAATGTAAAAAGACTTTTTTCATCCTGCAGGTGATACTCTGAGACTTAGTCTAAGAAGGCGAGCACAAAAAGTCAAACTTGAAAAAGTCAACCCCTAAAAGTCAACTACTAAAAAAGTCAACCCACTTTCAAAATCAAGATTTGAAGTTCAATTGAAAAATGGCGAAAGAATTTTGATAATCCGAGGTCTACATTGAATGATATGGTGTTCGAAAGTTGGCTTGCAGAGATTCGGTGGAAAGGAAACCCTAATCCAAGAAATTTAGGGAAAATGCTTAAACGATCAAATTGGTCAAAATTGAAGGTTCCAAATGAAATATAAGCACTGACTACGGGTAATGGAGAAGTTACTTGAAGGAAAAACTGAAACAAAAGTCAATCCGGAATAAAACTAAGAATTAGGGTTTTTGGTGGGTTTCGGTGAAATTGGGAAGAATTATAGAAATAGCCCGACTCGGTAGGACTAAAGCCCCCAATGGATGAGGAGTAATAAAAAAAGGATAGCCCAAGGCTCAGTTTGAAGAAAAACTGAAAATCTGAAAATCAAACTTGTTTTGAGCAAAACCGGGTTTCAGAGGCAAAAGGGCAAAATTGGAAAATTTGGGAAAAATAGCAAATGAACTCCAAAAATTCTGAAAAATTGAAAATCTCATTCTTAAGTCATTTTGAAGATATTGGAGAAAGAAAATCTTGATTCGGAGTTCGTTTGCAAAATAACCAAATCCCAAGTCCCTTATATAGAAATTCAAGAAGATAAATCACGAAAAAATAGCAAATGAACTCCAAAAATTCAGAAAAATTGCAAATCTCATTCTTAAATCATTTCAAAGAGATTGGCGAAAGAAAATCTTGATTCAAAATTCGTTTACAGAATGGCCAAATCCCGGGTCCCTTATGCAGAAATTAAAGCAGATAAATCCCGAAAAAATAGCAAATGAGTTCCAAAAATTATGAACACTTCCAGATCACACTTTTAAATTATTTGGAAGAGATTGGTGAAGGAAAATATTGATTTGGAGCTCGTTTAAAAAATGATAAAGTTTGGGGACATAAAAGGGCAATTTTGGAAGAAAAAATCCAAATAAATAGCAAATGGACTCGAAAAAATTTTGAAAAGTTCCAGAATTCAATTTTTTATTATTTTCAAAGTATTGAAAAAATAAAATTTGAATTTGGAGTCCGTTTGCCATTAATTTATGTTCGGGGGGCAAAAAGGTCATTTTACCCAAGAAACCGAAAAGGGCTTTTCTTGCCTTTTAAAAAATGAAACATGGGCTGGAAGAAAAGGGGTTGGTCGGCCAAGGCCCAAGGATAGCTAGATAGTTTCTGATTTTTAATCAAAAGGCCAACAATGAAGAGGAAGTTAGTTATTTTTTGATCAAGCCTTTGCAAATAAGCCACATGGACCAATGCATGAAGAGGGAGAGTGTCAACATAATGGCTTAAGATTCTTGAACAGCTGTAATTGTGGATAGCTGATGGCCTAATCTAAGGGTGATAATTTCATGTTTTAAACATCTTGGATCAATAGCCTTTGGATGAAAATTGGTTGATGGAAAAATGACAACATCCTAGCCTGGGGGGGCCATAAGGCCACACTACAAGAGAGAGGCATTCTCTCTTTCATTTTCAGCTATTCACTCTCTATTCTCTCTTGGTTTTGGCTAATTTTTCTCTCCATTGTTCAAAAGCAAAGAAGAAAAGTTTAGAAAAGAAAAGAAAGTTAGAAGAGAAAAAGCATGAAAGATAGCTTCTAGAGGTTGCTTTAAGCACCATATTCTTGCACTTTCTTTGATTTTTCATTCTTGATTTGCTATTTTGATCACTATTTTGGTGAGTTTCTTTTGATTTTTCTTTTAAAATAAGTGTTTTTAATGTTCTTCTTTAAGTTCCTTCTTCATTCTTTCTTGTAAAAAGCTCTTGAATTTTTTTTCCCTTTGTTTTTGAGATGGCCAAATGGCCTAGTTTTTGAGGGTTGCTGTTTGCATTTTTATTTTCATGTTATTCTTGATATTTAACAAGTGTTGATGCTTTAATCTTCTTCTAATACATAAATATGAAGCTTGTTTTAATTTGGTTGCTTGCTAGTTTCTATTTTTGAGTCTATTATCTTGTTATCATGTTTATTTTACTTGTCTTGCATTTTTGATTTTCTGTTTTCAAAATGTTTATGTTTTATATTTTGTAATCCATGTGTTTGTGAAAATGCCTATTGGTTTTCCTGCCTTTACTTTATATTTGCATGATTTGAGCATTATTCTTAGCTATCCATGTTAGTATATCATGTGTTTGTGAAAATGCCATTCTCATTTTAAGCATCCACCACATTCGGCCATCTCATATTGTTTGCTTTGTGTGTGCATTTTTGTAATGTTAGTTGATAGGTTTTCTTTTTCATGATATTTGATTGAGTATTTTGTTTAAGCATGCCATGTGTTTGTGTTATTGCCATGCATATTTTAGGTTTAGGATTGGTTTGTTTTTCCATGCATATTCATGCATTTTAGACATAGGTTGCATTAAATGCCATGCAAGTTCATTTAGGTCTAGGTCATTTTATTGATGCCATGCATTTTTCATGTCATTTAGGTTTTAAATCATGCATTTCATGCATCGTATTTGCTGTATTTTTCATGCATTTCATGTCCTTGCCACTTGACTTATGACTTAGCCAATCAATGGTTCAAAGTCATGCTCACTTGAGCATACTTGTGGAAAATTAAAGAATTGTCAAATTAATTATTCTAGCTTTGTGATTTTTTTACTTAGACAATTTTTTGCTTAACTTTTCAAAAGTGTTTGCTACTGTTTGTGAGTTATTTAGAGAGTCTTTAATATTTTTACTTTGATTTTTAAATGATTTTATCAAAGGCAAAAGAATGTGTTTTGGCAAAACTGTTTTTTCACCAGTACTCGTACTTTCTCAATTTTTCTGGGCAGTCATCTTTAATCAGAAAATTAAACCGATTTTTTTCCGTGTAGTTTTGTGTGTCCTGAGTCTCCAGTACTTTTTTAGATTTTTTTTGAATTTTTAAAAATTAGGTTAAAAAATCTTGCTTTAAAACTGGACAGTGGAGTCAGAATTGAATTTGAAGGAAGATCATTTTTCTGTTTTGGTTAAGTTACTTAGAGATGGCTGATTAGGAAGTTTAGCTACTGAATTAGGGTAGTTTCTAAGCCTTTTTAAACTCTAAAAATGATTTTTTAAGTCTCGGGTTAAAGGTGGTCAAGTCTGGGATTTTAAACTTAGGAAATTAGAGCCATTTAAAAAAAGGCTTAGCTAGGTTTTTATTTTTAATCTAAACTTTTCAAAATTGTTTTCAAACAATCACAAAGTATTTTGGTTTTAGAATATTTAATTTGATATATTTTCCTAAGGTAGCCGGATATCTTTTTAGATATACGAATTTCCTTAATTAAAGGAAAAAATACATTCTCATGCATTGCATTTTCCATATTCATGCATATTACATAATATGTAATTTTTACTATGTTTAATTTTCATGATGCTGTTATTATCTTGGATTTAAAATTTTGATATTATATTATTTGCTATATGGTTTTGAATATTTCATGATATCCTATGCTTTTTATTTAATTATTTTTGTCATATTATTTAGCATATACTATGTTCATGCATTATTATTATTATTATTATTTTCATGCATATTATATGATAGCATTATTTTATGTTTCATGTCATTTAGATTATATGCCATATCATTTATATTTGCCATGTCATTTAAATTATTTCATTTCATATAGAATATATTATGTTACCTAGGTCATTTCATTTCGTGTAGAATATATTATGTTACCTAGGTCATTTCATTTTATATAGAATATATCATATAACTTAGAATATTTCATTTTATTTAGAATATGCTAAGACATTTAAATTATATCATATCATTTAGGTTGCATTATATTATTTAGACTTTGCTATGTCATTTTATTTATGTCATACATATTCATATTTTTTAAAATGTTTTCCAAGAGGTAATGATTTTCAATAAAATAAAGATATTCCCGAGTTAAAATAATTCATGAATTCTTTGCCAAGTTTGTTGGGAGGATATCATCAATTATCATTAATAATGGAATATCTTTTTTAAAATGAGAATGATTTGGAAAGTTTTCCAAACTAATAAAAATTTCTATATTTTGCCACGTTTGTTGGGGAATATAAGAAAATTTTGAATTTATAAATTCTGGATCATTTTCAATTAAAAATGGAATTATTTTTCTTTAAATTTGGAATTAACTTGAAATACTAAATTTAAAACTAACTTTTTATCGAGACTTGAGATAACACACGATTAATAAGGTACCGTTTTATACGGGCGCCGTGGGGGTGCTAATCCTTCCTCACACGTAACCGAGTCCCAAACCTGCTTCTTTGATTTTTCTGGTTTAAAACGCAGACTTGAAATTGGTTTTAAAAATATTTTAATTAATTTTAAAATATTTTATAAAACCAATTTTAATAGGTGCATGATCACACCTAGCTAAAAAAGATTGGTGGCGACTCCATATATTTTTCAAGGTCATTTTCAAAACCTTCATTTTTCAAGAGGAATTAAGTCGACTTTTCCTCGGTTTTTTTTAATGTCACGCTTAACGAATAATAAAGTCTTGCGATGAGACTTGTTATTTTTTAGGTTGCGATAGCTTGGCGACTCCGCTGGGGACATATTAAAGAGTCAGGCCTAAAATTAGTCGTGTGTTATCAAAGTCTCGGTTTTGTTGGTTTAATTGGTATTTAATTTTAATTCCCACATTTTAAAAAAATAAGGATAATTTCGAAAGTAATAAAATGTTTTTAAACATGTCCATTTTCATGTGCATACATATTATAATTGTTTTCTAGTTATTTTGGTGCATATATTCATTTATTGATTAATTGATAACTTATGTTGTTTAATCTTGTTGGGGCATTTAGAATAAGGGATGTAGAATAGGTGGTGAAAGGTTTGTTATTTCTCCTCACACACTACATGTGCATTTGCATATCATGAATCCTGTACCCAGGTTTCGTCCTTTTAAGTGGGAGCAAAGTAACTAAGCCTTCGTGATTAACAATCCGCATGGGCTAGTGAAACACTTCCGGAGTACTAAATTACCTAAGCCTTCGTGATTAATCCGCATGGGATAGGGAAATAGACTCTAACGAATTGAACCCGCTTTTATCGGGGTGCCTTACTAGCCTTCACCGACGACAGCGAGGAACAATTTGGGGCTTTTAGAACTAATTCACCTTCATAGAGTAAACCTAGGCGAAGCAATGCCGGATTTCCAATTAGATATCCCAAAGTTAAGAACACATGGAGGAATATTTCCAATCCTTTTACCTTCTATTCTACTTTCCGAATAAGTTTATTTTTGAAAATCGGACAATGATGAACGTACATTTACAATGCCCGTAATAAATGTTGGTGTGTCATCCCAGGGGTGTTATAATGCCAAAATTTTGTTGGCATCCTCAGGGATAATTATTCTTTTGAATTATATGTTTTTTGTATTATTCGTATTTATTCCCGTTACTAATTCATTTTCTTTTTGTTGTTGTTTTTTATTTTATTTTTTTGCATTCTTGTCATCATTTTTTCCACATGGAAAGTTATTGGTCTCGGGATAATATTCAACCAAAAGGGCTTTCATGGAGGGTCAGAGTGTCTCAGTGGTCGAGAAGCATTTAGACTTGATAATGGGGAAACAGTCCGAGAAAGGTCAACAGGATAATGGGGATTGTTTGAAGATGGGATATGTGTCAGCATTGCCAGCTGAGGTTGATCTTACTATCAGGAAAAATTATCTCCGGGAATTGATGGATATATGGAATCAATGGAACATATCAGAAAAAAGAAGCCTTCACTCAGACTTATGGGGACATAGCACTGTTAGCTCAGGTTAAGGTCAGTGGTGCAATTCTGGAATCCCGCTTATCGGTGTTTTACCTTCAACCGAGAGGATATGACTCCAACCATAGTGGAATATTCGACCTTGCTGCATATTGAGAACGTTATTCCTGACTGTATTTATTTGAAGGATACAAAGACGTCGGGTTTCAAGAAAAGGGTGCCTAAAATTCTGGGAATGGAAAGAAATTGGGTCGAAAGCCATGTTGTCCGAAAAGGGGTAAGCTACTGTATATCATGGGATATTTTACGGACCTTAATCCATATTCATTCAAGTAAGGAGACAGTTAGGAATATTTTTGCTTTGGCTATCTATGGTTTAGTTATCTTCCCAAAGACATTAGGGTATGTGGATGTGGCGATATTTGATGTTTTTGAGAGGCTTGAGCAGAGGATAAACCTAGCCCCGACAATTATAGCAGAAACAATCTGATCCCTAAATTTCTGTAGAAGGGAAGGAAAAGGACATTTTATAGGTTGTACAGAGCCATTTTTGTAAACAGGAGATTTTCCCTCTTCGCTCATATTGGAAGTCTTTTGCTCCAATTGGTGAATTTCTTAAGAGAGATTGGCTTGAAAATAGGACTGAGGAACAATGGATCAACATATTCCGGAATGTCAGGGCTGAGATGATAATTTGGAGAGCTCCATGGATAGCTCCTATGTCGACATTGTACAAGTGCGAGATAAAGCTTCTGTTCCACTATTGGGAGTACGGGGAGGAGTGAGTTATGCATCACTGCTGGTACTGAGACAATCGGAATCCCGTCAGTTTACTCCTATGACCCATGACCTTATTAATTTGGAATTTGCTTATGGAGAAGATGGATACTCGGGAAAGGTACATGAGATTGTAGTAGCATGGAAGGAAACTCATCGGGTGGAGGTAGCTAGATATGCCGACATCGTCACACTTGATTACCTGATATGGAGGGAATTGAGGGTTAATGATAGGTTGTTGACATCAGATGGGGAAGAAGTTCAGCTCTTGAGTTCGCCACCGAAGGAAGCGCCATTGGAGTTAGAAATTGCAAAGGCAAAATTTGAAAAAGAAAATGCCCAAATGAGCAAGGAAATTGCCTGATTGCAGGAAGAGCTTGAGGATATGAAAAATAGGGAATCAGCCTGAGAAAGAGAAAAGGAAAAGATCAAGAGAGAAAGGGACACTGCTAAAAGCGATCTTCAGGAATTACACTTGGAGAACAAGAGGTACCGTTTCGAGCTCAGATTCGAAGGGACTCTCAAGACTTTTAGGAATGGGAACAAGAAGTCAAAAACCTCAAGAAGGAGAAGAACTATTGGACAGAGAGAGCAAAGCATGAGGAAGCCCGAGCCAATCAACTGGTGAAACAAGCTAAGGAAAGCTTACACGGTGATGCTTCTGCTGACATGTCAAAGGGCCGTGGACAAGTAGGGGTCAAATTGAAGAGCAACGCAATCAAAAGAGGACAATGGAAAAGGTCCAAGATCCAAGGGAGTTACTATAGGACCAGTGTTTTGTAATAGCATTTTTAAATTAGGAAAAACAGACTATCAGATTGTCTTAAGAAGTGATCTTTTCTTTGATGTATTTAGTTCCAGGAAATCAATGAAAGACCGTTTGGTTGGAATTATCCCGGGGCCAATACTTTTAAATGCATTCATCATTCATTTGTTCTTTACTTTATATATTTTGTTTGTTCATTCATTTATATTTATAATCATTCATTCCTTTATTCTTTATAAATTGTTCATACACTTAGTCATTTATTTGTCCATTCATTTATTCTTTATAATTAGTCATTCAGGTTCATACACTTAGTCATTTACTTATTTGTTCATTCATTAACATTTAGTCATTTATTCATTCATTTTTATAAAATAAAATAAAAAATATGTCAATAATTTCTAATCCATGGTTTTTAAAACTAAAGGTACAATTGGTCACACTCAGAAAGAATCAGACTTTCGACACCCCTAAAATACTCGATCTCAAGCAAGAGCTATGGAGAACGATCAGCTTGCTAGAATTGAAAGGATGAAAAGAATTCAAAAAGAACTGCAGGAACAGTTAGCTAAGTCTCAAGAGGAGTCACGGGAACAAATGACCAAACTCATGGAGATGATGAGTACCATGATGAGGCAGAAATGGCCAGGAGAAAATTTAGTTACAGGAATGGGGGCAGTAAACCAGGAAGACCGACTAGAGATGGTACAGAAGAATGGCCAGACATCCCAGCCTGTGGGAATTCCGACTGGGGCAGCATCCTATATTTACATCCAACCAGTGGCCAAAGCACAGAAATTTGGTCATAAAAGGGGTAATATTGGGGTTGATCCAATTGATATGGACGTTCCAGACTTTGAAGAAATGGCCGAAAAGGAAAGGGCAAAGATGACTGACCTGAAGAGGGTTGAAACGGCAGAATCCTAGAAAAAAATATCAGCTGTTGGAGGAAAGACTTAGGGCAGTTGAAGAAGCACAGCTATGTGGCAGTCTAGATGCCAAAGAGATAAGTTTAGTGCACGGTCTGGTGATTCCTCCAAAGTTCAAAGTACCAGACTTTGAAAAATATAACGGAACTACCAACCCATCAGCGCATCTGACCATGTATTGTCGAAAGATGACCGGACATGATGAAGATGAAAAATTGCTCATCCACTGTTTCCAAGATAGCTGATAGGGTCCGCAACTCGGTGGTATAACCAGCTTACCCGTTCTAAGATCCGTTCCTGGATGGATCTAGCCAAAGCTTTCATGGAACAGTATAAGCATGTGACAGACATGGTGCCTGACCGTCTAACTCTCCTAAACATGGAAAAGAAAGCTACTGAAAGCTTTAAAGAATATTCTCAGAGATGGAGAGATTTAGCTACACAAGCGCAACCCCTTTTAACCAATAAGGAAACTACAGTGCTTTTCATCAATACCTTGAAAGCACCTTATTATGATAAATTGGTGGGAAGTGCCACAAAGGACTTTGCAGACATGGTGATATCTGGGGAGATGATAGAGTCTGCTACTAAGAACGGGAAAATGGAAGGGGGTGGTGAGTTTGTTACCCCGAAGAGGGTTTTTCCTGCAAATAAGAAGGAGGAGACACATGCAGTCAGTTCAATCAATACCCCTATACACCTCCTACACCATACACACCTCCTAAGCCTTATACTCCTACTACATCTTATGCACCTCCGACACCTTACACACCTTACCCGGGGTATAATCCTTACTACCCCAATATGAATCACCTTACCCAAAATCCATTCCCCTATACCAATATACCACAACAGTCATTCCTAACAGGTATATCCCCACAGATAACCCTTCCTCGAAACACTATCCCAAACACTCAAGGTCCCGCGCGCAATGACTATCGTTCACTAAGGAACGATCAAAAACCCCAGTTTGATCCCATTCTTACCACCTATGGTGAGCTATATCCTAAACTACTACAAGGCCAACTTGTCGCGCCCATATATCTTAAACCTTTGACCCCACCATACCCAAGATGATACAATGCAAATACCAACTGCGCATATCATGCAGGAATTCAGGGGCATTCAATGGAGGATTGCATTGCATTCAAAAAGAAAAGTCCAAAGCTTAACCAATACTGGAGTTGTGAAGTTTAGGTCAAAGAATGGGCCAAATGTAGCAGGAAACCCATTGGCTATCATGCTGAGAATCGGGTAAATGCAGTATTGACAGGGGAAGTCAAAAGGTTAAAAAGGGATGCCAAGGAAGTCAAGACTCCAATGTTAATAGTATGGGTCGAGATGGTTAGGGGAGGAATGGTGGAGGATGCAGACAGTTTAAAAATGGTTGCAAAGAGGGTGCAGAATTGGTGCCCGTTCCATAAATGTTCAGGTCATATCATACAGGACTGCGAGGATTTTCTGGCTAAAGTCCAAAAGATGATGGATAATGGAGAGGCCCAGTACAGAGGAGGAAGTAGAGGTTATTTAGAATACGGTTGGCTATGGAATAGGAAGACCTTTAATCATCCATTATGATGAACCAGAGAAGACTACCCTGGTTGTTGAGAAAATTGCACCCAAGCTAATCATAGATTTGCCTTATTATTTTTCATATAAAGAAAGCAAAACTACACCATGGAAATATGACTGCAGCATGGTTATGCCCGGGTCATCAAGTCAACAAGATATTACAGGTGTGGGGCACTTAACACGAAGTGGAAGGTGTTATGCCCCTGAGGTTGTTGAACAGGGATCGACAAGAAAGGATAGAGGACTGGACAAGGGGAAGAAAGTAGTTGAACCAATCCATATTCCGATGGATTTGACAAAAGAAACAGAGAGGGGATCAGCCTCGGTAAATGAGAAGGAGGCATGCGAGTTTATAAAGTTCATAAAAGATAGTGAGTATAGTGTGGTTGAGCAATTGCAACGTCAGCTAGCAAGAATCTCCATCTTATCCTTGCTATTAAACTCAGAGCCACACAGAAATGCCCTATTAAGAGTGTTGAATCAGGCATACGTGGCTAACAACATATCGGTAGAAAAGTTAGACAGGTTGGTGGGAAACATTGCGACAGACGACCATATATTTTTCAGTTATGATGAAATACCACCCAATGGTATTGGGTCCACAAAGGCTCTTCACATAACAACCACCTGCAAGGGGCATATACTACCAAGGGTGCTTCTGGATAATGGTTCTTCATTCAATGTAATGCCCTTGGCAACCCTATCTAAGTTGCCAATTGATATGTCTTATATGTTACCGAGTTGCACAGTAGTCAGGGCTTTCGATGGTACCAGGAGAGAGGTAATGGGCACTATTGAGGTTCCTCTGGAGATAGGCCCATGCACCTATACGGTGAACTTCCAGGTCATGGATATTAATCTATCCTATAATTGCTTGTTGGGAAGGCCATGGATACATTCAGCAAGGGCTATACCCTCGTCTCTCTACCAAAAGCTAAAATTTGTGATAGAGGTCTGTTTGATCACTATATCAGGAGAAGAAGACATAATAGCCTCCGCATCTACTAAATCTCCTTATGTTGAACCCAATGAAGATGTCGTAGAATATTTTTTTCGGTCTTTGGAATTCGTAAATACAGTTTTTGTAGCTGAAGGACAAAAAATTCAAAAACCAAGATTGTCCAAGAATGCAAGGCTGGGAGTAAGAACCACAGTGGGAAAAGGCTGCAGGGCTGGAAAGGTCTTGGAAAATATCTTTAAGGGATAGCCCGAGCAATGGAAGCAGTGGGAAAGAAAGATCAGTTTGGCTTAGGTTATCTTCCGAAGGCCCATGAGAGGATGAAACAAGTTGAAAGGAACCGACAAAGGAGGATGGCCCGTCTCGCGGGTATGGATATTGAATGGGAACCCATGACTTTCCCACCAATCCTTTACAACTTCTACGCTGCTGGTTTTCTATTCGGAGAAAAGAATTCAGAGGATGTACTCACAATGATTGAGCAAGCATTTGAAAAATTCCAAGTGAATAAATGGGGGCAGATTTAGGATATGGTGATTTGCATGGTCGGGAAAGAAGGGATGGAAAGTGACAATGTGAGTTGGATGGTGCGACCTTGTCCACCAGGATATAGACTAACCAATTAGAGTGTAACTGAGTTTCCCATAGTTTTTAAGTCTATTCCAACGTAATACTTTAAAAAAAATCTTAATTATCTTTACCCAGAGATATTAAGAGTTTTTTTTTTTTTTTTTGTAATGGGCTTTTTGTTTAAACATTTTGATTCAATAAATAACAAGCACAATGCATTTTATCCATATTGATGTGTCCATATTCTTTCATTTTTGTTATTTATTTTGTTTTCATTATATATTTTTTCCTATATTGTTTCTTCTCCACTTATTTACAGGTGTACGGATGCGGAATATGAGGACCTTCCTGTTAGTAATTCTGAAATTGATTTTGAAAGACCCATTTGCACGGGTATTTTGAGGCTAAGGAAGATACTAAGGATTATGGTCTATCTTCGGATCTATTAAGGAAAATAGAACAAGAGGAGAAACAAGTACTTCCTCATAAGGAATTATTGGAAATGATAAATCTAGGAGATGGTGAAGAGATAAAGGAAATCAAAATCAGAACTTCATTGTCATCATCAATAAAGGGTGAATTGATAGCCTTGCTCCAGGAATATGTGGATGTATTTGCATGGTCTTACCAAGACATGCCAGGGTTGGATCCGGATATTGTGGTTCATAAGCTCCCTTTAAGGCCAGAATGCAAGCCAATTCAACAAAAGTTGAGAAGAATGAGGTCGGACATGCTGTTAAAGATAAAAGAGGAGGTGAAGAAGCAATTTGATGCTGGATTCTTAGAGGTGGAAAAATATCCAGAATGGATGGCAAATATTGTTCTAGTACCAAAGAAGGATGGCAAGGTGTGGATGTGCGTTGATTACCGAGATTTGAACAAGGTCAACCCTAAAGATAATTTCCCTTTGCCCCATATTAATACTCTGGTGGATAATACGACAAAGAGTTCTTTATTTTCTTTCATGGATGGATTCTCAGGATATAATCAGATCAAGATGGCACCGGAAGATTTGGAGAAAACCACATTTGTTACAATTTGGGGAACCTTCTGCTATAAGGTAATGCCATTTGGGTTGAAGAATGCTGGGGCAACATATCAGAGAGCCATGGTGACCTTGTTTAATGATATGATGCATAAGGGAATTGAGGTCTATGTTGATGATATGATCGTAAAGTCACAAGGAGAAGAGGAGCATATTGCGAATCTTAAGAAGCTCTTTGAACGACTAAGGAAGTTTAGACTCAAGCTAAATCCGGCAAAATGCACTTTTGGAGTTACCTCGGGGAAATTGTAGGGTTTTGTCGTCAGCAAAAGAGGAATTGAGATTGACCCGGATAAAGTGAAGGCCATTCAGAATTTGCCACAACCTCGTACTCAAAAAGAAGAGGCTTTCTGGGGAGATTGAATTACATTACTCGGTTTATTTCTTAGTTAACCGAAAAATATGATCCAATATTTAAGTTACTTCGAAAACGTGATCCAGGAGAATGGGATAAAGGTTGTCAGATTGCATTTGAAAAGGTTAAACATTATCTATCCAACCTACCAGTATTAATGCCACCTGTTTCGGATAAACCAATGATACTGTATTTATCAGTATTTGAGCGATCCATGGGTTGTGTTTTGGGGCAGCTTGATGAGACTTGAAAGAAAGAACAGGCAGTTTACTACCTCAGTAAGAAGTTCACAGATTATGAGTTAAAATAGTAGTCGGTAGAAAAGTTGTGCTGTGCCTTAGCTTGGACTGCTCGAAGACTCAGACAGTACATGTTGTACCACAAAACGTGGTTGATTGCCAAGCTAGATCCAATCAAGTACATGTTGGAAGCACCTTCTTTTTCAGGGAGGACGGCAAGATGGCAGGTTTTATTGTCAGAGTACGACATTGTATATGTAAGTCAAAAAGCTATCAAGGGCAGTGTAGTGGCTGAATTCTTAGAAAGTCAGGCAGTGAAAGATTATGAGTCGTTGAACTTTGACTTCCTGAAGAAGAAAGTATGGAAAATGTACTTTGATGGCGTATCTAATGCCATGGGGCATGGAATCGGTGCAGTCCTCATATCCCCAGAAGATGATTATTATCCTTTCACTACTAGATTGGATTTTGATTGTACAAACAATACTGCTGAGTATGAAGCATGTACTATGGGCCTTCGTGCTGCAGTGGACAGAAAGATCAAAGTATTGAAAGTTTTTGGAGACTCAGCCTTAGTGATATACCAGCTACGAGGAGAATGGAAAACCCGAGATACAAAGCTAATCCGATACCGAGAACTCATACTGAGTTTATTGGAGGAATTTGAAGAAGTGAAATTCAATTACTTCCCTCGAGAAGAAAACCGAAAGGCAGATGCTGTGGTTACTTTGTCATCAATGTTTAAAGTGAATGAAGTGGCTGAAGTGGTACCAATAAAGATGAGTATATATGAGTCTCCTGCCCACTGTCTGAGTAGTGAAGAAGAAGTAGATGGCCTCCCTTGGTATAACGACATCTTGCAGTACATTAAGAGTCAACAGTATCCAAAACATGTAATAGAAAATGACAAGAGGACTCTAAGAAGGCTAGCAATGGGTTTTGTTCTAGACAGTGAGATTATGTACAAGAAAGGAAAAGACCAAGTCTTATTGAGATGTGTCGGATCTGCCGAATCTCAGAGAATAATAGAAGAGGTCCATGAAGGGATATGTGACACTCATGCTAACGGGCACATGCTTGCTAAGCAGATTATGAGGGCATGGTATTATTGGTTGACAATAGAAGGAGATTATATCAGTTATTCTCGAAAGTGCCATAAATGCCAGATATATGCAGATAAGATTCATGTGCCGCCATCGCCATTACATGTCATGACTGCACCATGGCCCTTTTCAATCTAGGGAATGGATATGATTGGACCTATGACCCCGAAAGCTTCAAATAGACATCGTTTCATCTTGGTGGCCATAGATTATTTTACAAAGTAGGTAGAAGCTACTTCCTATGCGAATGTAACAAAGTCGGTGGTATGCAGATTTGTTAAGAAAGAAATCATATGCCATTATGGGTTGGCAGCAAGAATTATTTCGGATAATGCTCTCAATTTGAACAATAAGATGATGAGAGAAGTGTGTACTCAGTTCAGGATCACACATCATAATTCGGCACCTTACCGTCCGAAGATGAATGGGGCAGTAGAAGCAGCTAACAAGAACATCAAGAAGATTATTGAGAAGATGACTAATGTGTACAAGGATTGGCATGAGATCTTGCCTTTTGCTTTTCATGCATATCGTACTTCGGTCCGCACATCTACAGGGGTAACATCGTTTTCTTTGGTATACGGGATGGAAGCAGTGCTACCTATTGAAGTTGAGATCCCTTCACTTTTGGTTTTGATGGAAGTTGGCCTAGAGGAAGTAGAATGGGTTAGAGCTCGTTATGAACAGTTGAATCTCACCGAGGAGAAAAGATTGAAAGCAATTTGTCAGGGGCAGTTGTATCAGAAAAAGATGATTCGAGCCCACAGCAAGAAGGTTGGTCCCAGATAGTTCCGAGAGGGGGAGTTGGTATTGAGGAAAATTCTGCCTATGGTGAAGGACTTGAGAGAAAAATGGGCTCCGAATTGGAAGGACCCTATGTGGTAAAAAGAGCTTTTTCTGGAGGAGCATCGATTTTAACTAGAATGGACGGGGAGGATTTCAGAAATCCCGTGAATGCTGATGAACTGAAGAAGTATTATGCTTGAAAAAAAAAAGTGATGATGTGCACATGGAAATTCGAATGATTCCAAGTGTAAAAATTGAAATTCTATATATCTATCTCCCCTGTGAATTTCTTTTCAAGGAGAGTATTCATGCTTGATATGATGAATGGCCATCTTTCATATTCCTTTCACTAAGAAGAAATTATCCTTAGTCACCCCTTTGAGACTTAGTAATTATTCCTTTCTTTAAACCTTGATCAAGGATCACCCTCTACGCTGGAGGGCAAATGTGAGGAAAAATAATCAAAAAAAGCATGGAAAAAAGAAAGCCATCGAAAAACGTGGCAAATGAAAGCCAACAAAGCAAAAAAAAATAAATAAATAAAATCCAAAAGAGGGACAATGTTTCAAGAATAAATTCTCCTCAGGAAATGATCCTTGATTCAATCACCCTTAAACACATTTTGAGCCTATTTTATCCTTTCTTTCTAAACCTAAACCTTGGCCTACATTACGTGCTTTAGAAAGTCCATTTTGATCAAGCATGAATATTTAATTTGAAAGGTTATTCTCAGAATTCATCCCGTCTTTTGAATTGATATTTTTACCTTGGAAGCATTTAGAATTCTCAGATGCATGGTAGAATACAAAAAATAAAAATAAAAAAAAAATTGAAAATGAAAAAAGAATGTAAAAGGAGAGGTTTAAGCCAAAAACCCGCAAAGGGCGACTTAATATCGAATGGAGGACACTTGAGTTGAAAACCTGCAAAGGGCGGCTCAGGTACTAATCAAAGTTCGAATCAATGCTCCGTGTAAAGGGGGAGAAAGTATCTAAAAATCAAAAGAAAGGGGAACAACTCAGTCTGATGTAACTACGAAAGCTGAGAGGTTACCCAAGTAAATTTCTTGTTCAAGAGAAATTTCAAATGGTTTGAAAAGAGAGGTCCAAGATATTCCGCATCCGGGGCATCTACAACCTATAACTTTACATTTGTTTCTTATATCCTTGATATTTATTTTTACTATTTTAAAACATTTCTTGCAATAAATTCTTGTTATCCTTTTCATGACAATTTTTTTGCTTGATTCATATTTTCTTTCATACATTTTTGAGATGCATTATGATTGTTATTAAATTGAATGATGATTAGTAATAAAAAATCTTTACATCAAAGGTTTTTAGAGTATCACTAAGGAATATATTTAAATCTTGGGAAAGGTTTGGAAAGTTCACCAAGAAAAGAAAACAGCGAACGTGTTGGAGACTCCACCACGAAGTCAGGAAATCTGTAAATTTCAGTGAAAGTGAGAAACTGAGATTGTTTGACAAGTTATCTTGAGTGAAAGATTCCTTAAGTGGGGCATCAATGAACAATTGAAGACTCCGTCATGAAGTTGGATAATCTATGAACCTCAAAGAAACCATGGATTATAAATCATGACACAATCATTTGATTGCATTCATTCTTAGGAAACATACAAGCATTTGCAAAGCATGTCTCTCATCATTGCATTTAGCTAACATTGCAGAAATCAGGAAAACTTGGATTTCCCCAAAGTGAACTTGTTCTGTTTTTTCAAACGAGTCGAGCCCCGAGACCACCGTCGAGGTATTACCTTTTGTTTTAAATTGAATTCATTCTGTTTTATCAAATGAGTCGAGCCTTGAGACCACCATCGAGGTATTTTCATTTGTTTCAAATCGAATTCATTCTATTTTATCAAATGAGTCGAGCCTTGAGACCACCGTCGAGGTATTTCCTTTTGTTTTAAATCGAATTCATTTTTTTTTATCAAATGAGTCGAGCCTTGAGACCACCGTCGAGTGTTTCCTTTTGTTTTAAATCGAATTCATTCTATTTTATCAAATGAATTGAGCCTTGAGACCACCGTCGAGGTATTTCCTTTTATTTTAAATGGAATTTATTCTGTTTTATCAAATGAGTCGAGCCTTGAGACCACCGTCAAGGTATTTCCTTTTGTTTTACATCAAATTCATTCTGTTTTATCAAATGAGTCGATCCTTGAGACCACCGTCGAGGTATTTCCTTTTGTTTTAAATCGAATTCATTCTGTTTATCAAATGAGTCGAGCCTTGAGACCGTCGTCAAGGTATTTTCAAATCACGAGTAAGGCCTCCGGGCACCATTCTTAAGACCTCTGGGCACCAATCTTAAGACCTCCGGGCATCATTTTTAAAGTCACATACAGTGCATTTTTTTAACTCATGGGTAAGGCCTCCGGGCACCATTCTTAAAACCTTCGAGCATCATTTTTAAAGTCTCATATAGCGTATTTTCTTAACTCACGGGTAAGGCCTCCGGGCACCATTTCTTAGACCTCCAAGCATAAGTTTCTAGAGTTTTTACATTTGCTTGAACAAGTCTTTGGTGGTGATAACCAAAGCCTCTGGTGGAGATATCTAGAGTTTTACATTTGCTTGAACAAGTCTTTTGTGGTGATAGCCAAAGCCTCTGCTGGAGATATCCAGAGTTTTACATTTGCTTGAGCAAGTCTTTGGTGGTGATAGCCGAAGCTTCTGAAGGAGATAACAAGACTTTTAAACACAGCTTAGCACAAGACAGGTTAAGCCCTCGAGACCATCGTCGAGGTTTTTTCTTCTCTTCCAAATTGAACTCGATTCCTTAAGACGGGTCAAGCCTTGATTTAGTCAGGGAATTCAATTTAAGGATAAAATCTTCAATTTACAGTTTTTTTTCTTTTCAAAAAAAAAATTATAAAAAGAAACCCCTTTCCCCTTCTCTTCACATGTGATTTCACTAACCGGACAAAATTAGTGTTTATTTATCTTTGCCTGATTCCTGATTCTTAGCAATAGCCAAAGAGGGGCAGCTGTAGACACCTAATTTTGTGCAGACTACTAAAACAGGTATGTTTTCTTCCTAAATTGATGTTTCAGAATGTAAAAAGACTTTTTCCATCCTGTAGGTGGTACTCCGGGACTTAGTCTAAGAAGGCGAGCACAAAAAGTCAAACTTGAAAAAGTCAACCCTAGAAAGTCAACTACTAAAAAATTCAACCCACTTTCAAAATCAAGATTTGAAGTTCAATTGAAAAATGGCGAAAGAATTTTGATAATCCGAAGTCTACATTGAAAAATATGGAGTTCGAAAGTTGGGTTGCAAAGATTCAATAGAAAGGAAACCCTAGTCCGAGAAATTTGGGAAAAAGTGCTTAAACGATTAAATTGGTCAAAATTGAAGGTTCCAAATGAAAGATAAGCACTGACTACGGGTAATGGAGAAGTTACTTGAAGGAAAAACTGAAAGAAAAGTCAATCCGGAAGAAAACCAAGAATTAGTGTTTTTGGTGGATTTCGGTGAAATTGGAAAGAATTACAGAAATGGCCCGACTCGGTAGGAATAGAGCCCCCAATGGATGAGGAGTGATTAAAAAAGGATAGCCCAAGGCTCAATTTGAAGAAAAATACGAAAAACGAACTTGTTTTGAGCAAAACTGGGTTTCGAAGGTAAAAGGGCAAAATTGGAACATTTGGCAAAAATAGCAAATGAACTCCAAAAGTTTTGAAAAATTGAAAATCTCATTCTTAAATCATTTCGAAGAGATTGGCGAAAGAAAATCTTGATTCAGAGCTCATTTGCAAAATGGCCAAATCCCGGGTCCCTTATGCAGAAATTCAATAAGATAAATCCCAAACAAATAGCATATGAACTCCAAAAATTATGAAAAATTGCAAATATCATTCTTAAATCATTTCAAAGAGATTGGCAAGAGAAAATTGATTCGAAGTTCGTTTGCAAAATGGCCAAATCCCTAGTCCCTTATGTAGAAATTCAAGTAGATAAATCCCGAAAAAATACCAAATGAGTTCCAAAAATTATGAACACTTCCAGATCACACTTTTAAATTATTTGGAAGAGATTGGTGAATAAAAATCTTGATTTGGAGCTCGTTTAAAAAATGGTAAAGTTTGAGGGCGTAAAAGGGCAATTTTGGAAGAAAAAATCCAAATAAATAGCAAATGGACTCGAAAAATTTTGAAAACTTCCAGAATTCAATTTTTTATTATTTTGAAAGTATTGAAAAAATAAAATTTGAATTTGGAGTCCGTTTTCCATTTATTTATGTTCAGGGGGCAAAAAGGTCATTTTACCCAAGAAATCGAAAAGGGCTTTTCTTGCCTTTTAAAAAATGAAAAATAGGCTGGCAGAAAAGGGGCTGGCCGGAAAAGGCCCAAGGATAGCTAGATAGTTTCTGATTTTTAATCAAAAGGCCAACAATGAAGAGAATGTTAGTTATTTTTTTATCAAGCCTTTGCAAATAAGCCACATGGACCAATGCATGAAAAGGGAGAGTGTCAACATAATGGCTTAAGATTCTTGAAAAGCTGTAATTGTGGATAGATTATGGCCTAATCTAAGGGTAATAATTTCATGTTTTAAACATCTTGGATCAATAGCCTTTGGATGAAAATTGGTTGATGGAAAAATGGCAACATCCTAGCCTAAGGGGGGGCCATTCGGCCACACTACAAGGGAGAGGCACTCTCTCTTTCATTTTCAGCTATTCACTCTCTATTCTCTCTTGGTTTTGGCTGATTTTTCTCTCCATTGTTGAAAATAAAAAAAAGTTTAAAAAAGAAAAGAAAGTTAGAAGAGAAAAAGCTTGAAAGATAGCTTCTAGAGGTTGCTTTAAGCACCATACTATTGCACTTTCTTTGATTTTCCATTCTTGATTTGCTTATTTGATCACTATTTCGGTGAGTTTCTTTTGATTTTTCTTTTAAAATAAGTGTTTTTAATGTTCTTCTTTAAGTTCCTTCTTCATTCTTTCTTGTAAAAAGCTTTTGAAATTTTCTTTTTCCCTTTGTTTTTGAGATGGCCGAATGGTCTAGTTTTAGAGGGCTGTTGTTTGCATTTTTATTTTCATGTTATTCTTGATATTTAACAAGTTTTGATGCTTTAATCTTCTTCTAATACATAAATATGAAGCTTGTTTTAATTTGGTTGCTTGCTTGTTTCTAATTTTTATTCTATTTTCTTGTTATCATGTTTATTTTACTTGTCTTGCATTTTTCATTTTCTGTTTTCAAAATGTTTATGTTTTATTTTTTGTAATCCATGTGTTTGTGAAAATGCCTATTGGTTTTCATGCCTTTACTTTATATTTGCATGATTTGAGCATTATTCTTTAGCTATCCATGTTAGTATATCATGTGTTTGTGAAAATGCCATGCTCACTTTAAGCATCCACCACATGCGGCCATCTCATATTGTTTTCTTTGTGTATGCATTTTTGTTATGTTAGTTGATAGGTTTGCTTTTTCATGATATTTGGTTGAGTATTTTGTTTAAGCATGCCATGTGTTTGTGTTATTTCCATGCATATTTTAGGTTTAGTATTGGTTTGTTTTGCCATGCATATTCATGCATTTTAGACATAGGTTGCATTAAATGCCATGCAAGTTCATTTAGGTCTAGGTCATTTTATTGATGCCATGCATTTTTCATGTCATTTAGGTTTTAAATCATGCATTTCATGCATCATATTGGCTGTATTTTTCATGTATTTCATGTCCATGCCATTTGACTTATGACTTAGGCCAATCAATGGCTCAAAGTCATGCTCACTTGAGCATACTTGTGGAAAATTAAAGAGTTGTCAAATTGATTATTCTACCTTTGTGATTTTCTTTACTTAGCCAATTTTTGCCTAACTTTTCAAAAGTTTTAGCTACTGTTTTTGAGTCCTTAGGAGAGTCTCTAATATTTTTACTTTGATTTTTAAATGATTCTATCAAAGGCAAAAAAATGTGTTTTGACAAAACAGTTTTTCACCTAGTACTCGTACTTTCCCGATTTTTTTGGGCAGTCATCTTTAATCAGAAAATTAAGCTAATTTTTTCCTATGTAGTTTTACATGTTCTGAGTCTCTAGTATTGTTTTTAGAGTTTTTTTTTAATTTTTAAAAATAGGGTAAAAAATCGTGCTTTAAAACTGGACAGTGGAGTCAGAATTGAATTTGAAGGAAAATCATTTTTCTGTTTTGGTTAAGTTACTTAGAGGGGGCTGATTAGAAAGTTTAGCTACTGACTTAGGATAGTTTCTAAGCCTTTTTAAACTCTAAAAATGATTTTTTAAGTCTCGGGTTAAGGATGGTCAAGTCCGGGATTTTAAACTTAGGAAATTAGAGCCATTTAAAAAGGGTTTAGCTAAGTTTTTATTTTTAATCTAAGCTTTTTAAATTGTTTTCAAACAATCACAAAGTATTTTGATTTTAGAATATTTAATTTGATATATTTTCCTATGGTAGCCGAATATCTTTTTATATATACGGATTTCCTTAATTAAAGGAAAAAATACATTCTCATGCATTGCATTTTCCATATTCATGCATATTATAGAAAAAATACATTCTCATGCATTGCATTTTCCATATTCATGCATATTATATAATATGTAATTTTTGCTATGTTTAATTTTCATGATGGTGTTATTATCTTTGATTTAAATTTTTGATATTATATTATTTGTTAGATGGTTTTGAATATCTCATGATATCCTATGCTTTTTATTTAGTTATTTTGTCATATTATTTAGCATATGCTATGTTCATGCATTATTATTTTTATTTTTATTTTCATGCATATTATATGATAGCATTATTTTATATTTCATGTCATTTAGATTATATGCCATATCATTTACATTTGCCATGTCATTTAAATTTTTTCATTTCATATAGAATATATTATGTTACCTAGGTCATTTCAATTCATGTAGAATATATTATGTTACCTAGGTCATTTCATTTCATATAGAATATATCATATAACTTAGGATATTTCATTTCATTTAGAATATGCTAAGACATTTAAATTATATCATAGCATTTAGGTTGCATTATTTTATTTAGACTTTGCTATGTCATTTTATTTATGTCATACATATTCATATTTTTTAAAATGTTTTCAAAAAGGTAATGATTTTCAATAAAATAAAGATATTCCCGAGTTAAATTAATTCATGAATTCTTTGTTGGGTTTGCTGGGGAGGATATCATCAATTATCATTAATAATGGAATATCTTCTTTAAAATGAGAATGATTCGAAAAGTTATCCAAACTAATAAAAATTTCTATATTTTGCCACGTTTGTTGGGGAATATAGGAAAATTTTGAATTTATAAATTCTGGATCATTTTCAATTAAAAATGTAATTATTTTTCTTTAAATTGGGAATTAACTTGAAATACTAAATTTAAAATTGACTTTTTACTGAGACTTGAGATAACACACGATTAATAAGGTACCGTTTTATACGGGCGTTGTAGGGGTGCTAATCCTTCCCCACACGTAACCGAGTCCCGAACCCGCTTCTTTGATTTCTCTAGTTTAAAACGCAGACTTGAAATTGGTTTTAAAAATAGTTTAATTAATTTTAAAATATTTTATAAAACCGATTTTAATAGGTGGCCGATCACACCTAGCTAAAAAAGATTGGTGGCGACTCCATATCTTTTTCAAGGTCATTTTCAAAAGCTTCATTTTTCAAGAGGAATTAAGTCGACTTTTCCTCGATTTTTTTTAATGTCACGCTTAACGAATAATAAAGTCTTGCAATGAGACTTGTTATTTTTTAGGTTGCGACACTTCTACTTTGGTTTTTTAAAAGAAATCAAGAAAACAAGTTTTTCTCTATTTTTCATCATGGTTGAATGAATCACTTTTGTTAAATGATTTTGTGTTTGATCTTGTTTATGTGATTTGTTGTGGTAGGTTAGCTTACTTGTGGTAGATTAGCTTGATTGTGGTAGGTTAGCTTGATTGTGGTAGTTTAGCTATAGACCATGCCATGTGTTTGTGAAAATGTCTAGCTATATTCATGCATTTTCATTATGATTGCTTAGTTTAGCATGTTTCCTTTTTAGTCTTGTATTTAGTATGCCATGTGTTTGTGTTATTGCCATGCATTTTTTAGGTCTAGGTCTCATTTGCATTGCCATGCATTTCATGCATTTTAGACCTAAGTTGCATTAAATGCCATGCAAGTTCATTTTAGGTCTAAGCCATATTCTCTATGCCATGCATTTTTCATGTCATTTAGGTTTTAAATCATGCATTCAATTTGCTGTATGATCATGCATTTCATGTCATGCCACATGATTTATGACTTAGGCCAATCAATGGTTCAAAGTCATGCTCACTTGAGCATACTTGTTGAAAATTAAAGAGTTGTCAAATTGATTATTCTATCTTTGTGATTTTTTTTTTTTACTTAGCCATTTTTTTGTAACTTTTTAAAAGTGTTAGCTACTGTTTGTGGGTCTTTAGGAGAGTCTCCAACATTTTTACTTTGATTTTTAAATGATTTTATCAAAGGCAAAAAAATGTGTTTTGGCAAAACAGTTTTTCACCTAGTACTAGGACTTTCCCCATTTTTATGGGAAGTCATCTTTAATCAAAAAATTAAGAAAATTTTTTCTCGTGTAGTTTTACATGTTCTGATTCTCCAGTTTTTGTTTTATATTTTTTTGAATTTTTAAAAATAGGTTAAAAAATCGTGTTTTAAAACTGGACAGTAGAGGCAGATTTGAATTCAAAAGAAAAACAATTGTTAAATTTGGCTAAGGCGTTTAGTGGGGATTGGTTAGAAACTTTAGCTACTGTCTTAGGGTAATTTCTAAGCCTTTTTAAATTCTAAAAATGATTTTATAAAGCTCAGGTTAAGGGTGGTCAAGTCCGGGATTTTAAACTTAGGAAATTAGAGCCATTTTTAAAAGGTTTGGCTAGGGTTTCAATCTTCATTCAAGTTTCTTTCAAAATTGTTTTCAAACAAATCATAAAGTATTTTGATTTTAGAAAACTTAATTTGATATATTTTCCTAAGGTAGCCGGATATCTTTTTAGATATACGGATTTCCTTAATTAAAGGAAAAAAATACACTTTCATGCATTGCATTTTCCATATTCATGCATTTTATATAATATGTGATTTTTGCTATGATAATTTCTATGATATTGTTATTATTTTGATTTATTTTATGGTGTTATGTTGTTTGTTATATGGTTTTGAAATTACATGCTATCCTATGCCTTTTATTTAGTTATTTATTTTTGTCACATTATTTGGCATATATTATGTTCATGCATTATTATTTTATTTTTATTTTCATGCATATTACATGATAGAATTATTTTATGTTTCATGTCATTTCATGTCATTTAGATTATATTCCATGTCATTTAGATTATATTAGTTAGAATATACCATGTCATTTAAAATATGCCATATTATGTAAATTTGCCATGTCATTTAAATCATATCATTTCATTTAGAAAATCATGTCATTTAAATCATATAATTTCATTTAGAATATCATGTTATTTAAGTTGTTTCATTTCATTTAGAACATATCATGTTACTTAAGATATTTCATTTCATATAGAATATATTATGTCATTTAAGATATTACATTTCATTTAGGATATTTCATTTCACTTAGAATATACCATAATACTTAGGATATTTCATTTCATCTATAATATACTATGCCATTTAAATTATATCATATCATTTAGGTTGCATTATATTATCTAGACTTTGCTATATCATTTTATTTATATCACACATGTTCATATTCATTTTTTTTAAATGTTTTAAAAAAGATAATGATTTTCAATAAATAAAGATATTCCCGAGATAAAATAATTCATGAGTTCTCTGTCGGGTTTGCTAGAATATCATCAATTATCATTAATAACAGAATATCTTCTTTAAAACGAGAATGATTCGGAAATAATTTTTTTTTTTTATTTTGCCACATTTGTTGGAAAATTTAGCAAAATTTTGAATTAATAAATTTCGGCTTATTTTCAAATAAAAATGGAATTATTTTTCTTTAAATTGGGAATTAACTTGAAATACTAAATTTAATACCGACTTTTTTACCGAGACTTGAGATAACACACGATTAAAAAGGTACCATTTTATACGGGCGTTGTGGGGGTGCTAATCTTTCCCCACACGTAACCGAGTCCCGAACCCGCTTCTTTGATTTCTCTGGCTCAAAACGCATACTTGAAATTGATTTTAAAAATATTTTAATTAATTTTAAAATGTTTTATAAAACCAGTTTTAATAGATGGCCGATCACACCTAGCTAAAAAAGATTGGTGGCGACTCCATGTCTTTTTCAAGGTCATTTTCAAAACCTTCATTTTTCAAGAGGAATTAAATAGACTTTTCCTCGGTTTTTTTTATTGTCACGCTTAACGAATATAAAGTCTTGCGATAAGTCTTGTTATTGTTTAGGTTGCGACAACTTTGCGACTCCACTGCGGAAATTAGAGTCAGGCCTAGAATTAATCGTGTGTTATCAAAGTCTCGGTTTTGTTGGTTTAATTGGTATTTAATTTTAATTCTCATATTTTTTTTTTTTTAAATAAGAATAATTTTTTTAAAATAATAAAATGCTTTTAAATATGTCCATATCCAGATGCTTATATATTACTATTGTTCTCTGGTTATTTTGGTGCATATATTTATTTATTGATTAATTGATGATTTATGGTGTTTAGTCTCATCAGGGTATTTAGAATTAGGGTTGTAAAATAGGTGGTGAAAGGTTTGTTGTTCCTCCTCACACACTATACTTGCATTTGCATAACATGAGCTTCATACCTGAGTTCCGTCCCTTTAAGTGGAAGTAAAGTAGCTACACTCTCGTGATTAACAATCCGCATGGGTTGGCAAAATACTTTCGGAGTATAAATTACCTAAGCTCTCGTGATTAACAATCCGCATGAGCTAGGGAAATATACTCTAACGAATTGAACCCGCTTTTATTGGGGTGCCTTACTAGCCTTCACAGGCGACGGTGAGGAATAATTCGGGGCCTTTTAGAATTTCGTTCACCTACTTATAGTGAACCATAAAGCCAACATAGGCAAAGCTCTGCCGAATTTTTAATAGATATACCGGAGTTAGGAACACATGGAGTGACATTTCTAAACCTTTTATTACCTATTTTACACTCTCAATAAGGGTTGTAGATCGGGCAACGATGAATGTACATCGCCCGTAATAAATGTGATAATTCACCCCAAAGGCTTTGTGATGCCTAAATCGGTGGATACTGTTGGGGCAAGTGTTCACTAACTTTTTGAAATTCAAAATAAAAATTATTTTTTCAAGCATTTTGCACATTTCATGCATGTGTGAATAGAGCATGTACATTTATGGTTGTATTGTTGATCTCATTTTCTTGCAATAAACGGATGGTGATAATAATCTCATTTGATGATTTCATAGACCGGTAGTGCTACATGAACATTTGTATATTGTACCATAGTAGTATCCACTATTCTGAAATTCTTTTAAAAAAATAATAACATGTTTTTTTTAGGAAACATGTTTCAAAAATCATAGATTAAATTTGGAGACAAATCTTGCATAATGAGATTTTGAATAATCAAGATTTAGGTCCCACCAATTTCGTGTACATGGTCATTCTTTGTATTTACCTTTGTGTTAATTCATTTATTCTTTGCATGTATCATTTTGACATCATCTTACAGTCATAGCATGCATAGTCATTCATTGTAGAATACGTTTATGACATGCATGGTCATTATTTGTATATACCTGTGCATCAATTTATTCATTTTTAAATGCATCATATTGGCATTAGATTGCATCCATAGCATATATAGTCATCATAATTTCTCTGTATATGTACATGCATTATTCATCAGTATATTCATGTACATAGGAATAGAGCATGTACATTCATAATTGTATTCTTAATCTCATGACATTTTCATTTGCATGAAAGGGGTTCGAGATATGAGAAAAGAATCGGAGGAACGATTGGGTGCTTTGCAACGAAATCAAGAGGAATTTGGACATGAAATCCGGGAAGTGAAAGAACAACTCGCTAAATTGATGAAAATGGTTGAGGATATGGGTAAGAGTAAGGGGGAACTTTCTCAGGGCTCTGCATCGCCTTCGGATCAACCAAAACCATTAGGTTCAGAACATACAATCCTTGCTGGATCCTGCGCTTGTCAATGCCACAAAGGTTGCAACCCTGATGAAATTGTGGACAAAATTGTGAAAATGATTAAACCCGAGAGCCTGATACTAAGGATAGAAACCTCAGATCCCAAACAGTCCCTGCAATTGGTCCTAGGTCCAAACCAGTATCCTCACCCTACTATGGCCCAATTGTCTACTAGGATGATCACTACGGGACCCCTGAATCCCACTCCATTACCACCAATTGGTAGTTCGTATTGCTTTCCTCATCAATCACCTTATCCAGCATCTGGGATAGGAACCTCGAGCTATGTACAACCTCCGAAGGCCTCGTGTCCAAATCCATACCCTTGCCTTGTTATTCCACCATCTCCCCATGTAAACACTCCGGTTCGAACCTTAGTGCCACCGCCTAGTGCCCCAACTCCTAGGCTCTGTGTGACTAAGAAACAACCCCAGGATAAGACCCAAAGACATTTTCATCCCCTTCCAATCAGCTATCAAAAGCTTTTCCCAATATTGGTTCGAAATCACCTAGTTGCCTATGTGCCATTGAAACCCCTGTCACCACCATACCCCAAGTGGTATAATTCGAATACAGGATGTGATTATCACTGTGGAACTGTTGGGCATAACATTGAGCACTGCAATGCACTCAAGAACAAAGTACAATCCCTTATAGATGCCAAGTGGTTGGATCCAACGACACTGATTGATAGAGGACTAGAAAAGGGTAATTAGGATTGGGAGATCTAAAGCAATGATGTAGAAGGACTTCAGTCTGATATGATATAGTAGGATTTTACTTTTTTATTAGCCGGCTCTTATAGCCTTAGGATGCTAGGAAAAATAAAGTGCTTGTGAAAGACAGTTTTAACCACTGCTCAGATTTTGTATACATGGTTTATACCATTGTGAACGTTGATATGGGAATGAATTGGTTGTGCTTCAAATTTATGAGATGTTGATGATTAAGTTCCTCCGATTCTTATTTCCTCCGTGATATCTTCCCTTTTGCATTTTGCATCCGATCAATTATTTGTCATACCATACTTTTATACATGCATCTTGGTAGCATCAGGTGGTATTCATGACAAACATAGTCAGCATGACTTTTCTGTATATGTTCATGCACTAATTTTCTTATTACATATGTCGCAACCTAAAAAAAATAACGAGTCTCATCGCAAGACTTTATTATTCGTTAAGCGTGACATAAAAAAAAATGAGGAAAAGTCGACTTAATTCCTCTAAAAAAATGAAGGTTTTGAAAATGACCTTGAAGAAGACATGGAGTCGCCACCAACCTTTTCTAGCTAGGTGTGATCGGCCACCTATTAAAACCGATTTTATAAAATATTTTAAAAATTAATTAAAACATTTTAAAAACCAATTTCAAGTCTGCGTTTTAAACCAGAGAAATCAAAGAAGCGGGTTCGGGAGTCGGTTACGTGCGGGGAAGGATTAGCACCCCACAACGCCCGTACAAATCGGTACATTATTAATCGTGTGTTATCTCAAGTCTCGGTAAAAAGTCGGTTTTAAATTTAGTATTTCAAGTTAATTCCCAATTTAAAGAAAAATAATTCCATTTTTAATTGAAAATGATCTGGAATTTATAAAGTCAAAATTTTCCTATATTCCCAACAAATGTGGCAAAATATAGAAATTTTTATTATTTTTGGAAAACTTTCCGAATCATTCTCTTTTTAAAGAAGATATTCCGTTATTAATAATAATTGATGATATCCTCCCCAGCAAACCCGGCAGAGAACTCATAAATTATTTTAACTCAGGAATATCTTTATTTTATTGAAAACCATTATCTTTTTTGAAAACATTTAAAAGAAATGAATATGTATATGCATGACATAAATAAAATGATATAGCAAAATCTAAATAATATAATGCAACCTAAATGACATGATATGATTTGAATGCCTTAGCATATTCTGAATGAAATAAAATATCCTAAGTTATATGATATATTCTAAATGAAATGAAATGACCTAGATGACATAATATATTCTATATGAAATATAATGACCTAGGTAATTTAATATATTCTACATGAAATGCAATATCCTAAGTCATATGATATAATCTAAATGAAATAAAATATTCTAAATGACATAATATATCCTAAATGAAATGAAATGATTTAAATGACATGACAAATATGAATGATATGGCATATAATTTAAATGACATGGAATAAAATAATACTATCATATGATATGCATGAAAATAAAAATAATAATGCATGAACATAGTATATACTAAATAAAAACAACTAAATAAAAGCATAGAATATCATGAAATATTCAAAACCATATAATAAACCATATAACATCAAAAAATATAAATCAAAATAATAATAATATCATAGAAATTATTATAGCAAGAATCACATATTATATAAAATGCATGAATATGAAAAATGCAATGCATGAAATGTATTTTTTCCTTTAATTAAGGAAATCCGTATATCTATAAAGATATCCGGCTACCTTAGGAAAATATGTCAAATTAAATATTCTAAAACCAAAATACTTTGTGATTCTTTGAAAACAATTTCGAAAAGCTTGAATTAAAAATAAAAACTGGGCTAATTTTTTTTTTTTAAATGGCTCTAATTTCCTAAGTTTAAAAATCCGTACTTGACTACCCTTAAACCGAGACTTGGAAAACCATTTTTAGAGTTTAAAAAGGCTTAGAAACTACCCTAAGTCAGTAGCTAACCCTCCTAATCAGCCCACTCTATGTAACTTAACCAAAACAGAAAAATGATTTTTCTTTAAATTCAATTCTGACTCCACTGTCCAGTTTTAAGCCACGATTTTTTACCCTATTTTTAAAAATTCAAAAAATTATGAAAAAAATACTGGAGACTCAGGACATGTAAAAATACATGGGAAAAAATCTTCTTAATTTTATGATTAAATATGAATTCCCAGAAAAATCGGAAAAGTACGAAAACTGGGTGAAAAAAACTGGTTTGCCAAAACACATTTTTGCCTTTGATAAAATCATTTAAAAATCAAAGTAAAAATATTTGAAACTCATAAAATGACTTACAAACAGTAGCTAGGACTTTTTGAAAGTTAGATAAAAATTGGATAAGTAAAAAAATCACAAAGGTAGAATAATCAACTTGACAAACTTAATTTTCCACAAGTGTGCTCAAGAGAGCATGACTTTGAACCATTAATTGGCTCAAGTCATTATTCAAGTGGCATGAACATCAAATGTATGAAACAATACAGCAAACATAGTGCATGAAATGCATGAGCTTAAACCTAAATGTCATGAAAAAATGCATGGCATTCATGAAGTGTCCTAGACCTAAATGAGCTTGCATGGCATTTAATGTAACCTAGACCTAGAATGCATGAACATGCATAGCAAATAAACCTAACTTAATAACTTAAATATGCATGGCATTTTCACAAACACAAAGCATGCTTAAACCAAAAACTCAACCAAATATCATGCAAATGCTAACCTATCAACTAACATGGCAAGAATGCACATAAAATGCAAAAATTCCAAGGGTGGCCGAATAGCATAATGTAACTAGCAAACATGGCATTTTCACAAACACTTGGTATACTAGCATGTAAAACTAAATCAAATGTCATGCAAATGCAAAAACCTACCAACTAACATGGCAAAAATGCAACACACAATGCAAAACACATGGAGTAGCCAAATGGCCTCAAGCTCCAACAAGCATGGCATTTTCACAAACACTTGGTATACTAACATGCTCAACTAAAATATAACACTTAAATCATGCAAAAACCACACAAGCATTTTCACAAACACTTAATATACTAATTCTAAAACATGCTCAACTAAGATATAAAAATCAAATCATGCAAAGACCACACAAGCATTTTCACAAACACTTGATATACTAAATCTAAAACATGCTAAATTTAAAACATCATGAAAACAGAAAATTAAAAATGCAAAAACAGGATATTTAAAACATAAATGACAACAAACAAAGCAACCAAATTAAAATATAACTGAAGAATATGAAGTAACATAACATTTAAAACACCAAGATCAAAGAAAATAACATAAACACTATGGTAAAATAAATCAAAACAACAACTTAACTAAATAATGTAGGCCATTTGGCCATGGTGAGTTTATTGTAAAAAAAATGTAAAAAAAAATATATTCAAGAAGGGGATGAAGGAAGAACTTGAAAAGAACAATAAAAATCATTTATTTAAAATGGAAACTCACCAAATAGAAATCAAAATAGCAAAAACAAGAATGGAAAATCAAGAAAGTGCAAGAGTTGGTGCTCAAGAGCAACCTCAAGAAGCTATATTTCAAGCTTTATCTCTTCAAACTTTCCTTTCTTTTCTAAACTTTTCTTTTTTCTTTCAACCAAGAAGAGAAAAACTAAGTAAAAACTAATTGAACTCAGCAAAATGAAGATGAAAAATGAATTTTCTGACCCCCATACAAGGCTGGCCGAAACCCCCTAATATTCCCCAAGGATGTTGTCATTTTTTGTAACCAATTTTCCATCAAATGGCTAATAATTCAAGGTGAAAAAATCATGAAATTACCACCTTTAGATTATCATATCAGCTCTCTCAAATTACAGCTATTCAAGAATAATGTTGACATCTCTCTTGGCCTATGTGGCTTAATCACCATGGCTTGATCAAAGAGAATCTGTAACTAACTCTTGATTTTTAGCCATTTGATTGAAAAATCAGAAGCTTCCTCCTTCCTTTGGGCCTGGGCAGGCCAACACTTCTCTTTTCCAGCCCAACTCTGATTTTTTGAAAGGCCCAAAGAAGCCCTTTTCGGTTGCTTGGGTGAAATGACCATTTTGCCCCCCGGATGCAAATAAATATCAAACGGACTCCAAATTCAATTTTTATTTTTTTAATACTTCCAAAACGATAAAATATTGAGTTCTGGAAGTTTTCAAAATTATCCGAGTTCGTTTGCTATTTATTTGGATTTTTTCTTCCAAAAATGTCTTTTTATGCCCATATATTTTACCATTTTTTAAACGAGCTCCAAACAAGATTTTTCTTCACCAATCTCTTCAAAATAATTAAAAAGTGTGATATGGAAGTTTTCATAATTTTTGGAGCTCATTTGGTATTTTTTCGGGATTTATCGGCTTGAATTACTCTATAGGAGGCCCAGGATTCGGCCATTTTGCAAACGAACTCCGAATCGAGATTTTCTTTCGCCAATCTCTTCCAAATAATTTAAAATTGAGATTTTCAAAATTTCAGAATTTTTGGAGCTCATTTGCTACTTTTTCGGGATTTATCTTTTTGAATTATTGCATAGGAGGCCCGGGATTTGGCCATTTTGCAAACGAACTCCAAATCTAGATTTTCTTTCGCCAATCTCTTCCAAATAATTTAAAAATGAGATTTGCAAAATTTCAAAAGATTTGGAGCTCATTTGCTATTTTTCCGGGATTTTCCTTTTTGAATTACTACATTAGAAGCCCGGGATTTGGCCATTTTGCAAACGAACTACGAATCAAGATTTTCTTTTACCAATCTCTTTCAAATGATTTAAGAATTAGATTGACAAATTTTCAGAATTTTCGGAGTTCATTTGCTATTTTTCCCAAATTTTCCAATTTTGCCCTTTTTGCCTCAGGAACCCGATTTTGCTCAAAACAAGTCCAATTTTCAGATTTTCTTCAAGCTGAGCCTTGGGCTATCCCTTTTTAGTCATTCCTCATCCATTGGGGGCTTTGGTCTTACCAAGTCGGGCCATTTCTGTGATTCTTTCCGATTTCACCGAAATCCACTAAAAACCCTAATTCTCGGTTTTCTCCCGGATTGACTTTTCTTTCCATTTTTCTTGCAAACGACTTCTCCATTACCCGTAGTCAGTGCTTATCTTTCATTTGGAACCTTCAATTTTGACCAATTTGATCGTTTAAGCACTTTTCCCTAAATTTCTTGGATTAGGGTTTTCCTTTCTATTGAATCTCCAAATGCCAACTTCTGAACTCCATATCTTTCAATGTAGACCTCGGATTATCAAAATTCTTTCTCCATTTTTCAATTGAGCTTAAAATCTTGATTTTGAAAGTGGGTTTATTTTTTCAGTAGTTGACTTTTTGGGGTTGTCTTTTTCGGGGTTGACTTTTTTCAAGTTTGACTTTTTATGCTCGCCCTCTTAAACTAAGTCTCGGAGTACCACCTGCAGGATGGAAAAAATCTTTTTACACTCGGAAATATCAATTTAGGAAGAAAACATACCTGTTTTAGTGGTCCGAATAAAATTAGGTGTCTACAGCTGCCCTTCTTTGGCTATAGCTGAGAATCATGAATCAGGCAAAGATAAACCGACACTAATTTTGTACGGTTAGTGACATCACATGTGAAGGAAAGGGAAAGGGGTTTCTTTTCCATTTTTCTATCATTTTTTTCATTTTTCATTTTTCATTTTTTTCCATTTTCTATTTTTTCATTTTTCCTCTTTTTTCCTTTTTTCTTTTTTCAGTTTTTCGATTTTTTTTTTAAACAGTAAATTGAAGATTTGTCCTTAAATTGAATTCCCTGACTAATCAAGGCTCGACCCATCTTAAGGAAACGAATTCGATTTGCAAGAAAAGAAATGACCTCGACGATGGTCTCGGGGCCTTAACCTGTCTTGTTCTCAGCTGTGTTTAAAATTCTGGGTATCTCCTCCATAAGCTTCGGCTATCACCGCCAAAGTCTTGCTCATTTTAAAACTGTAAAAATTCTAGGTATCACCTCCAGAAGCTTCAGCTATCACCACCGAAGACTTTCTACCTTTTCAAAGGATTTTAAAACTCTGGATATCTCCACCAGAGGCTTCAGCTATCACCACCGAAGACTTGTTCATAATAAAAATATAAATAAAAGTACCACGATGATGATCTCAGGGCCCGACTCGTCTTAAGGAAACGAATTCGATTTGTAAGAAAAGAAATGACCTCGAAGATGGTCTCGGGGCCTTAACCTGTCTTGTTCTCAGTTGTGTTTAAAATTCTAGGTATCACCTCCAGAAGCTTCAGCTATCACCACCGAAGACTTTCTACCTTTTCAAAGGATTTTAAAACTTTGGATATCTCCACCAGAGGCTTCAGCTATCACCACCGAAGACTTGTTCATATAAAAGAAAGTACCTCGACGATGATCTCGGGGCTCGACTTATTTGAGAAGCAAAATGAGTTCGATTATACCTGAAAGCTTTAAGAGATGATGCAAATGTTTCATGATGCAAATGCAAATGTCTTTTGTTGATGTAAACGCTTTTTGATGTAGATGCAAATGACTTAGATTGGTGCAAATGTCTTTGATGCAAATGTAAATGAATTGATTTGATGCAAACTTTCTTGATGCAGATTCAACTAACTTAGATTGACGCAAATGCTTCTTGATGTAGATGCACATGTTGAATAAAATTCTGGGTAACTCCTCCAAAAGAAGATTTCTCATTTTTCAAAATTATAAAACCCTAGATATCTCCACCAGAGGCTTCAGCTATCACCACAGAAGACTTGTTCACTTTTAAAACTGTAAAATTCTGGATATCCCCACCAGAAGCTTTGGCTATCACCACCAAAGACTTGCTCATTGTAAAATTATGAGTAACTCTTCCAGAAGAAGATTTCTCATTTTTCGAAATTATAAAACCCTGGATATCTCCACCAGAGGCTTCAGCTATCACCACCGAAGACTAGTTCACTTTTAAAACTGTAAAATTCTGGATATCCTCACCAGAAGCTTTGGCTATCACCACCAAAGACTTCCTCATTGTAAAATTCTGGGTAACTCCTCCAGAAGAAGATTTCTCATTCTTCAAAATTATAAAACCCTGGATATCTCCATCAGAGGCTTCAGCTATCACCACCGAAGACTTGTTCACTTTTAAAACTGTAAAATTCTGGATATCCCCACCAGAAGCTTTGAGAAATGATGCAGATGCACATGTCTTTTAACAAGGTGCTCATGCTTCATGGTGCAAATATAAATGCTTGGATTGATGTAAATGTTTCTTAGTGCAAATGTAAATGGCCTGGATTGATGCCCATGTTTCATGATGCAGATGCCCCTACTAATTGTATTCATGTAACTGGTTTATAAATGGTGTAACTATAATTACCACTCAATAATGAAAATGCAATGATTCTAGAAATGATGCAATTGCTGGAGATGACACAAACGCGAATTCCATGAAGAATGTAAATGTAAAGGTAAAATGTAGATGCTTATGGAATAATGCCAATGCAAATACCCATGAATGATGCAAATGCTTGCCGACACTGTGCAGATGCAAAAGCTCGATAAAGAGATGAGTGTTCATGAGTGATGCAAATGCCCCCAGTTGTTTTTCTAGACTTTGGCTTAGTCTTTCATTTTTCCTCTTCAAATCAAAGTATATCTTTAATTCATTTTGGCTATTCTCTTTGCCCCAACAGTTTTCAAACTTTCATCAACAAAGATCTGAACTGGGTTCTATTTCTTCTCCTCATATCTGGAAGTCAGGACCTATTTTGGCAATTCTATACCTTTGAGTTAGAAAAATCCTTGTCTCATGTCAACATCAAAATGGGTATTTCAAACAAATATATGTTTATTTGTTTTCTCATTTTGAAAACGTCTGAACAAAAAATATTAACCCCACAATGTGTGATGTACAAATCTTTTGAAGACTGATGATCATTGTTAGAAATTTCTCTAAGTGTCAGTCTGGGTTTTTTAACTGGATTGGCAAAGCTTGGTATAACAAGATTCTGTCTTTTCCAGTAAAACTTCATGACAAAAATGTATATCCCTTCTAGGCTCACAAATGGAACAGGTTTTATAAATCATGAATTCATTGAGAACCAAGCAAATTCAACATTCTTTTAGTTTCCATATCAAGGCATTTTGACAAGCATCAAGATTGGCTGTGATGTTTAAACCGGAAAGTTTAATCTTGGAGAAAAAGTTTCAATTTTTTTAAGACAATCCTCTGAATGAGAGTTGCCAATTTGGGGTTTCAAGAAATCCTAGATGTTCCTCGATGAGCACTCCTTTAAGAAAACCTTTTCTTTTGTGGTGTCGACACTATCATCGATGGCATCAAAAATTCCCATTCTACTCTAGACCGCCCGTTTTTGGGTTTTCGCCCTAGAGTCCCTTTTCTCTCCAATTTTCCTTTTTTCATTGTTTTACCATGCACTTGGGGATTCTAAATTCTTCCTTAGTGAAATGATAATTCGATGAGACGAGATAAAATCCGAGGAAAAACCCTTCAAATTAAATATTCATGCTTGATCAAAATGGACTTTTAAAGCACGTAATATAGGCCATGGTTCGGGGTTCAAAAAGAAAGGATAAATAGGCCCAAAATATGTGTTTGAGGGTAATCAGATCAAGGATCATTTCTTTGAGGAGGATTCTCTTTGAAGCATTTGTCCCTTCTTGGACATTTCTTTCCTTTTGACTTTGCTCTTTTTCTTCATTGATTTGGCTTTCAATTTGCCATGTCTTTCACACATTTTTTTGTGACATTTTGCCCCATTCTTTTTCAACGGAGTGAGCCCGTCTTTATTCGGGGCTCTATTTGCTTTGCATCTTTCTTTGAGCTAGGATTCGTTTCTCAATGATCTTTAAAAAGATCTTTCCTTACATTTGCCCTCTAGTGTAGATGGTGATCCTTGATCAGGGTTCAAAGAAGAAAGAATTCTTTTAGCTCAAAAGGGGTGACTATGGATAATTTCTTTTTGTGTGAAAGGGATATGAAAGATGGCCATTCCTCATGTCAAGCACGAATATTCACATTGAAAAGCAATCCCCAAGGGAAATAGATATTCAGAATTTCATTTTGCACTTTGGAATCATCCGAATTCTCATATGCATGATATCACAAATTTTTTCATTTTTCATTTTTCATCGCATGCCCCAATGATTCATGCGTTAGTCCATCCTTATTCACCATGTATCCATCATTTCCACATATGATGCCCCAATTTGATTAACCATGAGAATTTGTATCAACGAGGAACATAGCAAGTCTAGGTCTGTACTGAAAAGGCTGAGTTTCAAATCTGAGTTCTTTGAAGAGACAAGGAAAATATGACCTAAAAATGGGTTTCTCTGGGATATGGGATATTCTGGTTTAGTCATTGTGCCCCAGGGTGTCAATCATGAAGTGATGTTTGGGTATTTGAAGTTTTATGATCATTGGGAAAGGTCATGACTGGTTTTAGCACAATCTTGACACACACCAAATTACCAAAATCTAGATTCTTGAAAGAATGTCTCATTTGTTTGGATTTCAAGGAATTTGAAAATTTTCAAAAAGTTCGTTCCTTTGTTCATAGCCTAGACTAAGATCTACCTCTTTGCTTATTCTGTGATGACAATGGTTTTATGAAGTCAAATCATTTATATTCCTTGAAGCATTAGGTCTTTCAAGTGTTCTTGGCTTAAGAGATTTAGGCTTAGGAAAACCTAAAGAGAAGGGAGAAGGTATTGGGTCATTTGTAACACTGATCATCAATCTTCTTGAGACTATCCATTATTAAAAATTCCTTAATGCTTGTTTTTGCAAATTCAAGTTATTGCTAAAACACAACAAACACAAAGCATTTAAAATTCAAAATTCATTTAATTCATGTAGATGTTAACATGAGACAAGTGCTTTCATCATCACAGTGTATAGAACTACATGCGTCAAAAACCTAATATGATCATGCACAATGTTTCTTATGACACTTGGCTTTCCCATCTTCAAAACTTATCGAACCATCCTTGATGAGATCCGTGACCTTGTACTTCAAAGTGGGGCAGTTCTCTGTTGAGTGACCTTGATTGCCAAAATGATAACCACAACACTCATTAGCATCATACCAGCTCGGATAAGGGGGCTTCAGAGGCTCAAATTGCATGGGTGTCACAAGGAGATTCTAGATGAGTTGAGGTAATAGCTCATTGTATGTCATAGGAATCGGGTCATCTTGATTTGTTTTTCGCTTTTTATGCCCCCTTCGATTATTCCCAAGGGTGTTCGATTGATAGACAGATGTAAATTCTGGTGTAGTTGCAGTCATTGGTTGGTAGGGATAAAAACCTTGAGAGACATTGTTCTGGGTAGAGTAAAATGGCTGATACGAGGAGAAATGGGGAGGTAAGGCAAAGCCTTCCACGACTTGGGTATCTTCCTTTTTCTTTTCAGATGCCCCATTTTTCTTGGTACTGGATGTTTTTTCTCCTTCAATTTTCCCATCTTTGATAGCATTCTCAATCATCTCCCCTGAAATTACCATGTCCAAAAAATTCTTCGTGGTGTTGCCGACAAGTATATCATAGTACGGGGCCTGCAGTGTATTCACAAAAATGATAGTGATTTCCTTCTGAGTTAAGGGCGGTTGTACTTGGACGGCCAGGCTCATCCACCGTTGCGCATATTCTTTGAAGCTCTCAGTAGCTGTTTTCTTCATATTTTGTAAGGTGAGACGGTCAGGCACCATGTCGGTCATATGCTTGTACTGGTTTAGAAAAACCCTAGCCAGGTCATTCCAAGAGCGAATCTGATCCTTGCTCCACTGACTATACCACCTAATTGCGGATCCGCTGAGGCTATCCTGAAAGCAGTGAATCAAAAGCTTATCATTATCTATATGACTTGTCATCTTCCGGCAGAACATAGTGATGTGGGCTGATGGATCGGTCGTCCCGTCATATTTCACAAAGTCATGGATCTTGAACTTAGGAAGAATGACTAAATCGAGGACCAAACATCGTTCTTTTGCATCTAAACTCCCAAATACATCTGTTCTTTCTACTGCCCGGAGCCTTTCATCTAACAACTGATATTTCCCTTGGGAATCTGCCAACTCCACCTCATTTACTGCAACCATTTTCAACTTTGCCTGTTTAGCTGGATCATCTGAGTTTAGGACATTGACGGGGTTAGCAGTGTTCTGGGCATCACTCATTACGACCTCATTCTGACCCTTTTGTGCCTCTAACCTTTCTCTGGCGACAAAGTTTTCGGTGTATCCTTTTCCCTTGATTACGGCAGACATCAGCTCCATCAATTTAGTCATCTGATCCTTAGATTCTTCTTGAGACTTTGCCAGCTGTTCTCGCAATTCTTTCTGTTCCCTTTCCATTTTTTCCATTCGGGCAACTTGTTCATCCTCCATAGCACTAGCCTATATTAAAAGGGTACTCAGTACTTCTTCTGATTTGAAATGGAAATTCTTTCAAAGACTCCTAAAGCCAAGCCAACTTCTGTTTTATTTCCCCCAAATGTATGTCATGATGAATGAGCCATGATTGTCATTTGATGCATATGAAGCCTAAACAATATGATGTATGGACATGTACAATGGAAACATGCTGACCATATATGTAATAAATGCAATCACAATGCCAACATCTTGCAAACAAAGAATAAACAAATCAACACATGGATATATGCAATGAATAATCATGTACATTTTAGCGTATTTCCAAATGAATGATCATATATCCCATGAATGCAACATGATGTCAATTATGATACATGCAAACAATGAATGATTGATACAGAGTATATACAAAGAAAATCATGCTAACCATGTGTGTCATGAATGCGACTTAATGCTAATCATGATATATGTAATAAGAAAATTAATGCATGGATATATACAGAAAAATCATGTTGTTTACGAATGCAAAAATGCAATCTGATGCTATCATGATACATGTATGAATGTATGGTATGACCACTAATTGATCGGATGCAAAATGCAAAAGGGGAAGATATCACGGAGGAAATAAGAATTGGAGGAACTTAATCATCAACATCTTCTAAATTTGAAACATAATCAATTCATTCCCATATCAACGTTCACAATGGTATAAACCATGTTTTACAAAATTTGAACAATGGTTAAAACTGTCTTTTACAAGCCCTTTATTCTTCCTATTTAACCTAAGGCTATAAGAGCCGGCTATTGAAAAAGTGAAATCCTATTACATCATATAAGACCGAAGTCTTTCCACCTCAATGCTGTAAATCTCCCAATCCTAATGGCACTTTCCCAGTCCTTTATCAATCAGTGTCATTGGATATAACCACTTGGCATTTATAAGAGTTTGCACTTTCTTTTTGAATGATATACAGTCTTCGATGTTATGGCCAACAATTCCACAGTGATAATCACATCTTGCATTTGGATTATACCCATTTGGATATGGTGGTAACAGGGGTTTCAATGGGATACAGGCAACCATGTGATTTTGGATCAGTATAGGGAGAAGCTCTCGGTAGCTAATTGGAAGGGGATCAAAAGGCCTTTTTCGTTTCTTAGTCACACTGAACCTAGGAGTTGGGGCACTTGGTGCTGGCACTAAGGTTCGAACCGGAGTGTTTACATGGAGATGTGGCGGAACAGCATGGTAAGGGTATGGATTTGGACACGGGGCCTTTGGAGGTTGTACATAGCTCGAGGTTCCTATCCCAGATGTTGGATAAGGTGATTGATGAGGAAAATAGTATGAACTGGCAGTTGGTGGTGATGGAGTGCGATTTAGGAATCTCGTAGTGGTCATCCCAATGGATGATTGGACCATAGTAGGGTGGGGATACTGGCTTAGACCTAGAACAGTTTGCAGGTATGGTACTGGATTCGAGGTTTCTATCTTTGGTATCAGGCTTTCAGGTTTAATCATTTTCACGATTTTGTCCATAATTTCATTAGGATTGCAACCTTTGTGGCATTGACAAGTGCAGGATCCATCAAGGGTTGTATTTTCTGGACGCAGAGCCCTGAGAAAGTTCCTCTTTACTTTTACCCATATCCTCAACCATTTTCAGCAATTTGGCCAGCTGTTCCTTCACCTCTCGGATTTCAAGTCCACACTCCTCTTGATTACGTTCCAGAGCACCCAATCGTTCCTCCGATTCATTCCTCATATCTCGAACCCCTTTCATGCAAATGAAAATGTCATGAGATTAAGAATACAATTATGAATGAACATACTCTATTCCTATGTGCATGAATATACTGATGATTAATGCATGAGCATATACAGAGAAATTATGGTGACTATGTATGCTATGGATGCAATCTAATGCCAACATGATGGATTTAAAAAAATGAATAAATTGATACATAAGTATATACAAATAATGACTATGCATGTCATAAACGTATTCTACAATGAATGACCATGCATGCTATGATGTCAAAATGATACATGCGGCGAATAAATGAATTAATACAAAGGTAGGTACATAGAACGACCATGTATATCACAAATGTATTCTACAATGAATAACCATGCATGTTAGGACTGTGACATGATGTCAAAATGATACAAATAAATTAACCAATGATTACACGAAATTGGTGGGACCTAAATCTTGATTATTCAAAAATATCATTATGAAAGATTTGCCTCCAAATTTATGATTTTTTGAAACCTGTTTTTTCTATGAAAAACCAATCATATTATTTTCAAAAGAATTCCTGGGTAGTGGATCTTACTATGGTACAATGTCTAAATGTTCATGCAACACTACCAGTTTTATGAAATCATCAAATGAAATTATTATCACCATCCATTTATTGCAAAAACGAGATCAATAATACAACCAAAATGTACATGCTCTATTCACACATGTATGAAATGTGCAAAATGCAAAAATGCTTGAAAAATAATTTTTTTTTTAAAACAATATTTTGCCCTGACAAATATCTACTTATATAGTATCACAGTGCCTTTGGGACGGATTAACACATTTATTACGGGCGATGTACGTACATTGTTGCCCGATCTACAAAACTTCTTCAGAATGTAAAATAGGTAACAAAAGGTTTAGAAATGTCCCTCCATGTGTTCCTATTTTAGGTATATCTAACTGAAATCCGGCATGGCTTCGCCTAGGTTCACTATATGAGGGTGAATCGGATCTAAAGGCCCCGAATTGCTCCTCACTATCGCGGTGAAGGCTAGTAAGGCACCCCGATAAAAGCGGGTTCAATTCATTAGAGTCTATTTCCCTAGCCCATGCGGATTGTTAATCACGAAGGCTTAGGTAATTTAGTACTCCGGAAGTGTTTCACTAGCCCATGCGGATTGTTAATCACGAAGGCTTAGTTACTTTGCTCCCACCTAAAAGGACGAAACCCGGGTATAGGGCTCATGATATGAAATTGCACGTGTAATGTGTGTGGAGGAACAACAAACCTTTCACCACCTATTCTACAAACCTTATTCTAAATGCCCTAGCAATTAAAACATTCTAGAATAGTGTAACGCATTAAGCAACAAGCAATTATAATATACAATCTTAAATAACTAGAGAACAATAACAAAATGCATGCACATGAGTATGAAAATATTTAAAAACATTTTATTATTTTCAAAATTCTCCTTATTAAAAAAATGTGGGAATTAAAATTAAATACCAATTAAACCAACAAAATCGAGACTTTGATGACACACGACTAATTCTAGGCCTGACTCTCTAATAGTCCCCAGTGGAGTCGCCAAGCTGTCGCAACCTAAAAAAAATAACAAGTCTCATCGCAAGACTTTATTATTCGTTAAGCGTGACATTAAAAAACCGAGAAAAAGTCGACTTAATTCCTCTAGAAAAAAGAAGGTTTTGAAAATGACCTTGAAAAAGACATGGAGTCGCCACCAATCTTTTTTAGCTAGGTGTGATCGGCCACCTATTAAAACCGGTTTTATAAAATATTTTAAAAATTAATTAAAACATTTTAAAAACCAATTTCAAGTCTGCGTTTTAAACCAGAGAAATCAAAGAAGCGGGTAAAGGAGTTGGTTACGTGCGGGGAAGGATTAGCACCCCCACAACGCCCGTATAAATCGGTATCTTATTAATCATGTGTTATCTCAAGTCTCGGTAAAAAGTCGGTTTTAAATTTAGTATTTCAAGTTAATTCCCAATTTAAAGAAAAATAATTCCATTTTAATTGAAAATGATCCGGAATTTATAAATTCAAAATTTTCCTATATTCCCCAAGAAACGTGGCAAAATATAGAAATTTTTATTATTTTTGGAAAACTTTCCGAATCATTCTCTTTTTAAAGAAGATATTCCGTTATTAATAATAATTGATGATATCCTCCCCAACAAACCCGGTAGAGAACTCATAAATTATTTTAACTCGAGAATATCTTTACTTTATTGAAAACCATTATCTTTTTTGAAAACATTTAAAAGAAATGAATATGTATATGCATGACATAAATAAAATGACATAGAAAAATCAAAATAATATAATGCAACCTAAATGACATGATATGATTTGAATGCCTTAGCATATTCTAAATGAAATAAAATATCCTAAGTTATATGATATATTCTAAATGAAATGAAATGACCTAGATGACATAATATATTCTATATGAAATATAATGACCTAGGTAATTTAATATATTCTACATGAAATGCAATATCCTAAGTCATATGATATAATCTAAATGAAATAAAATATTCTAGATGACATAATATATCCTAAATGAAATGAAATGATTTAAATGACATGACAAATATGAATGATATGGCATATAATTTAAATGACATGGAATAAAATAATACTATCATATGATATGCATGAAAATAAAAATAATAATGCATGAACATAGTATATACTAAATAAAAATAACTAAATAAAAGCATAGGATATCATGAAATATTCAAAACCATATAATAAACCATATAACATCAAAAAATATAAATCAAAATAATAATAATATCATAGAAATTATTATAAGCAAGAATCACATATTATATAAAATGCATGAATATGAAAAATGCAATGCATGAAATGTATTTTTCCTTTAATTAAGGAAATCCGTATATCTATAAAGATATCCGGCTACCTTAGGAAAATATGTCAAATTAAATATTCTAAAACCAAAATACTTTGTGATTGTTTGAAAACAATTTTGAAAAGCTTGAATTAAAAATAAAAACTGGGCTAATTTTTTTTTTTTTTAATGGCTCTAATGTCTTAAGTTTAAAAATCTGGACTTGACTACCCTTAACTCGAGACTTGAAAAACCATTTTTAGAGTTTAAAAAGGCTTAGAAACTACCCTAAGTCAGTAGCTAACCCTCCTAATCAGCCCACTCTAAGTAACTTAACCAAAACAGAAAAATGATTTTTCTTTAAATTCAATTCTGACTCTACTGTCCAGTTTTAAACCACGATTTTTTACCCTATTTTTAAAAATTCAAAAAATTCTGAAACAAGTACTGGAGACTCAGGACATGTAAAAATACATGGGAAAAAATAGGCTTAATTTTCTGATTAAAGATAAATTCCCGGAAAAATCGAAAAAGTACGAAAACTGGGTGAAAAAAAACTGCTTTGCCAAAACACATTTTTGCCTTTGATAAAATCATTTAAAAATCAAAGTAAAAATATTTGAAACTCATAAAATGACTTACAAACAGTAGCTAGGACTTTTTTGAAAGTTAGATAAAAATTGGCTAAGTAAAAAAATCACAAAGGTAGAATAATCAACTTGACAAACTTAATTTTCCACAAGTGTGCTCAAGAGAGCATGACTTTGAACCATTATTGGCTCAAGTCATTATTCAAGTGGCATGAACATCAAATGTATGAAACAATACAGCAAACATAGTGCATGAAATGCATGAGCTTAAACCTAAATGTCATGAAAAAATGCATGGCATTCATGAAGTGTCCTAGACCTAAATGAGCTTGCATGGCATTTAATGTAACCTAGACCTAGAATGCATGAACATGCATGGCAAATAAACCTAACTTAATAACTAAAATATGCATGGCACTTTCACAAACACAAAGCATGCTTAAACCAAAAACTCAACCAAATATCATGCAAATGCTAACCTATCAACTAACATGGCAAGAATGCACGTAAAATGCAAAAATTCCAAGGGTGGCCGAATAGCATAATGTAACTAGCAAACATGGCATTTTCACAAACACTTGGTATACTAGCATGTAAAACTAAATCAAATGTCATGCAAATGCAAAAAACCTACCAACTAACATGGCAAAAATGCAACACACAATGCAAAACACATGGAGTAGCCAAATGGCCTCAAGCTCCAACAAGCATGGCATTTTCACAAACACTTGGTATACTAACATGCTCAACTAAAATATAACACTTAAATCATGCACAAACCACACAAGAATTTTCACAAACACTTAATATACTAAATCTAAAACATGCTCAACTAAGATATAAAACTCAAATCATGCAAAGACCACACAAGCATTTTCACAAACACTTGATATACTAAATCTAAAACATGCTCAAATTTAAACATCATGAAGACAGAAAATAAAATATGCAAAAACATGATATTTAAAACATAAATGGCAACAAACAAAGCAACCAAATTAAAATATAACTCAATAATATGAAGTAACATAACATTTAAAACACCAAGATCAAAGAAAATAACATAACCAATATGGTAAAATAAATCAAAACATCAACTTAACTAAATAATGTAGGCCATTTGGCCATGGTGAGTTTATTGTAAAAAAAAAAAAATGTAAAAAAAATATATTCAAGAAGGGGATGAAGGAAGAACTTGAAAAGAACAATAAAAATCATTTATTTAAAATGGAAACTCACCAAATAGAAATCAAAATAGCAAAAACAAGAATGAAAAATCAAGAAAGTGCAAGAGTTGGTGCTCAAGAGCAACCTCAAGAAGATATATTTCAAGCTTTATCTCTTCAAACTTTCCTTTCTTTTCTAAACTTTTCTTTTCTATTTCAACCAAGAAGAGAAAAACTAAGTAAAAACTAAAAGAACTCAGCAAAATGAAGATGAAAAATGAATTTGCTGACCCCCATACAAGGCTGGCCGAAACCCCCTAATATTCCCCAAGGATGTTGTCATTTTTTGTAACCAATTTTCCATCAAATGGCTAATAATTCAAGGTGAAAAAATCATGAAATTACCACCTTTAGATTAGCATATCAGCTCTCTCAAATTACAGCTATTCAAGAATAATGTTGACATCTCTCTTGGCCTATGTGGCTTAATCACCATGGCTTGATCAAAGAGAATCTCTAACTAACTCTTGATTTTTAGCCATTTGATTGAAAAATCAGAAGCTTCCTCCTTCCTTTGGGCCTGGAAGGCCAACACTTCTCTTTTCCAGCCCAGCTCTGATTTTTTGAAAGGCCCAAAGAAGCCCTTTTCGGTTGCTTGGGTGAAATGACCGTTTTGCCCCCCGGATTCAAATAAATATCAAACGGACTCCAAATTCAATTTTTCTTTTTTTAATACTTCCAAAATGATAAAATTTTGAGTTCTGGAACTTTTCAAAATTATCCGAGTCCGTTTGCTATTTATTTGGATTTTTTCTTCCAAAAATGCCTTTTTATGCCCCTACATTTTACCATTTTTTAAACGAGCTCCAAACAAGATTTTTTTCACCAATCTCTTCAAAATAATTAAAAAGTGTGATCTGGAGGTTTTCATAATTTTTGGAGCTCATTTGGTATTTTTTCGAGATTTATCGGCTTGAATTACTCCATAGGTGGCCCGGGATTGGGCCATTTTGCAAATGAACTCTGAATTGAGATTTGTTTTTGCCAATCTCTTCCAAATAATTTAAAATTGAGATTTACAAAATTTCAGAATTTTTGGAGCTCATTTGCTATTTTTCCGGGATTTATCTTCTTGAATTATTGCATAGGAGGCCCGGGATTTGACCATTTTGCAAACGAACTCCGAATCTAGATTTTTTTTCGCCAATCTCTTCCAAATAATTTAAAAATTAGATTTGCAAAATTTCAAAAGATATGGAGCTCATTTGCTATTTTTTCGGGATTTTCCTTTTTGAATTACTACATTAGAAGCCCGGGATTTGGCCATTTTGCAAACAAACTCCGAATCAAGATTTTCTTTTACCAATCTCTTTCAAATGATTTAAGAATGAGATTGATAAATTTTCAAAATTTTCGGACTGCATTTGCTATTTTTCCCAAATTTTCCAATTTTGCCCTTTTTGCCTCCGAAACCCGGTTTTGCTCATAACAAGTTCGATTTTCAGATTTTCTTCAAGCTGAGCCTTGGGATATCCCTTTTTAATCATTCCTCATCCATTGGGGGCTTTGGTCTTGCCAAGTCGGACCATTTCTGTGATTCTTCCCGATTTCACCGAAATCCACTAAAAACCCTAATTCTCGGTTTTCTCCCAGATTGACTTTTCTTTCGATTTTTCTTGCAAGTGACTTCTCCATTACCCGTAGTCAGTGCTTATCTTTCATTTGGAACCTTCAATTTCGACCAATTTGATCGTTTAAGCACTTTTCCCCAAATTTCTCGGATTAGGGTTTTCTTTCTACTGAATCTCCAAATGCCAACTTCCGAACTCCATATCTTTCAATGTAGACCTCGGATTATCAAAATTCTTTCGCCATTTTTCAATTGAGCTTAAAATCTTGATTTTGAAAATGGGTTGATTTTTTCAGTAGTTGACTTTTTGGGGTTGACTTTTTTGGGGTTGACTTTTTTCAAGTTTGACTTTTTATGCTCGCCCTCTTAAACTAAGTCTCGGAGTACCACCTGCAGGATGAAAAAAGTCTTTTTACACTCAGAAATATCAATTTAGGAAGAAAACATATCTGTTTTAGTGGTCCGGACAAAATTAGGTGTCTATAACATACATCATGTTAGCATTAGGTCGCATTCATGACACACATGGTCAGCATGATTTTCTTTGTATATACTCTGTGTTGATCATTCATTGTTTACATGCATCATATTTGACATTGTGTTGCATTCATAGTGTATACGATCATACATTGGGAAATATGCTAAAATATACATGGTCATTCATTACATATATCCATGTGTTGATTTGTTTATTCTTTGCTTGCAGCATGTTGGCATCGTGATTGCATTTATTACATACACAGTTAGCATGTTTCCATTGTACATGTCGATACATCATATTGTTTAGGCTTCACGTGCATCAAATTGCATTCATGGCTCCTTCATCATGACATGTACTTGGGGGGAATAAAACAGAAGTTGGCTTCGCTTTAAGAGTCTTTGAAAGAATTTCCATTTCAAATCAGAGGTATAAGAAGTACTGAGTACCCTTTTAATACAGGGTAGTGCTATGGAGAATGAACAAGTTGCCCAAATGGAAAGAATGGAAAGGGTACAGGAAGAATTGCAAGAACAGTTGGCAAAGTCTCAAGCAGAACCTAAAGATCAGATGACTAAATTGATGGGGCTAATGTCCACCGTAATCAAGGGATACACTGAAAACTTGGCCGCCAGAGAAGGGTTAGAGGCACAAAAATGTCAGAATGAGGTCGTAATGATAGATGCCCAGAACACAGTTAACCACGTCAATGTCTTAAATTCAGATGATCCAGCTGAACAGGCAAAGTTGAAAATGGTTAATGAGGTAGAGCTGGTAGATTCCCAAGGGAAATATTAGTTGCTAGATGAAAGGCTCCGGGCAGTAGAAAATACAGACGTATTCGGGAGTGTGGAGGCGAAAGAACGATGCTTGGTCCTCAATTTAGTCATTCCTCCTAAATTCAAGATCCCTGACTTTGTGAAATATGATGGACGACTGATCCATCAGCCTACATCACTATGTTCTGCCGAAAGATGTCAAGTCATAAAGATAATGATAAGCTTCTAATCCACTACTTTCAGAATAGCCTCAACGGGTCCGCAATTAGGTGGTATAGTCAGTTGAGCAAGGATCAGATTCGCTCTTGGAATGATTTTCTTAACCAGTACAAGCATATGACCGACAAGACACCTGATCTTCTCACTTTGCAAAATATGGAGAAAAGAGCTACTGAGAGCTTCAAAGAGTATGCTCAGAGGTGGAGGAACATGTCTACCCAAGTACAACCACCTTTGACATAAAAAGAAATCACCGTCCTTTTTGTGAATACACTGTAGGCCCATACTGTGATAGACTCGTCGACAATGCCTCAAAAAATTTTGTGGATATGGTAATCTCAGGGGAGATGATTGAGAATGCTATCAAGAATGGGAAACTTGAAGGAGAAGGAACATTCAATGCCGAGAGAAATAAGGCACCTAGAAAGAAAGAGGAAGATATCCAAGCTATGGGAGATTTCATCCCATATTCCCAATTTCCCTCATACCAATCATGTTACCTTACTGAGGTATCTCCAAGGCTTTATCCTTACCTACCAACCCAAGCACCTTATCCTATACCAGTCCTTGCAACAAGGTCTACTTCCAGAAAACGACCGCGGGACAACGAAGAAAAAATTCCGACCCCCATCCCTGACCTGCTGCCATTACTAATTAAGAATCAGTACTTACCCTGGTACCTTTGAAAATAGCTCTGAATCCATCAGCGAGGAGTTATGACCCTGATAGCAAGTGTGATTATCACCTGGGGGTAGTTGGGCATTCAACTGAAAAATACAGACAACTGAGGGAAAGGATTGAAAGTCTTATCCGCGATGGTATTTTGACACTGGATCTTATCAATCAGTGGAAGGCCGCTTTGCCGAAAATCAGTTTCTCTCAGGGTTTTAGGGGGAGAATTACTACCTTTGAAGGATGTCAATAGGAGAATTTTAATGCATGTAGTTTCAGACCTTATGATGAAAACACTTATCTAATGTCGACATTCATATGAATTAAATGAATTTTGAATTTTAAATGCTTTGTTTTTGTTGTGTTTTAACAATAATCTGAATTTGCAAAAACAAACATTAAGGAAGTTTTAATAATGGATAGTCTCGAGAATATTGATGATCATTGTTACAAATGACCCAATACATTCTCCCCTCTCTTTTAGGCTTTCCTAGGCCTAAATCCTTTGAACCGAGACCACTTGGAAAACCTAATGCTTCAAGGAATATGAATGATTAAACTTCATAAACCATTGTCATCATAGAATAAGCAAAGATGTAGATCCTAGTTTAGGCTATGAACAAAGGAGCAAACTTTTTGAAATTTTTTCAAACTCCTTGAAATTCAAACAAATGAGAAATTCTTTTAAGAATCTAGATATTGGTAATTTGGTGTGTGTCAAGGTTTTGCCAAAACCATTCATGCCTTTTCCAACAACCACAAAACACTAATTGCCCAAACATCACTTCATGATTGACACCTTGGGGCACAATGATTAAACTAGATTATCCCATGTCCTAGAGAAAACCCGTTTTTGGGTCATATTTTCGTTGTCTCTCAAAGAACTCAGAATTGAAACTCAACCTTTTCAAAATAGACCTAAACTTGCTATATTCCTCGTTGATACAAATTCTCATGGATAATCAAATTGGGGCATCATGTGTGGAAATGATGGATATATGGTGAAAAAGGATGGGACTAACGCATGAATCAGTGGGGCATGCGACAAAAAAAAACAAAAAAGAAAATTTGTGATATCATGCATATGAGAATTCGAATGATTCCAAAGTGTAAAATGAAATTTTTATTATTTATTTCCCCTGGGGATTGCTTTTCAATGAGAGTATTTGTGCTTGATATGAGAAATGGCCATATTTCATATTCCTCTCACAAAGAAAAAATTATCCATAGTCACCCCTTTTGAGCTTAAGGAATTCTTTTTCTTTAAACCCTGATCAAGGATCACCCTCTACACTTGGGGGCAACTGCGAGGAAAGATCTTTTCAAAGATCATTGAGAAATGAGTCCTAGCTCGAGGACAGATACAAAGCAAATTGTGCGCCAAAATAAATACGGGCTCACTCTGTCGAAGAAAAAAGAAAAGGAAAAGATGGCAAAATGGAAGCCAAGAACAAAACAAAAGAAAAAACACACAAAAAGAAAAGTGTGTGAAAAAGTATGGAAAATGAAAGCCAAAAGCAAAGAAGAAAAAGAGCAAAAGGAAAGAAATGTCCAAGAAGGGACAAATGCTTCAAAGAGAATTCTCCTCAAGAAATGATCCCTGGTCTGATTACCCTCAAACACATATTTTGGGCCTATTTATCCTTTCTTTTTGAACCCCGAACCATGGCCTACATTACGTGCTTTAAAAGTCCATTTTGATCAAGCATGAATATTTAATTTGAAGGGTTTTTCCCCGGATTTTATCCCATCTCATCAATTTATCATTTCACTAAAGAAGAATTTAGGATTCTCAAGTGCATGGTAAAACAATGAAAAAGAAAAAAGAAAGAGAAGGAAAAAATGGAAAGAATGGGACTCTAGGGCAAAAACCCAAAAATGGGCGATCTAGAGTAAGATCGAATTTTCATGCCATTTGTATTAGTGCCGATACCACAAAAGAGAACGTCATCTTGAAGAAGTGATCATCAAGGAACATCTAGGAATTCTTGAACATCCCAAATTATTAGCTCTATTCGGAAGATTGACTTCAAAAGCTAAGATTTTTTCCCTCCAAGATTAAACTTTCGAGTTTAAACATACCAGCCAATCTTGACGCTTGTCAAAATGCCTTGATATGAAAACAAAAGAATATTGAATTTGTTTGATTTTCAATGAATTCATGATTTATAAAACTTGTTCCATTTGTGAGCCTAGAAGGGACATATATTTTTGTTATGAAATTTTCTTTGATCAACCAAAATCTTGTTATACCAAGCATTGCCAATTCAAATTGAAAAACCCAGATTGACACTTTGAGAAGTTTTTAACAATGATCATCAGTCTTCAAAAGATTTGTACATCACACACTGTGGGGTTAATATTTTTTATTCAAAAATTTTCAAAATGAGAAAACAAATAAAGATATTTTTTTGAAAATACCCATTTTTGATGTTGACTTGAGATAAGGGTTTTTCTAACCCAAAGGTGTGGAACTACTAGGGTCAATCTTGATTTTCAAATATGAGAAGAAGAAATAGAACCCGGTAAGCAGACTTCTGTCAGCAATAGTTTGAAAACTATTGGGGCAAAGGAAATAGCCAAAAATTGAAAAATGAATTTAAGTTATACTCTGATTTGAAGAGGAAAAAGGAATTTGAAAGGCTAAGCCAAATTCTAGAAAAATGATCAGGGGCATTTGCATCTTTTCATGAAGCGTTTGCATCATTATCGATCTTTGCATTTGCATCATATAGAAGCATTTGCACATTATTGACCTTTGCATTTGCATCCTTCTGTGAAGTAATTATGTTATTTGAGGATCATTTGCATTTGCATCATTTAGAAGCATCTGCATCTTATTCAACATCTGTATCTGCATCAATAAGCATTTGCATCAATCTAAGCCATTTGCATGTACACCATGAAGCATCTACATCTTATTCAACATCTGCATCAGCATTAAGAAACATTTGCATCAATTTAAAACATTTACATTTGCAATATGAGGTATGTGCATCATTTGCACCAGCATCAAAAAGCATTCGCATTTTCTCAAAATTTTTAGGTTAATTTTTCAACAATTCTTTAAAGACCTCCGGGCATCATTTTTTAAAGTCGCATACAACATATTTTTCAAAATCAAAGATAAGGCCTCCAGGCACTATTCTTAAGACCTCTAGGCATCATTTTTAAAGTCGCATACAACACATTTTTTCCAAATCACGAGTAAGGCCTCCGGGCACCATTTTTAAAGTCGCATACAACACATTTTTTCCAAATCACGAGTAAGGCCTCCGGGCACCATTCTGAAGACCTTCGGGCATCATTTTTAAAGTCGCATACAGCGCATTTTTTCCAAATCATGGGTAAGGCCTCCGGGCACCATTCTTAAGACCTTCGGGCATCATTTTTAAAGTCGCATATAGCGTATTTTTTCAAAATCACGGATAAGGACTCCAGGCACCATTCTTAAGACCATCGGGCATCATTTTTAAAGTCCCATACAGCTCTTTTTTTCCAAATCATGGGTAAGGCCTCCGGGCACCATTCTTAAGACCTCTGTGCATCATTTTTAATGTCGCATACAGCACATTTTTTCCAAATCATAGCTAAGGCCTCCGGGCACTATTCTTAAGACCTTCAGGCATCATTTTTAAAGTCGCATATAGCGCATTTTTTTCCAAATCACGGGTAAAGCCTCCAGGCACCATTTTAAGACCTCCGGGCATCATTTTTAAAGTCGCATACAGCGTATTTTTTCCAAATCACGGATAAGGCCTCCGGGCACCATTATAAAGACTTTCGGGCATCATTTTAAAGTCGCATACAGCGTATTTTTTCCAAATCACGGATAAGACCTCCGGGCACCATTCTTAAGACCTCCGAGCATTATTTTTAAAGTTGCATACAGCGCATTTTTTTCAAATCACGGGTAAGGCCTCTGGGCACCATTCTTAAGACCTCCGAGCATCATTTTTAAAGTCGCATACAGCGTATTTTTTCCAAATAATGGATAAAGCCTTCGAGCACCGTTCTTAAGACCTCCGGGAATCATTTTTAAAGTCGCATACAACGTATCTTTTCCAAATCACGGATAAGGCCTCCGGGCATCATTTTTAAAGTCGCATACAGGGCATTTCCATATCACGGGTAAGGCCTCCGGAAACCATTCTTAAGACCTCCAGGCAACATTTTTAAAGTCGCATACAGCGCATTTTTTCCAAATCACGGATAAGGCCTCCGGGCACCATTCTAAAACATTCGGGCATCATTTTTAAAGTCGCACACAGCGCATTTTTCCAAATCACGGGTAAGGCCTCCAGGCACCATTCTTAAGACCTCCGGGCATCATTTTTAAAGTCGCATACAGCATATTTTTTTCAAATCATGGGTAAGGCCTCCGGGCACCATTCTTAAAACCTTCGGGCATCATTTTTAAAGTCACATACATTGTATTTTTTTCCAAATCACGGGTAAGGCCTCCGGGCACCATTCTTAAGACCTCCGAGCATCATTTTTAAAGTCGCATACAACGTATTTTTTCCAAATCACGGATAAAGCCTCCGGGCACCATTCTTAAGATCTCCGAGCATCATTTTTAAAGTCGCGTACAACGTATTTTTTCCAAATCACGATCTCCATAATTTTCTTCTTCTACAAATCAAACTCGTTTCCTTAAGACGAGTTGAGCCTTGATTAGTCAGGGAACCCAATTTAAGGACATAATCTTCTATTTACAGTCTTTTAAAAAAATGAAAAATGAAAAAATAAATGAAAAAATAAAAAAATAAAAATGAAAAATGATGATGAAAACCCATTTCTTTTTCTTTTCACATGTGATTTCATTAACCGGACAAAATTAGTGTTTGTTTATCTTTGCCTGATTCCTGATTCTCAGCAATAGCCAAAGAGGGGCAACTGTAGACACCTAATTTTGTCCGGACCAATAAAATAGGTATGTTTTCTTTCTAGATTGATGTTTCAGAATGCAAAAAGACTTTTCTCATCATGCAGATGGTACTTCAAGACTTAGTTGAAGAAGGCAAGCATAAAAAGTTAAACTTGAAAAAGTCAACCTCGAAAAGTCAACTACTAAAAAAGTCAACACACTTTCAAAATGAAGATTTGAAGTTCAATTGAAAAATGGTGAAAGAATTTTGATAATTCGAGGTCTACATTGAAATATAAGGAGTTCGAAAGTTGGGTTATGGAGATTCAGTAGAAAGGAAACCCTAGTTCGAGAAATTTGGGAAAAAAGTGCTTATACGATCAAATTGGCCGAAATTGAAGGTTTCAAATCGAAGATAAGCACTGACTACGGGTAATGGAGAGGCTACTTGGAAAAAAAACTGAAGGAAAAGTTAATTTGGAAGAAAACCGAGAATTAGGGTTTTTGGTGGATTTCGGTGAATTTGGGGAAAATTGTAAAAATGGCCTAATTCGGTAAAACAAAGCCCCTAATTAGTGAGGAGTGAGTAAACAAGGATATCCCAAGGCTCAATTTGAAGAAAATCCGAGAAAAGTGCCGATTGGAGGAAAAATAAAAATAAAAAAAAGGAAATTCTCGATAGTGAAAAAAAGGAAACATCAAATTGGAAGGGAATTTGATCATAAAAATTGGGCATTTTCGGAACAACTCCAATTAAATGTATGACAAAGGCTTAGGAAAAGAAAATCTGAAAATTGAACTTGTTTTGAGCAAAACCGCTCTTCGAAGGTAAAAGGGTAAAATTGGAAATTTTGGGAAAAATAGCAAATGAGCTCCAAAAATTCTAAAAATTTGCAGATCTCATTCTTAAACCATTTCGAAGAGACTGGCAAAATAAAATCTGGATTTGTAGTTCGTTTGCAAAATGGCCAAATCCCGGGTGCATTAGGCAAAAATACAAAGAGATAAATCTCGAAAAAATAGCAAATGAGTTCCAAAAATTCTAAAAATTTGCAGATGTCATTCTTATAATATTTGGAATATATTGGCAAAATAAAATATGGATTCGGAGTTCGTTTGCAAAATGACCAAATCTTGGGCCTACTATGCAGTAATTCAAGCAGATAAATCCCAAAAAAATAGCAAATAAGCTCCAAAAATTATGAAAACTTCCAGATCACACTTTTAAATTATTTGGAAGAGATTCGGTAGGACTAAAGCCCCTAATTGATGAGGAGTGATTAAACAAGGATAACCCAAGACCCAGTTTGAAGAAAATCTGAAAATCGAACTTGTTTTGAGCAAAACCGGGTTTCCTTGGCAAAATGGCAAAATTGGAAAATTTGAAAAAAGTAGTAAATGAATCCAAAAATTCTGAAAAGTTGCAGATCTCATTCTTAAATCATTTTGAAGAGATTGGCGAAATAAAATCTTGATTCGGAGTTCATTTGCAAAATGGTCAAATCCCGGGTCCACTATGCAAAAATTCAACAGGATAAATCCCAGAAAAATAGCAAACGAGTTCCAAAAATTCTGAAAATTTGCAGATCTCATTTTTAAATTATTTGATAGAGATTGGAAAAATAAAATCTTGATTCGGAGTTCGTTTGCAAAATGGCCAAATCTCGGGTCCCCTATGTAGTAATTCAAGCAGATAAATCTTGTAAAAATAGCAAATGAGCTCCAAAACTTATGAAAGCTTCCAAATCACATTTTTAAATTATTTGGAAGAGATTGGTGAAGAAAAATCTAGAATCAGAGCTCGTTTAAAAAATAGTAAAGTTCAGGTGCATGAAAGGGGCAATTTTGGAAATAAATCCAAAATAAATAGCAAATGGACTTGGAAATTTTGAAAACTCCCATAATTCAATTTTTCATTATTTCGGAAGTATTGAAAAAATAAAATTCAAATTTGGAGTCTGTTTGCTATTTATTTAGGTTCGGGAGGCAAAAACGTCATTTCACCGAAGAAACCAAAAAGTGCAAATTTGTAATTAAGAAAAATATGAAAGAAGAAAGAATTGTTGGGATTTTTCTTCTCTTGGTCAGCCAGCATAGAGGACAAGAAGGAAGCTTGGTCAATTTAATTCCTTATTCACTATCAAGCTCACATGCTACCACTAACACCTTGCAAATGGTCCCCCCTTCATCCAATGGCTTAGGTGCCTTGTAGGAAAGTTAAATGTACCATCCAATGGCCAAATTTTAATGCCAAAATGAAAATTTTTTTGTCATAAAAGAACCCTCATCTAATGGCCAAGAATGGAAGAGAAAAGATGAGCACAATTCATCCAAAGGTGAACATCCATTTGGCCAAGCAAGGAAGTGCATGGGATTGTTCCTTTTCATCCAATGGCTTAGGCCATGTACAAGGGCTGAGTACACATGTTAAGGGCTGGATTTAATCTACAAGATGTCATTTTTATGTTGTCCTCATCCAATGACAAAAAATGGAAGAGCACAACTCATCCAAGGATAGGCACTCAAGAGGGCAAGCAAGGGAGTGCATAGGATTGGTCCCTTTTGCATCTAAGGGCTGAGGTTACTACAAGGGCTGAGTACACATCTTAAGGGCTGCTATCAATTGGCAAGATGACATTTTTATGTTGTCATCAAAATATCTTAATCTTAGGGCCAAGATTGGAGGAGAAAAAGTGAAAATTTCATCCAACAGTTAGAGGGCCACTCGGCCAAGCCATTAGAGGGGGGGCTGGTTTCATATTTTCATAGGTTTTTTGGCTGAATTCAGTAGCTAATTTGGAAAAGAAAAGGTTTTGGAAAAAAAGAAAAAAAAGTTTTCAATAGAAGAGCTTGAAGGTAGTCATCTCTACCAAGCCCTAGCATGGTTTTCTTCTTGTTTTCTATGTTGATTTCTTGATTTTCTATCTTGTTTACCTACTACATTTTTCATAAAAATAAAGTTTTTTAAATGTTTACTTAAGTTTTCATCTCTTCTTCTTCATCAAAATGGTTGAAAATATTTTTTTTTACATGGTTCTTGCTTTGGCCGAATATGGCATGTTTGTTTACCTTGGTCTTGTTTTTTTTTTTTTTTTTTTTGCATGTTGTTGTGGGAAAATGATTTTTAGAAGGTTTGTTTTAATTATTTTATATTCTGATTTTTTACAAAAAAGATGAAGCAAAAAAGGTTGAAATGGCTACATGATCTTGGCAAGACCAAGTGACCATGGTTAGGGAAGAGGCTATGCCCATTTTACCTACCATGAAGCTCACCTTAATTTTGTTGTTTATCATGTTTTATTTTCTGATTTTTGAAATGGAAAGGCTTCATGATCTTGGCAAGACCAAGTGGTTATGGTTAGGTGAGAGGCTATGCCCATTTTATACCAACCATGGAGCTTAACTTTCCTTGTTTTATTTACTAGTTTTGCTTGTTATTTGCTTTGCATGTCTATGTTTAATTTTATATATGCTCTTTACATTATTTTCTATGCTATATTTGTTTCTATATTTCATTTCCATGCTTAATTTTTTTTCCTTGTAGATTCGGCCTTTGTGTTCATTTGAGTCATATTGTGCATTTTTTTCATATATCATGTCTTATATTATAAATATGTTTGCATTTTTTTATTTTGTCATATGACCATTTGGATACTCCATTTTGCTATGCCTTACATGTGCATTTTCATCTTGTTTCTTGGCTTGTTTGCATCTCCATGCCATGAGTTAGCATATCTTGATATTTAGTATGCCTTGCGTGTGCATTTTCATCTTGCTTCTTGACTTGTTTGCATCTCCATGCCATGAGCTTGTGTATTTTGATTTTAGTATGTCATATGCTTGTGAAAATGTCATGACATTATGCATCTTGATATGATTTGTCATATATTTGTGTCATTTACTAGATAGGATTGCATTAGAGTATCATGTGACCATTCGGCCTCTTCATGCATTCCTTGCCTTGTCATGCATTTGCAATTTGTTTAGGTAACATGCTTTGCATTATCATATCTTGAAATTGTGTATTATTTGCTGTTTGTTCCAGCATTAGCATAGGTTCATTGGTCATTGTATGTTCATAGTATTGCTATGCATTTTCATTACATTTTAGGTCTAGGCCATATTGGTATTGCTATGCATATTGGGTCTTAAATCATATTGGTATTGCCATACATTGCTATGATACTTAGGTCTTAGGTTACATTAGTATTTTCAAGCATATTCATAACATATTAGGTCCAAGTCATATTTGCATTATCAAGCATTGCATGCATATTAAGTTAGGATAGCATTTATTGCCATGCAAACTCATGCTAGGCATTTAGGTTATTTTGAATTGTCATGCATTTCCTTTACCATTTATGCTTTAGACCATGCATTTCATACATTTCATTTGCTGTATGTTCATGCATTCCATGTCATTGCCACATGATTTATGACTTAGGCCAATCAATGGCTCAAAGTCATGCTCTCTTGAGCATACTTGTGGAAAATTAAAGAGTTGTCAAATTGATTATTCTACCATTGTGATTTTTTTACATAACCAATTTTTGTCAAACGTTTTTAAATGTTTTATTAACTGTTCTTAGGTCTTTAGGATGATCTCCAACAATTTTACTTTGATTTTTAAATGATTTTATCAAAGGCAAGGAAATGTGTTTTGACAAAATAGTTTTTTTCACCTAGTACTCGAACTTCTCTGATTTTTCTGGGCAGCCATATTTAATCAAAAAATTAAGCCAATTTTTTCTCGTTTAGTTTTACATGTTCTGAGTCTCTATTATTTTTTATATTTTTTTGAATTTTTAAGAATAGGATAAAAACTCGTGGGTCAAAACCGGACAGTAGAGGCAGATTTGAATTCAAGAGAAAAACAATGGTTGAAATTGGCTAAGGCATTTAGAGGGGGTTGGTTAGAAGCTTTAGCTACTGTCTTAGGATAGTTTCTAAGCCTTTTTAAACTTTAAAAATGATTTTATAAATCTCGGGTTAAGGGTGGTCAAGTCCGGGATTTTAAACTTAGGAAATTAGAGCCATTTTAAAAGGGTTTGGTAGGGTTTTAATCTTCATTCAAGTTTTTCTTCAAAATTGTTTTCAAACAGTCACAAAGTTTTGTTTTTAGAAAATCTAATTTGACATATTTTCCTAAGGTAGCCGGATATCTTTTTAGATATACGGATTTCTTTATTTAGAGGAAAAAAATACATTTTCATGCATTGCATTTTCCATGTTTTTGCATTTTATTTAATATGTGATTTTTGCTATGATATTTTTCATGGTATTATAATTATTTTGATTTACATTTTATGATGTTATATTGTTTTCCATATGATTTTGAATATTTCATGATATCCTATATTTTTTATTTAGTCATTTATTTTTGTCACATTATTTAGCATATACTATGTTCATGCATTTTTATTTTATTTTCATCCATATTTTATGATAGCATTATTTTATGTTTCATGTCATTTTATGTCGCTTAGATCATATTCCATGTCATTTAGGTTATATTATTTAGAATATGCCATGTCATTTAAAATATGTCATATCATTTAAAATATGCCATATCATTTAAAATTGCCATGTCATTTAAATCATTTTATCTCATTTAGAATATACCATGATACTTAGGATTTTTCATTTCATCTAGAATATAATATGCCATTTAAATTATATCATATCATTTAGGTTGCATTATATTATCTAGACTTTGCTATGTCATTTTATTTATGTCATACATGTTCATATTCATTTTTTTAATGTTTTTTTTATATATATAAAAAAAATAGAAGGATAATGATTTTCAATAAAAAAAATAAAGATATTCCCGAGTTAAAATAATTCATGAGTTCTCTACCGGGTTTGCTGGAGAGAATATCATCAATTATCATTAATAAAGGAATATCTTTCTTTCAAAAATGAGAATGATTTGGAAAGTTTTCCAAATAAATAAAAATTTCTATATTTTGACGATATTGTCGGGGAATATAGGAAAATTTTGAATTAATAAATTCCAGATCATTTTCAATTAAAAATGGAATTATTTTTCAATAAATTGGGAATTAATTTGAAATACTAAATTAAAAACCAACTTTTTACCGAGACTTGAGATAACACATGATTAATAAGGTACCGTTTTATACGAGTGTTGTGGGGGTGCTAATCCTTCCCCGCACGTAACCGAGTCCCTAACCCGATTCTTCGATTATCTCTGGTTTATAACGCAGACTTGAAATTGGTTTTAAAAATGTTTTAATTAATTTTAAAATATTTTATAAAATCGGTTTTGATAGGTGGTCGATCACACCATGTCTTTTTACGAGGTCGTTTTCATACCCTCGACCTTTTAATTCAATCTAGAGGAATTAAGTCGTCTTTTCCTCTGCTTTTGTTTCCCCCTCACTCGTACGGGTCCCCGCGATCCGGGATCACGTATCGACAACTTGGCAACTCCATTGGGGACTTTTTAGAGAGTCAGACCTAGAATTAGTCGTGTGTTATCTAAGTCTTGGTTTTGTTGGTTTAATTGGTATTTAATTTTAATTCCCACATTTTTCAAAAAAATAAAGAGAATTTTGAAAATAATAAAATGTTTTTGAATATGGTCATTGTCATATGCATGCATATTATTATTTGTTCCCTGGTTATTTTGTTGCATATATTTATATGTTTGCTTGACTGCTGTTTTACATTGTTTGATTTTAGTAGGGTATTTAGAATAAGGGGTGTAGAATAGGTGGTCACAGGTTTGTTTTGTTCCTCCGCACACACTATATTTGCAATTGCATAACATGAACCCTCTACCCGGGTTCCGTCCTTTTAAGTGGGAGTAATGTAACTACTACGCCTTTGTGATGATCCTCCGTATGGGCTAGTGAAACACTTTCGGAGTATAAAGTACCTAATGCCTTCGTGATAATCCTCCGTATGAGCATAGGAAAATATACTCTAACGAATTGGACCCGCTTTTATCGGGGTGCCTTACTAGCCTTCACAGGCGACAGTGAGGAACAATTCAGGGCCTTATAACCGATTCACCTTTATATAGTGAACCTAGACGAAGCCATGCCGGATTTCTATTAGATACCCAAAGTTTAAGAACACATGGAGGAACATTCCCAACCTTTTACCATCTTTCTACATGTTAGATTTTACAAATTGGGTGATGATGAACGAACATCATATCGCTCGTAATAAATTTATTATTTTGCCCCAAAGGCGTCGTAATGCCGAAGCTTTGTTAAAATTTTCAGGACTTTTTTTAAAAGCATGTTGTTATTTATGTTATATTTGTGAACTCATTTCTTTACTAATCTATTTCTTTCTGTTTTCTTTTCTTTGACATGCATCATAGACATCATCATACACTTGAAGTTTATTGGCCTCAGGATAGCCATCAACCCAAAGGACTTTCATGGAGTGCCAGGTTATTTTAGTGATATAAGATCATACAGTAGTCAGGGCACGGTCGAAAAAAGATCAGAGGGAGGATGGTGATTGCCTGATTGAAGATTGTGTGTCAGTATTGCCGGAAAGGGTCAAAGTGGATTCTAGATAGAATAATCTTCGAGGGTTAGCCAACATTTGGAATCAGTGGAATGTATCAGAGAAAGAAGCCTTCACCAGAAATATGGAGATATAGCACTCTTAATTCCGATTAGGGTCAATAGTGGGTTGATTCTGGCTATGGTACAGTTTTGGAATCCTGCTTATAGATGTTTTACTTTTAACAAGGAAGATATGACCCCACTGATTGAAGAATATTCAGTACTATTACGTATTGAATGTCCTAATCCTGATCGGGTATATTTGAAGGAAGTGAAACCTTCAGGTTTTAAGAGGAAAGTGGCTAGGATCACAGGAATAAATACAACATGGGTTGAGAGTCATGTGGATACAAAGCAGAAAAATGGGTGCATTCCATGGGAAACTCTCCGACAATTGATATTGGGTTATTCCGAAAAAGAAAAAGCCAGGGACATCTTCGCTCTAACCATATATGGATTAATCATATTCCCAAAGATATTGGGTCATGTGGATATAGCCGTGTTTGATTTCTTTGAAAAGTTGGAACAGAAGATCAACCCGTCTCCGGTCATCATAGCTGAAACTATCCGATCTTTGAATTTTTGTAAAAGGGAAGGACAAGGGAGAATCGAAGGGTGTGTACAAATCCTTTATATTTGGATTCAAAGTCACTTTTGGAAGATAGAAGAGGTTTCCTTCAAACCGTACATGAAGTCTTTAGTTCTGATTAGGGAATTCCTTCAAAATGATTGGCCTGAAGACGGAGATGAAGGGAAATGGGTCAACATGTTCCGGAATCTAAAAGGGTAGATGGTAACTTGGAGATCTCCATGGATGGTTCCTATGCCGATTATGTATAAATGTGGGGACAACCCGGGAGTTCCACTACTCGAAATTTGGGGGTCTGTGAGTTACGCACCTCTGTTGGTGCAAAGACAGGTTGAGTCTCGGCAATTCACACCTGTGACTCATAAGCTAGGATCGTCAGAGTTCACTTATGGAGAGGACGGATATTCTGGAATGGTGCGGGCAGTGATTGAAGCATGGAAGAAAACTCACCGGATAAAAGTGGCCAGATATGCCGACATCGTCACACCTGATTACCTGGTATGGAGGGAATTAAGGGTTAATGATAGGCTGTTGACATCAGATGTGGAAGAGGTCCAGTTCATGAATCCGCCACCGAGGGAAATGCCATCAGAGCTAGAAATCGCAAGGGCGGAATTTGAAAAAGAAAAGGCCCAGATGAGCAAGGAGATTGCCCGACTACAAGAAGAGCTTGAAGACATGATCAATAAGGAATCATCTCGAGAAAGAGAAAAGGAAAAGATCAAGAGAGAAAGTGACACTGCTAAGGGTGATCTTCAGGAATTACACTTTGAGCTCAGATTTGAGGGAACCCTCAAGCCTTTCGGGGAATGGGAGCAGGAGGTCGAAAACCTCAAGAAGGAGAATAACTACTGGAAAGAGAGAGCGAAGCATGAAGAAGCCCGAGCCAATCAACGAGAGCAGCAAGCTAAAGAAAGCTTACACAGGGATGTTTCTGCTGACGCGTCAAGGGGCCGTGAACAAGTAGGGGTCAGATTGAAGAGCAGGGCAATCAAAAAAAGACTGTGAAAGAAAGTCCAAGATTCCAGTAAGTCACTATAGGACTAATTTTGTAATAGCACTTTGACAGGCCAATTACGGACTTATCTTAGGCAGTGATCTTTTTATTCTATCTGTGATGTATTTAGTTCCAGGAAATCAATGAAAGACCGTTCGGTTGAAATTATCCCGGGGCCAATACTTTCAAATGCATTCATATTTTATATATTTTGTTTGTTCATTTGTACATTTACCCATATTTATAATCATTCATTTTTGAAATTCATTCGTATTCATACACTTAACCACTTATTTATTCTTTTTACTTGTTCATTCATTCATATTCACACACTTAACCACTTATTTATTCCTTTTACTTGTTCATTCATTCATATTCATACATTTAACCACTTGTTTATTTCTTTTGCTTGTTCATTCATTCATATTCATACACTTAACCACTTATTTATTCATTTCACTTGTTCATTCATTTATTCTTTCATATTCATATACGTAGTCATGTACTTATTCATTTTGTTTGATTGATTCATTCATTTTTTATAAAACATAAAAAAAGATGTTTCAATAAATTCTAATTCATGGTTTTCAAAACTAAAGGTACAATTGGTCGCACTCAGAAAGAATCAGATTTTTGACACCTTTACAATATATCTCAAGCCAGAGCTATGGAGAACGATCAGCTTGCTAGAATTGAAAGAATGGAAAAAACTCAAAGGGAACTGCAGGAACAGTTGGCTAAATCTCAAGAGGAGTCACGAGAACATATGACTAAACTCATGGAAATGATGAGTGCCATGATGAAACAAAAAGGGCCGGGAGAGAATTCAGTCTCCGAGAAAAGGGTGGTAATTGAAGAGGATCAACCTAAGAACATACAGCAAAAGGGCCAAGAGGTGCCAATTAGGGCAGCCTCCTATGTATAAATCTAGCCAGCTGCTGAGGCTTATGTTACCGAAATAGGTAAATATGGGAGCTGATCCAAGCGATGTTAACGTTCCAGACTTTGAGGAACTAGCTGAAAAGGAAAAAGAAAAGATGACTGAGCTGAAGAGGATCGAAATGACAGAATCACAGAAAAAATATCAACTGCTGGAGGAGAGGCTGAGAGTCGTTGAAGGGGCGGAGTTATTTAGCAGTTTGTATGCCAAATAGATGAGCTTAGTACACGATCTAGTAATTCCCCCAAAGTTCAAAGTACCAGACTTTGAAAAATATAATGAGACTACCAACCCATCAGCACATCTGACCATGTACTGCAGAAGAATGACGGGGCACGATGATAATGAGAAATTGCTTATCCATTGTTTCCAAGATAGCTTGACAGGGTCTGCAACCCGATGGTACAATCAACTGAGTCGTACCAAGATTCGTTCATGGACGGATTTAGCTAGGGATTTCATGGAATATTATAAGCATGTATCTGATATGGTACCTGATAAGCTGTCACTACAGAACATGGAAAAGAGGACCACTGAGAGTTTCAAGGATTACTCGCAAAGGTGGAGGGATCTAGCCACACAAGTGCAACCCCCTTTAACTAGCAAAGAAACTACAGTGCTTTTCATCAATACCTTGAAAGCACTATATTATGATAAATTGGTGGGGAATGCCACTAAGGACTTTGTAGACATGGTAATATCTGGGGAGATGATCGAGTCGGCCATTTAAGAATGGGAAAAATGGAAGGGGGTGAGTCTTCTACTCCGAAAAAGGTATTCCCTGCTAGGAAAAAAGAAGAGAGCCACGCAGTTAGTATCAACCAATACCCATATACACCTCCCACACCATATACACCACAAAGGCCCTATACTCCTACTACATCTTATGCACCTCTTACACCCTACACACCTTACCTAGGGTATAATCCTTACTACCCCAATGTGAACCACCTTACCCAAAATCCCTTCCCTTATACCTATATACCACAATAGTCGTTTCCAACTGGCATATCCTCACAGATAAACTTTCCCCGAAACACTGTCCCAAACACTCAGTGAATCGGGCACAATGACCAACGTTCACCAAGGAACGATCAAAAACCCCAATTTGATCTGATTCCTACCACCTATGGTGAGCTATATCCCAAACTGTTGCAGGGTCAACTTGTTGCATTCGTATACCTCAAACCTTTGACACCGCCATATCCAAGGTAGTACAATGCAAATACTAACTTCGCGTACCACGTAGGAATTCAAGGACATTCGACTGAAGATTGCCTGGCCTTTAAAAAGAAAATCCAAAGCCTGATCAATGCCTTTAAAAAGAATGGGCCTAATGTAGCGAGAAACCTATTGCTTGATCATGTTGAGAATCGGGTAAATGCAGTATGGACAGGGGAAGTCAGAAGGGTAAAAAGGATGTCAGGAAAGTCAAGACTCCAATGTTGACAGTATAGGTCGAGATGGTTAAAGCAGGAATGGTGGGGGATGCAGACAGTTTAAAAATGGTTGTAAAGAGGGTGCAGAATTGGTGCCCGTTCCATAAGTGCGGAGGTCATATCATACAAGACTGCGGGGACTTTCTGGCTAAAATCCAAAAGATGATGATGATGGGGAGGCCCAGTTTTACGAGGAGACAGAGGAGGAAGTAAAGGTTATTAAGAATGCAGCTGGCTATGGGATAGGAAGACCCTTGATCATCTATTAAGATGAACCAGGGGAGAAAGTTATGCCAGTTATTGAGGAAAGTGCGCCTAAGTTAATCATGGATTTGCCTATTTTCTTATCGTACAAGGAAAACAAAGCTGCACCATGGAAATATGACTACAGCATGGCTATGCTTGGGTCTTCGAGTCAGCACGATATCACAGGTGTGGGGCATTTAACGCGAAGTGGAAGGTATTATGCTCCTGAGGCTGTTGAAGAGGGATTAATAGGAAAAGATAGAGGAATGGATAAAGGGAAGAAAGCAGCTGAACCAATCCATATTGAGATAGATTTGTCAAAAGAAGTAGAAAGAGGGTCAACCCCGATAAACAGAATAAAAGAGCCGATGATTGAGAAGGAAGCCTGTGAGTTCTTAAAATTCATAAAGCATAGTGAGTATAGTGTGGTTGAGAAACTGCAACGTCAACCAGCTAGAATTTCCATCTTATCTTTGCTATTGAACTCGGAGCCACACGGAAATGCCTGTTGAGAGTGTTGAATTAGGCATATATGGCTAACAACATATTGGTAGAAAAAATAGACAAGCTGGTGGGAAACATCGCGACAGACGATATATATTTCTGTTATGAGGAAATACCACCCAATGGTATTGGGTCAACGAAGGCTCTTCACATAACTACCACTTGCAAGGGGCACATATTACCAAGGGTCCTATTGGATAATAGTTCTTCATTAAATGTGATGCCCTTGGCAACCCTGTCCAAATTACCCGTGGATATTTCTTATATGTTTCCAAGTTGCACAGTGGTCAGAGCTGTTGATGGTACCAAGAGAGATGTGATGGGAACTATTGAGGTTCCTCTGGAGATAGGCCCATGTACCTATACGGTGAACTTTCAGGTCATGGATATTAATCCATCCTATAATTGCTTGTTGGGAAGGTCGTGGATACATTCAGCAGGGGCTATACCTTCATCTTTCCACCAAAAGCTGAAATTTGTGATAGAGAGGTGTTTGGTCACTGTATCAAGAGAAGAGGACGTAATAGCCTCTACTTTTACTGAATCTCCTTATGTTGAACCTAATGAAGATGCTGTAGAATGTTCTTTTCGTTCTTTGGAATTCGTAAATACGATTTTCGTAGCTGAAAGGCAAAAAATTCCAAAACCAAGATTGTCCAAGAACACAAGGCGGGGGGTAAAAACTATCGTGGGAAAAGATTGAAGGGCTGGAAAAGGTCTCGAAAAATATCTTCAGGGGATGGCCCAAGCAATGGAAGTAGTGGGAAAGAAAGATCGGTTTTGCTTGAGATATCTTCCGAAGGCCCATGAGAAAAGGAAACAAGTTAAAAAGAACCGACAAAAGAGGATGGACTGTCTCGCAGGTATGGATATTGAGTGAGAGCCTATGACTTTCCCACCTATCCTTCACAGCTTTCGCTCAGCCGGTTCTCTATTCGGAGAAAAGAATTCTGATGATATACTCATAACGATTGAGCAAGCCTTCGAAAGGTTTCAGGTGAATAGGGATGAGCAGATATATGATATGGAGATCTGCATGACCAGGGAGGAAAAAATTGAAAGTGAGAATGCTAACTGGATGGAGCGACCTTGTCCACCAGGATATAGACTGACCAATTGGAGTGCAACCGAGCTGCCCATAGTTTTTAGGTCTATTCCAACGTAATTCTTTTAAACAAATCTTAAATATCTTTGCCCGAAAATATTAAGAATTTCTTTTGTAATGGGCTTTTGTCTAAAAGTTTTCGTCCAATAAATAACAAACACGACGCATTTCCTTCATATTGATGTGTCCATATTCTTTCATTTATGCTATTTATTTTACTTCCATTGTATATATGTTTTCCTATATTATTTCTTCCCTACCTATTTACAGGTGTACGGATGCGAAATATAAGGACCTTCCTGTCAGTAATTCTGAAATTGATTTTGAGAGACCCATTTGCATGGGTATTTTGAGGCCTACAAAGATATTGAGGATTATGGTCTACCTCCGAACTTATTAAGAAAAATAGAATAAGAAGAGAAACAAGTACTTCCTCATGAGGAGCTATTGGAATTGTTGAATTTGGGAAGTAGTGAGGAGATAAAAGAGGTTAAAATCGGGACTACATTGTCGTCATCAATAAAGGGTGAATTGATAGCCTTGCTATGGGAATATGTAGATGTATTTGCATGGTCATACCAAGACATGCCTTGTTTGGATCCAAACAATGTGGTTCATAAGCTCCCTTTAAGGCCAGAGTGCAAGCCAATTCAGCAAAAGTTGAGAAAAATGAGGCTGGACATGCTGTTAAAGGTAAAAGAGGAGGTGAAGAGGTAGTTTGATGCTGGATTCTTAGAGATGGCAAAATATCCATAATAGGTGGCAAACATTGTTCTAGTACCAAAGAAGGATGGCAAGATGCGTATGTGCTTCGATTAGCGAGATTTGAACAAAGCCAGTCCCAAAGATAATTTCTCTTTGCCTCACATTGATACTTTGGTGGATAATACGGCGAAGAGTTCTTTGTTTTCTTTCATGGACGGATTCTCGGGATATAATCAAATTAAGATGGCACTGGAAGATATGGACAAAACCATATTTGTTACAATGTGGGGAACATTCTGCTACAAGGTAATGTCGTTTGGGTTGAAAAATGCTGGGGCAACATATCAGAGGGCCATGGTGACCTTGTTTCATGACATGATGCATAAGGGAGTTGAGGACTATGTTGATGATATGATTGCAAAGTTACAAGGAGAAGAGGAGCATATTGCGAGTCTTAGAAAACTCTTTGAAAGACTAAGAAAGTTTCAACTCAAGCTAAACCCGGCAAAATGCACTTTTTGAGTCACTTCGGGGAAATTATTGGGTTTTGTTGTTAGCAAAAGGGGAATTTAGATTGATCCGGATAAAGTGAAGGCCATCCAGAATTTGCCACCTCCACGTACTCAAAAAGAAGTAAGAGGTTTTATGGGGAGATTGAATTACGTTGCTCGGTTTATTTCTCAGTTAACCGATAAAAGTGATCCAATATTTAAGCTACTGCAAAATCGTGATCCAAGAGAGTGGGATGAAGGGTGTCAGATTGCTTTTGAAAAGGTTAAGCATTATCTATCAAACCCACTAGTATTAATGCCACCGGCTTCGAATAAGCCGATGATATTGTATCTATCAGTATTTTAGAGATGCATGGGTTGTGTTTTGGGGCAGCTTGATAAGACTAGGAAGAAAGAACATGCGGTTTACTACCTCAGGAAGAAGTTCACAGATTATGAGTTGAAATATTCGTCGATAGAAAAGCTATGTTGTGCCTTAGCTTGGATTGCTTGGAGGCTCAGACAATACATGCTGTATCACACGACGTGGTTGATCTCCAAACTAGATACAATCAAGTACATGTTGGAAGCACCTTCTTTGTCAGGGAGGACGGCAAAATGGCAGGTTTTGTTGTCAGAATATGACATTATATATGTAAGTCAGAAGGCTATCAAGGGCAGTGCAGTGGCTGAATTTTTAGCAAGTCGGGCAGCGGAAGATTATGAGCCTTTGAACTTTGATTTCCCAAATGAAGATTTGATGTATGTTTCACAAGCGGATGAGGTTCCCCCAAAGAAGAAAATATGGAAGATGTATTTTGACGGGGCATCTAATGCCATGAGGCACGAAATTGGTGCAATGCTCATATCCCCAGAAGAAGATTATTATCCTTTCACTGCCAGATTGGATTTTGATTGTACAAACAATACTGCAGAATATGAGGCATGTACTATGGGCCTTCGTGCTGTCGTGGACAAAAAGATAAAAAAAAACTGGAGGTTTTTGGAGATTCAGCGCTAGTGATATACCAGTTACGCGGAGAATGGGAAACCTGAGATACAAAATTAATCTGATACCGAGAACTCATACTGAGTTTATTGGACGAGTTTGAAGAAGTGGCTTTCAATTACTTCCCTTGAGAAGAAAACCGAATGGCAGATGCTCTGGCTACTTTGTCATCAATGTTTAAAGTGAATGAAGAGGCTGAAGTTGTGCCGATCAAGATGAGCATATATGAGTCTCCTGCCCACTGCTTAAGTATTGAAGAAGAAGCAAATGGTCTCCCTTCGTACAACAACATCTTGCAGTACATCAAGAATCAACAGTACCTAGAACGAGCAACAGAAAATGACAAGAGAACTCTGAGAAGGCTAGCAATGGGTTTTGTTCTAGATGGGGACATTCTCTACAAGAAAGGGAAAGATCAAGTCCTACTGACATGTGTCGGGTCTGCCGAAGCTCGAAGAATCATAAAGGAAGTCCATGAAGGGATATGTGGCACCCATGCCAATGGTCACATGCTTGCTACGCAAATTATGAGGGAAGCAAATTGTATCAGTTATTCTCAAAAATGCCATAAATGCCAGATCTATGCAGATAAGATCCATGTGCCGCCATCGCCATTGCATGTCATGACCTCACCATGGCCGTTCTCGATGTGGGGAATGGATATGGTTGGCCCTATTACCCTAAAAGCTTCAAATGGACATCGTTTCATCCTAGTGGCCATAGACTATTTCACAAAGTGGGTGGAAGCTGTTTCTTATACAAATGTAACAAAGTCGGTGGTATGCAGATTTGTTAAGAAGGAAATCATATGCCGATATGGATTGCCAGCAAGAATTATTTCAGATAATGCTCTCAATCTGAATAATAAGATGATGAGAGAGGTATGTATTCAGTTCAAGATCACGCATCACAATTGGGCACCTTATCATCCAAAGATGAATGGGGCAGTAGAAGCAGCCAACAAAAATATCAAGAAGATTGTCGAGAAGATGACTGATGTGTACAAGGATTGGCATGAGATCTTGCCTTTTGCTCTTCACGCATATCGCACTTCGGTTCACACATCTACAGGGGCAACGCCTTTTTCTTTGGTATATGGTATGGAAGCAGTGTTACCTATTGAAGTTGAGATTTCTTCACTTCGTGTTTTGATGGAAGTTGGCCTAAAAGAGGCAGAATGGGTTATGAACAGCTGAATCTCATCGAGGAGAAAAGATTGAAGGCAATTTGTCACGGGCATCTGTATCAAAAAAGGATGATTCGAGCCCATAACAAGAAGGTTCGACCCAGACAGTTTCGAGAAGGATAGTTGGTACTGAGGAAAATTCTCCCCATAGTGAAGGATCCGCTATGTGGTAAAAAAAGCTTTTTCTGGAGGAGCATTGATTCTAACTCGGATGGACGGGGATGATTTTAGACATCCTGTGAATGCTGATGAACTGAAGAAGTATTATGCTTTAAAAAAAAGTATGGTGCTATGCAGATGGGAATTCGAATGATTCCAAGTGTAGAAATGGAAATTCTATATATCTATTTCCCCTGAGAATTGCTTTTCAAAGAGAATATTCATGCTTGATATGATGAATGGCCATCTTTCATATTCCCTTCACTAAAAAGAAATTATCCCTAGTCACCCCTTTGAACCTTTGGAATTATTTCTTTCGTTGAACCCTGATCAAGGATCACCCTCTACACTTGAGGGCAAATACGAGGAAAAATAATCAAAATCATGGCAAAAAAAAAAAAGAGCCATTGGAAAATGTGAAATCAAAGAATAGCAAATGAAAACCAGCAATGAAAAAAAAGAAAAAAGAAAGTCCAAAAAGGGGACAAATGTCTTAAGAATGAATTCTCCTCGGGAAATGATCCTTTCAATTACCCTTAAACACATTTTGGGCCTATTTTATCCTTTCCTTCTAAACCTGAACCTTGGCCTACATTACGTGCTTTAAAAGTCTATTTTGATCAAGCGTGGATATTTAATTTGAAAGGTTGTTCTCAGAATTTATCCCATCTTTTGAATTGACATTTTTACCTTGGAAGCATTTAGAATTCTCAGATGCATGGTAAAAAAAAAAAAAAAAAGAGGAGAGGAGAGGTTTAAGCCGAAAACCCGCAAAGGGCGACTTAATACCAAATGGGGGACACTTAAATTGAAAACCCGCAAAGGGCGGCTCAAGTACTGATTAAGGTTTGAGTCAATGCTCTGTGTAAAGGGGGAGAAAGTATTTGAAAATCACAGAAAAGAGGAACAACTCAGTCTGACGTAACTACGAAAGCCGAGGGATTACCTAAGTAAATTGACCGTTCCAGAGAAATTTCAGATGATTTGAAAAAGGAGGGGTCCAAGATATTCCGCATCTAGAGCATCAACAACCTATAACTTTACATTTGTTTCTTATATCCTTGATATCCACTTTTATCATTTTAAAACATTTTGTTGCTATAAATTTTTGTTACCCCTCTTATGACAGTTGTCACACCCCAAATTCAGGGCATGTGATCGGCCAGAGACAAGGTATGCCCCTGCCTCCGAAGCCTGAATATACCCACGAAACCAAATCAAACAAAATTTTGGCATAATCTTGCCCTACATGGGGGTTTGCCGCTCAATCATCAATATTTGCAATGTAATAATCATCAACACATGACATCTCGGTTTGGACACCTCCGATAGGGAGTAACCAAGATGCCCCGCAGCAGACTCAACCTCTATGACATCTTATATACAAACATACATTTATATTATATCATAACGGCATAAGCATCACCAGATCATACTAGACCTCCTTGGCCATTATACATCATACACAAAATGCATAGGACCCATGATACCCTAGTGACTGCAAAATGTATCCCACCATCGCCACTGCTTACCACGTCCTGGGTCAATCCGCTTCCCACAAGTATACGAGCAGCTAGCTATCCAAAATCTGGGAAGAGCTAGGTCTATCAGGATCTGAAAAAGAATGAAATAAATGGAGTGAGCTGACAGGCTCAGTGAGCATAAGGTAACTAGGAAGAGTACTTGGAAATTTTGTGATTCCTTTCTTAACTATTAAAGCATAAACATATCAAGTATGTTTAATTAACCGAAAAGTAATATTTAAAAATTGTTCCGGGACTTATAAAAATTATTTGTCCCATATGAAATCTTCTATGCTGAGTGCTGAATATAAATAGGCCATTGGCCAGCCAAAATCGGTAGCCAAAAATATTAACAATCGATTTTACGTGTATACCTCCACAATTATCATTTTAGAATTTCTCATGTCTATATCATCAAAACATCCCGGACTTATACCAGTCCATAATATTTGTCATCCTGGACTATCTTGACCATATCATCCCGGACTCATCTTGTCCGTACAAAAATAGCATCTCGGACGTCACCTTGTTCGTACAATAATAGCATCCCGGACATCACCTAGATTTTTCTATCAACATCAAAAACAACTATAACATCCGGTAGGGTCCGTAGACTCCTACAAATCTGTAGGGCACGAAGGCTCCTACATAACCAGTAGGGCACGAAGGCTCCTACAGAACCGGTAGGGCACGAAGACTCCTACAGAACCGGTAGGGCACAATGGCAGTCTACAAACCCGGTAGGGCACAATGGCAGCCTACAAATCCGGTAAAGCACAATGGCAGCCTACAATTCCGGTATAACTTAACATTACAATAAATATGCATCACGTAGCATTTAAATAAGCATACTAGCAAGGAACAGTGTGGCGCCATACGGTAGACCACTCATACGACAATCCCGGATTATTACATAACCATCACTTGTCCATTCCTTAGACCTTTTTCTCATATTTTAACGAGAACTCGATATCATAAGGTAATTCTACGTCATATATTCATACAATCACAGTCAGTATGTCATAACATAATCTAATGATCCTACGTCTATCGCTACACATTTACTTACAATTATTATCATTCAACTCTACCTCATGTAACCATATTAACACCACACTTACGCCATTAATCTGTGTAAGGTTCAAAACTTACCGTTTCCGTGATCCAAGCAATCTTTCGTGTTTCAACATTCGTATCAATCAACAATGCATATAAAACAACATCTACCTCCTAGATTAACCTAAATACTCAGAGTGTTGTTTCGAGTATTAAAGCAGCACTTTCGTGACTTTGTCGCGATCCCGGGCGAACTCCATGATATGGGTACCTACGACATCGTCAAGATATTCTATAAATATTTTACAACTACGGGACAGTCAAATTTCCATTATTTATAATAGTTAGTTGCTATCCAAAATTTTTCAGCTTAAGAATTTTTACAAATAAATTTTTACACTTAGCTCGGATTGAAATTCGGAGCAACAATCAACTAGAAATTTGCTCACACGATGACAGCAAAGCTAACGGTGGCCTCGAACAACCAAGAAAGATGGCGGCACCACCTCATGGGCAAGCCAGGGTTTCAGCCAAACTTGTTTTAGCCTCTAAATTTTGATTCAAAGCTATCTAATACTAATTTATGGTGTAAGGAAGCGGAGGAACACCTTTCGTGGCGGAAAAAATGGTGGCAACATGGTGGTTCACCACCACCAATTTTTAGCCCACATGGTTTCTCATAGTTAAAGGAAAAATCTTCAAAATATAACATCAAAATCAAGCTTAGAACATGAAGTTACCTTTGGGTTTGTGAAATCTTTGAAAATTTTGGTGATTTGCCTAGTAAACGGAGGACAGAGAAAGCTTGGAAGCAAGCTTCCATGGCTTCCCATTTTTCATTCTCACTTTTCTAGTTTTTCACGTGAATTTTGGGGGAGGAAGAAGTCTGGTTTTCGGACTTAATAAGTGATCCATGGTCAAATGACCATTTTGCCCCTGTTTTGTCTTTTAGTACCTTAAAGAGCCCAACGTGTAATTTTAACGTTTGGAAGCCCGTTTTTCACTTTTCTTGACACGGATATGTTCCAAATATGATAATGTACTGATCTACATGTTCGGGTAATTTTTTGATATCCTGAAACCCAAATCCGAGCCTCGGAGCGCTAATTCAACATTTTGACTTTTTCGGTTTTAGCTCCGATTTTTGTTCTGATTTCATCAGTAGCTTGCTAACATCATTTTATGTCTATATTAATCCATTGATCCATTTAAAACCTTTTTCGGACCTTCCCGCGGTCAGTTCTCGGTTTTCATTCCTTTAGGTTACTTAAGGACGTATCCGGTTTCAACTCTGTTTTTGATTTTTCTTGTCATATTCATAATCCACATATGTTATAACATATTTCCATGTGTTCGGATCAGTTTCAAAAAATCCCAAACCATGTTTTACGGTAATTTATGCCAGCGTCACTAAATGACGAATTAGACGATCTTAGCTATCGGATTTGATTTTAATGTCCAATTTTTTTATTTAAACATCGTATTATAATCCTATATGATCACTTAGTCCATTGGTACCATTTACGGACTACAAACAAAATTTTGGGTAAAATGACCAAAATACCCCTGGTTCACATTTTTTTCGATTTTTCTGCTGATTCTTGTTCTAACACTCCCAAATAATGTTATATCACATATCAACACTATGTGAAGTTAAATTATCACATTTTACGGACTTTCCGCTGTCCCGACTTTTAGTCAATTTGGGGTTAAATCACTTAATCACTCGATTAAACCCCCATCTCTTCAATTTATCATTCAACATGTGTACCACATGGTAGCCCATCCTTTCTATAAGAATTTCAGAGTATAACCTTGAGCCATCCGCATGTTATAATTGTCTCGAATTGATCTCGTACTTACGAGGGTCTTACAAGTTGCTTGTTTCATACTTTCTTTCATACATTTTTGAGATTGCATTTTGTTTGTTATTAAATTGAATGATGATTAGTAAACATCAAATTTTTTAAATAAAAGGGAGTTTAAAAGTATTACTAAGGAATAGATTCACCAAGTAAAGGAAAACAGTGAATGTGTTGGAGACTCCGTCATGAAGTTAGAAATTTATGAATTTCAGCAAAGTCAGAAACTGGGACTGTTTGACAATTTATCTTGAGTAAAGGGTTCCTTAAGTGGGGCATTAGTGAACAATTCAAGACTCCGTCATGAAGTCGGATAATCTGTGAATCTCAAAGAAACCATGGATTCGAAATCATGACACAATCATTTGATTGCATTTATCCTTAGGAAACATACAAGCATTTGCAAAGCATGTCATTCTCATCATTGCATTTAGCTAACATTGCAGGAATCAAGAAAACTTTGGCTTCCTAAATCAAACTCGTTCTTCTTTTCAAATGAGTCGAACCCCGAGACCACCGTCGAGGTATTTCCTTTTGTTTTAAATCGAATTCATTCTGTTTTATCAAATGAGTTGAGCCTTGAGACCACCGTCGAGGTATTTCCTTTTATTTTAAATCGAATTCATTCTGATTATCAAATGAGTCGAGCCTTGAAACTGTCGTCAGGGTATTTTCATCATGGGTAAGGCATCCGGACACCATTTTTAAAACCTTTGGGCATAATTTTCAAATCACGGGTAAGGCCTCCGGGCACCATTTTTAAGACCTTCGGGCATCATTTCAAGATCTTCGGGCATAATTTTTCCAATCACGAGTAAGGCCTTTGGGCACCATTTTTAAGACCTTCGGGCACCATTTTTAAGACCTCCGAGCATAATTTTTCAAATCACGGGTAAGGCCTTCGGGCACCATTTTTAAGACCTCCAGGCACCATTTTTAAGACCTTCGGGCATAATTTTTCAAATCATGGGTAAGGCCTTCGGGCACCATTTTTAAGACCTCTGAGCATAATTTTTCAAATCACAGGTAAGGCCTTCGGGCACCATTTTTATGACCTTCAGGCACCATTTTTAAGACCTCCAGGCATAATTTTTCAAATCACGGGTAAGGCCCACGGGCACCATTTTTAAGATCTCCGGGCATCATTCTTAAGACCTCCGGGCACATTTTTTACTTTTCAAATCGAACTCGTTTCCTTAAGACGAGTCGAGCCTTGATTAGTCAGGGAATTCAATTTAAGGACAAAATCTTCAATTTACAACTTTTAAAAAAAAATTGAAAAATATAAATTATGATTATTGAAAACCCCTTTCCCTTTCCTTCACATGTTATTTCACTAACCGTACAAAATTAGTGTTTGTTTATCTTTGCCTGATTCCTGATTCTCAGCAATAGCCAAAAATGGGCAGCTGTAGACACATAATTTTGTTCGAACCCCTAAATCAAGTACGTTTTCTTCCTAAATTGATGTTTCAGAATGCTAAAAGGCTTTTCTCATCCTGCAGGTGGTACTTCGAGACTTAGTCTAAGAAAGCAGATATAAAAAGTCAAACTAAAAAAAGTCAACCTCGAACAAAGTCAACCCTAAAAAAAGTCAACTACTAAAAAAGTCAACCCACTTTCAAAATCAAGATTTGAGGTTCAATTGAAAAACGGAAAAAGAATTTTGATAATCCGAGGTCTGCATTGAAAGATTTGGAGTTCGGAAGTTTGGTTACGGAGATTCGATAGAAAGAAAACCCTAATTCGAGAATTTTTGGGAAAAGTGCTTAAACAATCAAATTGGTTGGAATTGAAGGTTCCAAATGAAAGATAAGTACTAACTATGGGTAATGGAGAAGCTACTTGAAAGAAAAACTGATAGAAAAATCAATTCGGAAGAAAATCGAGAATTAGGGTTTTTGGTGGATTTTGGTGAAATTTGGAAGAATTACAGAAATGGCCCGATTCGATAGGACTAAAGCCCCTAATTGATGAGGAGTGATTAAAAAAGGATATCCCAAGGCTCAGTTTGAAGAAAATCTGAAAATCAGACTTGTTTTGAGCAAAATCGGGTTTCAGAGGCAAAAAGGCAAAATTGGAAAATTTGGAAAAAATAGCAAATGAACTCCAAAAATTCTGAAAATTTGCAAATCTCATTCTTAAATCATTTCGAAGAGATTGGAAAAAGAAAATCTTGATTCGGAGTTCGTTTGCAAAATGGCCAAATCCCAGGTCTATTATGCAGAAATTCAACAGGATAAATCCTAGGAAAATAGTAAATGAGTTCCAAAAATTCTAAAAATTTTCAGATCTCAATTTTAAATTATTTGAAAGAGATTGGCATAAGAAAATCTTGATTCGGAGTTCGTTTACAAAATGGCCAAATCCCGGGTCCCCTATGTAGTAATTCAAGCAGATAAATCCCGAAAAAAATAGCAAATGAGCTCCAAAAATTATGAAAACTTCCAGATCACATTTTAAAATTATTTGGTAGATATTGGTGAAGAAAAATCTAGATTCGGAGCTCGTTTAAAAAATGGTAAAGTTCGGGTGCATAAAAGGGGCAATTTTGAAAATAAATCCGAAATAAATAGCAAATGGACTCGAAAAATTTTGAAAACTCCTAGCAATTAATTTTTTATTATTTTGGAAGTATTGAAAAAATCAAATTCGAGTTTGGAGTCCGTTTTCTATTTATTTAGGTTCGGGAGGCAAAAAGGTCATTTCACCGAAGAAACCAAAAAGGGCAAATTTGTAATTAAGAAAATTATGAAAGAAGAAAGAATTGCTGGGATTTTTCTTCCCTTGGTCAGCCAGCATAGAGGAGAAGAATGAAGCTTGATCAATTTAATTCCTTAGTCACTACCAAAGCTCACATGCTACCACTAACACCTTGCAAATGGTCCCCCCTTCATCCAATGGCTTAGGCGCCTTGTAGGAAAGTTGAATGCACCATCCAATTAAATGCCAAAATGACATTTTATTTGTCATAAAAGAACCCTCATCTAATGGCCAATAATGGAAAAAAAAGATGAGCACAATTCATCCAAACGTGAACATCCATTTGGCCAAGCAAGGAAGTGCATGGGATTGTTCCTTTTCATCCAATGGCTTAGGCCATGTACAAGGGCTGAGTACACATGTTAAGGTCTGGATTTAATCTACAAGATGTCATTTTTATGTTGTCCTCATCCAATGACCAAAAATGGAAGAGCACCACTCATCTAAGGGTAGGCACTCAAGGGGGCAAGCAAGGGAGTGCATGGGATTGGTCCTCTTTTGCATCTAAGGGCTGAGGTTACTACAAGGGCTGGGTACACATCTTAAGGGCTGCTATCAATTGGAAAGATGACATTTTTATGTTGTCATCAAAATATCTTAATCTTAGGGCCAAGATTGGAGGAGAAAACGTGAAAATTTCATCCAACGGTTAGAGGGCCATTTGGCCAAGCCATTAGAGGGGGGGCTGTTTCATTTTTTCATAGGTTTTTTGGCTGAATTCAGTAGCTAGTTTAGCAAAGAAATGGTTTTGGAAACAAAGAAAAAAAAGGTTTTCAATAGAAGAGCTTGAAGGTAGTCATCTCTACCAAGCTCTAGCATGGTTTTCTTCTTGTTTTCTATGTTGATTTCTTGATTTTCTATCTTGTTTTCCTACTACATTTTTCATAAAAATAAAGTTTTTTAAATGTTTACTTAAGTTTTCATCTCTTCTTCTTCATCAAAATGGTTGAAAACAATTTTTTTTTTTTTACATGGTTCTTGCTTTGGCCGAATGTGGCATGTTTGTTTACCTTGGTCTTTTTTTTTCTTTTTCTTTGCATGTTGTTGTGGAAAAATGATTTTTAGAAGGTTTTTTTAAAATATTTTATATTCTGATTTTTTACAAAAAGATGAAGCAAAAAAGGTTGAAATGGCTACATGATCTTGGCAAGAACAAGTGACCATGGTTAAGGGAGGGGCTATGCCTATTTTTACCTACCATGAAGCTTACCTTAATTTTGTTGTTTAGCATGGTTTATTTTTTGATTTTTGAAATGGAAAGGATTCATGATCTTGCAAGACCAAGTGATTATGGTTAGGTGAGAGGCTATGCCCATTTTATACCAACCATGGAGCTTAACTTTCCTTGTTTTATTTACTAGTTTTGTTTGTTATTTGCTTTGCATGTCTATGTTTAATTTTATATATGTTCTTTTCATTATTTTCTATGCTATATTTGTTTCTATATTTCATTTCCATGCTTAATATTTTTTCCTTGTAGATTGTGTTCATTTGAGTCATATTATGCATTTTTTCATATATCATGTCTTATATTATAAATATGTTTGGATTTTTATATTTTATCATATGACTATTCGGCTACTCCATTTTGATATGCCTTACATGTGCATTTTCATCTTGTTTCTTGGCTTGTTTGCATTTCCATGCCATGAGTTAGCATATCTTGATATTTAGTATGCCTTGCATGTGCATTTTCATCTTGCTTCTTGACTTGTTTGCATCTCCATGCCATGAGCTTGTGTATTTTGATTTTAGTATGTCATATGCTTGTGAAAATGTCATGACATTAAGCATCTTGATATGATTTGTCATATATTTGTGTCATTTACTAGATAGGATTGCATTAGAGTATCATGTGACCATTCGGCCTCTTCGTGCATTCCTTGCCTTGTCATGCATTTGCATTTTGTTTAGGTAATATGCTTTGCATTATCATATCTTGAAATTGTGTATTAGTTGTTGTTTGTTCCAGCATTAGCATAGGTTCATTGGTCATTGTATGTTCATAGTATTGCTATGCATTTTCATTACATTTTAGGTCTAGGCCATATTGGTATTGCCATGCATATTGGGTCTTAAATCATATTGGTATTGCCATGCATTGCTATGCTACTTAGGTCTTAGGTTACATTAGCTTTTTCATGCATATTCATAACATATTAGGTCCAAGTCATATTTGCATTATCAAGCATTGCATGCATATTAAGTTAGGATAGCATTTATTGCCATGCAAACTCATGCTAGGCATTTAGGTTATTTTGAATTGTCATGCATTTCCTTTACCATTTATGCTTTAGACCATGCATTTCATACATTTCATTTGCTGTATGTTCATGCATTCCATGTCATTGCCACATGATTTATGACTTAGGCCAATCAATGGCTCAAAGTCATGCTCTCTTGAGCATACTTGTGGAAAATTAAAGAGTTGTCAAATTGATTATTCTACCTTTGTGATTTTTTCACTTAACCAATTTTTGTCCAAGGTTTTTAAATATTTTTAGGTCCTTAGAATGATCTCCAACAATTTTACTTTCATTTTTAAATGATTTTATCAAAGGCAAGAAAATGTGTTTTGACAAAACAGTTTTTTTTCACCCAGTACTTGAACTTCTCCGATTTTTCTAGACAGTCATCTTTAATAAAAAAATTAAGCCAATTTTTTCTCTTTTAGTTTTACATGTTCTGAGTCTCCATTATTGAATTTTTAAAAATAGGCTAAAAAATCGTGTGTCAAAATAGGAAAGTAGAGGTAGATATGAATTCAAAAGAAAAACAATTGTTGAAATTGGCTAAGGCATTTAGAGGGGGTTGGTTAGAAGCTTTAGCTACTGTATTAGGATAGTTTCTAAGCCTTTTTAAACTTTAAAAATGATTTTATAAATCTCGGGTTAAGGGTGGTCAAGTCCGGGATTTTAAACTTATGAAATTAGAGCCATTTTAAAAGGGTTTGGTAGGGTTTTAATCTTCATTCAAGTTTTTCTTCAAAATTGTTTTTAAACAATCACAAAGTTTTATTTTTAGAAAATCTAATTTGACATATTTTCCTAAGGTAGCCGGATATCTTTTTAGATATACGGATTTCTTTATTTAGAGGGAAAAATACATTTTCATGCATTGCGTTTTCCTTGTTCATGCATTTTATTTAATATGTGATTTTTCCTATGATATTTTCCATGGTATTATTATTATTTTGATTTACATTTTATGATGTTATATATTTGCCATATGATTTTGAATATTTCATGATATCCTATATTTTTTATTTAGTCATTTATTTTTGTCACATTGTTTAGCATATACTATGTTCATACATTTTTATTTTATTTTCAAGCATATTTTATGATAGCATTATTTTATGTTTCATATAATTTTATGTCACTTAGATCATATTCCATGTCATTTAGGTTATATTATTTAGAATATGCCATGTCATTTAAAATATGCCATATCAGTTAAAATTGCCATGTCATTTAAATCATTTTATCTCATTTAGAATATACCATGATACTTAGGATTTTTCATTTCATCTAGAATATACTATGCCATTTAAATTATGTCATATCATTTAGGTTGCATTATATTATCTAGACTTTGCTATGTCATCTTATTTATGTCATACATGTTCATATTGATTTTTTTTAATGTTTTTTTTTTAAAAAAAAAGGATAATAATTTTCAATAAAAAAATAAAGATATTCCAGAGTTAAAATAATTCATGAGTTCTCTACCGGGTTTGCTGGAGGGAATATCATCAATTATCATTAATAAATGAATATCTTTCTTTCAAAAAACGAGAATGATTTGGAAAGTTTTCCAAATAAATAAAAATTTCTATATTTTGCCGATTTTGTCGGGGAATATACGAAAATTTTGAATTAATAAATTTCGAATCATTTTTAATTAAAAATGAAATTATTTTTCTTTAAATTGGGAATTATTTGAAATACTAAATTAAAAACCAACTTTTTACCGAGACTTGAGATAACACATGATTAATAATTTACCGTTTTATACGGGCGTTGTGGGGGTGCTAATTTTCCCCGCATGTAACCGAGTCTCGAATCCGATTCTTTGATTTTCTCTGGTTTATAATGCAAACTTGAAATTGGTTTTAAAAATGTTTTAATTAATTTTAAAATATTTTATAAAACCGGTTTTAATAGGTGGCCGATCACACCTAGCTAAAAAAGATTGGTGGTGACTCCATGTCTTTTTACGAGGCCGTTTTCATACCCTCGACCTTTTATTTCAATCTAGAGGAATTAAGTCATCTTTTCCTCTACTTCTGTTTCCCCCTCACTCGAACGAGTCCCCGCGATCCGGGATCACGTATCGACAGCAGACTTGAAATTGGTTTTAAAAATATTTTAATTAATTTTAAAATATTTTATAAAATCGGTTTTAATAGGTGGCCGATCACACATAGCTAAAAAAGATTGGTGGCGACTCCATGTCTTTTTCAAAGTCATTTTCAAAACCTTTATTTTTCAAGAGGAATTAAGTTGACTTTTCCTCATTTTTTTTTTTAATGTCATGCTTAACGAATATAAAGTCTTGCGATAAGGCTTGTTATTTTTTAGGTTGCGACATCCACGCTTGATCAAAATGGACTTTTAAAGCACGTAACGTAGGCCAAGGATCGGGATTTAGAAAGAAAGGAAAAGTAGGCCCAAAATATGTGTTTGAGTGTAATCAGATCAAGGATCATTTCTTCAGGAGGATTCCTTTTGAAACATTTGTCCCTTCTGGACTTCTCTTTCCTTCTTTTGACTTTTTCTTCTTTTCTTCTTTGTTCTTAGCTTTCAATTTGCCATCTCTTTCACACATTTTTTTGTGTGTGTTTTGTTCTTGGATTTCAATTCGCCAGCTTTTTTTTTGTTTTTTTTTCTTGTATCTCCATTTTGACAGAGTGAGCTCGTACTTGTTTGGGAGCTCAATTTGCTTTGTTTCTGTCTTCTAGTCGGAACTCATTTTACCATGATCTTTGAAAAAGATCCTTTCCTCGCATTTGCCCTCTAGTGTAGAGGATGATCCTTGATCAAGGTTCAAAGAAAATAATTCCTTAGGCTCAAAAGGGGTGACTATGGACAATTTCTTTTTTGTGAAAGGGATATGAAAGATGGCCATTTCTCATATCAAGTACGAATATTCTCATTGAAAAGCAATCCTCAGGGGAAATAGATAATCAGAATTTCATTTTGCATCTGGAATCATTTGAATTCTCATGCGCATGATATCATTTTTTTTTGCTGCATGCCCCAAAAATTCATGCGTGATTCATCTTCAGCCACAAATGATGCCTCGTTTAAATTTGCCATTCAAGTGAAGGTCTTTTGGTTTGAAGGAATCCTGCTGTGAAGGAACATCTCAGGTTTTATCTTTGAGCTTCTCGTTAAATGAGCTTGTTTGGGTTTTAATTTCTTCAAAGTGTTTCCAACACATGGGGAGAGAAAAAGAAAGGTGTTCTAGTTCATCCTTTGGTTCATGTGCTCATAAATCAAAGTCTTGGAAAAGGCCTAGGGATTTGGCATTTGGAATTTCTCAAAGGGATTCGGGAGGTTTTGAATCTGAGTTTTTGCTATGATTGGCAGTATGGCATAACTTTAACACGTATCAAATTACCAAATCTAGATCTTTTGGAAGATTGTCATGTTTGCTTGACTTTCAAGAAATCCACGAAAGAATTTTTTAAATTTTCATTACTCATGGCCTCGATAAAGGTTATTATTCTTTGCGGCTTTTGAGTGGTATTTATTCAACTGGTCTATGATCTAGGTACCTGTAGAGATAAGGTGTTTCCTAGGAATCCATCCTCCATGATGATCACCAATTCTTTCGAAACTCATTTCACTCTTCAAATGAGTATCTTTTTATTTTTAAAATGGAAAATTATCCGTATGGACTTTTATTTTCAACCCTTTTTGTTGTTGTTTTTTTTCTTTCGAAAATCATAAAAACAAAGCTCAAGAAGAATACAAAACCTCAAATGAGATATGATGTATGATGCTTGCAATTCATTTCAAACAAATTAAAAATATGAACAAAACATAAAACAAAGTTAAGGATTGCCCCCAATAGGCATGCTACCCTGAGAACAAGTGGCATTTAGCCCCATCGTCCTTGATAAGCATCCATGAACTCTTTGAACTTTGCTGGGTTTGCATCAATTATGGCTTGAACTTTTTCCTTGAATGCAGTGCAGTTCTCCGTGGAATGCCCTTTAACCCCGCTATGATACCGCATGCGTCATTAGGATCATACCATTTCAGGTAAGGAGATTTCCTGGGCTTTGCAAGTACAATGGAGATCATTTGTCTTTGGACAAGCAATGGAAGAAGTTCTGTGTAGGTCATCGAAATTGAATGGTACACCTTTGCCTTCTTTCTCTTATTGCACTGAGAATAGACTAAGTCAACCTCCGAATCAATTGACATGACGAACCCTTGGGGTGATTTGAAAGGCCTTGGAGCATGATGATGACCGTGCTGAAGCCAATGGTCAACATAGGGTCGGGGATATCAATAACCACCAAAAGGATTGTCTTACATTGCATTGAACCCTATTTTGTTTCTGCCTTCAACATTTATGACCTGAACGTGCCCCTTCGCAACATCATCTTTCTTCTCGAAAAACATTCCGGCATTAGTATCCACAATTTTCCCTTTTTTTTTTTCCCATCCTCAATCCTACCCACTGCAAACAATATATCTGCAAATTTTGAAAAGACATTGCCAATCAACTTGTCATAGTATGGATGTGGGAGGGTATCCACAAATAAAGCATTCATTTCTCTATCAGTAAAAGGTGGTTGGACTTGCGAGGCTACATCTTTCCATCTATGAGAATATTCTTTGTAGTTCTCATTGGGCCTCTTTTTCATGTTATGGAGTGTCAATCGATCTAGAGCCATTTCCAAATGTGCTTGTATTGTTTCAGGAATACCCGAGCTAAGTTTCTCCATGTACGCACTTGGCCTTTTTTCAGCTGATAATACCATTTAGATGCTCCCTCTGTCAGACTGTCTTGAAAAACATGGATAAGTAGTTTCTCATCATTCACGTGCCCCGCCATCTTATTACAATATACAGACAAGTGTGTTTTAGGGCATTTAAGTCCATCATACTTTTCGAATTAAGGAACCTTGAATTTTGGCGGGATGACCACATCAGGGATCAAAAGAAACTCCCTTACATTTTCTTCATCTCCACCTTCAACGACTCGAATCCTTTTCTAAAATAGGTCATATTCTTGTTGTATCTCTGCTTTTGGCTCAAAACTTGTTGTGAATGAACCTGATCATAAATCTGGTCTTGAATATTCTTACCCAAATTCCCATGCTCTTGAAGTTGATTACTTTTTTGTGTAAAGTGTTGTCCCATAATTCTATCTATTGCCCATTATTTTCCTGAGTCATCTGAATCCCTTGTGCGACCTGTTCAGATTTCTCATTCTGCACTTGTTCTATTTTTTCCAATTGGGTAGTATGATTATCTCCCCATTTACTTTTCTGCAAAAAGAAAAGCAAGGCTAACTTTTAGACATGAACTTTGTCATGGCTATTTATTTTAGGGGTTTGAGGGAAACCCCTTTTATTTGCTTCTAGAGATCAAAAATTATCGATGATAATATTGACTTCTCTATCATTGGTGTTGATAGAGCCATTGCTATGCGTAAATAAACTCAATGCCAATGCATGGATGGATGAAATGTATGGTAGGACAAATAATTAATCGAATGCCAATGCAAGGGAAGATACCACAGAAGAAATAAGAATCAGAGGAACTTAATCATCAATATCTCATAAATTTAAAGCATAACCAATTCATTCCCGTGCCAATGTTCAAAAGACATAAACCATATTTATACAACTAATAAGTGGTTAAAACTATCTTTATAAGTATTTTATTTTTCCTAGCATCATAAGGCTATAAGAGCCGGCCACTGAAAAGACCAAAGTCCTATTACATCATGAAAGACCAATGTCAACATCAATTTTCCAACCATATTTGGATTTCCCAAGTCTTCCATCAATTAGTGTCTTCGGATCCAACCACTTGGCATCTATAAGAGGCTGCACTTTGTTCTTGAGTGTAGTGTAGTCTTCAATGCTATGCCCAAAACTTCCACAGTGACAGTCACATCTTGCATTCGGGTTATACCACTTGGGATACGGTGGTGACAGTGGTTTCAATGGCACATAGGAAACTAGGTGATTTCTGATCAATATAGGGAAAAGCTCTTGGTAGCTGATTGGAATGGGATCAAAATGCCTTTGGGTCCTGTTCTTGGGTTATTTCTTAGTCACACACGTCCTAGGAGTTGGGGCACTTGATGGTGGCACTAAGGCTCGAACCAGAGTGTTTACATGGAGAGGTTGCGGAATAGCAAGGCAAAGGTATGGATTTGGACACGGGACCCTTAGAGGTTGCACACAGTTCAAAGTTTTTATCTCAGATGCTTGATGAAATGGTTGATGAGGGAAAAAATATGAGTTACAGTCAAGCTGTGGTGATGGAGTGAGACCCAAAGATCTCGTGTTGGTCACCTCAGTGGATGATTGGACCGTAGTAAGGTGAGGGTATTGTTTTGGAATGGGAACAATTTGCAAGGATGGTATGGGATCTGGAGTTTCCATCTTTGGCATCAGGCTCCCCAATTTAACCATTTTCATGATACCGTCCCCAATTTCATTAGAGTTTAAATCCTTATACAATTGACCAGTGTGGGATCCAGCAGAGATCATTCGACCTGGACTCGATGATCTTGGTTGTTCCGAAGGCAATGAACAGCCTTGAGAAAATTTCCCCTTTACCTTAACAAGATCCTCAACCATTTTCATCAATTTGGCGAGCTGTTCTTTCACCTCTTGGATTTCATGTCCAAATTCCTCTTGATTGCGCTCCAAAGTGTACACTCGTTCCTCCAATTCATTCCTTATATCTTAAACCCCTTTCATGCAAATGAAATTGACATTAGTGCCACAAGATCGAAAATGCAAATAAATGTACATGCTCTATTCACATATGCATGAATGTGATAATGATTGATGCATGAAACTACAAGACGCGAAGATGTTTGAGGAGATGAATTTCCATATTTACAACTGCTTGCATGTTATGCAATAATGCAAATGAAAAGATCAAGGAAAAGAAGATCCTAACATCATTCCTTTTTTGATTTTTTTTCTTTCTATTTTTCTTGAATTTTCTTGACAACTATTTTTTTGACATTTTTTTTATTTTCTCATTTTCTCAAAAGTCTAAAACTAAAAAGAGTTTTTATTATTTTTCACATCACTACTCCACTACAAAAGAATTTTTTATCATTTTCTTCTCATTTTTTATTTTTTTTTCATTTTTCCTTTTCCAAAGAGGAAATATTTCTCTATCATCTTTTCTCTTTTTTCAAATTCCTACAAAGGTACAAGTGTAAAGAAAAATCTTAAAACAACCCATAAATACTACTTTCCGATATTATTACAAATGATACATGGAAAAATAGTAAAGCAATAAAAGAGTGGAATAATCAATGCAAAGTAAGAAAATTAATGAATGTGTGCCCCAATAATATCAACTTGTTTGGGGCTGAGTATTAAACTTATTACGGGCGATGTAATTTATCTTCGCCCGGTTTATAAACTTATTAGGAATGTAGAATTAGGGGATAAAGGGTTAGAAACATCCCTCCATGTGTTCCTAACTTCGGGATATCTAATAGAAACCCAGCATGGCTTCGCCTAAGTTCACTATATGAGGGTGAATCGGTTTTAAAGGCCCCGAATTGTTCCTCACTGTCACCGGTGAAGGCTAGTAAGGAACCCCAATAAAAACGGGTTCAATTCGTTAGAGTATATTTCCCTAGCCCATGCGGAGGATCAATCATGAGAGCTTAGGTAATTTATACTCCGGAAGTATTTTGCTAGCCCATGCGGAGGGTCAATCACGAGAGCATAGCTACTTTACTTCCACTTAAAGGGACGAAACTCGGGTATAGAGCTCATGTTATGCAAATGCAAGTGTAGTGTGTGAGGAGGAACAACAAACCTTTCACCACCTATTCTACACCCCTTATTCTAAATGCCCCAACAATTTATTAAAAGAACATTCAAGAATAGTGTAACGCATTAACCAACCAGAGAGCAGTAATAATATACAAGGCTAAATAACCAGAGAACAATAATATACAAGATTAAATAACCATAAAGTAGTAATAATATGCATGTAAATGAACATTTTTTTAATAAAAAAAACATTTTATTATTTAAGGAAAATCCTCTTAAAAAATAAAATGGGAATTATAATTAAATACCAATTAAAATCGACAAAACCAAGACTTTTGATAACACACGACTAATTTTAGGCCTAACTCTCTAAATGTCCCCAACGGAGTCGTCAAGCTATCGCAACCTAATAAATAACAAGTCTCATCACGAGTCATTACTCGTTAAGTGTGACATTAGGGGAAACAGAGGAAAAGATTACTTAATTCCTCTTGAAATAAAATGAGGGTTTGAAAACAACCTCGAAAAATAAATGGAGTCGCCACCAATCTTTTTTTGGTTAGGTGTGATCGGCCACCTATTAAAATCGGTTTTGTAAAACATTTTAAAATTAATTAAAACATTTTTTAAAACCAATTTCGAAGTATGTGCTTTTAAACCAGAAAAAACCAAGCGGGTTTGGGAGTCGGTTACGTGCGATGAAGGATTAGCACCCCCACAATTCCCGTGTAAAATGGTACCTTATTAATCATGTGTTATCTTGAGTCTTGGTAAAAGTCGGTTTTGAAATTAGCATTTTAAAATAATTCCCATATTAAAGAAAAATAATCCCATTTTTAGTCGAAAATGATCCGGAATTTATTAACTTAAAATTTTCCTATATTCCCCGGCAAACCTGGCAAAACATAAAAAAATTTATTTATTTAGAAAATCTCCGAATCACTCTCATATTTTTTGAAAGAAAGACATTTCGTTGTTAATGATAATTGATGATATCCTCCTCAGCAAACCCAGTAGAGGACTCATGAATTATTTTAACTCAATAATTATCCTTATTTTAAAAAGCATGATCTTTATTATATTAGAAAACATTTTAAAGAGAGGGTTATGAATATGCAAATCATTACTAATGACATGGGAAAAGAGTGAATGACATAGCATATGGATTGATGACATGACATGCTTGACATGGCAAAATTTAGATGACATGCCATAATCTAAATGTCATAGCAAAAGAATTAATGACATGGTAAGAAATATAAAATAATATTATTATAGAATATGCATGAGAATGAAAAAGGTAATGTATGAACATAACAAAACCTAGATGATATGGAGAATTAATTAATGACATGGCAAGAAGCATAAAATAATATAGAATATCCACAATCACATAATAACCATGATAACACCATGAAATCTAAATAAAGCAATGACATTACTATGGAATATTCATACATATAATTTAAATGACTAAGATAGCAAAATTAAATATCATGGAATATGCATGAACATGCAAAATGCAATGCATGAAAATGTACTCCTTCCTTTAAGTAAGGATATACGTATACCTAAAAAGATATCTGACTACCTTATAAAGAAACTTAAATCAAATTTTCTAAATCAAAATACTTTGTGATTGGATAAAAAACAATTTGAAAATTTTTGGATGAAAATGGCACCATGGCCAAACCCCCATCTTTAAAAGGCTCTATTTTCCTAACTTTGAAACCCGAGTTGACCATCCTTGACCTTACTTTTATAAAATCAAATTTTATGATTGAAATAGCATGGAAATTAACCAAATTCAGTATCCAAAGTCCTAAGTCAGCCCCCTCTAATTATTCTAATCAAAACAGAAAATTGTATTTTCTTTAAAAACAAATCTGACTCTCACAGGCGGTTTTGAAAACTAATTTTTTTACTTTTCAAAAAAAATTCAAAAACTTCTGAAAAAAATTAGGGAAAATCTAGGACATGTTGACCTTTATGAGAAAAAAAATCAGCTTAATTTTTGGAGCAAGGATACTTTGAATGAACTTTACCAAAATCAAAATAGTAAGTTAAAAACTGCTTTGCCAAAATCTATTTTTTCAACCATGATAAGTAAATCTAAAAATCATGAAAAAAATATCATGGTATTCCTTAAATGACTACTGGATGTAGTTAAAAAATCAATTTATTTTGATCAAGGATGAGTAGTGAAAAAAAATCACAAAGTCAGAATACCCAATTTAAACTATTAATTTTTCACAAGCATGCTCAAGATAGCTTGGCTTTGAGCCATTGATTGGCTTAAGTCAAAAATCAAGTGGAGAATGTATAAATGCATGAAATGATCAGAAAGATGAATGCATGGCACATGCATGACCTAATGCCTAAATGTCATGGAAAATGTCATGGGATAATAAGATGACCTAATGCCTAAATGACATGGAAAATGTCATGGCATAATGAAATGACCTAATGCCTAAATGACATGCAAAATGTCATGGCATAATAAGATGACCTAAAGTCTAAGTGACATGGAAAATGTCATGGCTAGGGCTGTAATCGAGCTGAGCCGAGCCCGAATAGTGAAAAGCTCGAGCTCGACTCGAAACTCGGCTCGAGCTCGATCGAATACTAATTTTTAAGCTCGAGCTCGGCTCGAGATAAAATCGAACTATTCGAGCTCGGCTCGATTAAGCTCGTTTACTCAATTTACATACTCGAGCTCGAGTTTGAATTCGAGCTCGTTTCATATACAATTTTTTTCTGCCATACTCATTAAACAAGAACAGCTATACCATAACAGAAATATAATACACAATTTTGATCACTATTAAAATAGTAAAAACAAAAAGAGAGGGTTTTTTTTATCATCTAAATAACAAATAGCTCCATTAATACTAGATCAAAAGGCCAATATCACATATCCTTGTACCCAATCAAGAGAAAAATAAGTAGACCAGAAGGAAAAACAATTGCCATTGAGGCCTTATATTTTGCAGGTGATGTCTCAATCTCTCAGATTGATTGATCGATCAATATATTACATCCTCGGTCTAGTAAAAAATTTACAAATCTCATCTCAAAATACGACACATTATATAAACAGAATACCGATGTAAAATAAGTGTATGTGAAGTAATACAAAGTTGTATTTGTACAAATATGAAACTTCAACTTTTCTAACCTGCAATCAAACTCTCAAACAACTTAGTGGTCTCTCTAGACCTTCAAGAGAGAAAAAAAAATTGCGTAGGGGAAGTGAAACCAAAAGAGAAGGAAATTCAGGTGCTGTTTTAGTGAGGAACAAAGAGAGGGGAAGACATGAGGTTGACTAATGACTAGGCTGTGCCTGCCTGGAAATTGGATCGGATCGAAGACTAAGAGGTGGGAGAGGAAAGCAAAAAGTAAAGAGAGAAGAGAGGTGAGAGTCTGGAGCGCATTTGAGAGGAGGTGAGGGGAAAAAACTAGGGTTGGGGGTTTTAAGGTTATATATATATATATATATTAAAGGTAAAATGGTAAATTAATATTGAAATATTAAAAATATATATTATAAAATAAAAATCTCGATTAGGCTCGCGAGCCGCTCGAATTGAGTATGGAGATATTCGAACTCGGCTCGCTCGATAGCTCGAGCTGCTCGAGATCGAGCTCGGCTCGATAATGACCGAATCAAATTAGAGTTTTTTTCGAGCTGAACTCGAGTAGCTTGCGAGCACAGGTGTCTCATTTACACCCCTAGTCATGGCATAATAAGATGACCTAAAGTCTAAATGACATGGAAAATGTCATGACATAATAAAATGACCTAATGCTTAAATGACATGGAAAATGTCATAGCATAATAAAATGACCTAGTGTCTACATGACATGGCATAATAAAATGACCTAATGTCTAAATGACATGGAAAATGACATGGCATAATAAATGACCTAATGCTTAAATGACATGGAAAATGAGCATGGCATGATAAAATGACCTAATGTTTAAATGACATAGAAAATGAGCATGGAAACACTATGAAAGTATGATGGCCGAATGAAACATGATGAAAATGCAAAAACATGGCAAGGCAATAATGCCAAGCATGAATGACTTGGTATGAACAATATAGTATGGCAAGAATACACATGAAAATAAATAATAAAAACATAAAATTAAAGTAAGCAAATAAAGAAAATAGACATGAAAAAAAATAATAAAAACATAAAATTAAAGTAAGTAAATAAATAAAGAAAATAGACATGAAAATAGATAAAAACTGAAAATTAAAGAAAGCAAATAAAGAAAATAGGCATGGAAATAGAGGTGAGAACTAAACCATCAAAGAAAGCTATCCTACCACAACCAATGTAAGAATAAAATCAAACACAAGGTGAGCACAAAAATGGCCTATTTGGCCAAGGTAAAAGAAATGGTAAAAAATGTTTTTGATATTTTTTGATGAAAAGAAAAGAGGAAAACCTTAAAAAAAAAACTTTCAAAACCTTTATTTACACAAGAAAAGGACTGGAAATCACATGGAAAAGAAAAAGAAACATGGAAAGGAAAGAAAAATGCAAGAGAAAGGTGCCAATGGCTACCTTCAAAGCTATCTTTCAAACTTGCTTTCTCTTCAAAAAATTTCTTTCTTTTCTCTATGTTAGCTACTGCCCTTCCCTTCTAAAATGACCAACCAAATATGAAAAATAAAAGATCCCCTTCTCTCTAAATTGGTGTGGCCGACTGCCTCTCTCCCTTCTAGAATAGGATGTGCTCATTTTTTTTAAAACAAAGACATGTGGCACCATCACATGGTATACTAGCCAAAGAAAATAAAAATGCAATCTTGCAACCTCATTTTGGCCCTTTGATCAGAATTTTTCAGCCAAGAGGAGATAAGGATGTGCTCATTTCTCTTCAAAATATCTAGGCCACTGGGCATGATTACAAAGGAACTAATCAAAGATTAAAAATGTCTTCTTGCAACTTAATCTTGGCCATTGAATAAAATTAATCAAATATCAGCCTTCATTCCATCATGAGCTGGCTGAATGGCCTGGTATGTTCCAGCAACTTTCTCATTTTTAATTTGCAAAATGGTTCTTTTCAGTTTTTTCGGTAAAATTGCATTTTTGCCCCCAAACTTAATTTAATTGCAAACGGACCCCAAATCTGGATTTTCTTTCTCCAATATCTCCAAATAAATATAAAATTCAGCTCTGGAGATTTTCATAATTTTTGGAACTCGTTTTCCATTTTTCCCAGATTTTTCATTAAATTTGCGGATTAGGCCTCCCGAACTTTGTCTTTTTTCAAATCAGCTCCAATTTGAGATTTTTCTTTTCCAATACCTCCAAATCAATATAAAACTCAGTTCTAGAAGTTTTCATAATTTTCCGAGCTCGTTTCCTATTTTTCCCATAATTTTCTTTAAAAGTTTCGGTTTAGTGCCTCCCAAATTTCACCTATTTCATTTGAGCTCCAATTCCAGATTTTTCTTCTCCAATACCTTCCAAATAATATAAATTTATGATATGGAAGTTTCATATTTTTCCGAGCTCGTTTCCTATTTTCCCGAATTTTTCTCTTGGAATTTCGGATTAGTGCACCCAAACTTTGTCATTTTTCATTTGAGCTCTGATTCCGGATTTTTCTTCTCCAATATCTTCCAAATAATACAAAACTCAGATCTGGAGGTTTTCGTAATTTTCTGAGCTCGGATTCTATTTTTCTCGGATTTTCCAAGATTGCCCTTTAACCCCCGAAACCTCAGTTTTACTCAAAACGGGTCCGATTTTTGGATTTTCTTTTTCCACTGCCTTTGTTATATATTGAATTGGAGTTGGTCCGAAAATGCCCAATTTTTACGATCAAATTCCCCTCCTATTTGGTTTTTCCTTTTTTTCCAATATCGAGAATTTCCTTTCTTTTTTTTCTTCTAACCGGCTCTTCCTTGGGATCCACTTCAAACATGAGTCTTGGGCTATCTTTGTTTATTCATTCTTCATCAACAGGGGGCTTCAATTTTATCGAATCGGGCCATCTCTGCAGTTTTCCCCAAATTTGTCGAATTAGGTCTTCCCCTATACTAAATTTGCGTAACCCATCTTCCGAACTCTATATCTTTCATTGTGGACCTCGAATTATCAAAATTCTTTCACCATTGTTCAATTAAACCTTGAATCTTGATTTTGACCAAGAGTTGACTTTTTTTAGTAGTTGACTTTTCAAAGTTGACTTTTTCGTGTTGACTTTTCGTGTTGAACTCTGAATCACAAGTCTTGGAGAACCATCTGTGGGATGAGGGGAGTTTCTTCGCATTTTGAGAAGTACAAGGAGGAACTTACCTGGTTTAGGGGGTCCGGACAAAATTAGGTTTCTATAGCCATTTCTTGTTCGATTTTGACATATAAAATACCGTTGGAAAGGTATTCAAGTCAGCTTCAAAAGTCAAGTAGGAAGTTTCTTTAAATAAAGACTTTAACATCATGTTTTCCTTGCAACAAGCTCCGGAGGTCAAATCTGCCTTCTTGCTTGGCAACAAAAAATTTATCTTTTGACTCCCAAGTCTTCTTCCATCTTTTGATTATGATTTTGTAAGCTCTTTAACATCATAATTGATATTTTTTCACTTCATTCTCTTAAATATACCTAGAATTCAAAAACATAACATAAGTGATCAAGATAAAGATCATAAACATAACTAAAACTAAGAATAGAAAAGGCATAAAATGTGTATTTTCTGAGCTTATCAAATTTAAAACCGATTTTCACCGAGACTTGAGATAACACATGACTAATAAGGTACCATTTTATACGGGCGTTGTGGGGGTGCTAATCCTTCCCCACGCGTAGCCGATTCCCCAACCCGCACTTGTTTTCTCTGGTTCAAAGCGCAGACTTCAAAATTAGTTTTAAAATGTTTTAATTAATTTTAAAATATTTTTCAAAAATCGGTTTTAATAGGTGACCGATCACACCTAGCCAAAATATTGGTGGCGACTCCATTTCTTTTTCGAGGTCGTTTTCATACCCTCAACCTTTATTTCAAGAGGAATTAAGTCATCTTTTCCTCTATTTTTTCCAATGTCACACTTTAACGAAACCAATTATCCCGCGATGGGGCAGATGATTCGGACACTTTTTTCAGGTTGCGACAATATAAATTATATAATATATAAAAATAATATATTATATAAATGAAAAACGGGTTGGATCCGGCCTTGATTGTTGGAGTCAAGGCCTGGCTTATTTACCAAACAGGTCTCATTTTTTTGTCCAAACCCATATTTCGAGCCTAATATTTTTGTCCAAACCCTTCCAAATATCGAGAGAACCTTCGGGCTTGAGCTGGTAACTCGATCCTTGAACATGTCTAATTTCGATTAAATTTTCTTTTATTTTTATAATTAAAATTAAATTTATAAATTGTCAACCAAATTTTTTAAGGACAAACAAAACTAAAGTTTTCAGACTATAAATAATATCACGTGTACAATATTATCTTAATTTTAGCACTAAAGTAATAAATCCTTTTAAGAGTTTATGTGATTGTGAATGAGAGAATAACTTTCTCATTGAGTTTTGCATGTAATTTTACTTTTAAAATTCAAAGGCATATTCATTTATTTGTTGATTTATTTACTTCATATTTTAGCATTCAGATTTTTTTTTTAAAAACTTGCATAATGCTTATTTGGATATTTTCATGATAATTTATATATAGAGTATTTTGTAATTTTTCACTACAAATTTAGATGGTTAGGAATCATTTTTATTTATCTATTTATCCAAATTAACAAACAAAATTTGTGGCATCTTTAATAGCAAAACATAGTACAAAGGACTATATATACACTTATGTCTTTCAAGATAAAACCAATATATTTTGTAGTCTTTCACGTTAAAAATTAATGAATGACAAGAATAAAAATCATATAGTATCAGTTTCATAACAATTTTTTAAATGTCATATTACTTGACAAGTTGCATGACAATTGTCTCATTGTAATTAGTATGCAAATGATTACCGATTTTAATGCCAATTTTAATCATAGTTTTTATTTATTCCTCATTCTTGAATCATTAAAAATTATCTAATTTTTTATAGGCGATAAATGAACCGAGTTTGAACGAACGAAATACTGTTTGTGTTCATTTATTTATTTTTGAGATTGTTTGTGTTTGGTTTGTGTTCATTAAGGATTTTAAAATTGTTTTCGAGCTTTGTTCGTTTAAAATTGAGTGTGTTCATATTCGTTCATTTAAATTAAATGAATTTGTTCACTAACATTAAATGAACATGTTCATTAAACATATAATCTAACATGTTCTCAAACAAGTAAAAATATGTTCTTGAACAATAAACAAACAAATTTAACAAACAAACAAATAAATAAAAGAATAACTCAATTTTAAGTTATTATTAAATATAAAATAACAAAATACAAATATAATTAAATTTAAGTTATTATTAAATATAAACAATAAAAAACAAATATTATTGAATTTAATTTATTATTAAATATAAAATAATAAAAATAAATAATATTAATTATATTATAAGTAAATAAAATAATAATAATAATAGTATTAATTATGTTATAATCGAACAATAAACGAGTTTTAAACAATCTATTAAATGAATTTTAAACGATCCATAAACGAATTTATTTGTGAACATAAATAAACTGAATATACCTTGTTCGTGTTCGGTTCGTTTATAAGCAAACCTTAAAATCAGGGGTGAAGGCAAGGGCAGGCAGGGGCCTTGGCCCCTATTAAATTTTTTTAAAGAAGGGTAAAATTATGTTTGAACCCTCCAAATTTTGTTTGGCTTTCATTTTGGCCCCCCTTAAATTTTTTAAAATTTTTGAAATAAAATAAAATTATGTTTGGCCCCTCCAAAATTTGTTTGGCCCTTCAATTTGGCTCCATTTGTAGAATTTATTTGATATAATAAATTTGATAGCATTTTTAGTTTAAACCTCATTCATTATTAATAGCTTAATTCTTTCTATTTACTTTTTCAATCAATTAAATAGATACATTTACATTAATTTTTTGTTTAATATTTTTCATTCTATGCTCATAAGGAAAAAATAAATAAAAAAGTTAAACAATTACAATATCTAATACGAATTGTGCATTTAACTTATTTTACTTTTTCTAAATACATGTAATATTATGATTTCCTTTTATAATATCAAATAATTTTATGTATATTTTAATTAGACAATAAATTTTTTTGATGTTGAGACTTTTTTTCTTATTAATTTTTTCATATGCAACATGAATTATAATATTTAAAATTTTTTAAAAATTATTTCATGATAAGGAATTTATATATTGTTAGTAAATTTAATATCATATATAATATTTAAATTTAATATTTTTATACTAGAGTTGTCCATGGACTGGGTCGAGTCAAGCTCACATAGCAAAAACTTTTACTTGTCCAAGGCCCGGTCCGATTCGAGCCGACGAATAACTCTATCCTTGTATAGGTTTATTTCATACACGATTTTATTTCTAGTTTAAATCTTTATATATATATTCCGACCCCCCTCGTCAATATTTCTGGATTCGCCCCTGCTTAAAATCATGTTTATAATCGTTTATTTAACTTGATAAACGAACAAAAATCGAATTGTTTACGAACCGTTCGTTGAACATTCTGTTAATTTACGTTCCTTTTCTATTAGAATTTTTTTGAATAAATTTTTTTTATTTTTAATAAAATTTTTATTATTTATAAAAAAAAATTAAAAATTGAAGAATGTAAATATGTAATCACCTATTTAACACATTTATATTTTTGGTTTGATTACTCCATTTTTATTATCTATAACTAGATTAAAAGTATCCCATGAGGGATACTGTAGCAAGCAAATGGCCAGGGGCCGGTAGGTGTATTATTTATTATTTTTTTTTCTTGCATTCTTTTGAACAATTATAAAATGGGTTGCCAAATTAAAAGTATTTATATTTTATAGTTATTACAATAAATAATTATAAATATTTTTTAAAATTTTGTAAGTGATAGTAAAAAGTTGGATATCCGATATTATTCGATTCGTTATTTGTGGATTCAGATATTACGAACTTGGATAATTTGCGGATTTAGATATTGAATTTACTATCTGCAACGGATTCAGAAATAAACTCTTGGATATCCATCATCTAAAGCTACTTTGATGTTGGTCCGAATAATGTCGATTGGATATTTGAATCCGTTATCCGAATCCATTTTATTTATGCGAATAAAGGATTCGGATATCCAAATTCGATATCCATTTACATATTTAGTTTTTATTTAATTTTATTTTTTTTATTTTTTTAAAAATAATTTAATAAATTCGGATATTTAGCAGATTCGGATATCCGACGAATATTACTCTTTAAATCAGATGTGGATTCGAATAGTTATATTCAGATAGTAAGCGGATAATAAACAGATTCAGATTTCAAATAAATTAAGCGAATTCAAATTCGGATATTTAAAAAATTATTTATATCTAGTCAGCTACCATCTTATTTGTGACCATTTTTTTTTGAAATAATTACAAAATTAACTAATAAATCAAAAATATTTACTATTTATTATAATAATAATAAATAATTATTAGTAAGGAGAGAGAATTTTCTTGAAATGCGTGAAATCAAGAGATAATTCTTTTGAAAGAATTATAAAATGAATCAATAAATTAAAAATATTTATTATCTATTATTATACAATAAATAATTATTAATAAGGAAATAGAAAAAAAAATTGTGAAAAAAATTTACAATTATTTTTTATCTTTTGAGAAAAAAAAAAAGAAATATCAGTAGGAGTAATTGGTCGGTTTGGATTCTTACAACCGAAGAAAATAAAATATGATTGATAAAAAGATAGACTTAAAATTTATTTTTTTGATGAATTTCTCATTTGATTTAAAAAAATAATAATTTTATAGATTTATGTTTTTATTTAAAAGTGGTTTAGTAATTTTTATGAAGAAAATGTAATTTGAAATATCTAATTTTTCTATTAAAAATATAATTATTTAAATATTTAAATAAATAAATACTATTTAACATAATTAAATTATATAAACAAATTTCAAGTCCCTTCACTCCCTTGCGAAGCGTGGGGGAGACATTCTAGTATAAAAAAAAATGAACAAAAAAAAAAGAAAATAATTTAAAATTATAAATAAATAAATAAATAAAAGAAAACCTGTGGGTTAAAAAAAGCTAGTTTATGAATATTTGGGTTAAAGATTGAAATCAATTCATTCATTAATCCCACGTCGACGTAAAATGTTGGTTTTGCAAGGGTAATTTAGGGAAATAAAAAGATTGCCATGGAGACTGAGACAATGCCGTCGACTGAGGCCTCGTTTAGAATTGCTTCTGGCACAGCTTTTGAGGTCAAAAACTACTTTTTACCGTAAACAGATAAAAAAATTTGGCTTCTGCTGTTGAAACTATAGTTTCAAAAGCCAAACCAAAAAGCCAAAAAATATAGCTTTTGAGCTTTAAAACCTGACTTTTGGATAAAATAACTTTATTATCCTCACATCTCTATACTTTTATTATTTTAAATATATATATTTTTGACATTTCAATTTTCTACAACACTTTTTTACAGCAACGCTAAACACTTAAAAATTTTTAAACTATACTTTTTCACCACACTTTATAAACCCACTTTTTTCAACTCGAACTTTTTCTAACCCAAACTTTTTTAAACAGTAATGCTAAACTAGCCTGACTCGTTAGCCACCTTCAAAAAGAAACACAATCTGTTTACGCTACCCCTAAATTCTGACCAAGTCTCCTCCTACATTTCAATCCCGTGGTTGGCATCGGCGAAAATGGAGGATTCTTCGATCCACCGTCTCCCTGAAGACACACTCCACCAGATATTCTCTTCCCTCTCGCTTCGTCAAATCATGATCTGCCGCTCCGTGTCTAAGCTCTTTAACCAAATCTTGACCTGCTCGTCTTTCATGCACCTCATCTCCACTCGATCCCATCTCAACCTCCTCGCTCTCCGTCCCCCTCATCACCATCACCACAGCCGTCACGTGTCCCTTTCTACTTCCCTCCACGTTTACGATCCCGATCAAAACCTATGGCTTTGTTTCAACCTCGATTTTCTTCCCTTCCGATCTCCTCACCCGGTCGATTCTTCTCTCGGTCTGGTTTACCTCTGGGCCGACTCACCTGACTCGCCCGACTCGAGCAAGTCTCTCATCGTTTGTAACCCCTTGACTCGCCAATATAGAGTTCTCCCTCAGCTCGGCTCGGCCTGGTCACGCCATGGCTCGGTGCTAGTTGACTCAAGGAACCGAGTCATGGTCTTAACAGAACTTGCTGCTCTTTACTTCTCCTTTTCTCAAAAAACCCAGCAATGGCTCAAATTCTCTTCGAATTTACCTTCAAAACCCCGAAGCCCCATTGTCGTTTCCAATTCCGTTTTCGCCCTATGCGACGTCGGATCGCCATGGAGAAGTAAGTGGAAATTATTCTCTTGCGCTGTTAAAAACATGTTAAACTTAAATTTAAATGTGATGAACAATAATTGGGAATGTTTGGAAAGGCACGAATGGGGGGACATTTTTGATATCATGAAAAGACCACGTTTAATACGTGGGAATGGGAACAAGATCTTGATGATTGGAGGATTAAAATCGAGTTATTCGTTGAATCAATCTTGTTTGACGATTTTGATGTTGAGGTTGGATTTGGGAACGATGGAGTGGGAAGAGGCGACAAGGATGCCGGAGGAGATGCACCGGTGGTTTCAGGATAGTAAGTTTAAGGTGTTTGGAGGAGGGAATAGGGTTTGCTTTTCGGGGAAGAAGGTTGGGAGGTTGGCTCTTTGGGATTGCTGCGAATGGCGGTGGATTGATGGGGTGCCCGGAAATGGGGATGAGCTTTTCCGGGGATTTATGTTCGAGGCTAGGCTTACCGCGGTTCCTTAAATTGTTATGCTCGGTATGTACTTACATTGTTTAGTAATTTGAAACATTGTTGTCTTTCTTTTATGTTCTTTTTAATGAAATGCATGATTCAGGATAGTGAGAAAACAGTATAGTCTGTTGTCAAGCATGAAAAAGTGAGAATTTTGTTCAATTTGTTCTCAGGCAATGTAACCTCTTACTGATAATTAGAAAAACACAGGAATGTTACATTCCTTCTATTAATGTTTTCAGTGCTTGATTGAGACATTGAGTTCAAATATACAAAAGAAATGTTAGTTTTTGTGTTCATATGTAAAACTATGGAGTGTTTTTTCTCGGGGGGGAATGTGGAACTTTTTAAGTTAATGGAAGAAATGCGTGTTCCAGGATCATTATATGATGCATTGTCAACGTTAATGGTTTTCTTTGTCATTTAGTAATCTTTGCTTATAGTGAAATTGCTGTGAATAACATTATGGTGTTTCTTAGAATGTTGTTTGTGATTTTTGGTAACCTGGGAATCAAAAGTATGAACTCATAGTTCCAATTGAATCCATAGTCTTTCGAGGGCATATAATACAAGGCAGCAGTTGGCAGATCCCTGAAATTAATTTGAATGGTGCTTTAGACATATTTCTTTTGGCTGAAAGATTGTCCTTCTAAGCATCCCTTTGTGGGCTTAAGTGAGGAGGAACTTTACCCTCCATGAGGGAGGATCAAGCTTCAAAGAAAAAGGCAGAAGCCCTTTTTTTGAGAGGATTTTGTTTTTCTTCTATTTTTGGTGGGAGAGGGGGTGGAGAGGCTGAATATTTTTCAATTGAAAATTAAAATAGGTAAATACCATTATATATGAAAGCGAACATTCAAATGAATCTGAAATACAATTGCATGTTTAGGTATGAATTGGAGCTTAACATAGATATTAGTTATAATACCATAAAAATCATGCCTTAGCTACAAATTCAATTACACATGCAAATCATATACGTACTACAAGAGAAAGGAAAAAGATATTAGTTCATATGATTTGGCCATGTTGTTACTATTGTTTTAGCTCACTTGTATTGCTTTTCGCCTTTCACCACAATAGTAAAAATTCATAGCAGAGAAAATAATAGCAAGCATACGGCCAATTCCGCAAGCCAAAATGTGTGCCTGAATAGGAAAGTGTAGGCCTTAGCAGAACAAAGCTAATCTTACAGTTATGCTAAAACTTTGTGCATGAGGAAGATCTTACATTGCCATGCATTACCCATGCTTCAGGATACACTTTAATAAAGTCTTTAAGAACACTTTTGGGAGGGGGAGTATGAATAATTGTGCAGGGATTCTTCTGGAGCCTTTATCTTGTGAATATGTGTTGTTCAGAAAATAATTATGATGTTATTTATATATGACAGGCAGCCATCATTATCTTTTAATTTAGATGCTTATCAGATGGTTTGCAAAAGCTTAAATGTGATTTATCAGCATCGATGACTTCATGAACTTTAGGCATAAGAAGACTCTCTCTTGTGTTTACAGGAGATGAATGCATAGAACATACAGAAGGTTGAGCTTCCTGAAGTAATGCGTAACTTACTAATAATCAACATGACATGAAGATGAGTACACTTTTTAATTTTTATGTAGGTCTCAAATATTTCCTTCTAAACATTTAGTTGGAAAGAAAGTAGATGAGGACACACAATAGTCGGAATAAGCACATGATCTAGCATACTTTTGCTTGTTACTTGCATATGAGCATGTATTAGGCTCAGGAAGTTGGTACATGGTTCAAAATTTTAGCGAGCTTAGGAATTTGTCAGTATTATTTTAAGCAGGCATGTTTTCTAAAATTTATCTGGTACTTTCTAAATCAGTGCTGCTCTTGTCATCAGTGTAAATCCTTCCGCATGTTGAGTGCCTGTAGAAACTATAAATAGCTATTTGAGACTTAGGCCTCGTTTAGCATTGCTGTTGGCATAGTTTTTGAGGTCTAAAGTTACTTTTTATCGTAAACGTAATGTTAAACGGGTAAAAAAATTAGTTTTTGCGGTTGAATTGTGGTTTGAAAAGCCAAAAATTAAAGTTTTTGAGTTTTAAAAGTTAGTTTTTGGATAAAATGATTTTATTATCCTCATATCTTTATACTTTTATTATTTTAAACATATTTTTTTATATTTCAATTTCTCACAACACTTTTTCAAAGCAATGTCAAACACTTAAAACTTCTTAAATCACAGTTTTTCATCACATTTTTTAAACACATTTTTTTTAATCCAAAATTTTTTAACTCAAATTTTTTTCAACAATAATACTAAACTAGCTCTTAGTCAATCAAGTTATCAGAAACTATATAGTAGTTGCAAAGGAATTAGATAATTAACAACTTATGTCGCAACCTAAAAAATAACAAGTCCAATCGTGAGATTTTATTCGTTAAGTGTGACGTTGGGAAAAACAGAGGAAAAACCGACTTAATTCCTCTTGAAATAAAATGAGGATTTGAAATCGACCTCGAAAAAAGACATGGAGTCGTAACCAATCTTTTTTGGCTAAGTGTGATCGGTCACTTATTAAAATCGATTTTGTAAAATATTTTAAAATTAATTAAAATATTTTTAAAATCAATTTCAAAGTCTGTGTTTTTAAACCAGAGAAAATCAAAGAAGCGGGTTCGGGAGTCGGTTACGTGCGAGAAAGGATTAGCATCCCCACAACGCCCGTATAAAACGGTATTTTATTAATTGTGTGTTATCTCAAGTCTCGGTAAGAAATTGGTTTTATATTTGGCATTTCAAAATAATTCTCAATTTAAAGAAAAATAATTTCAATTTTAATTGAAAATAATTCGGAATTTATTAATTCAAAATTTTTCTATATTTTTCAGCAAACATGGCTAAACATAAAAAAATTTTATTTATTTGAAAAATCTCCGAATCATTTTCATTTTTTGAAAGAAAGATATTCCTTTATTAATAATAATTGATGATATCCTCTCCAGCAAATCCGACAAAGAACTCATGAATTATTTTAACTCGGGAATATATTTATTTTTATTGAAAACAATTATCTTTTTGAAAATATTTTAAAACGATGAAAAATGATCATGTATGACATAATAAAAAATGACATAGTATAACCTAAATGACATAATATAATCTAAGTGACATAGTATATTCTAAGTGACATGATATAATCTAATAACATGACATGATAAAAAACATAAAAATAACATATAATAAAGTATGCATGAAAATAGAAAAACAATGCATAAGCATAATAAATTCTAAATGATATGACAAAATAAATAATGACTAAGTAAAGAGTATAGAATAACATAAAATATTCACAACCATATAACAATAAATATAACATCATAGAATATAAATCAAAGCAATAATATCACCATAGAATATTCATAACAAAAATCATATATCATATAATATGCATGAATATGAAAAATACAATGCATGAAAGTGTATTTTCTCCTTTAAATAAGGTCATCCGTATACCTAAAATGATATCCGACTACATTAGGAAAAGTCTTAAATCAGATTTTTCTAAATCAAAAATACTTTGTGATTGGATTTAAAACAATTTGAAACTTTTTAGATGAAAATGGCACCATGACCGAAACCCCCTTTAAAAAGGCTCTATTTTCCTAATTTTGAAAACCCGGGTTGACCACCCTTGACCTGACCTTTATAAAATCAAATTTTAGGATTAAAATGACTTAGAAATTAACCTAGGATAGTAGCTATTGTTCTAAATCAGCCCCCTCTTAATGTCTTAACCAAAACAGAAAATTAGTTTCTTTTTGAAAACAAATCTGACTTTTCTGACCAGTTTTAAAACGTGATTTTTTACCTATTCTAAAACTTTCAAAAAAATCTGAAAATATTATGGGAGACTCAAAACATGTTGAACTCTGTGGAAAAAAATCAGCTTAAATTTTGGACTAAGGATGACCCACCCAAAAATTCACGAAAGTCAGAATACTGGGTGAAAATTGTTTAACCAAAAAACATTTTTAAACTTTTGATAAAAACACTCAAAAATCAGAATAAAAATATTGGAGACTCCTCTAAGGTCCTAAAACAGTAGTAAAAATTTCTAAAAATTTGGACAAAGATTGCCTAATGAAAAAAAAAAATCACAAAGGTAGAAAATCCAACTTGACAACTTCTTAATTTTCCACAAGCATGCTCATGAGAGCTTGGCTTTGGGCCATTGATTGGATTAAGTCAAAAATCAAGTGGGATGATATGAAATGCATGAACAAACAGCAAGTTAAATGCATGAAATGCATGACCTAATACCTAAATGACATAGAAAATGCATGGCATGGAAGATGACCTAATGCCTAGATAGAAAATGCATGGCAATAATATAACCCTAGAGCTAATTATGCATGAAACATGCATGGTAATAAATATGGCCCTAGACCTAAAGAGACATGAAAAATGCATGGAAATACAAGATGATCTAAGACCTAAATGGACATAAAAAATGCATGGAAATAAAGATGACCTAGGACCTAATATGTCATAAGAATATGCACGAAAATATAGCATGACCTAATGCCTAATATGAACATGGAATATACATGGAAGTAACATGAACATATAATGACCAAATGAATATAAGAATGATGCATGAACATGGCAAAACAAACACACAATAACATGGCATAATGAAAGCATGGATGAAAGCATGGTTATCACATACTCAAAATGAAGATGCAAATACACAAAGGCAAAAGTATGTAGAAACCGAATGGACCTTTAAATAATATGTGAAATCCTAGCAAGGCAATAACACAAACACATGGCATAACAAATATGCAAGACATAAATGAAAACATGATAGACAAATAAACATGATGAAAATGCAAAGATATAGCTAGGCAAATACACAAACACATAGTATGGCCATAATACAAAGCATGAACAACTTGATATAGTAAAAACAGAAAATTAAAGTTAGTAAATAAAGCAAGTAGACACGAAAATAAATGATAAAAACAACAAAATAAGAAAAAGTAAAGAAAGTTAAAAATAAGCTCCATATCTTGATTATTTTAGAAATCTAAAACATCAAAACAAGCTAACATACGGCAACCAACATAGGAAATGAATCAAACACAAGGCAAGCATACCAAGGGGGGTCATTCGGCCATAGTGAAAAAGTGTAGTAATTTTTTTTTTTTTAATGAAAACACAAGATAGGAGCCTTCAAAGGAAGTTTTAAAAACTGTTATTTTATGATGAAAATAACAAGAAATAACAAAATCTTATGGAAAAGGAAAGAAAAATGCAAGAGTTAGGTGCCAAAAGGCTACCTTTCAAAGCTATCTCTCAAGCTTTCTTTTCTTCTAAAATTTTCTTTGCTTTTCTACTTTTAGTTATTGCTTCAACATGAATATTATTCAGCCAAAAGAACCCCTCCAAAGCTGAAAACTCCCCCCCTCTAAATAGTGGTAGCTGAATGGTCTAATGTGCTCATGATGTTGACATCTTTTTTCCTAGCTAATTTGATCCGAAGGCCACTAATCAAAGATGCTAAAAATGTGAATTTACCACCATTAGATGAAGGGATAAGCTCCTAACAAATACAGTTGTTCTAAAATATGTAACCATAATGTTGACATCCTTCCTCTTCATTCATTTGACCATGTGACAAAATCACAAACGCTCAATCAAAAAATAACCACCATACTATCTAATTTTGGCCTTTGGATGAAAGAACTCAGGCAACACTCCCCTCATCTTGGGCTGGCCGAATGGCCCTTCAAATTCCAGCCATCTCTCTATTTTTTAAATTGCAAAAATGGCCCTCTTCAATTTCTTCTATAAAATTGAACTTTAGCCCCCCAAACTTGATTAAATTGCAAACGGACTCCAAATCCGAATTTTATTTTTCCAATACTTCCTAAATAATATTAAATTGAGTTTTGGAAATTTTCATAATTTTTCGAGCCTGTTTGCTATTTTTCCCAGATTTATCTTCTGGAATTTCGGTTTGATACCTCCCAAATTTGGCCTTTTTCAAATGAGCTCCGATTCAGGATTTTTCTTCGCCAATCTCTTCCAAATAATATAAAATTGATATCTGGAAGTTTTCATAATTTTTTGAGCTCATTCGCTATTTTTCCTGAATTTATCTTCTGAAATTTCAGCTTATTGGGCACGAAATTTGTCATTTTTCAAACGAGCTCCGATTTTGGATTTTCCTTCGCCAATCTCTTCCAAATAATAAAAATTGAGATCTGAAAGTTTTCATAATTTTTGGAGCTCATTTGCTATTTTTCCGGGATTTAACTTCTGAAATTTCAACTTAGTGGCCTCGAAATTTGCCACTTTTCAAACAAGCTTCGATTCCAGATTTTTCTTTGCCAATCTCTTCCAAATAATATAAAATTGAGATCTGGAAGTTTTCATAATTTTTGAGCTCATTTGCTATATTTTTTAGATTTTTCAAGATTGCCCTTTAACCCCCGAAACCTCGGTTTTACTCAAAACAGGTCCGATTTCCAGATTTTCTTCTTCCAAGCCTTTGTTATATATTGAATTGGAGTTGGTCCAAAAACGCCCAATTTTTACGATCAAATTCCCTTTCGATTTGATTTTTCCTTTTTCCAATATCGAGAATTTCCTCATTTCTCCGTTTTTCCTCCAATCGGCTCTTTTCTCAGAATTACTTCAAACTTAGCCTTGGGCTATCTTTGTTTACCCACTCTTCATCAATTGGGATTTTGATTTTACCAAATCGGGCCATTTTTGCAATTTTTCCCAATTTCGCCAAAAGCCCTAATTTTCAGTTTCCTTCCAAATTGACCCTTCCTTTGGTTTTGCTTCCAAATGGCCTTTCCAATACCTGTAGTCATTGATTATATTCCATTCGGAAACTCCAATTTTTACCAATTTGATCGTTTAAGCACTTTTCCCCAAATTTATCGAATTAGGGTTTTCTTTCCACTAAATCTCCATAACCTATCTTCCGGACTCCATATCTCTCGTTGTAGACCTCGGATTATCAAAATTCTTTCATCATTGTTCAATTAAACCTTGAATCTTGATTTTGAATGAGGGTTGAATAGTTGTCTTTTTTGGGTTGACTTTTCCAAGGTTGACTTTTTTCAAATTGACTTTTCATGCTTAGCCTCTTAAACTAAGTCTCGGAGTACCACCTGCAGGATGATAAGAGCTTTTCTGCATTCTAAAACATCGCAAGGAAGAAATTTACTTAATTTAGGGGTCCGGACAAAATTAGATGTCTACAGCTGCCCCTCTTTGGCTATTGCTAAGAACTAGGAATCAGGCAAAGATAAATAAACACTAATTTTTTCCAGTTAGTGAAATCACATGTGAGGAAAAAGAAAGAGAGTTTTCATTTTTTTTTTGTTTTTCATTCATCAGTTTCATTTTTTTTTGAAAAAGCTATAAATAGAAGGTTTTGTCCTTAAATTGAGTTCCCTGACTAATCAAGGCTCGACCCGTCTTAAGGAAACGAGTTCGACTTGCAAGAGAATAAAATACCTCGACAGCAGTCTCGAGGACTTATCCTGTCTTGTGCTCAGCTGTGTTTAAAATTATGGGTATCTCCTCCAGAAGCTTCGGCTATCACCACCGAAGACTTGCTCAATTTTTTTAAATTTATAAAACTCTGGATATCTCCACCAGAGGCTTCAGCTATCACCACCTAAGACTTGCTCATTTTTAAAATTTATAAAATTCTGGATATCTCCACCAGAAGCTTCAGCTATCACCACCGAAGACTTGTTCATTTGTAAATTTCTGGAAAATTGTGCCAGGAGCTCTTAAAAATGGTGCCCGAAGGTCTTATCTGTGATCTGGAAAATTATGCCCGGAGGTTTTAAAAATGGTGCCCGGAGATCTTATTCGTGATCTGGAAAATTGTGTCCGGAGCTCTTTAAAAAATGGTGCTCAGAGATCTTATCCACGCTTTTGGAAAATTATGCTCGGAGGCGACTTTGAAAATGGTGCCCGAAGGTCTTATCCACACTTTTGGAATGGTGCCCGAAGGTCTTATCTCGTCTTGTACTAACCTTATTGGCGAAACCAAAAATTAAAAGATCTGGGCGAACCCATAGATCGAAAAGTTATCTAGGCGAAACCATAGATAATTTTCATACGAAATGACTGGTGTAGACACCTAATTTTGTCCGGACCACTAAAACATTTATGCTTTCTTTCTAAATTGATGTTTCAGAATGCAAAAAGACTTTTCTCATCCTGCAGGTGGTACTCTGTGACTTAGTCTAAGAAGGCAAGCATAAAAAAGTCAAACTTGAAAAAGTCAACCTCGAAAAAGTCAACCCTAAAAAGTCAACTACTAAAAAAATCAACCCACTTTCAAAATCAAGATTTGAAGTTCTATTAAAAAATGGTGAAAGAATTTTGATAATTTGAGTTCTACATTGAAAGATATGGAGTTCGGAAGTTGGGTTACGGAGATTCAGTAGAAAGAAAATCTTAGTTCAAACAATTTGGGGAAAAGTGCTTAAATAATCAAATTGGTCGAAATTGAAGGTTCCAAATGAAAGATAAGCACTGACTACGGGTAATGGAGAAGATACTTGGAAGAAAAACTGAAAGAAAAGTCAATCCGGAAGAAAACCGAGAATTAGGGTTTTTGGTGGATTTTGGTGAAATTGGGGAAAATTACATAATTTGCCCGATTCGGTAAAACTAAAGCCCCTAATTGATGAGGAGTGAGTAAACAAGGATAGCCCAAGGCTCAGTTGAAGAAATTCCGAGAAAAGAGCCGATTAGAGGAAAAACGAAAAAAAAGGAAATTTCCAATAGTGGAAAAAAAAAGAAAAATCAAATCGGAAGGGAATTTGATCGTCAAAATTGGGAGTTTGTAGACCAATTCCAATTCAATATATGACAAAGGCCCAGGAAAATAAAATATGAAAATCGGACTTGTTTTGAGCAAAACTGGGCTTTGGAGGCAAAAGGGCAAATTGGAAAATTTGGGAAAAATAGCAAATGAGCTCCAAAAATTATGAAAATTTGCAGATCTCATTCTTTAATCATTTTGAAGAGATTGGCAAAAGAAATTTTGGATTCAGAATTCGTTTGCAATATGGCCAAATCCCGGGCCCACTATGTAGAAATTCAAAGAGATAAATCTCGGAAAAAATAGCAAATGAATTCCAAAAATTATGAAAATTTGCAGATCTCAATCTTAAAGCATTTCAAAGAGATTGGTGAAAGAAAATCTGTATTCAGAGTTCGTTTGCAAAATGACCAAATCCAGGGTCCACTATGCAGAAATTCAAAGAGATAAATCTCGAAAAAATACCAAATGAGCTCCAAAAATTATGAAAACTTCCAGATCACACTTTTAAATTATTTGGAAGAGATTGGTGAAGAAAAATTTGGATTTGGAGCTGGTTTAAAAAATGGTAAAAGTTCGGGTGCATTAAGGGGTAATTTTGGAAATAAATTCGAGAAAATAGCAAATGGGATCCAAAAATTATGAAAACTTCCAGAATTTAATTTTTTTTATCATTTCGAAAGTATTGAAAAAACAAAATTTGAATTTGGAGTCCGTTTGCTATTTATTTAGGTTCGGGGGTCAAAAAGGTCATTTCATCGAAGAAACTAAAAAAAGGCCTTTAAAAAATTGGAGTTTGGGCTGGAATTCAAAGGGCAATCAGACAAGCCCATAACGGAGGAGGATGTTGCTGTGATTTTAGATCAAAGGGACAAAAGTGAAGAGGAAGGTAGTTATTTTGGTGATCAAACCTTTGAATTTGCAACACTTGGACCAATGGTTGGAGAGGGATGATGTCATATTTATCATCCTATTTATGACATCACATATTTAGAGGCTGATTATTCTAATCTAATGGTGAGATTTTTACATAGAAGGAATCTTTAATGATAGCCATTAGATGGAGAAAAAATAACTACCTTCCTTCTAGAAACCCAATCGGCCAAGGCTATGAGGGTGGGGGGCTGAGCAGTTTTTCATAGGTTTGAAGGCTAGAAAAGAGGCAGTACTAAGGAGAAAAAGAGAGAAAAAAGAAATGAAAAAGAGAGGAGAAGAAATGAGAAGGAAAAGAGGGGTTTTTGCTAGTTTCTTCTTGATTTGAAAATCTAGAGCAAGGTAGCTATGCTCTTTCATGGTTATTTTTCATATTTTATTGACATGATCTTTTTTTTTATGGATATTTTTCCTTTTTATGAAATAAACTTGTTTCTAAAGAGCTACTATTTTGTTTTTTTAAAAGAAATTAAAAAACAACAAGTTTTCATCCTTAATCCATCAAGGCCGAATGAGTTGCTGTTTTGGTAAATGATTTTGTGTTTGATTTTTATTCATGAGCTTGATTTGTGGTAGGTTAGCTTATTTGTGTTAGATTAGCTTGATTTGTGGTAGGTTAGCTTGATTGTGGTAGTTTAATAATATACCATGCTATGTGTTTGTGTGAGACCCTCGTAAGCCAGAGATTACTCGGGTCTCCTATAACACTCTAATGGTTCGAAACTACACATGTAAAATCCACTAGGAAGGACGGACTATCATGTGGTATACATGTTGTATGATAGGTTATAGAATTGGAGGTTAAATCAGGTGGTTAAACGATCTGACCCTAAAATAGTTTAAAATTCAGACTAAAATCGGGAAGGGCAAAATTCCATATAATATGCTAAATTGAGTGGATATGATGAGAAAATACTATATAGAATCCATACCTATTATCAGAGCAACAATCGGCATCAAATTCAAAAAAAATATGCATTAGGGGTATTTTGGTCATTTTACACCCCTTTTCATTTTTAGTCCGAGAAATGGTATAAATGGGCTTTTTGACTATATAATATGTTAATATGACATTTGGATCTAATATTTGGCATTAAAAAAAAAAAAAAGAGTCAAAGTTGGTCAACTTTTTTTGACCAAGCTTAGGCAAGATGAGAAACATGGGATAATTTCCCATAAGATATCAGCCCTAATATGAAGACACAACGTCTTCTTCTTTTTTTTTCATGCCGTAAGGCATTTTCTCCCCAAAAACACCATTAAAGCTTGCTAAAGCTTTCTCTCTCCTCCAAATTTCAAGGGAAATCACCAAGTATTGCAAGGATTCCACTAACCTATAGGTAATTTCATATTCTAAGCTTGATTTTGATATTAGATTTTGAAGAATTTGTCTCTATCTATGAGAAATCATTTTGGCTGAAAATTGGTAGTGATGAATCACCATGTTGCCGCCACTTTTTTCGTTATGGGAGGTGTTCCTCCACCTCTTTAAACCGTAAATTAGTATCGGATAGCTTTGAATCAAATTTAGAGGCTAAAACAAGCTTGGTTAAAACCCTAGCTTGCCCATGAGGTGGTGCTGCCACCTACCTTGGTTGTCCGAGGCCACCGTTAGCTTCATTGTTATTGTGTGAGCAACTTTTCAGTTGATTGTTGCTCCGAATTTTGACTCGAGCTAAGTGTAGGAATTTATTTGTAAAAAATTCTTAAGCTGAAAATTTTTGGATAGTAGCTAACTATTATAAATAATGGGAATTTGAGTGTCCCGTAGTTGTAAAATACTTACAGAATATCCTGACGATGTCATAGGTACCCATATCGTGGAGTTCGCCTGGGATCGCGACAGAGTAACGAAAGTATCGCTTTAATACTCGAAATAACACAGTGAGTATTTAGGTTAATCTAGGAAGTAGTTATTGTTTTATATGCAATGTTGACTGATATGGAAATTGAAACACGAAAGATTGCTCGGATTACAAAAATGGTAAGTTTCGAACCTTACGCGGATCAAAGGCGTAAGTGTGGTGTTAGTATGGTTACACGAGGTAAGTGTTGTGGAGTTGAATAATAATGAATGTTAGCTAATTGTAATGTTTTGAGAAACATAAGTAGAAATATATTAGTGTAGAGATTGTTTCCTAGCATAGTATATATATATATATATAAATATATATATATATTACTCCATGAAATTAGAGAATTAATATATCATACTATTATTGTACGGACAGGGTGATGTCCGGGATGCTATTTTATACGGACAAGGTGATGTCCGGGATGCTATTTTATACGGACAAGGTGATGTCCGGGATGTTATTTTATACGGACAAGGTGATGTCCGGGATGCTATTTTATACGGACAAGGTGATGTCCGGGATGCTATTTTATACGGACAAGGTGATGTCCGGGATGCTAATATTGTACGGACAGGGTGATGTCCGGGATGCTAATATTGTACGGACAGGGTGAAGTCCGGGATGCTAATATTGTACGGACAGGGTGATGTCCGGGATGCTAATATTGTACGGACAAGGTGAAGTCCGGGATGCTATTGTTGTACGGGCAAAATAGTCCAGGATAACAGATATTACGGACTAGTATAAGTCCGGGATATTTTGATAATGTAGACATGAGAAATTCTTCATTTATAATTGTGAAGGTATACACGTAAAATCGATTGCTAAATATTTTTGGCTATCAAGTTAGGCTAGCCAATAGCTTATTTATATTCAACACTCAGTATAGAAGATTTCATATGGGACAAATAATTTTTATAAGTCCCGGAATAATTTTTAAATATTACTTTTCGGTTAATTAGTCATACTTGATATGTCATGTTTATACTTTAATGGTAAAGAAAGGAAGTACGAAATTTCCAAGTACTCATCCTAGTTACCTTATGCTCACTGAGTTTTTCGACTCACTTTGTTTATTTTTAATTTCTTTTCAGATTCTAACAGACCCAGCTCTTCCCATATTCCGGATAGCTAGCTGCTCACATACTTTTGGTGAGCGAATTGACCCAAGACGTGGTAAGCTGTGGCGATGGTTGGGTACATTTTGCAGTCACTAGGGTATCATGGGTCCTTTGTATTTTGTGTATGTTGAATATGTTCTGTATATTTATAAGCGGATGTAATTAATTGATGTATGATGTATAACAGTCTTAGAGGCCTGGTATGACATGGTGATGTTTATTTTGTTATGATATAGTATAAATATATGTTTGTATATAAGATGTCATAAAGGTTGAGTCTGCTGCGGGGCATTTCGGTTACGCCCTATCGGAGGCGTCCAAACCGAGATGTCATGTGTTGATGAATTATTATATTGTGAATGTTGATGATTGAACGGTAAACGCCCATGTAGGGCGAGATCATGCCAAAATTTTCTTTAATTTGGTTTGATGAGTATAGACAGGCTTCGGAGGCAGGGGCATACCTTGTCTCTAGCCGGTCACATGCCCTGAATTTGGGGTGTGACAAAGGTGGTATCAGAGCATGGTCTAGAGGTCAGTGACTGCAAAAAAAAAAAAAACAAAAAAAGTTGTAGGGTAGTAGTGCATTGCTTACAAGTAATCCCGAGATATTAGTAAGTAGTATACTACCCCTATGGGTGTGTATCGTCACATGCTACTACGGCCGGTGATTTTTAAGCTAGCTAGCACATATTGAACTTTATAAATAATATTATGGAATTATTGACATATGTTTATTTTCTAGATACGATGCCTCCCCAAACAAGAACTCGTAGACCTAGAGATAAATCAAGGGACCGAGAGCTTGAGGTCCCGGATCAGATTTCTGCTGGCCCTGAGATTAGAGGCCAGAGTGGGGAAAGTAGTAGGACTTCTACTAGGAATACTACAGAGACGGAGATGAGATTTGACAGGATGGATGCTAAAATGGATGAGGTATTACACCAGGTAGAGGCTCTGACGCAGGTTGTGGCAGAGCAACAGAGGAAATTAGATCAGGCCCAGCAGGCACAGCCACAGCCACAACAGGCAGCTGCACCGGTAGAGTCAGAGCAGGGCCGACCAGAGGGATACCTTCAGGTTTCGTTATCTGAGTTTAAGAAGAATCAACCACCTTTGTTTACAGGGAAGGATGCGAATGCAGATCCCAATGACTTTTTGGATCAATGTAGTAGATTGTTCATATCATTGGGATGTTCTCCGGTTCGATCTGTAGAGTTAATTAGTTTCCAGCTTAGAAGTATAGATGGGACGTGGTATACGACCTTGCTTAAGAGACGACGAGCTACTGATCCTCCATTAGCGTGGCCAGAATTTTGTACTGAGTTTCTTCGTAGGTTCTTACCACAGAGTGTTCGCGAGACTAGGGCTCGCGAATTTGAGCAGCTAAAGCAGACAGAGACCATGACTGATTATGATATTCGATTTTCAGATCTTTCTGTATATGCACCACAGTTGGTATCCACCGAGTATGATAGAGCTAAGAGGTTTGTGGATGGTCTTCGGGAGTATTTGTTTAGGTCAGTTCAGTTGACAGAGACATCCACATATGCTGATGTCCTAAATTCTGCTCTAAGGTTCGAGCAGCGAGCTCGAGATAGGCAGAGTGATAGGGGCCTACAAAAGAGGCCCAGATTTGGTGGACAGGGTTCTAGGGCAATAGGGTTATCAGGGCCAGTTGGTGGTATCGTGTCTAGAGGAGAGACATTTACTAGTGGTGTACAGAGGGACTGGGGTCAAAACAGTCAGCATAGACCTGGTGGTCGCCCTCAGAGTACATCAGCAACTACTACTACTGGGGGAGCTTCTACCCCATTATGTCAGATTTGTGGACGCCGACATAGAGGCGTATGTTGGAGATCAGATTTATGTTTTAGATGCGGTAAATCGGGGCACATGAGGAGAGACTGCCCATTGGGTTCTGGCTCACTCCCACCAGTAGTAGCTCCACTCCCAACTACAGCTGCACCAGGACAGTCAGCAGGATCAGTCGCACAACAGGCTGTCAGAGGTACTCAGGGTTGGGGACAGCAATCTGCTGGTAGGGGACAGACGTCAGGCGGCAGGGGGCAGGCTCGAGTTTTTGCACTGACACCTAGGGATACCCAGGCATCCAATGCAGTTGTGACAGGTATTATTATGGTTTGTTTACAGCCTGCACATGCTTTATTTGATCCGGGTGCCACCCATTCATTTATTTGCCCTCGATTTGTGGATATTTTGCTCAGAGATGTTAGTGAGTTAAATGAACCTTTGCTAGTTTCAACACCTGTCGGGGTAGAGTATGTAGTTAGTCAAGTTTTGAAAGGGTGTGATATTGAGATTGGTGGGGAGGTGTTCATAGCCGATCTAGTGATACTAGATATACTAGAATTTGATGTGATATTGGGCATGGATTGGCTAGCTGCCAATTATGCTGTGTTAGATTGTTTCGAGAAGGTTATTACCTTCCAGATACCAGGAAAATTAGTTTTAAAATATCAGGGAGATCGAAGTATGAATACAACAAGAATGATATCGGTCTTAAAAGCTGAGAAGTTGTTAAACAGTGGCTGTCAAGGCTATTTAGCCTATGTGTGCGATATTGAAGGCAAGGTTTCGGATTTGGATAAGATACCAGTAGTATCTGAGTTTCCAGATGTATTTCCAGAGGAGTTACCGGGACTGCCTCCTGAACGAGAGATTGAGTTCTGTATTGATGTGTTGCCAGGAACCCAGCCTATTTCAATTTCCCCTTACCGTATGGCTCCCCTTGAACTGAGGGAATTAAAGGTACAACTTCAGGATTTGTTGGACAAGGGATTCATACGCCCAAGTACTTCACCCTGGGGTGCTCCGGTATTGTTTGTTAAGAAAAAGGATGGATCCCTGCGGCTATGTATTGACTATAGGCAACTTAATAAAATGACTATTAAAAATAAGTACCCACTACCGAGGATTGATGATTTGTTTGATCAGTTGCAGGGAGCTAGTTGTTTTTCTAAGATTGATCTTCGATCAGGTTATCATCAGCTCCGTATTCGGAGGGAAGATGTGCCTAAGACTGCTTTTCGCACGCGTTATGGGCACTATGAGTTTCTTGTAATGTCTTTTGGACTGACTAACGCTCCTGCAGCTTTTATGGATCTAATGAACAGGGTGTTTAAACCCTATTTAGATCACTTCGTGATAGTATTTATTGATGATATTTTGGTGTATTCACGGACTGAGGATGATCATAGCCAGCATCTTAGGGTGGTACTTGAGACCTTGAGAACACAACAGTTATATGCTAAGTTTTCAAAGTGCGAGTTCTGGTTGAGTAGTGTAGGATTTCTTGGACATATTGTATCCAAGGAAGGTATTAGTGTGGACCCTAAAAAGGTGGAGGCAGTACGTGATTGGAAAAGGCCTACCACCGTTACTGAGATTCGGAGTTTCTTGGGGCTGGCAGGGTATTACAGGAGGTTTGTTGAGAATTTTTCAAGATTGGCAGCTCCATTGACTAGACTTACCCAGAAGGATGTCAAGTTTGAGTGGTCAAACGAATGTGAGAGGAGCTTTCTAGAGCTCAAGGAACGTTTGACTACTGCTCCAGTTTTGACATTACCCACGGGATCCGGTGGATATGTTGTATATTGTGATGCATCTAGGGTTGGATTGGGATGTGTATTAATGCAGGGTGGCAAGGTTATAGCATATGCCTCAAGGCAGTTGAAGAAACATGAGCAGAATTATCCTACACATGATTTAGAGTTAGCAGCCATTATCTTTGCATTAAAGATATGGCGACATTACCTATATGGCCAATCATGTGAGATATACACCGATCACAAGAGTTTAAAATATATTTTTGATCAACGGGAGTTAAATTTAAGACAGAGGCGGTGGTTGGAGTTACTCAAGGATTACGATTGCACTATCCTTTATCATCCAGGCAAAGCCAACGTGGTTGCAGACGCTTTGAGCCGTAAATCTATGGGAAGCATGGCTCACTTGTCCCTAGAGAAGAGACCGTTGGCTAAGGCTATTCAGGATTGTTTGGGAAGAGGTGTTACCTTGAGTTTTATCGGGACTGGTGCACTTATTGCACATGTACAGGTTAGATCCTCCTTAGTAGAGGAAGTTAAAGCAAGGCAGCATGTCGATGCTTTTTGTACTAAGACTATAACTAGTGTGAAACAGGGTAAAGATGATGGATTTCAAGTAGATGAAGAGGGAAGTCTCAGTTTCCATAGTCGATTAGTAGTTCCTGAGATAGAGGGAATTCGAGGTAAGATCCTTGATGCAGCACATAATTCATCATATACGATGCATCCTGGTGCTACCAAGATGTACCGTGATCTTAAGCAATTCTACTGGTGGCAAGGCATGAAACGTGATGTAGCAGATTATGTGGCTAAATGCCTAATATGTCAGCAAGTAAAGGCTGAACATTTGAGACCAGCTGGTCTATTGCAGAGTCTTGAAGTGCCAGAGTGGAAATGGGATCATGTTACCATGGATTTAGTAATTGCTTTGCCTAGAACTAAGGCAGGATATAATTCGATTTGGGTGATTGTCGACAGATTGACTAAGTCGGCACATTTTATTCCAGTGAAAACTATTTATCCAGCTAATAAGTATGCTAAGCTTTATTTGGATCGAATTGTGCCTTTACATGGTGTACCATTATCGATTATATCAGACAGAGGTTCGCAGTTTACAGCGAGATTTTGGAAATCATTCCAGGAGGCCCTCGGTACGCAATTGCGGTTTAGCACTGCTTTTCACCCCCAGACAGATGGACAATCGGAGAGGACTATACAGACCCTTGAGGATATGTTGCGGGCCTGTGTATTAGATTTTGAAGGGACTTGGGATGATCATTTACCTTTGATTGAGTTTGCTTATAACAACAGTTATCACAGCAGTATACAGATGGCACCATTTGAGGCACTATATGGTCGGAAGTGTAGATCACCTGTTGGTTGGTTTGAGGCAGGCGAGTATCGGCTACTTGGTCCAGATATTGTGCAAGATGCAGTGCAAAAGGTTGGAATAATAAGAGAGAAGTTGATGGCTGCCCAAAATCGGCAAAAGGCCTATGCTGATAACCGAAGACGTGAGTTAGAGTTTGATGTTGGAGATTATGTGTTCCTAAAAGTTTCACCTTTCAAAGGGGTTATGAGATTTGGGAGACGAGGTAAGTTGAGTCCAAGGTACATTGGACCATTCCAGATATTGAGCCGTAAAGGTGCGGTAGCATATGAGTTAGCATTGCCTCCAGACTTGAGCTTTGTACACCCTGTATTCCATGTGTCTATGTTGCGAAAATACATTTCAGATGATTCACATGTTTTACAGCCACAGGCAACACAGATAGACTCCCAGTTAGCATATATTGAAGAACCCGTAACCATTGTAGATCGTCAAGTGCGAAAGATGCGGTCCAAGGAAGTTCCTACAGTTAAAGTTTTGTGGCAGTATCACAATACACAGGAGGCTACATGGGAACTCGAGGATGAGATGAGACAGCAGTACCCCCAGTTATTTCAAACATGAGGTAATTCTTTATAGATTAATTTTATGTAAAATTCGAGGACGAATTTTATTAAGGGGGGAGAAATGTGAGACCCTCGTAAGCCAGAGATGACTCGGGTCTCCTATAACACTCTAATGGTTCGGAACTACACATGTAAAATCCACTAGGAAGGACGGACTATCATGTGGTATACATGTTGTATGATAGGTTATAGAATTGGAGGTTAAATCAGGTGGTTAAACGATCTGACCCTAAAATAGTTTAAAATTCAGACTAAAATCGGGAAGGGCAAAATTCCATATAATATGCTAAATTGAGTGGATATGATGAGAAAATACTATATAGAATCCATACCTATTATCAGAGCAACAATCGGCATCAAATTCAAAAAAAATATGCATTAGGGGTATTTTGGTCATTTTACACCCCTTTTCATTTTTAGTCCGAGAAATGGTATAAATGGGCTTTTTGACTATATAATATGTTAATATGACATTTGGATCTAATATTTGGCATTAAAAAAAAAAAAAAGAGTCAAAGTTGGTCAACTTTTTTTGACCAAGCTTAGGCAAGATGAGAAACATGGGATAATTTCCCATAAGATATCAGCCCTAATATGAAGACACAACGTCTTCTTCTTTTTTTTTCATGCCGTAAGGCATTTTCTCCCCAAAAACACCATTAAAGCTTGCTAAAGCTTTCTCTCTCCTCCAAATTTCAAGGGAAATCACCAAGTATTGCAAGGATTCCACTAACCTATAGGTAATTTCATATTCTAAGCTTGATTTTGATATTAGATTTTGAAGAATTTGTCTCTATCTATGAGAAATCATTTTGGCTGAAAATTGGTAGTGATGAATCACCATGTTGCCGCCACTTTTTTCGTTATGGGAGGTGTTCCTCCACCTCTTTAAACCGTAAATTAGTATCGGATAGCTTTGAATCAAATTTAGAGGCTAAAACAAGCTTGGTTAAAACCCTAGCTTGCCCATGAGGTGGTGCTGCCACCTACCTTGGTTGTCCGAGGCCACCGTTAGCTTCATTGTTATTGTGTGAGCAACTTTTCAGTTGATTGTTGCTCCGAATTTTGACTCGAGCTAAGTGTAGGAATTTATTTGTAAAAAATTCTTAAGCTGAAAATTTTTGGATAGTAGCTAACTATTATAAATAATGGGAATTTGAGTGTCCCGTAGTTGTAAAATACTTACAGAATATCCTGACGATGTCATAGGTACCCATATCGTGGAGTTCGCCTGGGATCGCGACAGAGTAACGAAAGTATCGCTTTAATACTCGTAATAACACAGTGAGTATTTAGGTTAATCTAGGAAGTAGTTATTGTTTTATATGCAATGTTGACTGATATGGAAATTGAAACACGAAAGATTGCTCGGATTACAAAAATGGTAAGTTTCGAACCTTACGCGGATCAAAGGCGTAAGTGTGGTGTTAGTATGGTTACACGAGGTAAGTGTTGTGGAGTTGAATAATAATGAATGTTAGCTAATTGTAATGTTTTGAGAAACATAAGTAGAAATATATTAGTGTAGAGATTGTTTCCTAGCATAGTATATATATATATATAAATATATATATATATATTACTCCATGAAATTAGAGAATTAATATATCATACTATTATTGTACGGACAGGGTGATGTCCGGGATGCTATTTTATACGGACAAGGTGATGTCCGGGATGCTATTTTATACGGACAAGGTGATGTCCGGGATGTTATTTTATACGGACAAGGTGATGTCCGGGATGCTATTTTATACGGACAAGGTGATGTCCGGGATGCTATTTTATACGGACAAGGTGATGTCCGGGATGCTAATATTGTACGGACAGGGTGATGTCCGGGATGCTAATATTGTACGGACAGGGTGAAGTCCGGGATGCTAATATTGTACGGACAGGGTGATGTCCGGGATGCTAATATTGTACGGACAAGGTGAAGTCCGGGATGCTATTGTTGTACGGGCAAAATAGTCCAGGATAACAGATATTACGGACTAGTATAAGTCCGGGATATTTTGATAATGTAGACATGAGAAATTCTTCATTTATAATTGTGAAGGTATACACGTAAAATCGATTGCTAAATATTTTTGGCTATCAAGTTAGGCTAGCCAATAGCTTATTTATATTCAACACTCAGTATAGAAGATTTCATATGGGACAAATAATTTTTATAAGTCCCGGAATAATTTTTAAATATTACTTTTCGGTTAATTAGTCATACTTGATATGTCATGTTTATACTTTAATGGTAAAGAAAGGAAGTACGAAATTTCCAAGTACTCATCCTAGTTACCTTATGCTCACTGAGTTTTTCGACTCACTTTGTTTATTTTTAATTTCTTTTCAGATTCTAACAGACCCAGCTCTTCCCATATTCCGGATAGCTAGCTGCTCACATACTTTTGGTGAGCGAATTGACCCAAGACGTGGTAAGCTGTGGCGATGGTTGGGTACATTTTGCAGTCACTAGGGTATCATGGGTCCTTTGTATTTTGTGTATGTTGAATATGTTCTGTATATTTATAAGCGGATGTAATTAATTGATGTATGATGTATAACAGTCTTAGAGGCCTGGTATGACATGGTGATGTTTATTTTGTTATGATATAGTATAAATATATGTTTGTATATAAGATGTCATAAAGGTTGAGTCTGCTGCGGGGCATTTCGGTTACTCCCTATCGGAGGCGTCCAAACCGAGATGTCATGTGTTGATGAATTATTATATTGTGAATGTTGATGATTGAACGGTAAACGCCCATGTAGGGCGAGATCATGCCAAAATTTTCTTTAATTTGGTTTGATGAGTATAGACAGGCTTCGGAGGCAGGGGCATACCTTGTCTCTAGCCGGTCACATGCCCTGAATTTGGGGTGTGACAGTTTGTGACAATACCATGCTAGATTCACGTTGTTCCATTCGGCCATGATGGATGTTTTTTAGCATGTTTGCATTTTTATCATGTTTGCTTGTTTAATATGTTTCCATTGATCTTCATGCATATATACCAAGCTATACTCATATTGTTTAACTTGGCCATGATATTTTTTGTGCATATTTGCATTGTTTAGTTTATTGCTTCCATGTGTTTGTGTTATTGTTTAGCTAGGGTTATACTATGTGATATGAGGGCTATTCGGTCAATATGATTTGGTTTTTTATGTGCATGTTCATTTTGTCTAGTTGATAGGTTTGCATTTCATGCCATAACATTATGTATTTTGATTTGGTTTGCCATGTGTTTGTGTTATTGGCTAAATAGGATTGCATTAGTCTATTTTAATGGCCATTCGGCCCTTGCATGTGTTTCTTCCTCGTGTGTGTATTTTCATTTTGTTTAGGTACCATTGCTTTCCATTATTATGCCTTAAAATTGTGTATTAGTTGTTGTTTGTTCATGCATTAGTATTAGGTTTATTGATCATTATATGTTAATGACATTTTCATGCATTCTCATGACATTTAGGGTCTAGGCCATCTTAATATTCCCATGCATATTCCCATGCATATAAGATCTAAAATCATATTGGTATTGTCATGCATTGTTATGCTATTTAGGTCTAGGGTCACTTTGTATTACCATGCATTTCATGTCACTTTAGGTCTAAGTCTCATTTGCATTATTATGCATCTCATGCATACTTAGGTTAGGATTGCATCTATTGCCATGCAAACTCATGCTAGGCATTAGGTTATTTTGTATTGCCATGCATTTATCACATCATTTAGGTTTTAAATCATGCATTTCATGCATTCAATTTGCTGTATGTTCATGCATCTCATGTCATGCCACATGATTTATGACTTAGGCCAATTAATGGCTCAAAGTCATGCTCACTTGAGCTTGGAAAATTAAAGAGTTGTCAAATTGATTATTCTACCTTTGTGATTTTGTTTATTTAGCCAATTTTTGTCTAACTTTTTAGAAGTATTAGCTAATTTTTGGGAGTCTTTAGGAGAGCCTCCAACATTTTTACTTTGATTTTTAAATGATTTTATCAAAGGCAAAAAATGTGTTTTGGCAAAACAGTTTTTCACCCACTACTCGGACTTTCCCGATTTTTTTGGAAAGTCATATTTAGTAAAAAAAATTAAGCCAATTTTTTACTGTGTATTTTTACATGTTTTGAGTCTCCAGTATTTATTTTATATTTTTTTGAATTTTTAAAAATAGTTTAAAAAATTGTGTTTCAAAACTAGACAGTAGAGACAGATTTGAATTCAAAAGAAAAACAATTGTTGAATTTGGCTAAGGCATTTAAAGGGGGTTGGCTAGAAACTTTAGCTACTGTCTTAGGGTAGTTTCTAAGCCTTTTTAAACTTTAAAAATGATTTTATAAAACTCGTGTGAAGGGTGGTCAAGTCCGTGATTTTAAACTTAGGAAATTAGAGCCATTTTTAAAGGGTTTGGCTAGGGTTTTAATCTTCATTCAAGTTTCTTTCAAAATAGTTTTTAACCAATCACAAAGTATTTTGGTTTTAGAAAATTTAATTTGATATATTTTCCTAAGGTAGCCGGATATCTTTTTAGATATACGGATTTCCTTAATTAAAGGAAAAAAAACACTTTCATGCATTGCATTTTCCATATTCATGTATTTTATATAATATGTGATTTTTGTTATGATAATTTCTATGATATCGTTATTATTTTGATTTATTTTATGGTGTTATGTTGTTTGTTATATGGTTTTGAATATTACATGCTATCCTATACTTTTTATTTAGTTATTTATTTTTGTCACATTATTTAGCATATACTATGTTCATGCATTATTTTATTTTTATTTTCATGCATATTACATGATAGCATTATTTTATGTTTCATGTCATTTTATGTCATTTAGATTATTTCATTTAGAATATCATATCATTTAAATCAGTTCATTTCATTTAGAACATATCATGATACTTAGGATATTGCATTTCATTTAGAATATATTATGTTACATAGGTTATTCATTTCATTTATAATATATTATGTCACATAGGTTATTCATTTCATTTAGAATATATTATGTCACATAGGTTATTCATTTCATTTAGAACATATCATGATACTTAGGATATTGCATTTCATTTAGAATATATTATGACACTTAGGTTATATCATTTCATTTAGATTATTTCATGTCATCTTTATTATGTCACACATTTTCATATTCATATTTTTTAAAAATATGTTTTAAAATAAGACAATGATTTTCAATAAAATAAAGATATTCCTGAATTAAAATAATTCATGAGTTCTCTGTCGGGTTTGCTGGGGAGGATATCATCAATTATCATTAATGACGGAATATATTCTTTAAAAATGAGAATGATTCAGAAAATTTTCCAAAATAATAAATTTTTTTATATTTTGCCACATTTGTCGAGAAATATAGGATAATTTTGAATTAATAAATTCCGGATAATTTTCAATTAAAAATGAAATTATTTTTCTTTAAATTGGGAATTAACTTGAAATACTAAATTAAAAATTAACTTTTTACCGAGACTTGAGATAACACATGATTAATAAGGTACCGTTTTATACGGGCGTTGTGGGGGTGCTAATCCTTCCCCACACGTAACTGAGTCCCGAACTCGTTTCTTTGATTTCTCTGGTTTAAAAGCGCGGACTTGGAATTGGTTTTAAAAATGTTTTAATTAATTTTAAAATGTTTTACAAAATCGGTTTTAATAAGTGGCCAATCACACCTAGCCAAAACAGATTGGTGGTGACTCCATGTCTTTTTCAAAGTCATTTTCAAAACCTTCATTTTTTGAGAGGAATTAAGTCGACTTTTCCTTAGTTTTTTTAATGTCACGCTTAACTAATAATAGAGTCTCGCGATGAGACTTGTTATTTTTTAGGTTGCGACAGCTTGGCGACTCCGCTGGGGACATTAGAGAGTCAGGACTAGAATTAGTCGTGTGTTATCAAAGTCTCGGTTTTGTTGGTTTAATTGGTATTTAATTTTAATTCTCACATTTTTTAAATAAGGAGAATTTAAAAAATAATAAAATGCTTTTAAATATGTCCATATTCATGTGCATACGTATTATTATTGTTCTCTGGTTATTTTGGTGCATATATTTATTTATTGATTAATTGATGATTTATGTTGTTTAGTCTTATCAGGATATTTAGAATTAGGGTTGTAGAATAGGTGGTGAAAGGTTTGTTATTCCTCCTCACACACTACACTTGCATTTGTATAACATGAGCTCTATACCTGAGTTCCGTCCCTTTAAGTGGAAGTAGCTAGAAAAATACTTCCGGAGTATAAATTACCTAAGCTCTCTTGATGATCCTCCGTATGGGCTAAGGAAATATACTCTAACGAATTGAACCCGCTTTTATCGGGGTGCCTTACTAGCCTTCACCGGTGACAGTGAGGAATAATTCGAGGCCTTTTAGAACTGATTCACCTTCATATAGTGAACCTAGGTGAAGCCATGCTGGATTTTCGTTAGATGCACCGAAGTTAGGAACACTTGGAAGAATGCTTCTGATCTTTTACCATGTATCTCTGCATTCTGAATAAGCATTGTAGATCGAACAACGATGAATGTACATCGCCCGTAATAAGTATGATAATCCACCCCGAAGGCATCATGATGCCTAAGTGTGTTGATACTGGTGGGGCAAATTTTCATCAACTTTTTGAAATTGAAAATGCAAACATTTTTTTCCTAACATTTTTGCATTTTTGCACATTTCATGCATATGTGAATAAAGCATGTACATTTATGGTTGTATTGTTGATCTCATTTTTTGCAATAAACGGATGGTGATAACAATTTTATTTGATGATTTCATAAAATCGGTAGTGTTACATGAACATTTGCATATTGTACCATAATAGGATCCATTACCCCGAAATTCTTTTGAAAATAATATGTTTGGTTTTTCATAGAGAAAACATGTTTCAAAAATCATAGATTAAATTTGGAGGCAAATCTTGCATAATGAGAGTTTTGAATAATCAAGATTTAGGTCCCACCAATTTCGTGTAATCATTGGTTAATTTCTTTGTATATACCTTTGTGTTAATTCATTTATTCTTTACATGTATCATTTTGACATCATGTTACAGTCCTAACATGCATGGTTATTCATTGTAGAATACATTTGTGATATACATGGTCATTCTTTGTATCTACCTTCGTGTTAATTCATTTATTCTTTGCATGTATCATTTTGACGTCATGTTACAGTCATAGCATGCATGGTCATTCATTGTAGAATACGTTTATAACATGCATGGTCATTATTTGTATATAACTGTGTATTAATTTATTCATTCTTTAAATGTATCATGTTGGCATCAGGTTGCATTCATGCATTCATAGTCAGCATGATTTTTTCTGTATATACCCATGTATCAATTTATTCATTCTTTAAATGTATCATGTTGGCATCAGGTTGCATTCATGCATTCATAGTCTGCATGATTTTTCTGTATATACCTATGTATCAATTTATTCATTCTTTAAATGCATCATATTGGCATTAGATTGCATCCATGGCATACATAGTCATCATAATTTCTCTGTATATGCTCATGCATTAATCATTAGTATAGTCATGCATATAGGAATAGAGCATGTACATTCATAATTGTATTCTTAATCTCATAACATTTTCATTTGCATGAAAGGGGTTCGAGATATGAGGAATGAATCAGAGGAATCATTGGGTGCTTTAGAACGCAATCAAGAGGAGTTTGGACATGAAATCCGGGAAGTGAAAGAACAACTCGCTAAATTGATGAAAATGGTTGAGGATATGGGTAAGAGTAAGGGGTAACTTTCTCAGGGCTCTGCATTGCCTTCGGATCAACCAAAACCATTAGGTCCAGAACATACAATAGTTGTTGGATCCTGCACTTGTCAATGCCACAAAGGTTGCAACCCTGATGAAATTATGGACAAAATCGTGAAAATGATTAAACCTAAGAGCCGGATTCCAAGGATAGAAACCTCTGATCCCAAACAGTCCCTGCAATTGGTCCTAGGTCCACACCAGTAAGCTCACCCTACTATGACCCAATTGTCCACTAGGATGATCACTACGGGACCCCTGAATCCCACTCCATCACCACCAATTGGTAGTTCATATTTTTTCCCTCATCAATCACCTTATCAAACATCTGGGATAGGAACCTCGAGCTATGTACAACCTCCAAGGGTCCCATGTCCAAATCTATACCCTTACCATGCTGTTCCGCCACCTCTCCATGTAAACACTTTGGTTTGAACCTTAGTGCCACCACCAAGTGCCCCAACTCCTAGGCCATGTGTGACTAAGAAACAACCCAAGAACAAGACTCAAGAGCAGTATGATCCCATTCCAATCAGCTACCAGGAGCTTCTTCCTATATTGGTACAAGATAACATGGTTGCCTGTGTCTCGCTAAAACCCTTGTTACCACTGTATCCCAGGTGGTATAATCCAAATGCAAGATGTGATTATCACTGTGGAATTGTTGGCCATAGCATTGAAGACTGTATAGCCTTCAAAAGGAAAGTGCAATATCTTATAAAGATCAAGTGGATTCATCCAAAGACACTGATTGATAGAGGACTAGGAAAGGGTAATTAGGATTGGGAGATCTACGGAAATGATGTAGAAGGACTTCGGTCTGATATGATGTAGTAGGATTTCACTTTTTCAGTAGCCGGCTCTTATAGCCTTAGGATGCTAAGAATAACAAAGTGCTTGTAAAGACAGTTTTAACCACAACTCAAATTTTATAAAACATGGTTTATACCATTGTGAACGTTGATATGGGAATGAATTGATTATGCTTCAAATTTATGAGATGTTGATGATTAAGTTCCTCTGATTCCTATTTCCTCTGTGATATCTTCCCCCTTTGCATTTTGCATCCGATCAATTATTTGTCATACCATACATTCATATATACATCATGTTAGCATTAGGTCGCATTCATGACACACATGGTCATCATGATTTTCTTTGTATATACTCTGTATCAATCACTCATTGTTTACATGCATCATAATTGACATCGTGTTGCATTCATAGTGTATATGATCATTCATTGGGAAATACGCTAAAATGTACATGGTCATTCATTGCATTTATTCATGCGTTGATTTGATTATTCTTTGCTTGCACCATGTTGGCATCGTGATTGCATTTATTACATATATGGTCAGCATATTTCGACTGTACATATCCATACATCATATTGTTTAGGCTTCACATGCATCAAATTGCATTCATGGCTCCTTCATCATGACACGCACTTGGGGGGATAAAACAGAAGTTGGCTTGGCTTTAAGAGTCTTTGAAAGAATTTCCAATTCAAATTAGAGGTATAAGAAGTATTGAGTACCCTTTTAATACAGGCTAGTGCTATGGAGAATGAACAAGTTGCCCGAATAGAAAGAATGGTAAGGGTACAGGAAGAATTGCGAGAATAGCTGGTGTTGTAACCTAAAAAATAACGAGTCTCATCGCAAGACTTTATTATTCGTTAAGCGTGACATTAAAAAAATCGAGGAAAAGTCGACTTAATTCCTCTAGCAAAATGAAGGTTTTGAAAATGACCTTGAAAAAGACATGGAGTCGCCACCAATTTTTTTTAGCTAGGTGTGATCGGCCACCTATTAAAATCGGTTTTATAAAATATTTTAAAAATTAATTAAAACATTTTAAAAAACCAATTTCAATTCTGCGTTTTAAAACAAGAGAAATCAAAGAAGCGGGTTCGGGAGTCAGTTACGTGCGGGGAAGGATTAGCACCCCCACAACGCCCGTATAAATCGGTACCTTATTAATCGTGTGTTATCTCAAATCTCGGTAAAAAGTTGGTTTTAAATTTAGTATTTCAAGTTAATTCCCAATTTAAAGAAAAACAATTCCATTTTTAATTGAAAATGAATCGAAATTTATAAATTCAAAATTTTCCTATATTCCCCAACAAACGTGGCAAAATATAGAAATTTTTATTAGTTTTGGAAAACTTTCCGAATCATTCTCTTTTTTGAAAGAAAGATATTCCTTTATTAATGATAATTGATGATATTCCCTCCAGCAAACCCGGTAGAGAACTCATGAATTATTTTAACTCGAGAATATCTTTATTTTTTATTGAAAAATCATTATCCTTTTGAAAACATTTTAAAAGATATGAATATGTATATGCATGACATAAATAAAATAACATGGCATAATCTAAATAATATAATGCATCCTAAATGATATGATATAATTTAAATGCCTTAGCATATTCTGAATGAAATAAAATGTCCTAAGTTATATGACATATTATAAATGAAATGAAATGACCTAGGTAACATAATATATTCTATATGAGATGCAATATCCTAAATCATATTATATATTCTAAATGAAATGAAATATCCTAGGTAACATAATATTTTAAATGAAATAAAATATCCTAAATAACATAATATATCCTAAATGAAATGAAATAACCTAAGTAATATAATATATTCTATATGAAATGAAATAACCTAAGTAACAAACATATTCTATATGAAATGATTTAAATGACATACATATATGGATGATATGGCATATAATTTAAATGAAATGGAATATAAAATAATGCTATCATATAATATGCATGGAAATAAAAATGAAAATAATAATGCATGAACATATTATATGCTAAATAATATAACAACAAAAAAAATAATTAAATAAAAAGCATAGGATATCATGAAATATTCCAAATCATATAATAAACAATATAACATGACTCAAAATCATAACAATATCATAGAAATTATCATAGCAAAAATTACATATTATATAAAATGCATGAATATGGAAAATGCAATGCATGAAAATGTATTTTTTCCTTTAATTAAGGAAATCCGTATATCTAAAAAGATATCCGGCTACCTTAGGAAAATATGTCAAATTAAATATTCTAAAACCAAAATACTTTGTGATTGTTTGAAAACAATTTTTAAAAGCTTGAATTAAAAGTAAAAACTAGGCTAAATCTTTTTTTTTTTAAAATGGCTCTAATTTCCTAAGTTTAAAAATCCGGACTTGACTACCCTTAACCCGAGACTTGAAAAACCATTTTTAGAGTTTAAAAAGGCTTACAAAACTACCCTAAGTCAGTAGCTAACCCTCCTAATCAGCCCACTCTAAGTAACTTAACCAAAACAGAAAAATGATTTTTCTTTAAATTCAATTCTGACTCCACTATCTAGTTTTAATCCACGATTTTTTATTCTATTTTTAAAAATTCAAAATATTCTGAAACAAATATTGGAGACTCAGGACATGTAAAACTACACAGGAAAAAATCAGCTTAATTTTCTGATTAAATACGAATGCCCAGAAAAATCAGAAAAGTACGAAAATTGGGTGAAAAAACTGTTTTGCCAAAATACATTTTTTGCCTTTGATAAAATCATTTAAAAATCAAAGTAAAAATATTTGAAACTCATAAAATGACTCACAAACAGTAGCTAGGACCTTTTGAAAGTTAGATAAAAATTGGCTAAGTAAAAAAAAAATCACAAAGGTAGAATAATCAATTTGACAAAACTTAATTTTCCACAAGTGTGCTCAAGAGAGCATGACTTTAAACCATTAATTGGCTCGAGTCATTATTCAAGTGGCATGAACATGAAATGCATGAAACGATACAGCAAACATAGTGCATGAAATGCATGAGCTTAAATCTAAATGTCATGAAAAAAATGCATGGCATTCATAAAGTGACCTAGACCTAAATGAACTTGCATGGCATTTAATGCAACCTAGACCTAAAATGCATGAACATGCATGGCAAAGAAACCTAACTTAATAACTAAAATATGCATGGCATTTTCACAAACACAAAGCATGCTTAAACCACAAACTCAACCAAATATCATGCAAATGCTAACCTATCAACTAACATGGCAAGAATGCACATAAAATGCAAAAATTCCAAGGGTGGCCGAATGGAATAATGTGACTAACAAACATGGCATTTTCACAAACACTTGGTATTCTAACATGCTCAACTAAATCAAATGTCATACAAATGCAAAAACCTACCAACTAACATGGAAAAAATGCAACACACAATGCAAAACACATGGAGTAGCCACATGGCCTCAAGCTTCTACAAGCATGGCATTTTCACAAACACTTGGTATACTAACATGCTCAACTAAAATATAACACTTAAATCATGCAAAAACCACACAAGCATTTTCACAAACACTTAATATACTAATTCTAAAACATGCTCAACTAAGATATAAAACTCAAATCATGCAAAGACCACACAAGCATTTTCACAAACACTTGATATTCTAAATCTAAAACATGCTCAAATTTAAACATCATGAAAACAGAAAATTAAAAATGCAAAAACATGATATTTAAAACATAAATGGCAACAAACAAAGCAACCAAATTAAAATATAACTCAAGAATATGAAGTAACATAACATTTAAAACACCAAGATCAAAGAAAATAACATAAACAATATGGTAAAATAAATCATAACAGCAACTTAACTAAATAATGTAGGCCATTTGGCCATGGTGAGTTTATTGTACAAAAATGTAAAAAAAAAATATATTCAAGAAGGAGATGAAGGAAGAACTTGAAAAGAACAATAAAAATCATTTATTTAAAATGGAAACTCACCAAATAGAAATCAAAATAGCAAAAACAAGAATGGAAAATCAAGAAAGTGCAAGAGTTGGTGCTCAAGAGCAACCTCAAGAAGCTATATTTCAAGCTTTATCTCTTCAAACTTTCCTTTCTTTTCTAAACTTTCCTTTTTTGCTTTCAACCAAGAAGATAAAAACTAAGTAAAAACTAAAAGAACTCAGAAAAATGAAGTTCAAAATGAAAATTCTGCACCTCCCCTTAATGCTGGCAGAATTTTACCTCTCTCCTCCCCTAGGATGTTGTCATTTTTTGTGTAACCACTTTTCCATCAAATGGCTAATAATTCAAGGTGAAAAAATCATGAAATTACCACCTTTAGATGAGCATATCAGCTCTCTCAAATTAAAGCTGTTCAAGAATAATGTTGACATCTCTCTTGGCCTATGTGGCTTAATCACCATGGCTTGATCAAAGAGAATCTCTAACTAACTCTTGATTTTTACCCATTTGATTGAAAAATCAGAAGCTTCCTCCTTCCTTTGGGCCTGGGCAGGCCAGCACTTCTCTTTTCCAGCCCAACTCTGATTTTTGGAATGGCCCAAAGAAGCCCTTTTCGGTTACTTGGGTGAAATGACCGTTTCAGCCCTCGGATGCAAATAAATATTCAATTTTTATTTTTTTAATACTTCCAAAATAATAAAATATTGAGTTCTGGAAGTTTTCAAAATTATCCGAGTCCGTTTGCTATTTATTTGGATTTTTTCTTCCAAAAATGCCCTTTTATGCCCCAACATTTTACCATTTTTTAAACGAGCTCCAAATCAAGATTTTTCTTCACCAATATCTTCCAAATAATTTAAAAGTGTGATCTGGAAGTTTTCATAATTTTTGGAGCTCATTTGGTATTTTTTTGGGATTTATCAGCTTGAATTACTGCATAGGAGGCCCGGGATTTGGCCATTTTGCAAACGAACTCCAAATCAAGATTTTCTTTCGCCAATCTCTTCTAAATAATTTAAAATTGATATTTTGCAAAATTTCAGAATTTTTGGAGTCCATTTGCTATTTTTTCGAGATTTATCTTCTTGAATTATTGCATAGGAGGCCCGAGATTTGGCCATTTTGCAAACGAACTCCGGATCAAGATTTTCTTTCGCCAATCCCTTCCAAATAATTTAAAAATGAGATTTGCAAAATTTCAAAAGATTTGGAGCTCATTTGCTCTTTTTCCGGGATTTTCCTTTTTGAATTACTACATAAGAAGCCCGGGATTTGGCCATTTTGCAAACGAACTCTAAATCAAGATTTTCTCTCGCCAATCTCTTCCAAATAATTTAAAAATGATATTTACAAAATTTCAGAAGATTTGGAGCTCATTTACTATTTTTCCGGGATTTTTCTTTTTGAATTACTACATAAGAAGCCCGAGATTTGGCCATTTTGCAAACGAACTCCGAATCAAGATTTTATTTTACCAATATCTCGGGATTTGGCCATTTGGCCTGTGATTCTTCCCGATTTCACCGAAATCCACTTAAAACCCTAATTCTCGGTTTTCTCCCGGATTGACTTTTCTTTCGATTTTTCTTGCAAGTGGCTTCTCCATTACCCGTAGTCAGTGCTTATCTTTCATTTGGAACCTTCAATTTTGACCAATTTGATCGTTTAAGCACTTTTCCCTAATTTTCTCGGATTAGGGTTTCCTTTTAACTGAATCTCCAAATCCCATCTTCCGAACTCCATATCTTTCAATGTAGACCTCAGATTATGAAAATTCTTTCGCCATTTTTCAATTGAACTTAAAATCTTGATTTTGAAAGTGGGTTGACTTTTTCAGTAGTTGACTTTCTGGGGTTGACTTTTTTGGGGTTGACTTTTTTCGGGATTGACTTTTTTCTAGTTTGACTTTTTATGCTCGCCCTCTTAAACTAAGTCTCGGAGTACCACCTACAGGATGAAAACCATCTTTTTACACTCGGAAACATCAATATAGGAAGAAAACATACCTGTTTAGTGGTCCGGACAAAATTAGGTGTTTACAGCTACCCCTCTTTGGCTATTGCTGAGAATCAGGAATCAGGAATCAGGCAAAGATAAACTGACACTAATTTTGTACGGTCAGTGAAATCACATGTGAAGGAAAGGGAAAGGGTTTCTTTTTCATTTTTCTATCATTTTTTCATTTTTCATTTTTTTTTCATTTTTTTCAATTTTTTTTATAAAAAAAACAGTAAATTGAAGATTTTGTCCTTAAATTGAATTCCCTAACTAATCAAGGCTCGACTCGTCTTAAGAAAATGAATTCGATTTGGAAGAAGAGAAATGACCTCGACGATGGTCTCGGGGCCTTAACCTGTCTTGTTCTTTAAAATTTGGGGTATCTCCCCCAGAAGCTTCGGTTATCACCACCAAAGTCTTGCTCATTTTTAAAACTGTAAAAATTCTGGGTATCACCCTTCAGAAGCTTCAGCTATCACCACCGAAGACTTTCTACCTTTTCAAAGGATTTTAAAACTCTGGATATCTCCACCAGAGGCTTCAGCTATCACCACCGAAGACTTGTTCATAATAAAAAAAGGTACCTCGACGATGATCTCGGGGCTCGACTCGTCCTAAGGAAACGAATTCGATTTGCAAGAAAAGAAATGACCTCGACGATGGTCTCGGGGCCTTAACCTGTCTTGTTCTCAGCTGTGTTAAAATTCTGGGTATCTCCTCCAGAAGCTTTGGCTATCACCACCAAAGTCTTGCTCATTTTAAAACTGTAAAAATTCTGGGTATCACCTCCAGAAGCTTCAGCTATCACCACCGAAGACTTTTCAAAGGATTTTAAAACTCTGGATATCTCCACCAGAGGCTTCAGCTATCACCACCGAAGACTTGTTCATATAAAAGAAAGTACCTCGACGATGATCTCGGGGCTCGACTCATTTGAGAAGCAAAAAGAGTTCGATTATACCTAAAAGCTTTAAGAGATGATGCAAATGCTTCATGATGCAAATGCAAATGTCTTTTGTTGATGCAAACGCTTCTTGATGTAGATGCAAATGACTTAGATTGGTGCAAATGTCTTTGATGCAAATGTAAATGACTTGATTTGATGCAAGCTTTCTTGATGCAGATTCAACTAACTTAAATTGATGCAAATGCTTCTTGACGTAGATGCACATGTTGAATAAAATTCTGGGTAACTCCTCTAAAAGAAGATTTCTTATTTTTCAAAATTATAAATCCCTGGATATCTCCACCAGAGGCTTCAGCTATCACCACCGAAGACTTGTTCACTTTTAAAACTGTAAAATTCTGGATATCCCCACCAGAAGCTTTGGCTATCACCACCAAAGACTTGTTCTTTTAAAACTGTAAAATTCTGGATATCCCCACCAGAAGCTTTGGCTATCACCACCAAACTGTAAAATTCTGGATATCCTCTACCAGAAGCTTTGAGAAATGATGCAGATGCACATGTCTTTTAACAAGGTGCTCATGCTTCATGGTGCAAATGTAAATGCTTGGATTGATGTAAATGTTTCTTAGTGCAAATGCAAATGGTCTGGATTGATGCCCATGTTTCATGATGCAGATGCCCCTACTAATTGTATTCATGTAACTGGTTTATAAATGGTGTAACTATAATTACCACACAATAATGAAAATGCAATGATTCTAGAAATAATGCAATTGCTTGAGATGACACAAATGCAAATTCCATGAAGAATGTAAATGTAAAGGTAAAATGCAGATGCTTATGAAATATTGCCAAAGCAAATACCCATGAATGATGCAAATGCTTACCGACACTGTGCAAATGTAAAAGCTTGATAAAGAGATGAGTGCTCATGAGTGATGCAAATGCCCCCGGTTGTTTTTCTAGACTTTGGCTTAGCCTTTCAAATTCATTTTTCCTCTTCAAATCAGAGTATATCTTCAATTCATTTTGGCTATTTTCTTTGCCCCAACAGTTTTCAAACTTTCATCAATAGAGATTTGAACCGGGTTTTATTTCTTCTTCTCATATCTGGAAGTCAGGATCTATCTTGGCAGTTTTATACCTTTGAGTTAGAAAAATCCTTGTCTCATGTCAACATCAAAATGGGTATTCCAAAATCTCTTTATTTGTTTTCGCATCTTGAAAACTTATAAACAAAAAATAAATATTAACCCCACAACGTGTGATGTATAAATCTTTTGAAGACTGATGATCATTGTTAGAAATTTCCCTAAGTGTCAATCTGGGTTTTTTCAACTGGGATTGGCAAGGTTTGGTATAACAAGATTCTGGCTTTTCCAGGAAAACTTCATGACAAAAATGTATATCCCTTCTAGGCTGACAAATGGAACAGGTTTTATAAATCATGAATTCATTGAGAACCAAGCAAATTCAACATTCTTTTAGCCCCCATATCAAGGCATTTTGACAAGCGTCAAGATTGGCCGGGATGTTTAAACCGAAAAGTTTAATCTTGGAGAAAAAGTTTTAGTTTTTTGAAGACAATCCTCTGAATGAGAGTTGGCAATTTGGGGGTTCAAGAATTCCTAGATGTTCCTCGATGACCACTCCTTTAATAAGATCTTTTCTTTTGTGGTATCGGCCATATCATCGATGGCATCAAAGATTTCCAAATTTACTCTAGACCGCCCATTTTTGGGTTTTCACCCTAGAGTCCCATTCTTTCCAATCTTTTTTGTTGTTTTTTTTTTTGTTCTACCATACACTTGAGAATTCTAAATTCTTCCTTAGTGAAATGATAATTCGAAGAAATGGGATAAAATCTGAGGAAAAAACCTTTCAAATTAAATATTCATGCTTGATCAAAATGGACTTTTAAACCACGTAATGTAGGCCATGGCTCAGGGCTCCGAAAGAATGGATAAATAGGCCCAAAATATGTGTTCGAGGGTAATCAGATCAAGGATCATTTCTTGAGGAGGATTCTCTTTGAAGCATTTGTCCCTTCTTGGACATTTCTTACCTTTTGACTTTGCTCTTTTTCTTCTTTGCTTTTGGCTTTCAATTTGCCATGTCTTTCACACACTTTTTTTGTGTGTTTTTCTTTTGTTTTTCTTGGCTTTCATTTCGCCATCTTTTCCTTTTCTTTTTCTTTGACAGAGTGAGCCCGTATTTATTCGGGGCTCCATTTGCTTTGTGTCTGTCCTTGAGCTATCACTCATTTCTCAATGATCTTTGAAAAGATCTTTCCTCGTATTTGCCCCCCAGTGTAGAGGGTAATCCTTGATCAAGGTTCAAAGAGGAAAGAATTCTTTTGGCTCAAAAGGGGTGACTATGGAAATTTTCTTTTTGTGCGAAAGGGATATGAAAGATAGCCATTCCTCATGTCAAGCACGAATATTCACTTTGAAAAGCAATCCCCAAGGGAAATAGATATTCAGAATTTCATTTTGCACTTTGGAATCATCTGAATTCTCATATGCATGATACCACAAATTTTTTCATTTTTCATTTTCATCGCATGCCACAATGATTCATGCGTTAGTCCATCCTTATTCACCATGTATCCATCATTTCCACATATGATGCCCCAATTTGATTAACCATGAGAATTTGTATCAACGAGGAACATAGCAAGTCTAGGTCTGTACTGAAAAGACTGAATTTCAAATCTGAGTTCTTTGAAGAGACAAGGAAAATATGATCCAAAAACGAGTTTTCTCTGGGACCAGGGATAATCTAGTTTGGTCATTGTGCTCCAAGGTATTAATCATGAAGTGATGTTTGGGTATTTGAAGTTTTATGGTCATTGGAACAGGTCATGAATGGTTTTAGCACAATCTTGACATACACTAAATTATCAAAATCTAGATTCTTGAAAGAATGTATCATTTGTTTGAATTTCAAGGAATTTGAAAATTTTCAAAAAGTTCGTTCCTTTGTTCATAGCCTAGACTAAGATCTATGTCTTAGCTTATTCCGTGATGACAATGGTTTTATGAAGTCAAATCATTCATATTCCTTGAAGCATTAAGTCTTTCAAGTGTTCTTGGTTTAAGAGATTTAGGCTTAGGAAAACCTAAAGAGAGGGGAAAAGGTATTGGGTCATTTGTAACACTGATCATCAATCTTCTTGAGACTATTCGTTATTAAAAATTCCTTAATGCTTGTTTTTGCAAATTCAAATTATTGTTAAAACACAACAAACACAAAGAATTTAAAATTCAAATTCATTTAATTCATGTAGATGTTAACATGAGACAAGTGCTTTCATCATCACCGTGTATAGAACTACATGAGTCGAAAACCTAATATGATCATGCACAATGTTTCTTATGACACTTGGCTTCCCCATCTTCAAAACTTATCGAACCAGCCTTGATGAGATCTCTGACCTTGTACTTCAAAGCGGGGCAGTTCTCTGTTGAGTGACCTTGATTGCCAGAATGGTACCCACAACACTCATTAGCATCATACCAGCTCGAATAAGGGGGCTTCAGAGGCTCTATTTGCATGGGTGTCACAAGGTGATTCTGGATGAGTTGAGGTAGTAGCTCACTGTATATCACAGGAATCGAGTCAACCTGGTTTCTTTTTCGCTTTTTATGCCCCCTTCAATTATTCCCAAGGGTGTTCAATTGATAGACAGATGTAAATTCTGGTGTAGTTGCAGTCATTGGTTGGTAAGGATAAAAACCTTGAGAGACATTGTTCTGGGTAGAGTAAAATGGCTGATACGAGGAGAATTGGGGAGGTGGGGCAAAGTCTTCCACGACTTGGGTATCTTCATTTTTCTTTTCAGATGCCCATTTTTTCTTTGTATTGGATGTTCTTTCTCCTTCAATTTTCCCATCCTTGATAGCATTCTCAATCATCTCCCCTGAAATTACCATGTCCGAAAAATTCTTCGTGGTGTTGCCGACAAGTATATCATAGTACGGGGCCTATAGTGTATCCATAAAAATGACAGTGGTTTCCTTCTGAGTTAAGGGCGGTTGTACTTGGACGGCCAGGCTCATCCACCGTTGCGCATATTCTTTGAAGCTCTCAGTAGCTCTTTTCTTCATATTTTGCAAGGTGGGATGGTTAGGCGCCATGTCGGTCATATGCTTGTACTGGTTTTGAAAAACCCTAGCTAGGTCATTCCAAGAGCGAATATGATCCTTGCTCAACTGACTATACCACCTAATTACGGATCCGCTGAGGCTATCCTGAAAGCAGTGAATCAAAAGCTTATCATTATCTATATGACTTGTCATCTTTCGACAGAACATAGTGATGTGGGCTGATGGATCAGTCGTCTCGTCATATTTCACAAAGTCAGGGATCTTGAACTTAGGAGGAATGACTAAATCGAAGACCAAACATCGTTCTTTCGCATCTAAACTCCCAAATACATCTGTATTTTCTACTACCCGGAGCCTTTCATCTAGCAACTGATATTTCCCTTGGGAATCTGCCAACTCAACCTCATTTACTGCAACCCTTTTCAATTTTGCCTGTTCAGCTGGATCATCTGAGTTTAGGACATTGACTGTGTTTTGGGCATCAATCATTACGACCTCATTCTGACCTTTTTGTGCCTCTAGCCCTTCTCTGGCGACAAAGTTTTCGGTGTATCCTTTTCTCTTGATTACGGAGGATATCAGCTCCATCAATTTAGTCATCTGATCCTTAGATTCTGCTTGAGACTTTGCCAACTGTTCTCTCAATTTTCCCTGTACCTTTTCCATTCTTTCCATTCGGGAAACTTGTTCATTCTCCATAGCAGTAGCCTGTATTAAAAGGGTACTCAGTACTTCTTATACCTCTGATTTGAAATAAAAATTCTTTCAAAGACTCCTAAACCCAAGCCAACTTCTGTTTTATTTCCCCATGAATGCAATTTGATACATGTGAAGCCTAAACAATATGATGTATGGACATGTAGAATGGAAACATGCTGACCATGTAATAAATGCAATCACGATGCCAACATGTTGCAAGCAAAGAATAAACAAATCAACGCATGGATATATGCAATGAATGATCATGCTCATTTTAGCTATTTCTTAATGAATGATCATATACCCTATGAATGCAACACGGTGTCAATTATGCAAACAATGAATGATTGATATAGTATATACCAAGAAGATCATGCTAACCATGTGTGTCATGAATGCGACCTAATGCTAACATGATGTATGTAATAAGCAAATTAATGCATGAACATATACAAAGAAATCATGCTGACTATGTTTGTTATGAATGCAACCCAAAGTCAACATGATGCATGTAAAGAATAAGCAAATTAATGCATGGATATATACAGAAAAATCATGCTGATTATGAATGCATGAATGCAACCTGACAAATAATTGATCGGATGCAAAATGCAAAGGGGAAGATATCCCGGAGGAAATAAGAACCGGAGGAACTTAATCACCAACATCTCATAAATTTGAAGCATAGTCAATTCATTCCCATATCAATGTTCACAATGGTATAAACCATGTTTTACAAAATTTGAGCAGTAGTTAAAACTGTCTTTACAAGCACTTTATTCTTCCTAGCATCCTAAAGCTATAAGAGCCGGCTACTGAATAAGTGAAATCCTATTACATCATATAAGACCAAAGTCTTTTCCATCTTGATGCTGTAAATCTCCCAATCCTAATGACGCTTTCCCAGTCCTCTATCAATCAGTGTCGTTGAATCCAACCACTTGGCATCTATAAGAGTTTGCATTTTCCTTTTGACTGCTATACAATCTTCGATGCTATGGCCAACAATTCCACAGTGATAATCACATCTTGCATTTGGATTATACCACCTTGGATATGGTGGTAACAGGGGTTTCAATGGGACATAGGCAACCATGTGATTTTGGATCAGTATAGGAAAGAGCTCTTGGTAGCTGATTGGAATGGGATCAAAATGCATTTGGGTCTTATTCTGGGATCGTTTCTTAGTCACACATGGCCTAGGAGTTGGAGCACATGGTGGTGGCACTAAGGTTCGAACCAGCGTGTTTACATGGAGATGTGGCGAAGCAGCATGGTAAGGGTATAGATTTGGACCCAGGGCCTTTGGAGGTTGTACATAGCTCGAGGTTCCTATCCTAGGTACTGGATAAGGTGATTGATGAGGGAAATAGTATGAACCGGCAGTTGTTGGTGATGGAGTGGGATTCAGGAATCCCGTAGTGGTCATCCCAATGGACGATTTGACCATGGTAGGGTGGGGATACTGGCTTGGACCTCGAACAATTTGCAGGTATGGTACTAGATCCGAGCTTTCTATCTTTGGTATCAGGCTCTCAGGTTTAATCATTTTCACGATTTTGTCCATAATTTCATCAGGATTGCAACCTTTGTGACATTGACAAGTGCAGGACCTAGCAAGGATTGTATGTTATGGACCTAATGGTTTTGGTTGATCCGAAGGCGATGCAGAGCCCTGAGAAAGTTCCCCTTTACTCTTACCCATATCCTCAACCATTTTCAGCAATTTGGAAAGTTGTTCCTTCACCTCCCGGATTTCATGTCTACATTCCTTTTGATTGCGTTCCAAAGCACCCAATCGTTCCTCCGATTCATTTCTCATATCTTGAACCCCTTTCATGCAAATGAAAATGTCATGAGATTAAGAATACAATTATGAATGTACATACTCTATTCCTATGTGCATGAATATACTGATGATTAATGTATGAACATATACAGAGAAATTATGGTGACTATGTATGCTATGGATGCAATCTAATGCCAACATGATGGATTAAAAAATTGAATAAATTGATGCATAAGTATATATAAATAATGACTATGCATGTTATAAACGTATTTTACAATGAATGACCATGCATGCTATGATGTCAAAATGATACATGCCAAGAAAAGTGAATTAATACAAAGGTGGGTACAAAGAATGACCATGTATATCACAAATGTATTCTACAATGAAGAACCATGCATGCTATGATGTCAACATGATACATGCTAAGAATAAATGAATTAATACAAAGATAGGTACAAAGAATGACCATGTATATCACAAATGTATTCTACAATGAAGAACCATGCATGTTAGGACTCTGGCATGATGTCAAAATGATACAAATAAATTAACCAATTATTGGTGCGACCTAAATCTTGATTACTAAAAAAATCTCATTATGCAAGATTTGCCTCCAAATTTATGATTTTTTGAAACATGTTTTTTTTTATGAAAAACCAATCATATTATTTTCAAAAGAATTTTGGGGTAGTGGATCCTACTATGGTACAATATGCAAATGTTCATGCAACACTACCGGTTTTATGAAATCACAAAATGAGATTACCAACATTTTATTGCAAAGAATGAGATCAATAACAGAACCAAAAATGAACATGCTTTATTCACACATGTATGAAATGCGCAAAATACAAAAATGCTTGAAAAAGGATTTTTTTTATAATTTTTTTCAAACAATTAATGAATATTTTGCCCCGACAAATATCTACTTATATAGGTATCACAATGCCTTTGGGACGGATTATCACATTTATTACGGGCGATGTACATACATCGTTGCCCTATCTACAAAACTTCTTCAGAATGTAGAATAGGTAACAAAAGGTTTAGAAATGTCCCTCCATGTGTTCCTATCTTCGGTATATCTAATCAAAAATTCGGCATGGCTTCGCCTAGGTTCACTATATGAAGGTGAATCGGTTCTAAGGCCCCGAATTGTTCCTTACTGTCGCCGGTGAAGGCTAGTAAGGCACCCCGATAAAAGCGGGTTCAATTCGTTAGAGTATATTTTCCTATGCCCATACGGAGGATTATCACGAAGGCATTAGGTACTTTATACTCCGGAAGTGTTTCACTAGCCCATACGGAGGATCAATCACGAAGGCGTAGTTACTTTACTCCCACTTAAAAGGACGGAACCCGGGTATAGGATTCATGATATGCAAATGCATGTGTAGTGTGTGTGGAGGAATAACAAACATTTCACCACCTATTCTACAAACCTTATTCTAAATGCCCTAGCAATTAAAACATTCAAGAATAGTGTAACGCATTAACCAACAAGCAATTATAATATACAAACTTAAATAACTAGAGAACAATAATAAAATGCATGCACATGAGTATGAACATATTTAAAAACATTTTATTATTTTCAAAATTCTCCTTATTAAAAAATGTGGGAATTAAAATTAAATACCAATTAAACCAACAAAACCGAGACTTTGATAACACACGACTAATTCTAGGTCTGACTCTCTAGTTTTCCCTAGTGGAGTCGCGAAGCTGTCGCAACCTAAAAAATAACGAGTCTCATCGCAAGACTTTATTATTCGTTAAGCGTGACATTTAAAAACCGAGGAAAAGTCGACTTAATTCCTCTAGCAAAATAAAGGTTTTGAAAATGACCTTGAAAAAGACATGGAGTCGCCACCAATCTTTTTTAGCTAGGTGTGATCGGCCACCTATTAAAACCGGTTTTATAAAATATTTTAAAAATTAATTAAAACATTTTAAAAAACCAATTTCAAGTCTGCGTTTTAAAACCAGAGAAATCAAAGAAGCGGGTTCGGGAGTCGGTTACGTGCGGGGAAGGATTAGCACCCCCACAACGCCCGTATAAATTGGTACCTTATTAATCGTGTGTTATCTCAAATCTCGGTAAAAAGTTGGTTTTAAATTTAGTATTTCAAGTTAATTCCCAATTTAAAGAAAAATAATTTCATTTTTAATTGAAAATGATTCGGAATTTATAAATTCAAAATTTTCCTATATTCCCCAACATACGTGGCAAAATATAAAATTTTTTATTAGTTTTGGAAAACTTTCCGAATCATTCACTTTTTTGTAAGAAAAATATTCCTTTATTAATGATAATTGATGATATTCCCTCCAGCAAACCCGGTAGAGAACTCATGAATTATTTTAACTCGGGAATATCTTTATTTTTTATTGAAAAATCATTATCCTTTTGAAAACATTTTAAAAGATATGAATATGTATATGCATGACATAAATAAAATAACATGGCATAATCTAAATAATATAATGCATCCTAAATAATATGATATTATTTAAATGCCTTAGCATATTCTGAATGAAATAAAATGTCCTAAGTTATATGACATATTATAAATGAAATGAAATGACCTAGGTAACATAATATATTCTATATGAGATGCAATATCCTAAATCATATTACATATTCTAAAGGAAATGAAATATCCTAGGTAACATAATATTTTAAATGAAATAAAATATCCTAAATAACATAATATATCCTAAATGAAATGAAATAACCTAAGTAATATAATATATTCTATATGAAATGAAATGACCTAAGTAACATACATATTCTATGTGAAATGAAATGATTTAAATGACATACATATATGGATGATATGGCATATAATTTAAATGAAATGGAATATAAAATAATGCTATCATATAATATGTATGGAAATAAAAATGAAAATAATAATGCATGAACATATTATATGCTAAAAAATATAACAACAAAAAAAATAATTAAATAAAAAGCATAGGATATCATGAAATATTCCAAATCATATAATAAACAATATAACATGACTCAAAATCATAACAATATCATAGAAATTATCATAGCAAAAATTACATATTATATAAAATGCATGAATATAGAAAATGCAATGCATGAAAATGTATTTTTTCCTTTAATTAAGGAAATACGTATGTCTAAAAAGATATCCGGCTACCTTAGGAAAATATGTCAAATTAAATATTCTAAAACCAAAATACTTTGTGATTGTTTGAAAACAATTTTGAAAAGCTTGAATTAAAAGTAAAAACTTGGCTAAATCTTTTTTTTTTTAAATGGCTCTAATTTCCTAAGTTTAAAAATCCGGACTTGACTACCCTTAACTCGAGACTTGAAAAACCATTTTTAGAGTTTAAAAAGGCTTAGAAACTACCCTAATTCAGTAGCTAACCCTCCTAATCAGCCCACTCTAAATAACTTAACCAAAACAGAAAAATGATTTTTCTTTAAATTCAATTCTGACTCCACTGTCCAGTTTTAAGCCACGATTTTTTATCCTATTTTGAAAAATTCACCTATTTTTTTATAAAAAAATATTGGAGACTCAAGACATGTAAAACTACACGAGAAAAAATCAGCTTAATGTTTTGATTAAATACGAATGCCCAGAAAAATCGGAAAAGTACGTAAACTGGGTGAAAAAACTATTTTGCCAAAATACATTTTTTGCATTTGATAAAATCATTTAAAAATCAAAGTAAAAATACTTGAAACTCATAAAATGACTCACAAACAGTAGCTAGGACTTTTTTAAAGTTAGAAAAAAATTGGCTAAGTAAAAAAAAAAAAAATCACAAAGGTAGAATAATCAATTTGATAAAACTTAATTTTCCACAAGTGTGCTCAAGAGAGCATGACTTTAAACCATTAATTGGCTCAAGTCATTATTCAAGTGGCATGAACATGAAATGCATGAAACAATACAGCAAACATAGTGCATGAAATGCATTAGCATAAATCTAAATGTCATGAAAAAATGCATGGCATTCATAAAGTGACCTAGACCTAAATGAACTTGCATGGCATTTAATGCAACCTAGACCTAAAATGCATGAACATGCATGGAAAAGAAACCTAACTTAATAACTAAAATATGCATGGCATTTTCACAAACAAAAAGCATGCTTAAACCAAAAACTCAACCAAATATCATGCAAATGCTAACCTATCAACTAACATGGCAAGAATGCACATAAAATGCAAAAATTCCAAGGGTGGCCGAATGGAATAATGTGACTAACAAACATGGCATTTTCACAAACACTTGGTATTCTAACATGCTCAACTAAATCAAATGTCATACAAATGCAAAAACCTACCAACTAACATGGAAAAAATGCAACACACAATGCAAAACACATGGAGTAGCCACATGGCCTCAAGCTTCTACAAGCATGGCATTTTCACAAACACTTGGTATACTAACATGCTCAACTAAAATATAACACTTAAATCATGCAAAAACCACACAAGCATTTTCACAAACACTTAATATACTAAATCTAAAACATGCTCAACTAAGATATAAAACTCAAATCATGCAAAGACCACACAAGCATTTTCACAAACACTTGATATTCTAAATCTAAAACATGCTCAAATTTAAACATCATGAAAACAGAAAATTAAAAATGCAAAAACATGATATTTAAAACATAAATGGCAACAAACAAAGCAACCAAATTAAAATATAACTCAAGAATATGAAGTAACATAACATTTAAAACACCAAGATCAAAGAAAATAACATAAACAATATGGTAAAATAAATCAAAACAGCAACTTAACTAAATAATGTAGGCCATTTGGCCATGGTGAGTTTATTGTAAAAATATGTAAAAAAAAATATATTCAAGAAGGAGATGAAGGAAGAACTTGAAAAGAACAATAAAAATAATTTATTTAAAATGGAAACTCACCAAATAGAAACCAAAATAGCGAAAACAAGAATGGAAAATCAAGAAAGTGCAAGAGTTGGTGCTCAAGAGCAATCTCAAGAAGCTATATTTCAAGCTTTATCTCTTCAAACTTTCCATTCTTTTCTAAACTTTCCTTTTTTGCTTTCAACCAAGAAGAGAAAAACTAAGTAAAAACTAAAAGAACTCAGCAAAATGAAGATCAAAATGAAAATTCTCCACCTCCCCTTAATGCTGGCAAAATTTTACCTCTCTCCTCCCCTATGATGTTGCCATTTTTTGTGTAACCAATTTTCCATCAAATGGCTAATAATTCAAGGTGAAAAAATCATGAAATTACCACCTTTAGATTAGCATATCATCGCTCTCAAATTAAAGCTATTCAAGAATAATGTTGACATCTCTCTTGGCCTATGTGGCTTAATCACCATGGCTTGATCAAAGAGAATCTCTAACTAACTCTTGATTTTTAGCCATTTGATTGAAAAATCAGAAGCTTCCTCCTTCCTTTGGGCCTGGGCAGGCCAGCACTTCTCTTTTCCAGCCCAACTCTGATTTTTTGAAAGGCCCAAAGAAGCCCTTTTCGGTTACTTGGGTGAAATGACCGTTTTGCCCCCCAGATTCTAATAAATATCAAACGGACTCCAAATTCAATTTTTATTTTTTTTATAATTCCAAAACAATAAAATATTGAGTTCTGGAAGCTTTCAAAATTATCCGAGTCCGTTTGCTATTTATTTGAATTTTTTCTTCCAAAAAGGCCCTTTTATGCCCCTACATTTTACCATTTTTTAAACGAGCTCCAAATCAAGAGTTTTCTTCACCAATCTCTTCCAAATAATTTAAAAGTGTGATCTGGAAGTTTTCATAATTTTTTGAGCTCATTTGGTATTTTTTGAGATTTATCGGCTTGAATTACTGCATAGGAGGCCCAGGATTTGGCCATTTTGCAAACGAACTCCAAATCAAGATTTTCTTTTTCCAATCTCTTCCAAATAATTTAAAAATGAGATTTGCAAAATTTCAGAATTTTTGGAGTCCATTTGCTATTATTCCGAGATTTATCTTCTTTAATTATTGCATATGAGGCCCAGGATTTGGCCATTTTGTAAACGAACTCCGAATCAAGATTTTCTTTTGCCAATCCCTTCAAAACAATTTAAAAATGAGATTTGCAAAATTTCAGAAGATTTGGAGCTAATTTGCTATTTTTTTGGGATTTTCCTTTTTGAATTACTACATCAGAAGCCCGGGATTTGGCCATTTTGCAAACGAACTCCGAATCAAGATTTTCTTTCTCCAATCTCTTCCAAATAATTTAAAAATAAGATTTGCAAACTTTCAGAAGATTTGGAGCTCATCTGCTATTTTTTCAGGATTTTTCTTTTTGAATTACTACATGAGAAGCCCGGGATTTGGCCATTTTGCAAATGAACTCCGAGTCAAGATTTTATTTTACCAATCTCTTTCAAATGATTTAATAATGAGATTGTAAAATTTTCAGAATTTTCGGAGTCCATTTGATATTTTTCCCAAATTTTCCAATTTTGCCCATTTGCCTCCGAAACCCCGTTTTGCTCAAAACAAGTCCGATTTTCAGATTTTCTTCAAGCTGAGCCTTGGGCTATCCTTTTTAAATCATTCCTCATCCATTGGGGGCTTTGGTGTTACCCAGTCAGGCCATTTCTGTGATTCTTCCCGCTTTCACCGAAATCCACTAAAAACCCTAATTCTCGATTTTCTCCCGGATTGACTTTTCTTTCGATTTTTCTTGCAAGTGGCTTCTCCATTACTCGTAGTCAGTGCTTATCTTTCATTTGGAAGCTTCAATTTCGACCAATTTGATCGTTTAAGCACTTTTCCCCAATTTTCTCGGATTAGGGTTTCCTTTCTACTAAATCTCCAAATCCCATCTTCCGAACTCCATATCTTTCAATGTAGACCTCGGATTATCAAAATTATTTCTCCATTTTTCAATTGAACTTAAAATCTTGATTTTGAAAGTGGGTTGACTTTTTTGATAGTTGACTTTCTGGGGCTGACTTTTTTGGGGTTGACTTTTTCCAGGATTGACTTTTTTCAAGTTTGACTTTTTATGCTCGCCCTCTTAAACTAAGTCTCGGAGTACCACCTGCAGGATGAAAATAGTCTTTTTACACTCGGAAACATCAATATAGGAAGAAAACATACCTGTTTAGTGGTCCGGACAAAATTAGGTGTCTACAGCTGGCAAAGTCTCAAGCAGAATCTAAGGATCAGATGACTAAATTGATGGAGCTGATGTCCACCGTAATTAAGGAAAAAGGATACACTGGAAACTTTGCCGCCAGAGAAGGGTTGAGGCATAAAAGGGTCAGAGTGAGGTCATGATGTTGGATGGCCAGAACTCAGTTAACCCCAGCAACACCCTAAACTTAGAGGACCCAGCTGAATAGGCAACGTTGAAAATAGTTGTAGTAAATGAGGTAGAGTTGGCAGATTCCCAAGGGAAATATCAGTTGCTTGATGAAAGGCTCCGGACAGTAGAAAATATAACTGTATTTGGGAGTATGGATGTGAAACAACGATGTTTGGTCCCCGATTTAGTCATTCCTCCTAAGTTCAAAATCCCTGACTTTGTGAAATATGACGGGAAGACCGATCCGTCAACCCAAATCACTATGTTCTGTCGAAAGATGACAAGTCATATAGATAATGATAAGTTTTTGTTCTACTATTTTCAGGATAGCCTCAGCGGGTCCGCAAGTAGGTGGTATAGTCAGTCTAGTAAGGATCAGATTTGCTATTGGAATGATTTGGCTAGGGTTTTTCTAAACCAGTACAAGCATATGACCGATATGGTGCCTGACCGTCTCACCTTGCAAAATATGGAAAAAAAGGTCACTGAGAGCTTCAAAGAGTATGCTTAGAGGTGGAGGAACATGTCCACTCAAGTACAACTGCCCCTAACTCAAAAGGAAACCATTGTCCTTTTTGTGAATACACTGCAGGCCCCGTACTATGATGGACTTGTCGGCAACACCACGAAGAATTTTTCGGACATGGTAATCTCAGGGGAGATGATTGAGAATGCTATCAAGAATGGGAAACTTGAAGGAGAAGGAACATCCAATGCCGAGAGAAATAGGACACCTAGAAAGAAATAGGAAGATGTCCAAGCTATGGGAGATTTCATCCCATAGTCCCAATTTCCCTCATACTAATCAGGTTACCCTACTGAGGTATCTCCAAGCCTTTATCCTTGCCTACCAACCCAAGCGCCTAATCCTATACCAATCCTTGCTACAAGGCCTACTTCCAAAAAATGACCGCGGGATAACCAAGAAAGAATTTCAATCTCAATCCCTGACTTGTTGCCATTACTAATAAAGAATCAGTGCCATACCTCGATACCTTTAAAAGTAGCTTCGAATCCATCAGCAAGGAGTTATGACCCTGACAGCAAGTGTGATTATCACCTGGGAGTAGTTGGGCATTCAACTGAAAAATGCACACAATTGAAGGAAAGGATTGAAGGTCTTATCCGTGATGGCATTTTGTCATCGGAGCTTATCAATCAGTGGAAGTCTGCTTTGCCATAAGTCAGTTTCTTTTGGGGTTTTAGGAGGAGAATTACTACATTTGAAGGATGTCAACAGGAGCATTTTAATGCATGTTGTTTTAGACCTTATGATGAAAACACGTGTCTCATGTCGACATTCATATAAATTAAATGAATTTTGAATTTTAAATACTTTCTGTTTGTTGTGTTTTAACAATAATTTGAATTTGCAAAAACAAGCATTAAGGAAGTTTTAATAATGGATAATCTCGAGGATATTGATGATCATTGTTACAAATGACCCAATACCTTCTCCCCTCTCTTTTAGGCTTTCCTAGGCCTAAATCCCTTGAACCGAGACCACTTGGAAAACCTAATGCTTCAAGGAATATGAATGATTGAACTTCATAAAACCATTGTCATTATAGAATAAGCAAAGATGTAGATCCTAGTCTAGGCTATAAACAAAAGGAACGAACTTTTTTAAAATTTTTTTGAACTCCTTGAAATTCAAACAAATGAGACATTCTTTCAAGAATTTATATCATGGTAATTTGGTGTGTGTCAAGGTTGTGCCAAAACCATTCATGTCATTTTCAACAACCACAAAACACTAATTGCCCAAACATCACTTCATGATTGACACCCTGGGGCACAATGATTAAACTAGATTATCCCATGTCCCCAGAGAAAACCCATTTTTGGGTCATATTTTCCTTGTCTCCTCAAGGAACTCAGATTTGAAACTCAACCTTTTCAAAATAGACCTAGACTTTCTATGTTCCTCGTTGATACAAACTCTCATGGTTAATCAAATTGGGGCATCATATATGGAAATGATGGTTATATGGTGAAAAAGGATGGGACTAATGCATGAATTAGTGGGGCATGTGACCAAAAAAAAAACAAAAGGGGAAAAATTGTGATATCATGCATATGAGAATTCGGAGGATTCCAAAGTGCAAAATGAAATTCTAATTATCTATTTCCCCTGGGGATTTCTTTTCAATGTGAATATTCGTGCTTGACATGAGAAATAGCCATCTTTTGTATCCCTGTCACAAAAAGAAATCCATAGTCACCCCTTTTGAGCTGAAAGAATTCTTTCTTCTTTAAACCCTGATCAAGGCTCACCCTCTACACTGGAGGGAAAACGAGAGGAAGGATCATTGAGAAATGAGTCCTAACTCAAGGATAGATACAAAGAAAATTGAACTCCCAAATAAATATGGTTCCACTCTATCAAAATGAAGATGCAAGAGAAAAATGAACAAAAAAGTGTGAACAAGTACGGCAAATGAAAGCCAAAAAGCAAAGAAGAAAAAGAGCAAAGTCAAGTAAAACGAAAAGTCCAAAAGGGGCAAATGCTTTAAAGGGAATCCTCCTCAAGAAATGATCCTTGATCTGATTACCCTCAAACACATATTTCGGGACTATTTATCCTTTCTTTCTGAACCGTGAACCATGGCCTACATTACGTGCTTTAAAAGTCCATTTTGATCAAGCATGAATATTTAATTTGAAGGGTTTTTCCTCAGATTTTATCCCATCTCATCGAATTATCATTTCATTAAAGAAGAATTTAGAATTCTCAACTGCATGGTAAAACAATGAAAAAAGAGAAAAAAAGAAAAATTGGAAAGAAGGGGACTCTAGGGCAAAAACCCAAAAACGGGCGGTCTAGAGTAAAATGGAAATTTTTGATGCCATCTGTAATAATGCTGGTACAACAAAAGAGAAGGTCATCTTGGAGAAGTGGTCATCGAGGAACATCTTGGAATTCATGAACCTCCCAAATTGTCAACTCTCATATGGAGGATTGATTTAAAAAAAAACTGAGATTTTTTTCCTCCAAGATTAAACTTTCTAGCTTAAACATCCCAGTCAATCTTGATGCTTGTCAAAATGCCTTGATATGAAAACTAAAAGAATGTTGAATTTGTTTGATTCCCAATGAATTCATGATTTATAAAACCTGTTCTATTTGTGAGCCTAGAAGGGACATACATTTTGTTGTGAAGTTTTCTTTGATCAACCAAAATCTTGTTATACCAAACATTGCCAATTTAAATTGAAAAACCCAGATTGACACTTAGAGAAATTTTTAACAGTGATCATCAATCTTCAAAAGATTTGTACATCATACACCGCGGGGTTAATACTTTTTGTTCAAAAGTTTTCAAAATGAGAAAACAAATAAAGATATTTTTTGAAATACCCGTTTTTGATGTTGACATGAGATAAGGGTTTTTCTAACCCAAAGGTGTGGAACTATTAGGGTTTATCTTGATTTCCAAATATGAGAAGAAGAAATAGAACCCGGCAAACAAACTTCTTTCAATAAGAGTTTGAAAACTGTTGGGGCAAAGGAAATAGCCAAAGATTGAAAAATGAGTTGAAGTTATACTCTGATTTGAAGAGAAAAAATGAATTGGAAAGGCTAAGTCAAAGTCTAGAAAAATTATCAAGGGCATTTGTATCTTTCATGAAGCGTTTGCACCATTATCGATCTTTGCATTTGCATCATGTAGAAGCATTCTGCACGTTGTCAAAATCCTTGCATTTGCATCATTTAGAAGCATTTGCATAATGTCAATCTTTCGTCTGCATCATTCCATGAAGTAGTTGCATTAACAGCAATTCTCGCATTTGCATCATATAGAAGCATTTGCACATTGTTGACCTTTGCATTTGCATCTTTCTGAGAAGCAATTGCGTTATTTGAGGTGTAGACACCTAATTTTGTCCGGACCCCTAAATCAGGTACATTTTCTTCTTAAATTGATGTTTCAGAATGCTAAACGGCTTTTCTCATCCTGCAGGTGGTACTCCGAGACTTAGTTTAAGAAAGCAGATAGAAAAAGTCAAACTTAAAAAAGTCAACCCCTAAAATAGTCAACCTCAAAAAAGTCAACCTAAAAAAAGTCAACCCACTTTCAAAATCAAGATTTAAGGTTCAATTGAAAAACGGTGAAAGAATTTTGATAATCCGAGGTCTACATTGAAAGATATGGAGGTCGAAAGTTGGGTTACGGAATCTCAGTAGAAAAGAAACCCTAGTTCGGGAAATTTGGGGAAAAGTGCTTAAACGATCAAATTGGTTGGAATTGAAGGTTCCAAATGAAAGATAAGTACTGCCTCCGGGTAATGGAGAAGCCACTTGGAAGAGAAACTGATAGAAAAGTCAATTCCGAAGAAAACCGAGAATTAGGGTTTTTTGGTGGATTTCGGTGAAATTCGGAAGAATTAAAGAAATGGCTCGATTCAGTAGATATAAAGCCCCTAATTGATGAGGAATAATTAAACAAGGATAGCCTAAGGATCAGTTTAAAGACAATCTGAAAATCGGACTTGTTTTGAGCAAAACCGGACTTTAAAGGCAAAATGGCAAAATTGGAAAATTTGGTGAAAATAGCAAATGAACTCCAAAAATTCTAAAAATTTTCAAATCTCATTATTAAATCATTTTAAAGAGATTGGCGAAAGAAAATCTTGATTCGGAGTTCGTTTGCAAAATGGCCAAACCCCGGGTCCACTATGCAGAAATTCAACAGGATAAATCCCGAAAAAATAGCAAACGAGTTCCAAAAATTCTAAAAATTTGCATATCTCATTTTTAAATTATTTGGAAGAGATTGGCGAAATAAAATCTTGAATCGGAGTTCGTTTGTAAAATGGCCAAATCCCGGGTCCCATATGTAGTAATTCAAGTAGATAAATCCCGAAAAAATAGTAAATGAGCTCAAAAAATTATGAAAACTTCCAAATCACATTTTTAAATTATTTCGAATATATTGGTGAAGAAAAATCTAGATTCGGCTCTCGTTTAAAAAATGGTAAAGTTCGGGTGCATAAAAGGGGCAATTTCAGAAATAAATCCGAAATAAATAGCGAATGGACTCGAAAAATTTTATAAACTTCCAGAATTAAATTTTTTATTATTTTGGAAGTATTGAAAAAATAAAATTAGAATTTGGAGTCCGTTTGCTATTTATTTAGGTTCGGGGGCAAAAAGGTCATTTCATCGAATAAACCAAAAAGGGCAAATTTGTAATTGAGGAAAATATGAAAGAAGAAGGAATTGCTGGGATTTTTATTCCCTTGGTCAGCCAGCATAGAGGAGAAGAAGGAAGCTTGAACAATTTAATTCCCTAGTCACTATCAAGCCACATGCTACCACTAACACCTTGCAAATGGTCCCCTTTTCTTCCAATGGCTTAGGTGCCTTGTAGGAAAGTTGAATGCACCATCCAATAGCCAAGTTTAAATGCCAAGATGAAATTTTTATTTGTCATGAAAGAACCCTCATCTAATGGCCAAGAATGGAAGAAAAAAGATGAGCACAATTCATCCAAGGGTGAGCATCCATTTGGTCAAGCAAGGGAGTGCATGGGATTGTCTCTTTTCATCTCGTGGATTAGGCCATCTACAAGGGCTGAGTACACATGTTGAGGGCTGGATTTAATCTACAAGATGTCATTTTTATGTTGTCCTCATCCAATGACCAAGAATGGAAGAGCACAACTCATCCAAGGGTAGGCACTCAAGGGGGCAAGCAAGGGTGTGCATGGGATTGGTCCTCTTTGGCATCTAAGGGCTGAGGTTACTACAAGGCTGAGTACACATATTAAGGGCCGCTATCAATTGGCAAGATGACATTTTTATGTTGTCATCAAAATATCTTAATCTAAGGGCCAAGATTGGAGGAGAAAAAGTGCAAATTTCATTCAATAGTGGAGAAGCCATCCGGCCAAAGCTAAAGATGGGGGGTTGGTTTTATTTTTTTAGAGGTTTTTTGGTTGGAAATAGTAGCTAATTTGGCAAAAAAAAGTTTTTGAAAGAAAGAAAAAAAAGGTTTTCAATAGAGAGCTTGAAGGTAGTCATCTCTACCAAGCTCTAGCATAGCTTTCTTCTTGTTTTCCATGGTGTTTTATTGATTTTCTATCATGTTTTCCTATTACATTTTTCATAGAAATAAAGTTTTTAATGTTTACTTATGTTTTCATCTCTTCTTCTTCATTAAAATGGTGGAAAACAATTTTTTTTTATGGTTTCATGCTTGGCCGAAAATGGCATGTTTGCTTGCCTTGGTTTTCTTTTTTCTTTCTTCCTTGCATGTTGTTGTGAAAAATGATTTTTAGAAGGTTTTAGAGTATTCTAAGGTTCTGATTTTTTACAAAAGATGAAGCAAAAAGGTTGAAATGGCTACATGATCTTGGCTAGACCAAGTGACCATGGTTAGGAGAGAGGCTATGCCCATTTTTACCTACCATGAAGCTACCTTAATTTTGCTGTTTAGCATGGTTTATTTTCTGATTTTTGAAATGGAAAAGCTTCATGATCTTGGCAAAACCAAGTGATTATGGTTAGGTGAGAGGCTACGCCCATTTTATACCAACCATGGAGCTTAACTTTCCTTGTTTTATTTACTAGTTTTGCTTGTCATTTGCTTTGCATGTCTATGTTTAATATTTTTATATGTTCTTGACATCATTTTCTATGCTATATTTACTTATATATTTCTATTCCATGCTTAATCATTTTTCTTGCACTTTCGGCCATTGTGTTCATGCTCATATTGTGCATACTTTTTTTTTTATGTATCATGTCTTATTTTATAAATATGTTTGCATTTTTCATATATTGTCATATGGTCATTCGGCCTCTTCATGCATCCCTTCCCTTGTCATGCACATGCATTTTGTTTAGGTAACATGCTTTGCATTATCATATCTTGAAATTGTGTATTAGTTGCTGTTTGTTCCAGCATTGACATTAGTTTCATGGGTCATTGTATGTTCATAGTATTGCTATGCATGTTTATTACATTTTAGGTCTAGGCCATGTTGATATTGCCATGCATATTGGGTCTTAAATCATATTGGTATTGCCATACATTGCTATGCTACTTAGGTCTTAGGTTGCATTACCATTTTCAAGCATATTCATAACATATTAGGTCCAAGTCATATTTGCATTATCAAGCATTGCATGCATATTAAGTTAGGATAGCATTTATTGCCATGCAAACTCATGCTAGGCATTTAGGTTGTCTTGAATTGTCATGCATTTCCTTTACCATTTAGACCTTTAGACAATGCATTTCATACATTTCATTTTCTGTATGTTCATGCATTCCATGTAATTGCCACATGATTTATGACTTAGGCCAATCAATGGCTCCAAGTCATGCTCTCTTGAGCATACTTGTGGAAAATTAAGGAATTGTCAAGTTGATTATTCTACCTTTGTGATTTTTTTTACTTAGCCAATTTTTGTCCAAGGTTTTTAAATGTTTTAGCTACTATCCTTAGGTCTTTAGGATGACCTCCAACAATTTCTACTTTGATTTTTGAATGAATTTATCAAAGGCAAAAAATGTGTTTTGACAAAAAAAGAAAATTCTGCCAGTACTCGAACTTCTCTGATTTTTCTAAGCAATCGTCTTTAATAAAAAAATTAAGCCAATTTTTATCGTGTAGATTTACATGTTCTGAGTCTCTGGTAATTTTTTTAGATTTTTTTGGATTTTTAAAAATAGGCAAAAAAATCATGTGACAAAACCGGACGGTAGAGGCAGATTTGAAATCAAAAGAGAAATAATGGTTGAATTTGGCTAAGGCATTTAGAGGGGGCTGGGTAGAAGCTTTAGCTACTGTCTTAGGGTAGTTTCTAAGCCTTTTTTAAACTTTAAAAGTGATTTTATAAATCTCGGGTTAAGGGCGGTCAAGTCCGAGATTTTAAACTTAGGAAATTAGAGCCATTTCAAAAGGGTTTGGTAGGGGTTCTTAATCTTTATTCAAGTTTTTCCTCAAAAATGTTTTCAAACAATCACAAAGTTTTGTTTTTTTAGAAAATCTAATTAGACATATTTTCCTAAGGTAGCCGGATATCTTTTTAGATATACGGATTTCTTTATTTAGAGGAAAAAATACATTTTCATGCATTGCATTTTCCATGTTCATGCATTTTATTTAAATGTGTGATTTTTGCTATGATATTTTCCATTGTATTATTATTATTTTGATTCACATTTTATGATCTTATATTGTTTGCCATATGATTTTGAATATTTCATGATATCCCATATTTTTTTATTTAGTCATTTATTTTTGCCACATTATTTAGCATATACTATGTTCATGCATTTTTTTATTTTATTTTCATGCATATTTTATGATAGCATTATTTTATGTTTCATGTCATTTTTTTTGTTATTTAGATCATATTCCATGTCATTTAGGTTATTTTATTTATAATATGCCATGTCATTTAAATTATGCCATATATTTAGGTTGCATTATATTATCTAGACTTTGTTATGTCATTTTATTTATGTCATACATGTTCATGTTCATATTTTTAAATGTTTTGAAAAAGACAATGATTTTCAATAAAATTAAAGATATTCCCGAGTTAAAATAATTCATGAGTTCTCTACCGGGTTTGCTGGAGGGAATATAATCAATTATCATTAGTAAATGAATATCTTTCTTTCAAAAAACGAGAATGATTCGAAAAGTTTTCCAAATGAATAAAATTTTTCATATTTTGCCGATTTTGTCGAGGAATATAGGAAAATTTTGGATTAATAAATTCCGGATCCTTTTCAATAAAAAATGGAATTATTTTTCTAAATTGGGAATTAACTTGAAATACAAATTAAAAACCAACTTTTTACCGAGATTTGAGATAACACATGATTAATAAGGTACCGTTTTATACGGGCGTTATCGGGGTGCTAATCCTTCCCCGCACGTAACCGAGTCCCGAACTCGATTCTTCGATTTTCTTTGGTTTATAACGCAGACTTGAAATTTGTTTTAAAAAATGTTTTAATTAATTTTAAAATGTTTTATAAAACTGGTTTTAATAGGTGGCCGATCACACCTAGCTAAAAAAAGATTGGTGGAGACTCCATGTCTTTTTATGAGGCCGTTTTCATACCCTCGACCTTTTATTTCAATCTAGAGAAATTAAGTCATCTTTTCCTCTACTTCTGTTTCCCCCTCACTCGAACGGGTCCCCCGCGATTCGGGATCACGTATCGACAGCTTGGCGACTCCACTGGGGACTATTAGAGAGTCAGGCCTAGAATTAGTCGTGTGTTATCAAAGTCTCGATTTTGTTGGTTTAATTGGTATTTAATTTTAATTCTTATATTTTTTAAAATAAAGGAGAATTTTGAAAATAATAAAATGTTTTAAATATGTTCATTTTCATTCACATGCATTTCATTATTGTTTTCTAGTTATTTAATGTTGTATATTACTATTGTTTGTTGGTTAATGCGTTACACTATTCTTGATCATTGTTTTAATAAATTGTTGGGGTATTTAGGATAAGGGGTGTGCAATAGGTGATGAAAGGTTTGTTGTTCCTCCGCACACACTATATTTGCATTTGCATAACATGAACTCTCAACCCGGGTTCTGTCCTTTTAAGTGGGAGTACAGTAACTACGCCTTCGTGATTATCCTCTGTATGGGCTAATGAAACACTTTCGAGTATAAAGTACCTAAAGCCTTCGAGATGATCCTCCGTATGGGCTTAGGAAAATATACTCTAACGAATTGAACCCGCTTTTATCGGGGTGCCTTACTAGCCTTCACTGGCGACACTAAGGAGCAATTCGGGGTCTTTAGAACCGATTCACCCTCATATAGGAAACCTAGGCGAAGCCATGCCAGATTTTCATTAGATACATCGAAGATAGAAACACATGGAGGGACATTTCTAAACCTTTTGTTACCTATTTTACACTCTGAATAAGGGTTGTAGATTGGGCAATGATGTACGTACACCGCCAGTAATAAGTTTAATATCCCACTCTGAAGGTATCGTGATGCCTAGATAAGTCAATAATATTGGGGCAAGTGTTCACTAGCTTTTTTTAAAAGAAATTGAAAATATCAAAACATTCTTTTTCAAAAATTTTTGCATTTTGCACATTTCATACATGTGTGAATAGAGCATGTATATTTATCGTTGTATTTTTATCTCATTCTAAGCAATAAACAGTTGGTAATAATAATCTCATTTGGTGATTTCATAAACTGGTAGTGTTACATGAACATTTGCATATTATACCATAATAGGATCCATTATTCCAAAATTCTTTTGAAAATAATGTGTGGTTTTTCATAGAGAAAACATGTTTCAAAAAATTGTAGATTAAATGTGGAGGCAAATCTTGCATATTGAGATTTTTGAATAATCAAAATTTGGTCCCACCATTTTTGTGTAGCCATTGATTTCTTTGTATATACCATGGTGTTAATTCATTTATTCTTTGCATGTATCATTTTGACATCATGTTACAGTCATAAATGTATGCTCATTCATTGTAGAATATAGTCATAGGTAGCATAATTTTTCTGTATATACCCATGCAGTAATTTGCTTATTCTTTACATGCATCATGTTGGCATCAGGTTGCACACATGGCATACATAGTCGTCATAATTTCTTTGAACGCTTCATGCATTAATCATTAGTATATTCATGCATATAGGAATAGAGCCTGTACATTCATAATTGTATTCTTAAATCTCATGACATTTTCATTTGCATGAAAGGGGTTCGAGATATGAGGAAAGAATCGGAGGAACGAGTGGGTGCTTTGGAACGAAATCAAGAGGAGTTTGGACATGAACTCCAGGAGTTGAAGGAACAACTTGCCAAATTTATGAAAATGTTTGAGGATATGGGTAAGGGTAAAGGGGAATTTTCTTAGGGTTCTTCATCACTTTTGGATCAACCAAAACCTTCAGGTCCAGAACATACAATCCTTTCTAGATCCTGCACTTGCCAGTGTTACAAAGGGTGCAACCCTGATGAAATAGTGGACAAAATCATGAAAATGATTAAACCAGAGAGCCTGATACCAAAGACTGAAATCACCAATCCTGTACCATACCTGCAAACTACTCTAAGTCCAAACCAGTATCCCTACCCTGCTATGTCTCAATTGTCCACTGGGATGATCACTACGGGACCCCTGAATCCCAATCCATCACCACCAACTGGTAGTTTGTACTATTTCCCTCATCAATCACCTTATCAAGCATCCGGGATAGGAACCTCGAGCTATATACAACCTCCAAGGGTCCCGTGTCCAAATCCATACCCTTGCCTTGTTATTCCACCATCTCCCCATGCAAACACTCCGATGCAAGCCTTAGCGCCACCATCAAGTGCCTCAACTCCTAGGCCCTGTGTGACTAAGAAACAACCACAGGATAAAACCCAAAGGCATTTTGATCCTATTCCAATCATCTATCAAGAACTTTTCCCAATGTTGGTCAGAAATCACCTAGTTGCCTATGTGCCGTTGAAACCCCTGTCACCACCATACCCCAAGTATAACCCTAATGCAAGATGTGATTATCATTGTGGAACTGTTGGGCATAGCATTGAGCACTACAATGCACTCAAGAACAAAGTAAAATCTCTTATAGATGTCAAGTGGTTGGATCCAACGATGCTGATTGATTGAGGACCAGGAAAGGGTAATTAGGATTGGGAGATTTACAGTAATGATGTGGAAGGACTTCAATCTTATAGGATGTAGTAGGATTTCACTTTTCCAGTAGCCGATTCTTATAGCCTTAGGATGCCAGGAAGAATAAAGTGCTTGTAAACATAGTTTTAACCACTGCTCATGATTTTGTAAACATGGTTTATACCATTGTGAATGTTGATTTGGGAATGAATTGGTTGTGCTTCAATTTATGAGATGTTGATGATTAAGTTCCTCTGATTTTTATTTCCTCCGTGATATCTTCCCCTTTGCATTTTGCATCCGATCAATTATTTGTCATACCATACATTCATACATGCATCTTGGTAGCATCAGGTGGTATTCATGACAAACATAGTCAACATGATTTTTCTATATGTTCATGCACTAATTTGCTTATTACATACATCATGTTAGCATTAGGTCGCATTCATAACACACATGGTCAGAATGAGTTTCTCTGTATATTCTCTGTGTCAATCATTCATTGTTTACATGCATCATAATTGACATCATATTGCACTCATAATGTATACGATTATTCATTGGAAAATACGCTTAAATATACATGGTCATTCTTTGCATATATCCATGCATTGATTTGATTAGTCTTTGATTGCAGCATGTTGGCATCGTGATTGCATTATAGTCAGCATGTTTCCACTATATATGTCCATACATCATATTGTTTAGGCTTCACGTGCATCAAATTGCATTCATAACTCCTTCATCATGACATGCACTTGGGGGGAATAAAACAGAAGTTGGCTTGGCTCTAAGAGTCTTTGAAAGAATTTCCATTTCAAATCAGAGGTATAAGAAGTAATGAGTACCCTTTTTAATAGAGGCTAGTGCTATGGAGAATGAACAAGTTGCCCGAATGAAAAAAATGGAAAGGGTACAGGAAGAATTGCGAGAACAGCTGGAAAAGTCTCAAGCAGAATCTAAGGATCAAATGACTAAATTGATGGAGCTGATATCCGCCGTAATCAAGGGAAAAGGATATACTGAAAACTTTGCCACAAGAGAAAGGTTAGAGGCACAAAAGGGTCAGAATGAGGTCGTAATGATGGATGGCCAGAACACAGTTAACCCCAGCAACACCCTGAACTTAGACGACCCAGTTGAATGGGAAAAGTTGAAAATGGTTGAGTCAAATATGGCTGAGTTGAAAGATTCCCGAGGGAAATATCAGTTGTAAGATGAAAGGCTCCGAGCAGTAGAAAATACAGACGTATTCGAGAGTGTGGATGCGAAAGAACGATGCTTGGTCCTCAAGTTAGTCATTCCTCCTAAATTCAAAGTCCCTGACTTTGTGAAATATGACGAGACGACCGATCCATCAACCCACATCACCATGTTTTGCCGAAAGATGGCAAGTCACATAGATAATGATAAGCTTTTGATTCACTACTTTTAGGATAGCCTCAACTGGTCCGCAATTAGGTGGTATAGTCAGTTGAGCAAGGAGCAGATGCACTCTTGGAATGATTTGGCCAGGGCTTTTCTAACCCAGTACAAGCATGTGACCGACATGACACCTGACCGTCTCACCATGCAAAATATGGAGAAAAAGGTTATTGAGAGCTTCAAAGAGTATGCTCAGAGGTGGAGGAACATGGCCACCCAAGTACAACCGCCCTTAACTCAGAAGGAAACCACTGTCCTTTTTGTGAATACACTACAGGCCCCATACTACGATAGACTTGTTGGCAACACCACGAAGAAATTTTTGGATATGGTAATCTCTGGGGAAATGATTTAAAATGCTATCAAGGTTGGAAAGCCCGAAGGAGGTAAAACATTTTATGCAGAGAGAAACATAACGCCCAAAAAGAAAGAGAAAGATGTCCAAGCTGTGGGAGACTTTGCCCCGTATATTTCAGTTACTTCATACCAACCACCTTGTCCTTCTACAAACTATGTATCTCGGGATTCATACTTATACCCGATGGCCTCTCAGAATCTAGTAAATTTTCAACCTTTGTCAGCCAGAGAAAACTGAAAAATATCCGAAAAAGAGATCAGTTTGAGCCACTCCCCATGTCTTACTCTGAACTATTACCCCAGCTGGTCGAAGAGCAACTCCTCACTAAAGTTCCAGTGGAGCCTATCCAACCCCCATATCCGAGCTAGTATGACGAGAATGCGTATTGTGATTATCATTCTGGGATCCAAGGACATTCCACAGAAAATTGTTTATGTGTGAAACGGAAGGTTCAAGCACTCATCAATAAAGGACAGTTAGATGTGGGGAAGAAACAAAGGTCAGACAGCAGGGAGAATCTTCTGAATGGGAATGATGAGACCATTGTGGATGCCATAATAGGGGAAGAAGATGGAAAGGTCAAAAAGAGTACCGAGGAATAGCCAGTTTGAATTAGGGAGAACATGTCAAGGGGAAGTTTTTTATGCATTTAGTTTCATACCTCATGATGAAAACACTTGTCTTATGTTAACATCCCTATGAAATAAATGAATTTTGAATGTTTTTATGTTTGTTGTGTTTTAACAATAACTGGAATGTGCAAAAACAAGCATTAAGGAGGTTCTAATAATGGATAGTCTCGAGAATATTGATGATCATTGTTAGAAATGACCCAATATCTTCCCTCTTTTGGGATTTCCATATGTCTAAATCCCTAAAACTAAGATCACTTGAAAGATCTAATGCTTCAAGGAATATGATTGATTAAACTTCATAAACCATTGTCATAGCATGAATAAGCAAAGATGTAAATCCTAGTCTAGGCCATGAACAAAGGAACGAACATTTTGAAATTTTTTTAAATTGCTTGAAATTCAAACAAATGAGACATTCTTTCAAGAATCTAGATTTTGGTAAATTGATGTATGTCAAGATTGTGCTAAAACCATTCATGACCTTTACCAATAACCACAAAACACTAATTACCCCAAATATCACTTCATGATTGACACCCTCGGACACAATGATTAAACTAGATTATCCCATGTCCCAGATAAAACCCGTTTTTGGATCGTATTTTCCTTGTCCTTTCAAAGAACTCATATTTGAAACTCAGCCTTTTTAAAATAGACCTAGACTTGCTATGTTACTCGTTGATACGAATTCTCATGGTTAATCAAACTGGGGCATCATACGTGGAAACGATGGTTATATGGTGAAAACGGATGGACTAACGCATGAATCATTAGGGCATGCGACAAAAAAGAAAAACAAAAAAGACAAAAAAACAAAACAAAAAAACAAAAAACAAAAAACAAAACAAAACAAAACAAAATAAAAATTGTGATATCATGCATATGAGAATTCGAATGATTCCAAAGTGCAAAATGAAATTCTGAATATCTATTTACCCTAGGGATTGCTTTTCAATGTAAATATTCGTGCTTGACATGAGAAATGGCCATCTTTCATGTCCCCGTCACAAAAAGAAATTATCCATAGTCACCTCTTTTGAGCCGAAAGAATTCTTTCTTCTTTAAACCCTGATCAAGGATTACCCTCTACACTAGGGGGCAAATGCGAGGAAAGATCTTCTCAAAGATCACGAGAAAATGAGTATTAGCTCAAAAACAGATACAAAGCAAATGGAGCTCGATCAAATACGGGCTCACTCTGTCAAAGAAAAAGAAAAAGGAAAAGATGGCTAAATGAAAGCCAAGAAAAACAAAAGAAAAACGCACAAAAAAAGTGTGTGTGAAAAAGCGATGGCAAATGAAAGCCAAAAGCAAGGAAGAAAAAGAGCAAAAAGTCAAAAAAGGAATGAAAAGTCCAAAAAGGGCTAAAAGTTTCAAAGAGAATCCTCCTTAAGAAATGATTCTTGATCTGATTACCCTCAAACACATATTTTGGGCCTATTTATCCTTTCTTTCTGAACCCTGAGCCATGGTCTACATTACGTGCTTTAAAAGTCCATTTTGATCAAGCATGAATATTTAACTTGAAGGGTTTTTTCCTCAGATTTTATCCCATCTCATCGAATTATCATTTCACTAAGGAAGAATTTAGATTTCTCAAATGCATGGTAAAGCAATGAAAAAAAGGAAAAAAAAAAGTAGAGAGAATGGGACTCTAGGGTGAAAACTCGAAAACGGACGATCTAGAGTAAAATGAGAATTTTTGATACCATCTATGATAGTGCCGATACCACAAAAGAGAAGATCATCTTAAAGAAGTGGTCATCGAGGAACATCTAGGAATTCCTGAACCTCCCAAATTGTCAACTCTCATTTGGATGATTGATTTCAAAAACTGAAACTTTTTTTCTCCAAAATCAATTTTGCAATTTAAACATGCCAGCCAATCTTGACGCTTGTCAAAATACCTTGATATAGAAACTAAAAGAAAGTTGAATTTGTCTGGTTCTCAATGAATTCATGATTTATAAAATCTGTTCCATTTGTGAGCCTAGAAGGAGCATACATTTTTTGTTGTGAAGTTTTCCTGGAAAAACCAAATTCATGTTGTACCAAGCCTTGTCAATTCAAGTTGAAAAACCCAAATTGACACTTAGGAAAATTTCTAACAGTGATCATCAGTCTTTAAAAGATTTGTACATTACACACTGTGAGGTTAAAATTTTTGACTCAGAAGTTTTCATAAAATAAGCAAAATTGTTTTTCAAAAAGAGAAAATAAAAATATTTTTGAAATACCCATTTTTGATGTTAATATGAGATAAGGGTTTTCCTAACTCAAAGGTGTGGAACTATTAGGGTTAACTTTGACTTCCAAATATGAGAAGAAGAAATAAAACTCGACAAGTATACTTTTGTCAATAAGAGTTTGAAAACTGTTAGGGCATAGAGAATAGCCAAAGATTGAAAAATGCATTGAAGATATAATCTGATTTGAAGAGGAAAAATGAATTGGAAAGGCTAAGCCAAAATCTAGAAAAATGATCAGGGGAATTTGCATCACTCATGAGCATTCATCTATTTATTAAGCTTTGCATCTGCACCGTGTCAGCAAATATTTGCATAATTCATGAGTATTTGTATTTGCACTATTCCATGAGCATCTGCATTCTATCTTTATAAGTACATCCTTCATAGATATTTGCATTCGCATCATCTCAAGTAAGTGAATCATTTCTAGGATCATTGCATCTTCATTATAGCTGCAATTACACCATTCATGAACCATTTACATGAACATGATTCGTAGGGACATTTGCATCTGCATTTAGAAGCATTTGCATCAATCCAAGATATATGTATCATTTCAAGAAGCATTTGCATCATTCCAAGATATTTGCATTTACATCATGAAGCATTTTTATTCTCTCTCAAATCCTTCAGGTTAATTTCTAGGTCATTTCAATTTCTGGTTCCATCCAGATCATTTTCAGATTTCTGGTTTCACCCCATGCCTTTAACCTCTGGTTTCATCCAAATCTTTTTTAAATTTCTGGTTTCACCCATTCCTTTAATCTCTGGTTCCATCGGGATCATTTTCAAATTTCTAGTTTCACCCATGCCTTTAATCTCTGGTTCCATCCAGATCATTTTCAAATTTATGGTTTCACCCATGCCTTTAATTTCTAGTTCCATCCATATCATTTTCAAATTTCTGGTTTCACCCATTCCTTTAATCTCTGGTTTCATCTAGATCTTTTTCAAATTTTTGGTTTCACATATGCCTTTTTAATCTCTGGTTTCATCCAGATCTTTCTCAATTTTCTGGTTTCATCCATATCATTTCAACTTCTGGTTTTATCCGGATCTTTTCAATTTTTGGTTTCATCCTGATATTTTTTAATATTCTAGTTTCACCCATGCTTTTCAATTTCTGGTTTCATCCAGATTATTTTCAAATTTCTGGTTTCACCCATGCTTTTCAATTTCTGGTTCCATCCAGATCATTTTTAAATTTCTGGTTTCACCCATGTTATCTCAATTTTCTGGTTTCACCTATGCCTTTTTAATCCCTGGTTTCATCCAGATCTTTTTCAATTTTCGGTTTCATCCATGCGGGTAAGGCCTCCGGGCTCCATTTTTAAGACCTTCGGGCATAATTTTTCAAATCACGGGTAAAGCCTTCTGGCACCATTTTTTAAGACCTTCGGGTATAATTTTTCAAACACAGGTAAGGCCTCCAGGCACCATTTTTAAGACCTTCAGGCACCATTTTTAAGACCTTCGGGCATAATTTTTCAAATCACGGGTAAGACCTTCGGGCATAATTTTTCAAATCACGGGTAAGGCCTCCGGGCACCATTTTTAAGATCTTCAGGCATAATTTTTCAAATCACGGGTAAGGCCTTCGGGCACCATTTTTAAGACCACTGGGCACTATTTTTAAGACCTTCGGGCATAATTTTTCTTTTGCAAATCGAACTCGTTTCCTTAAAATGGATCGAGCCTTGATTAGTCAGGGAATTCAACTTAAGGACAAAGTCTTCAATTTACAGCTTTTTGAAAACAAAAAAAAATTATGAAAAAATTATGAAAAAGAAAACTCCCTTTCCCTTCTCTTCACATGGATTTCACTAACCAGACAAAATTAGTGTTTGTTTATCTTTGCCTGATTTCTGATTCTCAGCAATAACCAAAGAGGGGCAGCTGTAGACATCTAATTTTGCCCAAACCCCTAAATCAGGTATATTTTCTTCCTAAATTGATGTTTTAGAATGATAAAAGGCTTTTCTCATCCTGCAGGTGTTACTCCCAGACTTAGTCTACGAAAGCAAACAGAAAAAGTCAAACACGAAAAAAGTCAACCCCGAAAAAAGTCAACCCCAAAAAAGTCAACTTCTAAAAAAGTCAACCCACTTTCAAAATCAAGATTTGAGGTTCAATTGAAAAACGGTGAAAGAATTTTGATAATCCGAGGTCTACATTGAAAGATATGGAGGTCGAAAGTTGGGCTAAGGAATCGCAGTAGAAAAAAAAAAAACCCTAGTTCGAGAAATTTGGGGAAAAGTGCTTAAATGATAAAATTGGTGGGAATTGAAGGTTCCCAATGAAAGATAAGTACTGACTACAGGTAATGGAGAAGCCACATGGAAGAAAAACTGATAGAAAAGTCAATTCGGAAGAAAACTGGGAAGGGTTTTTTGGTGGTTTCGATGAAATTTGGAAGAATTACACAAATGGCCCGATTCAGTAGATATAAAGCCTCTAATTAATGAGGAATATTTAAACAAGGATAGCCCAAGGCTCAATTTGAAGAAAATCTAAAAATCGGACTTGTTTTGAGCAAAATCGGGTTTCGGAGGCAAAAAGGCAAAATTGGAAAATTTGAGGAAAATAGCAAATGAACTCCAAAAATTCTGAAAATTTGCAAATCTCATTCTTCAATCATTTCGAAGAGATTGGCGAAAGAAAATCTTGATTCAGAGTTCGTTTGCAAAATGGCCAAATGACGGGTCCACTATGTAGAAATTCAATAGGATAAATCTCGGAATAATAGCAAACGGGTTCCAAAAATTCTAAAAATTTACAGATCTCATTTTTAAATTATTTGGAAGATATTGGCGAAATAAAATCTTGATTCGGAGTTCGTTTGCAAAATTTCCAAATCCCGGGTCTTCTATGTAGTAATTCAAGTAGATAAATCCCGAAAAAAGTAGTAAATGAGCTCCAAAAATTATGAAAACATCAAGATCACATTTTTAAAGTATTTGGAAGATATTGCTAAAAAAAATCTGGATTTGGAGCTCGTTTAAAAAATGGTAAAGTTCGGGTGCATAAAAGTGGCAATTTCGAAAATAAATCCGAAATAAATAGCGAATGGACTCGAAATTTTTTGAAAACTTCCAAAATTCAAATTTTTATTATTTTGGAAGTATTTAAAAAATAAAATTTGAATTTGGAGTCCGTTTTCTATTTATTTAGGTTCGGGGGGCAAAAAGATTATTTCACCAAAGAAACCAAAAAGGGCAAATTTGTAATTGAGAAAAATATGAAAGAATAAGGAATTGCTAGGATTTTTATTCCCTTGGTCAGCCAGCATAGAGGAGAAGAAGGAAGCTTGAACAATTTAATTCCCTAGTCACTATCAAGCCACATGCTACCACTAACACCTTGCAAATGGTCCCCCTTCATCCAATGGCTTATGTGCCTTGTAGGAAAGTTGAATGCACCCTCCAATGGCCAAGTTTAGATGCCAAGATGACATTTTTATTTGACATGAAATAACCCTCATCTAATGGCCAAGAATAGAAGAAAAAAGATGAGCACAATTCATCCAAGGGTGAGCATCCATTCGGTCAAGCAAGGGAGTGCATGGGATTGTCTCTTTTCATCCAATGGCTTAGGCCATCTACAAGGGCTGAGTACACTTGTTGAGGGCTGGATTTAATCTACAAGATGTCATTTTTATGTTGTCCTCATCCAATGACCAAGAATAGAAGAGCACAACTCATCCAAGGGTAGGCACTCAAGGGGGCAAGCAAGGGAGTGCATGGGATTGGTCCTCTTTTGCATCTAAGGGCTGAGGTTACTATAAGGGCTGAGTACACATCTTAAGGGCTGCTACCAATTGGCAAGATGACATTTTTATGTTGTCATCAAAATATCCTAATCTAAGGGCCAAGATTGGAGGAGAAAAAGTGCAAATTCCATCCAATGATGGAGAGGCCATTCGGCCAAGGCTAAACAGGGGGGGTTGGTTTCATTTTTTCAGAGGTTTTTTAGCTGGAAACAGTAGCTAATTTGAAAAAAAAAAGGTTTGAAAGAAAGAAAGAAAAAGGTTTTCAATAGAGAGCTTGAAGGTAGTCATCTCTACCAAGCTCTAGCATAGCTTTCTTCTTGTTTTCTATGGTGTTTTCTTGATTTTCTATCATGTTTTCTTACTACATTTTTCATAGAAATAAAGTTTTTAATGTTTACTTATGTTTTCATCTCTTATTCTTCATTAAAATGGTGGAAAACAATTTTTTTATGGTTTCATGCTTGGCCGAAAATGTCATGTTTGCTTGCCTTGGTTTTCTTTTTTCTTTCTTCCTTGCATGTTGTTGTGAAAAATGATTTTTAGAATATTTTTAGAGTATTCTAAGGTTCTGATTTTTTACAAAAGATGAAGCAAAAAGGTTGAAATGGCTACTTGATCTTGGCTAGACAAAGTGACCATGGTTAGGAGAGAGGCTATGCCCATTTTTACCTACCATGAAGCTCACCTTAATTTTGTTGTTTAGCATGGTTTATTTTCTGATTTTTGAACTGGAAAGGCTTCATGATCTTGGCAAAACCAAGTGATTATGGTTAGGTGAGAGGCTATGCCCATTTATACCAACCATGGAGCTTAACTTTCCTTGTTTTATTTACTAGTTTTGCTTGTCATTTGCTTTGCATGTCTATGTTTAATATTTTTATATGTTCTTGACATTATTTTCTATGCTATATTTACTTATATATTTTTATTCTATGCTTAATCATTTTTCTTGCACATTCGGCCATTGTGTTCATGCTCATATTGTGCATATTTTTTTTATGTATCATGTCTTATTTTATAAATATGTTTGCATTTTTCATATATTGTCATATGGTCATTGGGCCTCTTCATGCATCCCTTGCCTTGTCATGCACATGCATTTTGTTTAGGTAACATGCTTTGCATTATCATATCTTGAAATTGTGTATTAGTTGCTGTTTGTTCCAGCATTGACATTAGTTTCATGGGTCATTATATGTTCATAGTATTGCTATCCTTGTTCATTACATTTTAGGTCTAGGCCATGTTGATATTGCCATGCATATTGGGTATTAAATCATATTGGTATTGCCATGCATTGCGAAAGAAAATGTGTTTTGACAAAACTTTTTTTTCACCTAGTACTCGAACTTCTCTGATTTTTCTGGGCAATCGTCTTTAATCAGAAAATTAAGACAATTTTTTATCGTGTATATTTACATGTTTTGAGTCTCTAGTATTTTTTTATATTTTTTTGGATTTCTAAAAATAGGCAAAAAAATCGTGTGACAAAACTGGACAGTAGTGGCAGATTTGAAATCAAAAGAGAAATAATGGTTGAATTTGGCTAAGGCATTTAGAGGGTGCTGGGTAGAAGCTTTAGCTACAGTCTTAGGGTAGTTTCTAAGCCTTTTTAAACTTTAAAAGTGATTTTATAAATCTCGGGTTAAGGGCGGTCAAGTCCGGGATTTTAAACTTAGAAAATTAGAGCCATTTCAAAAGGGTTTGGTATGGGTTCTTAATCTTTATTCAAGTTTTTCCTCAAAATTGTTTTCAAACAATCACAAAGTTTTGTTTTTTTAGAAAATATAATTTGACATATTTTCCTAAGGTAGCCGGATATCTTTTTAGATATACGAATTTCCTTATCTAGAGGAAAAAATACATTTTCATGCATTGCATTTTCCATGTTCTTGCATTTTATTTAAATGTGTTATTTTTGCTATGATATTTTCCATGGTATTATTATTTTAATTCACATTTTATGATCTTAAATTGTTTGCCATATGATTTTGAATATTTCATGATATCATATTTTTTTTATTTAGTCATTTATTTTTGCCACATTATTTAGCATATACTATGTTCATGCATTTTTTATTTTATTTTCATGCATACTTTATGATAGCATAATTTTGTGTTTCATGTCATTTTTTTTTTTGTTATTTAGATCATATTCCATGTCATTTACGTTATTTTATTTATAATATGCAATGTCATTTAAATTATGCCATATCATTTAGGTTGCATTATATTATCTAGACTTTGTTATGTCATTTTATTTATGTCATACATGTTCATGTTTATATTTTTAAATGTTTTGAAAAAGACAATGATTTTTAATTAAAAAAAAAGATATTCCCGAGTTAAAATAATTCATGAGTTCTCTACCGGGTTTGCTGGAGGGAATATCATCAATTATCATTAATAAATGAATATCTTTCTTTCAAAAAAACGAGAATGATTCGGAAAGTTTTCCAACTGAATAAAAATTTCCATATTTTGCCGATTTTATCGGGGAATATAGGAAAATTTTGAATTAATAAATTTCGGAACCTTTTCAATAAAAATGGAATTATTTTTCTTAAAATTGGGAATTAACTTGAAATACTAAATTAAAAACCAACTTTTTACCTAGATTTGAGATAACACATGATTAATAAGGTACCGTTTTATACGGGCATTGTGGGGGTGCTAATCCTTCCCCGCACGTACCGAGTCCCGAACCCGATTCTTCGATTTTCTCTGATTTATATCGCAAACTTGAAATTGGTTTTAAAAATGTTTTAATTAATTTTAAAATGTTTTATAAAACCGGTTTTAATAGGTGGCCAATCACACCTAGCTGAAAAAATATTGGTGGCGACTCCATGTCTTTTTACGAGGCCGTTTTCATACCCTCGACCTTTTATTTCAATCTAGAGGAATTAAGTCGTCTTTTCCTCTGCTTCTGTTTCCCCTTCACTCGAACGGGTCCCCCATGATCCGGGATCACGTATCGACATGAGGACCATTTGTATGTACACCATTCAACATCTACATCTTATCCAACATCTGCATCAGCATCAAGAAACATTTGCATCAATTCAAAACATTTACATTTGCAAAATGAGGTATGTGCATCCTGTTAATCATTTGCACCAGCATCAAAAAGCATTCGCATCTTCTCAAAATCTTCAGGTTAATTTTCAACAATTCTTCAAAGATCCTTGTTAAGACCTCTGGGCATCATTTTTAAAGTCGCATACAGTGCATTTTTCCAAATCATGGGTAAGGCCTCCGGGCACCATTCTTAAGACCTCCGGGCATCATTTTTAAAGTCGCATATAGCTCATTTTTTCCAAATCACGGATAAGGCCTCCTGGCACCATTTTTAAGACCTCCGAGCACTATTTTTCAGACCTTCAGGCATAATTTTCACTTTGAAAAATTGAACCCGTTTCCTTAAGATGGGCCGAGCCTTGATAAGTCAGGGAACTCAATTTAAGGAAAAAATCTTCAATTTACAACTTTTTCAAAAAAAAAAATGAAAAATGAATGAAAATTGATGAATGAAAACCCTTTCCCTTTCCTTCACATGTGATTTCACTAACCGAAAAAAATTAGTGTTTGTTTAACTTTGCCTGATTCCTGATTCTCAGCAATAGTTAAAAAGAGGCAGCTGTAGACACCTAATTTTGTTCAGACCACTAAAACAGGTATATTTTCTTCCTAAATTGATGTTTCAGAATGCAAAAAGACTTTTTTCATCCTACAAGTGGTACTTTGTGACTTAGTCTAAGAAGGAAAGCATAAAAATTCAAACTTGAAAAAGTCAACCCTAGAATAGTCAACCTCAAAAAGTCAACTACTGAAAAACTCAACCCACTTTTAAAATCAAGATTTGAAGTTCTATTGAAAAATGGTGAAAGAATTTTGATAATCCGAGGTCTACATTGAAAGATATGGAGTTCGAAAGTTGGGTTACGGAGATTCAGTACAAAGGAAACCCTAGTTCGAAAATTTTGGGGAAAATTGGTTAAACAGTCAAATTGGTCAAAATTGAAGGTTCCAAATGAAAGATAAGCAATGACTACGGGTAATGGAGAAGATACTTGGAAGAAAAACTGAAAGAAAAGTCAATCCGGAAGAAAATCGAGAATTAGGGTTTTTGGTGGATTTTGGTGAAATTGGGGAAAATTGCAGAAATGGCCCGATTCGATAAAACTAAAGCCCCTAATTGATGAGGAGTAAACAAGGATAGCCAAAGGATCAGTTTGAAGAAATTCCGAGAAAAAAGCCGATTGGAGGGAAAACGGAAAAACGAGGAAATTCCTGACACTAGAAAAAAGGAAAAAAATCGAAAGGGAATTTGATCATAAAAATTGGGCATTTTCGGACCAGTTCCAATTCAATATATGAAAAGGGCCCAGGAAAAGAAAATCTGAAAATCGGACTTGTTTTGAGCAAAACCGGACTTTGGAGGCAAAATGGAAAATTTGGAAAATTTGGGAAAAATAGCAAATGAGCTCCAAAAATTCTGAGAATTTGTAGATCTCATTCTTAAATCATTTCGAAGTGATTGGCGAAAGAAAATTTGGATTCAGAGTTCGTTTGCAAAATGGCCAAATCCCGGGCCCACTATGTAGAAATTCAAAGAGATAAATCCCGAAAAAATAGCAAATGAATTCCAAAAATTCTAAACATTTGTAGATATGATTCTTAAAGCATTTCGAAAAGATTGGAAAAAGAAAATCTGGATTCAGAGTTCACTTGCAAAATGGCCAAATCCCGGGTCCACTATGTAGAAATTTAGAGAGATAAATCCCGAAAAAATACCGAATGAGCTCCAAAAATTATGAAAACTTCTAGATCACACTTTTAAATTGGAAGAGATTGGTGAATAGGAATTTGGATTTGGAGCTCGTTTAAAAAATGGTAAAAGTTAGGGTGCATTAAGGGGCAATTTTGGAAATAAATCCAAAAAAAATAGCAAATGGGCTCCAAAAATTATGAAAATTTCCATAATTTAATATTTTATCATTTTGGAAGTATTGAAAAGATAAAATTTGAATTTGGAGTCCGTTTACTATTTATTTAGGTTCGGAGGTCAAAAAGGTCATTTCACCGAAGAAACCGAAAAAGTCCTTTAAAAATTGGAGTTTGGGCTGGAATTCAAAGGGCAATCAGCCAAGCCCATAATGGAGGGGGATGTTTCTGAGATTTTAGATCAAAGGGCCAAAAGTGAAGAGGAAGGTAGTTATTTTTGTGATCAAGCCTTTGAATTTGCAACACTTGGACCAATGGTTGGAGAGGGATGATGTCATATTTATCATCCTATTTATGACATCATCTTCATGATATCATATATTTTGAGGCTGATTATTCTAATCTAATGGTGGGATTTTTACATAGAAGGCATCTTGAATGATAGCCATTAGATGAAGAAAAAATAAGTACATTCCTTCTAGAAGCATACCAATCGACCAAGGCTATGAGGGAGAGGGGCTGAGCAGTTTTTCACAGGTTTGGAGACTGGAAAAGAGGCAGTAGCTAAAGAGAAAAAGAGAGAAAAAAGAAAGAAAAAAGAGAGGAGAAAAAAAGAGAAGGAAAAGAGGGGTTTTTGCTAGTTTCTTCTTGATTTGGAAAGCTAGAGCAAGGTAGCTATGCTCTTTCATGGTTATTTTTCATATTTTATTGACATGATCTTTTTTTATGGATATTTTTCCTTTTTATGAAATAAACTTGTTTCTAAAGAGCTACTATTTTGTTTTTTTCAAAAGAAATTAAAAAACAACAAGTTTTCATCGTTAATCCATCAAGGCCGAATGAGTTGCTGTTTTGGTAAATGATTTTGTGTTTGATTTTTATTCATGAGCGTGATTTGTGGTAGGTAGCTTATTTGTGTTAGATTAGCTTGATTTTTGGTAGGTTAGCTTGATTGTGGTAGTTTAATAATATACCATGCTATGTGTTTGTGACAATACCATGCTAGATTCATGTTGTTCCATTCGGCCATGATGGATTTTTTTGAGCATGTTTGCATTTTTATCATGTTTGCTTGTTTAATATGTTTCTATTGATCTTCATGCATATATACCATGCTATACTCATATTGTTTAACTCAGCCATGATGAATTTTTGTGCATATTTGCATTGTTTAGTTTATTGCTTCCATGTGTTTGCATTATTGTTTAGCTAGGGTTATACTATGTGATTTGGGGGCTATTCGGTCAACATGATTTGGTTTTGTATATGCATGTTCATTTTGTCTAGTTGATAGGTTTGCATTTCATGACATAACATTATGTATTTTGATTTGGTTTGCCATGTGTTTGTGTTATTGGCTAAATAGGATTGCATTAGTCTATTTTAATAGCCATTCGGCCCTTGCATGTGTTTCTTCCTTGTGTGTGTATTTTCATTTTGTTTAGGTACCATTGCTTTGCATTATTATGCCATGAAATTGTGTATTAGTTGTTGTTTGTTCATGCATTAGTATTAGGTTTATTGATCATTATATGTTCATGACATTTTCATGCATTCTCATGACATTTAGGGTCTAGGCCATCTTAATATTGCCATGCATATTCCCATGCATATAAGGTATAAAATCATATTGGTATTGTCATGCATTGTTATGCTATTTAAGTCTAGGGTCACTTTGTATTACCATGCATTTCATGTCACTTTAGGTCTAAGTCTCATTTGCATTATTATGCATCTCATGCATACTTAGGTTAGGATTGCATTTATTGTCATGCAAACTCATGCTAGGCATTAGGTTATTTTGTACTGCCATGCATTTCTCACATCATTTAGGATTTAAATCATGCATTTCATGCATTCAATTTACTGTATGTTCATGCCTCTCATGTCATGCCACATGATTTATGACTTAGGCCAATCAATGGCTCAAAGTCATGCTCACTTGAGCATACTTATGGAAAATTAAAGAGTTGTCAAATTGATTATTCTACCTTTGTGATTTTTTTTTACTCAGCCAATTTTTTTTCTAACTTTTTAGAAGTATTAGCTACTGTTTGTGAGTCTTTAGGAGAGCCTCCAACATTTTTACTTTGATTTTTAAATGATTTTAGCAAAGGCAAAAAATGTGTTTTGGCAAAACAGTTTTTCACCCAGTACTCAGACTTTCTCGATTTTTCTGGAAAGTCATCTTTAATCAAAAAATTAAGCCAATTTTTTCCGTGTAGTTTTACATGTTTTGAGTCTCAAGTATTTTTTTTAGAGTTTTTTGAATTTATAAAAATAGGTTAAAAATTTGTGTTTTAAAACTGGATAGTAGAGACAGATTTGAATTCAAAAGAAAAACAATTGTTGAATTTGGCTAAGGCATTTAAAGGGGGTTGGTTAGAAACTTTAACTACTATCTTAGGGTAGTTTCTAAGCCTTTTTAAACTTTAAAAATGATTTTATAAACCTCGGGTTAAGGGTTGTCAAGTCCAAGATTTTAAACTTAGGAAATTAGAGCTATTTTTAAAGGGTTTGGCTAGGGTTTTAATCTTCATTCAAGTTTCTTTCAAAATTGTTTTCAAACAATCACAAAGTATTTCTGTTTTAGAAATTTTAATTTGATATATTTTCCTAAGGTAGCCGAATATCTTTTTAGATATACGGATTTCCTTAATTAAAGGAAAAAATACACTTTCATGCATTACATTTTCCATATTCATGTATTTTATATAATATGTGATTTTTGTTATGATAATTTCTATGATATTGCTATTATTTTGATTTATTTTATGGTGTTATGTTGTATATTGCAAGCTATCCTATGCTTTTTATTTAGTTATTTATTTTTGTCACATTATTTAGCATATACTATGTTCATGCATTATTATTTTATTTTTATTTTCATGCATATTACATGATAGCATTATTTTATGTTTCATGTCATTTTATGTCATTTAGATTATTTCGTTTAGAATATCATATCATTTAAATCAGTTCATTTCATTTAGAATATATTATGTTACATAGGTTATTCATTTCATTTAGAATATATTATGTCACATAGGTTATTCATTTCATTTAGAATATATTATGTCACATAGGTTATTCATTTCATTTAGAACATATCATGATACTTAGGATATTGCATTTCATTTAGAATATATTATGACACTTAGGTTATATCATTTCATTTAGATTATTTCATGTCCTCTTTATTATGTCATGCATTTTCATATTCATCTTTTTTAAAATATGTTTTAAATAAGACAATGATTTTCAATAAAATAAAGATATTTTCGAATTAAAATAATTCATGAGTTCTCTGCCGGGTTTGCTGGGGAGGATATAATCAATTATCATTAATGACGGGATATCTTCTTTAAAAATGAGAATGATTTGGAAAAAATTTTCAAATAATAAAAATTTCTATATTTTGCCACGTTTGTCAGGAAATATAGGAAAATTTTGAATTAATAAATTCCGGATCATTTTCAATTAAAAATGGAATTATTTTTCTTTAAATTGGGAATTAACTTGAAATACTAAATTAAAAACTGACTTTTTACCGAGACTTGAGATAACACATGATTAATAAGTTACCATTTTATACGGGCGTTGTGGGGGTGCTAATCCTTTCCCACACGTAATCGAGTCCCAAACTCGCTTCTTTGATTTCTCTGGTTTAAAAGCGCGGACTTGGAATTGTTTTTAAAAATGTTTTAATTAATTTTAAAATGTTTTACAAAACTGGTTTTAATAGGTGGCCAATCACACCTAGCCAAAAAAGATTGGTTGCGACTCCATGTCTTTTTTTAAAACCTTTATTTTTCGAGAGGAATTAAATCGACTTTTCCTCAGTTTTTTTAATGTCACGCTTAACTAATAATAAAGTCTCGTGATGAGACTTGTTATTTTTTAGGTTGCGACAACTAGGGCGAAACCAGATCTAAAATGCCAACTTCACTGGGCTTACTCATTTTTGTACCACCTTCATAGGGCTTAATCACATCTAACATGCTAACTTCACTAGGCTTAAATCATAACTGCCAGCTTACATTGGGCTTAATCACATCTAACGTGCCAACTTCACCGGGCTTAAACCATAACCGCCAACTTACATTGTGCTTGCTCACATCTAACGTGCCAACTTCACTGGACTTACTTCCTTTTGTGCTAGCTATATTGGCCTTAATCACATCTACCGTGCCAACTTCACTGGGCTTACTTCCTTTTGTGCCAGCTATATTGGGCTTAACCACATCTAACGTGCCAACTTCACTAGGCTTACTTCCCTTTCTGCCAGCTATATTGGGCTTAACCACATCTATCGTGCCAACTTCACCAGGCTTACTTCCTTTTATGCCAGCTTACATTGGGCTTAACCAAATCTAACATGCCAACTTCATTGGGCTTACTTCTTTTTGTGCCAGCTATATTGGGCTTAATCAAATCTAACATGCCAATTTCACTGGGCTTACATCATAACTGCCAGCTTACATTGGGCTTAACCAAATTTAAAATGCCAACTTTACTGAGCTTAATCATTTTTGTGCCAGCTTACATTGGGCTTAAACAAATCTAACATGCCAACTTCACTGGGCTTACATCATAATTGCCAGCTTACATCGGGCTTAACCAAATATAAAATGCCAACTTTACTGGGCTTAAATTGCTTTTGTGCCAACTATATTGGGCTTAACCATAAAAACTCCTTCTTCAAGGTTCCATATCTTAAAAAATTAAATGCTCCTTTCAACAGAGGCTCCACAACTTTGAAAATTTTCTTATCCAAAAATCAATTTCATTTTCCCAAAATTTTCACTTTCTCGATTTCAAATGTCTCCAAGAAATTCTCAAGACTCACGTCTTTTCTTTTCAGACAAGCTTTTGTTTTTTCTTCTTTTCCTCAACAGATTCTTTCCTCTAAATCTAAAGAAGGCCCTTTCCCCTCTTAGGAAACCTATCTTCTTTTCCTTTATGTCTTTTCAATGCTTGGCGAAAGTAATGTTCAAATGTATGGATGCAAAAACCAATGTAACCTGCGAAGATGCAGATGCACATGTTCATTACATGATGCATGAATGCTTATGACACTATTTCATATTAAGAGAATGTTAAGAGGGTTGATCATCTCCCTTTTTCCTCGTGTCCTGGCGAAGTTTCCTGTTGGAGGGAATGATTCTTGCCCCTTGTCTATATTTTTCAATTCATCTTGTTGGAAGAAATCGTATGGTTTCGTATTCCCAATTTGTCCTTTCCCCAGCAGATTCTTTCTTTTCAGTTATTTGGTCAAAACCAAAACACTGAGTCAAACTTCATTCAAACTCAAAATTTCATACCCCTGAACAATATGAACTTTTTGCTACAGCATATCCACATCAAAATTTTAGTTTGTTCTTCCTAAGTCATGTCAATTTCATTTCTTCCAAAATAGGTGAAATTGGAGTCTTTCAGAATTGGTGATCACCATTAGAGACATTTCTAGACGAAATGGGAAATCAGCCTCACGTTTCGAGTGATTTGAACGGTTTAATGTAACAAGGTTAATGGGCTGATGCAGTAAGGTCCGGATTAGTTTAGGAAAGCTTTTCATCTTAACAAAGAGGAGAAGATAAATGTCCTTTTGTCTTGGCTCATGAGTAAGTTTTCTCAAAACATGAATTCCTAAAAACCAAACAATTTTTTTTTTTTTTTTGAAAAAAGTTTTAATTAAATCTCATCAATCCTTCAATCTCTAAATATGGCATTTTGATAAGTGTTAACCTTAGCCATGATGGGTTAAATGTTGGAGGGAAAAAGGTTTAACTTTCAAAATCAATTCCAGAGAAAAGGCTGTCCTTATGGTATGTTTAGGAGTTCTTTGATGCTCCTTGTATTCCTCAATCTGATGGCTTCGGCAATACCAATCTGTGGCATTAGAATTTCTTCTTATTTTGCTCAAGACTGCCCTGTAGACACCTAATTTTGTCCGGACCACTAAAACAGGTATGTTTTCTTCCTAAATTGATGTTTCAAAATGTAAAAAGATTTTTTTCATCCTGCAGGTGGTATTCCGAGACTTAATTTAAGAGGGCAAACATAAAAAGTCAAACTTGAAAAAAGTCAAACTTGAAAAAAGTCAACACAAAAAGTCAACCATGAAAAGTCAACTACTGAAAAAGTCAACCCACTTTCTAAATTAAGATTTGAAGTTCAATTGAAAAATGGCGAAAGAATTTTGATAATCCGAGGTTTACATTGAAAGATATGGAGTTCGAAAGTTGGGTTATGGAGATTCAGTAGAAAGGAATCCCTAATCCAGGAAATTTGGGGAAAAGTGCTTAAACGATCGAATTGGTCAAAATTGAAGGTTCCAAATGAAAGATAAGCACTGACTACAGGTAATGGAGAAGCCACTTGAAATAAAAAATGAAAGAAAAGTCAATCCGGGAGAAAACCGAGAATTAGGGTTTTTGGTGGATTTCGGTGAAATTGGGAAAAATTACAGAAATGGCCCTACTTGATAAGACTAAAGCCCCTAATGGATGAGAAATGATTAAAAAAGGATAGCCCAAGGCTCAGTTTGAAGAAAATTAGAAAATCTGACTTGTTTTGAGCAAAATCGGGTTTCGGAGGCAAAAGGGCAAAATTGAAAATTTTGGGAAAAATAGCAAATGAACTCCAAAAATTCTGAAAATTTGTAAATTTCATTCTTAAATCATTTGGAAGTGATTGGGGAAATAAAATCTTGATTCGGAGTTTGTTTGCAAAATGGCCAAATCCCAAGTCTCCTATGTAGTAATTCAAGAAGATAAATCTCAAAAAAATAGCAAATGAAATCCAAAAATTTTGAAAATTTGCAAATCTCATTTTTAAATTATTTTGAAGAGATTGGCGAAAAAAAATCTTGATTCGAAGTTCGTTTGCAAAATGGCCAAATCCCGGGCCCCTCTATGCAATAACTCAAGCAGATAAATCCCGAAAAAATACCAAATGAGTTCCAAAAATTATGAAAACTTCCAGATCACACTTTTAAATTATTTGGAAGAGATTGGTGAAGAAAAATCTTTATTTGGAGCTCGTTTAAAAAATGGGAAATTTGAGGGCATAAAAGGGCAATTTTGGAAGAAAAATCCAAATAAATAGAAAATGGACTCGGAAAATTTTGAAAACTTCCAGAATTCAATTGTTTATTATTTTAAAAGTATTGAAAAAATAAAATTTGAATTTGGAGTCCGTTTTCCATTTATTTGCAATCGGGGGGCAAAAAAGTCATTTTACCCAAGAAATCGAAAAGGGCTTTTCTTGCCTTTCAAAGAAATCAAATATGGGCTGGAAGAAGGAGGGCTGGCCGGCCAAGGCCCAAGGATGGGAAGGATGTTTCTGATTTTTTAATCAAGAGGCCAAAAATGAATAGTTAGTTAGTGATTTTTTTATCAAGCATTTGCAAATAAGCCACAAGGAATAATGCATGAAGAGGGAGAGTGTCAACATAATGGCATAAGATTCTTGAACAGCTGTAATTGTGGATAGCTGATGGCCTAATCTAAGGATGATAATTTCATGTTTTAAACATCTTGGATCAATAGCCCTTGGATGAAAATTGGTTGAGGAAAAAATGACAACATCCTAGCCTAGAGAGAGGGAAGGTTCAGCCAATACAGGGGAGGATTTTTTCTTTCATTTTCAACACTCTCTCATTCTCTATTCTCTCTTGCTTTTGGCTGATTTTCTCTCCATTATTGAATAGCAAAAAGAAAAGTTTAGAAAAGAAAAGAAAGTTAGAAGAGAAAAAGCTTGAAAGATAGCTTCTAGAGGTTGCTTTTAGCACCATACTCTTGCATTTTCTTTGATTTTCCATTCTTGATTTGTTGTTTTGATTATTATTTTGGTGAGTTTCTTTTGATTTTTCTTTTTAAATAAGTGTTTTTAATGTTCTTTAAGTTCTTTCTACATCTTTTCTTATAAAAAGTTCTTGAAATATTATTTTTCCTTGTTTTTTGACATGGCCGAATGGCCCATTTTTTTGTTTTAGTTGCTGTTTTGCTTTGTTATTTCATGTTATTTTTTATATTAAATAAGTCTTGATGCTTTAAATCTTCTTCTACTACATATACTTGAATCTTGTTTTAATTTGGTTGCTTGCTTATTTCCATTTATAAGTCTATTATCATGTTCTTGCATTTTTTATTTTCTGTTTTCAAAATGATTAAGTTTGTTTATGTTTTATATTTTGAAATCCATGTGTTTGTGAAAATGCTTATTAGTTTTCATACCTCTACTTTATATTTGCATGATTTGAGTATTATGTTTTAGTTAAGTATGTTAGTATATCAAGTGTTTGGGGAAATGCCATGCTCACTTTGAACATGAGGCCATTCGGCCACTTCACTTTCTTTGCTTTGTGTGTGCATTTTTGTTATGTTAGTTGATAGGTTTGCATTTTCATAACATTTGGTTGAGTATTTGGTTTAAGCATGCCTTGTGTTTGTGTTATTGCCATGCATATTTTAGATGTTAGGATTGGTTTGTTTTGCCATGCATATCCATGCTTAGACCTAGGTTGCATTAAATGCCATGCAAGTTCATTTAGGTCTAGGTCATTTTATTGATGCAATGCATTTTTCATGACATTTAGGTTTAAACTCATGCATTTCATGCATCATATTTGCTGTATCTTTCATGTATTTCATGTCCATGCCACTTGACTTATTATTTAGGCCAATCAATGGTTCAAAGTCATGCTCTCTTGAGCATACTTGTGGAAAATTAAAGAGTTGTCAAATTGATTATTCTACCTTTGTGGTTTTTTTTTTACTTTAGCCAATTTTTGTCTAACTTTTCAAAAGTGCTAGCTACTGTTTGTGAGTTATTTAGAGAGTCTTAAATACTTTTACTTCAATTTTTTAAATTATTTTATCAAAGGCAAAAATGTGTTTTGGCAAAATAGTTTTTTCACCCAGTACTCGTACTTTCTCGATTTTTCTGGGCAGTCATATTTAATCAGAAAATTAAGCCGATTTTTTCCTGTGTATTTTTCATGTCCTGAGTCTCTAGTATTTTTTTTAGATTTTTTATAATTTTTAAAAATAGGGTAAAAGATCATGGTTTAAAACTGGACAGTGGAGTCCGAATTGAATTTGAAGGAAAATCATTTTTCTGTTTTGGTTAAGTTACTTAGAGGGGGCTGATTAGGAAGTTTAGCTACTGACTTAGGGTAGTTTCTAAGCCTTTTTAAACTCTAAAAATGATTTTTTAAGTCTCGGGTTAAGGGTGGTCAAGTCCGGGTTTTTAAACTTAGGAAATTAGAGACATTTAAAAAGAATTTAGCCAAGTTTTTATTTTTAATCTAAGCTTTTCAAAAAATTGATTTCAAACAATCACAAAGTATTTTGGTTTTAGAATATTTAACTTGACATATTTTCCTAAGATAGCTGGATATCTTTTTAGATATACGGATTTCCTTTATTAAAAGAAAAAAAAATACATTTTCATGCATTGCATTTTTCATATTCATGCATTTTATATAATATGTGATTTTTGCTATGATAATTTCTATGGTAATGTTATTATTTTGATTTATATTTTTTGATGTTATATTGTTTATTATATGGTTTTGAATATTTCATGATATCCTATGCTTTTTATTTAGTTATTTTTATCATATTACTTAGCATATACTATGTTCATGCATTATAATTTACATTTTTATTTTCATGCATATTATATGATAGCATTATTTTATATTTCATGTCATTTAAATTATATGCCATATCATTTATATTTGCCATGTTATTTAAATTATTTCATTTCATATAGAATATATTATGTTACCTAGGTCATTTCATTTCATGTAGAATATATTATGTTACCTAGGTCATTTCATTTCATTTAGGATATATTATGTTATTTAGGATATTTTATTTCATTTAGAATATATCATATGACTTAGGATATTACATTTCATATAGAATACATTATGTTAACTAGGTCATTTCATCTAGAATATATCATATGACTTAGGATATTACATTTCACATAGAATATATTATGTTACCTAGGTCATTTCATTTCATTTAGAATATATCATATCACTTAGGATATTACATTTCACATAGAATATATTATGTTACCTAGGTCATTTCATATCATTTAGAATATATCATATAACTTAGGATATTTCATTTCATTTAGAATATGCTAAGACATTTAAATTATATCATATCATTTAGGTTGCATTATATTATTTAGACTTTGCTATGTCGTTTTATTTATGTCATACATATTCATATTCATATTTTTTAAATGTTTTCAAAAAGGTAATGATTTTTAATAAAATAAAGATATTCCCGAGTTAAAATAATTCATGAGTTCTCTGCCGGGTTTGCTGGGGAGGATATCATCAATTATCATTAATAACGGAATATGTTCTTTAAAATAAGAATGATTCGGAAAGTTTTCCAAACTAATAAAAATTTCTATATTTTGCCACGTTTGTTGGGGAATATAGGAAAATTTTGAACTTATAAATTCCGGATCATTTTCAATTAAAAATGGAATTATTTTTCTTTAAATTGGGAATTAACTTGAAATACTAAATTTAAAACCGATTTTTTTACCGAGACTTGAGATAACACATGATTACTAAGGTACCGTTTTATACGGGCGTTGTGGGGGTGTAATCCTTCCCCACATGTAACCGAGTCCCGAACCCATTTCTTTGATTTCTCTGGTTTAAAACGCGGACTAGAAATTGGTTTTAAAAATGTTTCAATTAATTTTAGAATATTTTATAGAACCAATTTTAATAGGTGGCCGATCACACCTAGCTAAAAAAAGATTGGTGGCAACTCCATGTCTTTTTCAAGGTCATTTTCAAAACCTTCATTTTTCTAGAGGAATCAAGTCGACTTTTCCTCGATTTTTTTTTAACGTCACACTTAACGTATAATAAAGTATTGCGATGAGACTTATTATTTCTTAGGTTGCGACAGCTTGGTGACTCTACTGGGGACATTTAGAGAGTCAGGCCAAAAATTAGTCGTGTGTTATCAAAGTCTCGATTTTGTTTGTTTAATTGGTATATAATTTTAATTCCCACATTTTAAAAAATAAGGATAATTTCAAAAATAATAAAATGTTTTAAATATATTCATATTCATGTACATACATATTATAATTGTTCTCTAATTATTTTGGTGCATATATTCATTTATTGATTAATTGATGATTTATGTTGTTTAATCTTGTTAGGGGCATTTAAGAATAGGTGGTGAAAGGTTTGTTATTTCTCCTCACACACTACACTACACGTGCATTTGCATATCATGAATCCTGTACCCCGGTTCCGTCCTTTTAGGTGGGAGCAAAGTAACTAAGCCTTCGTGATTAACAATCCGCATGGGCTAGTGAAACACTTCCGGAGTACTAAATTACCTAAGCCTTCATGATTAACAATCCGCATGTGCTAGGGAAATAGACTCTAACGAATTGAACCCGCTTTTATCGAGGTGCCTTACTAGCCTTCACCGGCGACAGTGAGGAACAATTCGGGGCTTTTAGAACTAATTCACCTTCATATAGTAAACCTAGGCGAAGCCATGCCGGATTTCCAATTAGATATCCCGAAGTTAAGAACAAATGGAGGAATATTTCCAATCCTTTTACCTTCTATTCTACTTTCCGAATAAGTTTATTTTTGAAAATTGAACACTGATTACGTACATCACAATGCCCATAATAAGTGTTGGTATTTCATCCCAGGGGTGTTATAATGCAAAATTTTGTTGGCATCCTCAGGGATAATTATTGTTTTGAATTATATGTTTTTTTGTATTATTCGTATTTATTCCCGTTACTAATTCATTTTCTTTTTGTTGTTGTGTTTTGTTTTTTGCATTCTTGTCGTCATTTTTTGCACATGGAAAGTTATTGGTCTCGGGATAATATTCAACCAAAAGGGCTTTCATGGAGGGTCAGAGTGTCTCAATGGTCAATAAGCATTTAGAGGTTTTCGAGAAAGGTCAGCAGGATAATGGGTATTGTTTGAAGATGGGATATGTGTCAGCATTGCCAGCCAAGTTTGATCTTACTATCAGGCAAAATGATCTCCGAGAATTGATGGATATATGGAATCAGTGGAACATATCAGAAAAAGAAGCCTTCACTCAGGCTTTTGGGGACATAGCAATGTTAGCTCAGGTTAAGGTCAGTAGTGAGGTGATCAGGGCTGTGGTGCAATTCTGGAATCCCGCTTATTAGTGTTTTACCTTCAACCGAGAGGATATGACTCCAACCATAGAGGAATATTCGACCTTGCTGCATATTGAGAACGTTATTCCTGATCGTATTTATTTGAAGGATACAAAGACGCCGGGTTTCAAGAAAAAGGTGTCTAAAATTTTGTGAGTGGAAAGAAATTGGGTCGAAAGCCATGTTGTCCGAAAAGGGGTAAGCTACTGTATATCATGGGACATTTTACGGACCTTAATCCATAGCCATTCAAGTAAGGAGACAGTTAGGAATATTTTTGCTTTGGCTATCTATGGTTTAGTTATCTTCCCAAAGACATTAGGGTAAGTGGATATGGCGATATTTGATGTTTTTGAGAAGCTTGAGCAAAGGATAAACCCAGCCCCGACAATTATAGCAGAAACAATCCGATCCTTGAATTTCTGTAGACGAGAAGGAAAAGGGCATTTTCTAGGTTGTATACAGCTCCTTTACATATGGGTTCAGAGTCATTTTTGTAAATAGTAGAATTTCCCTCTTCGCTTATACTGGAAATCTTTTGCACCAATTGGTGAATTTCTTAAGAGGGATTGGCTTGAAAATAGGATTGAGGAACAATGGATCAACATATTCTGGAATATCAGGGCTGAGATGATAATTTGGAGAGCTCCATGGATAGCTCCTATGCCGACATTGTACAAGTGCGGAGATAAAGCCTCTGTTCCATTATTGGGAGTATGGGGAGGAGTGAGCTATGCACCATTGCTAGTACTGAGACAATCAGAATCCCGTCAGTTTACTCCTATGACCCATGACCTTAGTAATTTGGAATTTTCTTATGGAGAAGATGGATATTCGGGAAAGGTACCTGAGATTGTAATAGCATGGAAGGAAACTCATCGAGTGGAGGTAGCTAGATATGCCGACATCATCACACATGATTACCTGACATAGAGGGAAATGAGAGTTAATGATAGGTTGTTGAATCAGATGGGGAAGAAGTTCAGCATTTGAGTTCGTCGCCCAAAGAAGCGCCATCGGAGTCAGAAATCGCAAGGGCAGAATACGAAAAAGAAAAGGCCCAAATGAGCAAGGAAATTGCTCGGTTGCAAGAAGAGCTTGAGGATATGAAAAATAGGGAATCAGCCTGAGAAAGAGAAAAGAAAAAAAATAAAGAGAGAAAAGGACACTGCTAAAAGCGATCTTCAAGAATTACACTTGGAGAACAATAGGTAACGTTTCGAGCTCAGATTCGAGGGGACTCTCAAGACTTCTGGGGAATGGGAACAAGAAGTCAAAAACCTCAAGAAGGAGAAGAACTATTGGGCAGAAAGAGCAAAGCATGAGGAAGCCCGAGCCAATCAACTGGAGAAACAAGCTAAGGAAAGCTTACATGGTGATGCTTCTGCTGACATGTCAAAGGGTCGTGAGCAAGTAGGGGTTAGATTGAAGAGCAATGCAGTCAAAAGAGGACAGTGAAAAAGGTTCAAGATCCGAGGGAGTTACTATAGGACCAGTATTTTGTAATAGCATTTTTAAATTAAGAGAGACAAATTATCAGATTGTTTTAAGCAGTGATCTTTTCTTTGATGTATTTTAGTTCCAGGAAATCAATGAAAGACCATTTGGTTGGAATTATCCCGGGGCCAATACTTTTTAATGCATTCATCATTCATTTGTTCTTTCTTTTATATATTTTATTTGTTCATTCGTTTATTTATTCTTTATAAATTGTTCATACACTTAGTCATTTATTTACTTGTCCATTCATTTATTCTTTATATTAGTCATTTAGGTTCATACACTTAGCCATTTACTTATTTGTTCATTCATTAACATTTAGTCATTTATTCATTCATTCATCTTTATAAAATAAAATAAGAAATGTGTCAATAATTTCTAATCCATGGTTTTTAAAACTAAAGGTACAATTGGTCGCACTCAGAAAGAATCAGACTTTCGACACCCTTGCAATACTCGATCTCAAGCAAAAGCTATGGAGAACGATCAGCTTACTAGAATTAAAAGGATGAAAAGAATTCAAAAACAACTGCATAAACAGTTAGCTAAGTCTCAAGAGGAGTCACGGGAACAAATGACCAAACTCATGGAGATGATGAGTACCATGATGAGGTAGAAGTGGCCAGGAGAAAATTTAGTTACAGGAATGGGGGCAGTGAACCAGGAAGACCGACCAGAGGTGGTACAGAAGAATGGTCAGACATCCCAGCCTGTGGGAAATGAACTTCCGACTGGGGTAGCATCCTATATTTATATCCAACCAGCGGCCGAAGCACAAAATTTTGGTCCTAAAAGAGGTAATATTGGGGTTGATCCAATTGATGTAGAAGTTCCAGACTTTGAAAAAATGGCTGAAAAGGAAAGGGAAAAGATGACTAGACTAAAGAGGGTTGAAACTGCAGAATCCCAGAAAAAATATCAACTGCTAGAGGAAAGGTTGAGGGCAGTTGAAGGGGCAGAGCTATTTGGCAGTCTATATGCACCTTGAAAGCACCTTATTATGATAAATTGGTGGGAAGCGCCACCAAGGACTTTGCAGATATGGTGATATCTGGGGAGATGATAGAGTCCGCTATTAAGAACGGGAAAATGGAAGGGGGAGAGTCTGCTACCCCGAAGAGGGTTTTTCCTACAAAGAAGAAGGAGGAGACACATGCAGTCAGTTTCAATCAATACCCCTATACACCTCCTACACCATACACACCTCCCAGGCCTTATACTCCTACCACATCTTATGCACCTCTGACACCTTACACACCTTACCCAGGGTATAATCCTTACTACCCCAATGTGAACCACCTTACCCAAAATCTATTCCCCTATACCAATATACCACAACAGCCGTTCCCAACTGGTATATCCCCACAAATAACCCTTCCTCGAAATACTATCCCAAACACTCAAGGTCCCGCACACAATGATTATCTTTCACCAAGGAATTATCAAAAACCCCAATTTGATCTCATTCCTATCACCTATGGTGAGCTATATCCTAAACTACTACAAGGCCAACTTGTCACGCCCATATATCTTAAACCTTTGACCCCACCATACCCAAGATGGTACAAAGTAAATACCAACTGTGCATATCATGCAGGAATTCAGGGGCATTCAACAGAGGATTGCATTGCTTTCAAAAAGAAAGTCCAAAGCTTAATTAATACCGAAGTTGTAAAGTTTGGGTCAAAGAATGGGTCGAATGTAGCAGGAAACCTATTACCCCATCATGCTAAGAATCGGGTAAATGCAGTATTGACAGGGGAAGTCATAAAGGTAAAAAGGGACGTATGGGTCTAGATGGTCAAGGTAGGAATGGTGGGAGATGCAGACTGTCTAAAAATGGTTGCAAAGAGGGTGCAGAATTGGTGCCCGTTCCATAAGTGTGGAGGTCATGTCATACATGACTGCGAAGACTTTCTAGTTAAAGTCCAAAAGATGATGGATAATGGGGAGGCCCAGTTTTACGAAGAGACAGAGGAGGAAATAGAAGTTATTGAGAATGCAACTGGCTTAGGGCTACAGGGCACTTTATTTTTATTAAAGTGAACAACATTAATAAAAATATTCAATTCGGTTCAACCCGAATTATTATTTATTAATAAAAATATAAAAATAATTTTTATTATAGCATCGGTAAACAGTATAAAGGAGCCAATAAACGAGAAGGAGGCATGTGAGTTTTTAAAGTTCATAAAACATAATGAGTATAGTGTGGTTGAGCAATTGCAGCGTCAGGCAACAAGAATCTCCATCTTATCCTTGCTATTAATCTCAGAGCCACACAGAAATGCCCTGTTAAGAGTGTTGAATCGGGCATACGTGGCTAACAACATATAAGTAGAAAAGTTAGATAGGCTGGTGGGAAACATTGCAGCGGACGACCATATATTTTTCAGTTATGATGAAATACCACCTAATGGTATTGGGTCCACAAAGGCTCTTCGCATAACAACTACCTGCAAGGGGCATATACTACCAAGGGTGCTTCTGGACAATGGTTCTTCATTAAATGTAATGCCCTTGGCAACCCTGTCTAAGTTGCCAGTGGATATGTCTTATATGTTACCGAGTTGCACAGTAGTCAGGGCTTTCGATGGTACCAGGAGAGAGGTAATGGGGACTATTGAGGTTCCTCTAGAGATAGGCCCATGCACTTATCCGGTGAATTTCTAGGTCATGGATATTAATCTGTCTTATAATTGCTTGTTGGGAAAGCCATGGATACATTCAGCAGGGGCTGTACCCTCGTCTCTCCACCAAAAACTGAAATTTATGATGGAGGGTCGTTTGATCACTGTATCAGGAGAAGAAGACATAATAGCCTCCGCATCTACTGAATCTCCTTATGTTGAACCCAATGAAGATGCCGCAGAATATTTTTTCGGTCTTTGGAATTCGTAAATGCGGTTTTCATCGTTGAAGAACGAAAAATTCCAAAGCCAAGGTTGTCCAAGAACACAAGGCTGGGGGTAAGAACCACAGTGGGAAAAGGCTGCATGGCTGGAAAAGGTTTGAGGAAATATCTTCAAGGGATGGCCCGAGCAATGGAAGCAGTGGGAAAGAAAGACCGATTTGGCTTAGGGCATCTTTCGAAGGCCCATGAGAAGAGGAAACAGGTTGAAAGGAACAGACAAAGAAAAATGGCCCATCTCACGGGTATGGATATTGAATGGGAACCCATGACTTTCCCACCAATCCTTCACAACTTCCGCTCTGCTAGTTTTCTATTCGGGGAAAAGAATTCAGAAGATGTACTTGTAATGATCGAGCAAGCTTTTGAAAAATTCCATGTGAATAAAAGGGTAGATTCAGGATATGGTGATTTGCTTGATCGGGAAAGAAGGGATGGAAAGTGACAGTGCGAACTGGATGGTGCGACCTTGTCCACCAGGTATAGACTAACCAATTGGAGTGCGACTGAGTTGCCCATAGTTTTTAAGTCTATTCCAACGTAATAGTTTTTTTTTTTAAAAAACAATCTTAATTATCTTTACCCAGAGATATTAAGAGTTTTTTTTTCTGTAATAGGCTTTTTGTTTAAACATTTTCATTCAATAAAGAACAAGCACAATGCATTTTGTCCATATTGATGTGTCCATATTCTTTCATTTTTGTTATTTATTTTGTTTTCATTATATATTTTCCTATATTGTTTCTTCTCCACCTATTTACAGGTGTACGGATGCGGAATATGAGGACCTTCCTGTCAGTAATTCTGATATTGATTTTGAAAAACCCATTTGCACGGGTGATTTTGAGGCTAACGAAGATACTAAGGATTATGGTTTACCTCTGTATCTATTAAGAAAAATAGAACAAGAGGAGAAACAAGTACTTCCTCATAAGGAATTATTGGAAATGATAAATCTGGGAGATGGTGAAGAGATAAAGGAAGTCAAAATCAGAACTTCATTGTCATCATCAACAAAGGGTGAATTGATAGCCTTACTCCAGGAATATGTGGATGTATTTGCATGGTCTTACCAAGACATGCCAGGGTTGGATCCGGATATTGTGGTTCATAAGCTCCCTTTAAGGCCAGAATGCAAGCCAATTCAGCAAAAGTTGAGAAGAATGAGGCCAGACATGCTGTTAAAGATAAAAGAGGAGGTGAAGAAGCAATTTGATGCTGGGTTCTTAGAGGTGGCAAAATATCTAGAATGGGTGGCAAATATTGTTCCAGTACCAAAGAAGGATGGCAAGGTGCGGATGTGCGTTGATTACCGAGATTTGAACAAGGTCAGTCCTAAAGATAATTTCCCTTTGCCCCATATTTATTCTCTGGTGGATAATACGATGAAAAGTTCCTTATTCTCTTTCATGGACGGATTCTCAGGATACAATCAGATCAAGATGGCACCGAAAGATATGGAGAAAACCACATCTGTTACAATGTGGGGAACCTTCTATTACAAGGTAATGCCATTTGGGTTGATGAATGCTGGGGCAACATACCAAAGAGCCATGGTGACCTTGTTTCATGATATGATGCATAAGGAAATAGAGGTCTATGTTGATGATATGATCACAAAGTCACACGGGGAAGAGGAGCATATTGCGAATCTTAAGAAGTTTTTCGAACGACTAAGGAAGTTTCGACTCAAGCTAAATCTGACAAAATTCACTTTTGGAGTTACCTCGAGAAAATTGCTGGGTTTTGTCGTCAGTAAAAGGGGAATTGAGATTGACCCGAATAGAGTGAAGGCCATTCATAATTTGCCACCACCTCGTACTCAAAAAGAAGTAAGAGGCTTTCTGGGGAGAGTGAATTACATTGCTCGATTTATTTCTCAATTAACCGACAAGTGTGATCCAATATTTAAGTTACTTCGAAAACGTGATCTAGGAGAGTGGGATGAAGGTTGTCAGATTGCATTTGAAAAGGTTAAACATTATCTATCCAACCCACCAGTATTAATGCCACCTGTTCCGGATAAAGCAATGATACTGTATTTATCAATATTTGAGAGATCCATAGGTTGTGTTTTGGGGTAGCTTGATGAGACTAGAAAGAAAGAACAGGCAGTTTACTACCTCAGCAAAAAGTTCACAGATTATGAGTTGAAATATTCGTCGGTAGAAAAGTTGTGTTGTGCTTTAGCTTGGATTGCTCGAAGACTCAGACAGTACATGTTGTACCACACAACGTGGTTGATTGCCAAGCTAGATCCAGTCATGTACATGTTGGAAGCACCTTCTTTGTCAGGAGGACGGCAAGATGGCAAGTTTTATTGTCAGAGTACGACATCGTATATGTAAGTCAAAAAGCTATCAAGGGTAGTGCAGTGGCTGAATTCTTAGCAAGACGGGCAGTGGAAGATTATGAGCCGTTGAACTTTGACTTCCCGGATGAAGATTTGATGAATGTTTCACAAGCAGATGAGATTCCCCTGAAGAAGAAAGCATGGAAAATGTACTTTGATGGCGTATCTAATGCCATAGGGCATGGAATCGATGCAGTCCTCATATCCCCAGAAGAGTATTATTATCCTTTCACTGCTAGATTGGATTTTGATTGTACAAACAATACTGCCACGTATGAAGCATGTACTATGGGCTTTCGTGTTGTAGTGGATAGAAAAATCAAGGTATTGGAAGTTTTCGAAGACTCAGCCTTAGTGATATACCAACTACGAGGAGAATGGGAAACCCAAGATACAAAGCTAATCTGATACCGAGAACTCATATTGAGTTTATTGGAAGAGTTTGAAGAAGTGAATTTCAATTACTTTCCTCGAGAAGAAAATCAAATGGCAGATGCTCTGGCTACTTCGTAATCAATGTTTAAAGTGAATGAAGGGGCTAAATTTGTACCAATAAAGATGAGTATATATGAGTCTCCTGCCCACTGTCTGAGCATTGAAGAAGAAGCAGATGGCCTTCCTTGGTATAACGACATCTTGCAGTACATCAAGAGTCAATACTATCCAGAACAAGCAACAGAGAATGACAAGAGGACTCTGAGAAGGCTAGCAATGGGTTTTGTTCTAGACAGTGAGATTCTCTACAAGAAAGGAAAAGACCAAGTCTTGTTGAGATGTGTCGGATCTGCTGAAGCTCAGAGAATTATAGAAGAAGTCCATGAAGGGATATGTAGCACTCATGCTAATGGTCACATGCTTGCTAAACAGATTATGAGAGCAGGGTACTATTGGTTGACGATGGAAGGAGATTGTATCAGTTATTCCTGGAAGTGCCATAAATGCCAGATATATGCAGATAATATTCATGTGCCGCCATCACCATTACATGTCATGAATGCACCGTGGCCTTTTTCAATGTGGGGAATGGATATGATAGGGCCTATTACCTCGAAAGCTTCAAATGGACATTGTTTCATCTTGGTGGCCATAGATTATTTCACAAAGTAGGTAGAAGCTGCGTACTATGCGAATGTAACAAAGTTGGTGGTATGTAGGTTTATTAAGAAAGAACTCATATGCCATTACGGGTTGCCAGCAAGAATTATTTCGGATAATGCTCTCAATTTGAACAATAAGATGATGAGAGAAATGTGTACCCAATTCAAGATCACACATCATAATTCGGCACCTTACCGTCCGAAGATGAATGGCGCAGTAGAAGCAGCTAACAAGAACATCAAGAAGATTATCGAGAAGATGACCAATGTGTACAAAGATTGGCATGAGATCTTGCCTTTTTCTCTTCATGCATATCGTACTTCGGTCCACACATCTACAGGGGCAACGTCGTTTTTTTTGGTAAACGGGATGGAAGCAATGCTACCTATTGAAGTTGAGATCCCTTCACTTCGGGTTTTGATGGAAGTTGGCCTAGAGGAAGCAGAATGGGTTAGAGCTCATTATGAATAGTTGAATCTCATCGAGGAGAAAAAGATTGAAAGCAATTTGTCACGGGCAGTTGTATCAGAAAAGGATGATTCGAGCCCATAAAAAGAAAGTTCGTCCTAGACAGTTCCGAGAGGGGGAGTTGGTACTGAGGAAAATTCTCCCTATAGTGAAGGATCCGAGAGGAAAATGGGCTCCGAATTGGGAAGGACCCTATGTGGTAAAAAGAGCTTTTTCTGGAGGAGCATTGATTTTAACTAGAATGGATGGGGAGGATTTCAGAAATCCCGTGAATGCTGATGAACTGAAGAAGTATTATGCTTAAAAAAAATATTGTGATGCTGTGCACATGGAAATTCGAATGATTCCAAGTGTAAAAATGGAAATTCTATATATCTATCTCCCCTGTGAATTGCTTTTCAAAGAGAATATTCATGCTTGATATGATGAATGACCATCTTTCATATTCCTTTCACTAAGAAGAAATTATCCTTAGTCACCCCTTTGAGCCTTAGGAATTATTTCTTTCTTTAAACCTTGATCAAGGATCACCCTCTATACTGAAGGGAAAATGCGAGGAAAAATAATCAAAAATCATGGCAAAAAAAAAGCCATCGAAAAATGTGGCAAATGAAAGCCAACAAAGAAAAAAAAAAGAAAAGAAAGTCCAAAAAGGGACAAATGTTTCAAGAATGAGTTCTCCTCAGGAAATGATCCTTGATCCAATCACCTTTAAACACACTTTAGGCTTATTTTATCCTTTCTTTCTAAACGTAAACCTTGGCCTACATTACGTGCTTTAAAAGCCCATTTTTGATCAAGCATGGATATTTAATTTGAAAGGTTATTCTCAGAATTCATCCCATTTTTGAATTGATATTTTTACCTTGGAAACATTTAGAATTCTCAGATGCATGGTAGAATACACAAAAAATGGAAATGAAAAAAGAATGTAAAAGGAGAGATTTAAGCCGAAAACCCGCAAAGGGCGACTTAATACCGAATGGAGGACACTTGAGTTGAAAACCCGCGAAGGGCGGCTCAAGTACTAATCAAAGTTCAAATCAATGCTCCGTGTAAAGGCGGAGAAAGCATCTGAAAATCAGAAGAAAGGGGAACAACTCAATCTAATGTAACTACGAAAACTGAGAGGCTACCCAAGTAAATTGCTTGTTCAAGAGAAATTTCAGATGGTTTGAAAATAAGGGGTCCAAGATATTCCACATCTGGGGCATCTATAACCTATAACTTTACATTTGTTTCTTATATCCTTGATATTTATTTTTACTATTTTAAAACATTTCTTGCAATAAATTCTTGTTATCCTTTTCATGACAATTTTTGCTTGATTCATAATTTCTTTCATACATTTTTGAGATACATTATGATTGTTATTAAATTGAATGATGATTAGTAATAAAAATTCTTTAAATAAAAGGATTTTCAAAGTATTACTAAGGAATAGACTTAAATCTTGGGAAAGGTTTGGAAAGTTCACCAACAAAAAAAAATAGTGAACGTGTTGGAAACTCCATCACGAAGTCAGAAAATCTGTGAATTTCAGCGAAAGTCAGAAACTGAGACTGTTTGACAAGTTATGTTGAGTGAAGGATTCCTTAAGTGGGGCATCAATGAACAATTGAAGACTTCGTCATGAAGTTGGATAATCTGTGAACCTCAAAGAAACCATGGATTAGAAATCACGACATAATCATTTGATTGCATTCATTCTTAGGAAACATAAAGCATTTGCAAAGCATATCATTCTCATCATTGCATTTAGCTAACAGTGCAAAAATCAGGAAAACTTGGACTTCCCCAAAGTGAACTTGTTCTGTTTTTTAAACGAGTCGAGCCCCGGGATCACCGTCGAGGTACGTTTCCTTTCCAAATCAAACTCATTTTTCTTCTCAAATAGGTCGAGCCCCGAGACCACCGTCGAGGTATGTTCCTTTCATTTTCAACTTAAATTTATTTTTTCCAAATGAACCAAACCCAGAATTATTCTTAGTATTTCCTTTTGTTTTAAATCGAATTCATTCTGTTTTATCAAATGAGTCGAGCCTTGAGACCTCCGTCGAGGTATTTCCTTTTGTTTCAAATCGAATTCATTCTGTTTTATCAAATGAGTCGAGCCTTGAGACCTCCGTCGAGGTATTTCCTTTTGTTTTAAATCGAATTCATTCTGTTTTATCAAATGAGTCGAGCCTTGAGACCTCTGTCGAGGTATTTCTTTTTGTTTTAAATTGAATTCATTCTGTTTTATCAAATGAGTCGAGCCTTGAGACCTCCGTCGAGGTATTTTTTCTGTTTTAAATCGAATTCATTCTGTTTTATCAAATGAGTCGAGCCTTGAGACCTCCGTCGAGGTATTTCTTTTTGTTTTAAATCGAATTCATTATGTTTTATCCAATGAGTCGAGCCTTGAGACCTCTATCAATGTATTTCTCTTTGTTTTATATCGAATTCATTCTGTTTTACCAAATAAGTCGAGCCTTGAGACCTCCGTCGAGGTATTTCTTTTTGTTTTAAATCGAATTCATTCTATTTATCAAATGAGTTGAGCCTTGACACCATCGTCGAGGTATTTCCTTTTGTTTTAAATCGAATTCATTCTGTTTTATCAAATGAGTCGCGCCTTGAGACCTCCGTCGAGGTATTTCCTTTTGTTTTAAATCGAATTCATTCTGTTTTATCAAATGAGTCGAGCCTTGAGACCATCGTCGAGGTATTTCCTTTTGTTTTAAATCGAATTAATTCTATTTATCAAATGAGTCGAGCCTTGAGACCGTCGTCAAGGAATTTTCAAATCACGGGTAAGGCTAAGATCTCCGAGCATCATTTTTTTAAAGCCGCATATAGCGCATTTTTTTTTCAAAATCACGGGTAAGGCTTCCGAGCACCATTCTTAAGACCTCCGGGCACCATTTTTAAGACCTCCGGGCATAATTTTTTTTCTTGCAAATTGAATTCGTTTCCTTAAGACGGGGTCGAGCCTTGATTAGTCAAGGGATTTAATTTAAGGAAAATATCTTCTATTTACAGTTTTTCTATAAAAAAAATGAAATGAAATGAAAATGAAAATTGAAAAAAGAAAAAAGAATCCCCTTCTCTGCACATGTGATTTCACTAAACCGGACAAAATTAGTGTTTGTCTATCTTTGCCTGATTCCTGATTCTCAGCAATCGCCAAAGAGGGGCAGCTGTAGACACCTAATTTGTCCGGACCACTAAAACATGTATGCTTTCTTCCTAAATTGATGTTTCAGAATGTAAAAAGACTTTTTTCATCCTGCAGGTGGTACTCCGAGACTTAGTTTAAGAGGGCGAGCATAAAAAGTGAAACTTGAAAAAAGTCAACCCCAGAAAGTCAGCCCCAAAAAGTCAACTACTGAAAAAGTCAACCCACTTTCAAAATCAATATTTGAAGTTCAATTCAAAAATTGCGAAAGAATTTTGATAATCCGAGGTCTACATCGAAAGATATGGAGTTCGAAAGTGGGGTTATGGAGATTCAGTAGAAAGAAAACCCTAATCCGGGATATTTGGGGAAAAGTGCTTAAACGATCAAATTGGTCAAAATTGAAGGTTCCAAATGAATGATAAGCACTGACTACGGGTAATGGAGAAGCCACTTGAAAGAAAAACTAAAAGAAAAGTCAATCCGGGAGAAAACCGAGAATTAAGATTTTTGGTGGTTTCGGGTGAAATTGGGAAGAATTACAGAAATGGCCCAACTTGATAAGAATAAAGCCCCTAATGGATGAGGAATGATTAAAAAAGGATGGCCAAGGCTCAGTTTGAAGAAAATTAAAAATCGGACCTTTTTTGAGAAAAATCAGGTTCCGGATGCAAAAAGACAAAATTGGAAATTTTGGGAAAAATAGCAAATGAACTCCAAAAATTCTGAAAAATTTGCAAATATCATTCTTATATCATTTGGAAGAGATTGGAGAAATAAAATCTTGATTCGGAGTTCGTTTGCAAAATGGCCAAATCCCGGGTCTCCTATGTAGTAATTCAAGAAGAAAAATCCCGGAAAAATAGAAAATGAATTCCAAAAATTCTGAAAATTTGTAATTCTCATTTTTTAATTATTTGGAAGATATTGATGAAATAAAATCTTGATTCGGAGTTCGTTTGCAAAATGGCCAAATCTCGGGCCCCCTATGCAGTAATTCAAGCAGATAAATCCCGAAAAAATACCAAATGTGTTCCAAAATTATGAAATCTTCCAGATCACACTTTTAAATTATTTTGAAGAGATTGGTGAATAAAAATCTTGATTTGGAGCTCGTTTAAAAAATGGTAAAATTTGGGGGCATAAAAGGGCAATTTTGGAAAAAAATCCAAATAAATAGCAAATGGACTCGAAAAATTTTGAAAACTTCCAAAATTCAATTTTTTATTATTTTAAAATTATTGAAAAAAGAAAATTTGAATTTGGAGTCCGTTCTACCATTTATTTGCATTCGTGGTCAAAAAGGTCATTTTACCCAAGAAACCGAAAGGGGCTTTTCTTGCCTTTCAAAAAAATCAAACATGGGCTGGAAGAAGGAGGGCTGGCCGACAAGGCTCAAGGATGGGATGGAGGTTTCCGATTTTTTAATCAAGAGGCCAAAAATGAAGAGTTAGTTAGTGATTTTTTGATCAAGCCTTTGCAAATAAGCCACATGGACCAATGCATGAAGAGGGAGAGTGTCAACATAATGGCTTAAGATTCTTGAACAGCTGTAATTGTGGATAGCTGATGGCCTAATCTAAGGGTGATAATTTCATGTTTTAAACATCTTGGATCAATAGCCCTTGGATGAAAATTGGTTGAGGGAAAAATGACAACATCCTAGCCTAGAGAGAGGGAAGGTTCGGCCACTACAAGGGAGGATTTTTTCTTTCATTTTTAGCACTCTCTCATTCTCTATTCTCTCTTTATTTTGGCTGATTTTTCTCTCCATTTTTTAATAGCAAAATAAAAGTTTAGAAAAGAAAAGAAGTTAGAAGAGAAAATGCTTGAAAGATAGCTTCTAGAAGTTGCTTTTAGCACCATACTATTGCACTTTCTTTGATTTTCCATTCTTGATTTGCTGTTTTGATTATTATTTTGGTGAGTTTCTTTTGATTTTTCTTTTTAAATAAGTGTTTTTAATGTTCTTCTTTAAGTTCTTTCTTCATCTTTTCTTATAAAAAGTTCTTGAACTATTGTTTTTCCTTGTTCTTTGACATGGCCGAATGGCCCATTTTTTTGTTTTAGTTGCTGTTTTGCTTTGTTATGTCATGTTATTTTTTATATTAAATAAGTCTTGATGCTTTAAATCTTCTTCTACTACATATACTTGAAGCTTGTTTTAATTTGGTTGCTTGCTTATTTACATTTATGAGTCTATTATCATCTTCTTGCATTTTTGATTTTCTATTTTCAAAATGTTTAAGTTTGTTTATGTTTTATATTTTGAAATCCATGTGTTTGTGAAAATGCTTGTTAATTTTCATACCTCTACTTTATATTTGCTTGATTTGAGTATTATGTTTTAGTTAAGTATGTTAGTATATCAAGTGTTTGTGAAAATGCCATGCTCACTTTGAACATGAGGCCATTCGGCCACTTCACTTTCTTTGCTTTGTGTGTGCATTTTTGTTATGTTAGTTGATAGGTTTGCATTTTCATGACATTTGGTTAAGTATTTGGTTTAAGCATGCCTTGTGTTTGTGTTATTTCCATGCATATTTTAGATGTTAGGATTGGTTTGTTTTTCCATGCATATTCATGCATTTTAGACCTAGGTTGCATTAAATGCCTTGCAAGTTCATTTAGGTCTAGGTCATTTTATTGATGCCATGCATTTTTCATGACATTTAGGTTTAAACTCATGCATTTCATGCATCATATTTTCTGTATCTTTCATGCATTTCATGTCCATGCCACTTGACTTATGATTTAGGCCAATCAATGGTTCAAAGTCATGCTCTTTTGAGCATACTTGTGGAAAATTAAAGAGTTGTCAAATTGATTATTCTACCTTTGTGATTTTTTTTACTTAGCCTATTTTTGTCTAACTTTTCAAAAGTGCTAGCTACAATTTGTGAGTCCTTTAGAGAGTCTTAAATATTTTTACTTTGATTTTTAAATGATTTTATCAAAGGCAAAAATGTGTTTTCGCAAAACAGTTCTTTTCGCCCAGTACTCATACTTTTTTTATTTTTCTGGGCAGTCATCTTTAATCATAAAAATTAAAAAAAAAAATTTCCTGTGTAGTTTTACATGTCTTGAGTCTCCATCATTTGTTTTATATTTTTTAGAATTTTTTAAAAATATGGTAAAAAAATCGTGGTTTAAAACTGCACAGTGGAGTCAGAATTGAATTTGAAGGAAAATCATTTTTCTGTTTTGGTTAAGTTACTTAGAGGGGGCAGATTAGGAAGTTTAGCTACTGACTTAGGTAAGTTTCTAAGCCTTTTTAAACTCTAAAAATGATTTTTAAGTCTCAGGTTAAGGGTGGTCAAGTCCTGGTTTTTAAACTTAGGAAATTAGAGCCATTTAAAAAGGGTTTAGCCAAGTTTTTATTTTTAATCTAAGCTTTTTAAAAAATTATTTTCAAACAATCACAAAGTATTTTAGTTTTAGAATATTTAACTTGACATATTTTCCTAAGGTTGTCGGATATCTTTTTAGATATACTGATTTCCTTAATTAAAATAAAAAATATATTTTCATGCATTGCATTTTTCATATTCATGCATTTTATATAATATGTGATTTTTGCTATGATATTTTCTATGGTAATGTTATTATTTTGATTTTTATTTTTTGATGTTATATTGTTTATTATATGGTTTTGAATATTTCATGATATCCTATGCTTTTTATTTAGTTATTTTTATCATATTATTTATCATATACTATGTTCATGCATTATTAGTTTCATTTTTATTTTCATGCATAGTATATGATAGCATTATTTTATATTTCATGTCATTTAAATTATATGTCATATCATTTATATTTTTCATGTCATTTAAATTATTTCATTTCATATAGAATATATTATGTTACCTAGGTCATTTCATTTCATGTAGAATATATTATGTTACCTAGGTCATTTCGTTTAGGATATATTATGTCATTTAGGATATTTTATTTCATTTAGAATATATCATATGACTTAGGATATTACATTTCATATAGAATATATTATGTTACCTAGGTCATTTCATTTCATTTAGAATATATCATATGACTTAGGATATTACATTTCACATAGATTATATTATGTTACCTAGGTCATTTCATTTCATTTAGAATATATCATATAACTTAGGATATTTCATTTCATTTAGAATATGCTAAGACATTTAAATTGTATCATATCATTTAGGTTGCATTATATTATTTAGACTTTGCTATGTCATTTTATTTATGTCATACATATTCATATTCATATTTTTTAAATGTTTTTAAAAAGGTAATGATTTTCAATAAAATAAAGATATTCCCGAGTTAAAATAATTCATGCGTTCTCTGCCGGGTTTGCTGGGGAGGATATCATCAATTATCATTAATAACGGAATATCTTCTTTAAAATAAGAATGATTCGTAATGTTTTCCTAACTAATAAAAATTTCTATATTTTGCCACGTTTGTTGGGGAATATAGGAAAATTTTGAATTTATAAATTCCGGATCATTTTCAATTAAAAATGGAATTATTTTTCTTTAAATTGGGAATTAACTTGAAATACTAAATTTAAAATCGACTTTTTTACCGAGACTTGAGATAACACATGATTAATAAGGTACCGTTATATACAGGCGTTGTGGGGGTGCTAATCCTTCCCCACACGTAACTGAGTCCCGAACCCGTTTTCCCTTGATTTCTTTGGTTTAAAACGTAGACTTGAAATTGGTTTTAAAAATATTTTAATAAATTTTAAAATATTTTATAAAACCGGTTTTAATAGGTGGCCGATCACACCTAGCTAAAAAAAGATTGGTGGCAACTCCATATCTTTTTCAAGGTCATTTTCAAAACCTTCATTTTTCTAGACGAATTAAGTCGACTTTTCCTCGGTTGTTTTTAATGTCACACTTAACGAATAATAAAGTCTTGCGATGAGACTTGTTATTTTTTAGGTTGCGACATGCCCGTTTTTGGGTTTTCACCCTAGAGCTTCATTGTTTCTTTTTTTTTTTATTGTTCCACCATGCATCTGAGAATTCTAAATTCTTCCACAATGAAATGATAATTCGATGAGATGGGATAAAATCTGAGGAAAACTCTTTAAGTCAAATATCCGCACTTGATCAAAATGGACTTTTAAAGCACGTAATGTAGGCCAAGGTTCGGGGTTCAAAAAGAAATGATAAGTAGGTTCAAAATATGTGTTTGAGGGTAATCATAACAAGGATCATTTCCTGATGAGGGTTCCCTTTGAAAAATTTATCCCTTTTGGACTTCTCTTTCCTTCTTTTGAGTTTTGCTTCTTTTCTTCTTTATTCTTGGCTTTGAATTTGCCATCTCTTTTCACACATTTTTTTGTGTGTGGTTCGTTCTTGGCTTTCAATTCGCCATCTTTTCTCTTTTCCCTTCTTTTTTCTTGTATCTTCATTTTGACAGAGTGAGCCCGTACTTGTTTGGGAGCTCAATTTGCTTTGTTTCTGTCCTCTAGTCGGGACTTATTTCACCATGATTTTTGAGAAAATCCTTCCTCGTTTTTGCCTCCCAGTGTGGAGAGTGATCCTTGAACAGGGTTCATAGAAAAAGAATTCCTTAGGCTCAAAAGGGGTGACTATGGATAATTTCTCTTTGTGAAAGGGATATGAAAGATAGCCATTTCTCATATCAAGTATGAATATTCTCCTTGAAAAGAAATTCTCAGGGGAATAGATAATCAGAATTTCATTTTGCATTTGGAATCACTCGAATTCTCACATTCATGATGTCATAATATTTTTTTTTCTTTTTTTATCCTTTTTGCTGCATGCCCCAAAAAATTTATGCGTGATTATTTTTCAGCCACAAATGATGCCTCATTTTGATTTGCCATTCAAGTGAAGGTCCTTTGGTTTGTGAGAAAATCTTGGTGTAAAGGAAAATCTCATGTTTTATCTTTGAGCTTCTTGCTACATGAACTTGTTTGGGTTTCGATTTCTTGAAAGTATTTCCAACATATGGGGAGAGAAAAGAAAGGTGTTTTGGTTTATTCTTTAGTTCATGTGCTCATAAATCAAGGTCTTGGAAAAGACCTAGAGATTTGGCATTTGGATTCTTTCAAGGAATTCAAGAGGTTTTGAATCTTTGAGTTTTTGCTATGATCTGTAACATGGCATAACTTTAACACGTATCAAACTACCAACTCTAAATCTTTTGGAAGATTGTCATGTTTGCTTGACTTTTAAGAAATCCACGAAAGAATTTTTCAAATTTTCATTACTCATGGCCTCGATGAAGGTTATTTTTTTGTGGCTTCTAAGTGGTATTTATTCAACTGGTTTATGATCTAGGTACATGTAGAAATAAGGTGTTTCCTAGGAATCCATTCCCCATGATGATCACCAATTCTTTTGAAACTCATTTCACTTTCCAAAGGAGTATCTTTTTATTTTCAAAACAGAAAATAATCCATATGGACTTTTATTTTCAGCCTTTTTGTTTTTTCTTTCACAAATCATATAAACAATGCTTAAGAAGAATATTTAAAACTTCAAATGAGATATGATGTATGATTCTTGGAATTTAAAGTTCATTCATTTCAAATAAATTGAAAGTAAGTACAAAACTTAAAACAAGGTTAAGGATTTCCCCTGATTAGCATGCTACCCCGAAAACAAATGATCTTTAGCCCCGTCGTCCTTGATAAGCATCCATGAGCTCTTTGAACTTTGTTGGGTTTACATTAATTATGGTCTGAACCTTATCCTTGAATACAGTGTAGTTCTCCGTGGAATGCTCTTTAACCCCGCTATGATACTTGTAGACACCTAATTTTGCCCGGATCCCTAAATCAGGTACATTTTCTTCCTAAATTGATGTTTCAGAATGCTAAAAGGTTTTTCTCATCCTGCAGGTGGTACTTTGAGACTTAGTCTAAGAAAACAGACAAAAAAAGTCAAACTCAAAAAAGTCAACCTCAAAAAAGTCAACTACTAAAAAAGTCAACCCACTTTCAAAATCAAGATTTGAGGTTCAATTGAAAAATGGTGAAAGAATTTTGATAATCCAAGGTCTATATTGAAAGATATGGAGTTTGAAAGTTGGGTTACGACATTTAGTAGAAAGAAAATCGTAATTCGAGAAATTTGGAAAAAAGTGCTTAAACGATCAAATTGGTCAGAATTGAAGGTCTCAAATGAAAGATAAGCACTGACTACGGGTAATACAAAAGCTACTTGGAAGAAAAACTGATAGAAAAGTCAATTCGGAAGAAAACCGAGAATTAGGGTTTTTTGGTGGATTTCGGTGAAATTTGGAAGAATTACAGAAATGGCTCGATTCGGTAGATCTAAAGCCTTTAATTAATGAGAAAATGATTAAAAAAGGATAGCCCAAGGCCCAGTTTGAAGAAAATCTGAAAATCGGACTTGTTTTGAGCAAAACCAGGTTTCAGAGGCAAAAGAGCAAAATTGGAAAATATGGGAAAATAGCAAATGAACTCCAAAAATTCTGAAATTTTGAAAATCTCATTCTTAAATCATTTCGAAGAGATTGGAGAAATAAAATCTTGATTCGAAGTTCGTTTGCAAAATGGCCAAATAGGTCTCCTATGGAGTAATTCAACAGGATAAATCCCGAAAAAATAGCAAATGAACTCCAAAAATTATGAAAATTTGCAAATCTCATTTTTAATTATTTGGAAGAGATTGGCGAAAGAAAATCTTGATTCGAAGTTCATTTTCAAAATGGCCAAATCCCTGGTCCCGTATGTAGTAATTCAAGCAGATAAATCCCGAAAAAATAGCAAATGAACTCCAAAAATTATGAAAACTTCCAGATCCATATTTAAATTATTTGGAAGAGACTGGTGAAGAAAAATATGGATTCGGAGCTGGTTTAATAAATGGTAAAGTTCGGTTGCATAAAGGGGTAATTTCGAAAATAAATCCGAAATAAATAGCAAATGGACTCGGAATATTTTGAAAACTTCCAGAATTCAATTTTTTATTATTTCGGAAGTATTGAAAAAAGAAAAATTCAAATTTGGAGTCCGTTTGCTATTTATTTAGGTTCGGGGGGCAAAAAGATCATTTCACCAAAGAAACCAAAAATGGCAAATTTGTAATTGAGGAAAATATGAAAGAAGAAGGAATTGCTGGGATTTTTTTTCCCTTGGTTAGCCAGCATAGAAGAGAAGAAAGAAGATTGAACAATTTAATTCCCTAGTCACTATCAAACCACATGCCACCACCAACACCTTGCAAATGGTCCCCTCTTCATCCAATGGCTTAGGTGCCTTGTAGGAAAGTTGAATGCACCATCCAATGGCCAAAATTTAAATGCCAAGATGAAATTTTATTTGTCATAAAAGAACCCTTATCTGATGGACAAGAATGGAAGAAAAAAGATGAGCACAATTCATCCAAGGGTGAGCATCCATTCGGTTAAGCAAGGGAGTACATGGGATTATCTCTTTTCATCCAATGGCTTAGGCCATCTACAAGGGCTGAGTACATATGTTGAGGGCTGGATTTAATTTACAAGATGTCATTTTTATGTTGTCCTCATCCAATGACCAAGAATGGAAAAGCACAACTCATCCAAGGGTAGGTACTCAAGGGAGCAAGCAAAGGAGTGCATAGGATTGGTCCTCTTTTGCATCTAAGGGCTAAGGTTACTACAAGGGCTGAATACATATCTTAAGGGCTGCTATCAATTGGCAAGATGACATTTTTATGTTGTCATCAAAATATCTTAATCTAAAGGCCAAGATTGGAGGAGAAAAAATGTAATTCCCATCCAAGGGTTAGAGGGCCATTCGGCCAAGGCTAAAGGGAGGGGATGATTTCATTTTTTCAGGGTTTTTTGGCTGGAAACAGTATCTAATTTGGAAAATAAAAAGGTTTTGAAAGAACGAAAAAAAAAAAGGTTTTCAATAGAGAGCTTGAAGGTAGTCATCTCTACCAAGCTCTAGCATAGCTTTCTTCTTGATTTCCGTGGTGTTTTCTTGATTTTCCTATCTTGTTTTCCTACTACATTTTTCATAGAAATAAAGTTTTTAATGTTTACTTATGTTTTCATCTCTTATTCTTCATTAAAATGGTGGAAAACAATTTTTTTTTATGGTTTCATGCTATGGCCGAATATGGCTTATTTACTTGCCTTGGTTTTCCTTTTTTTTCTTCCTTGCATGTGGTTGTGAAAAATGATTTTTAGAAGGTTTTTTAGAGTATTCTAAGTTTCTGATTTTTTTACAAAAGATGAAGCAAAAAGGTTGAAATGGCTACATGATCTTGGCTAGACCAAGTGACCACGGTTAGGAGAGAGGCTATGCCCATTTTTACCTACCATGAAGCTCACCTTAATTTTTTTTTGTTTAACATGGTTTATTTTCTATTTTATTGAGATGGAAAGACTTCATGATCTTGGCAAGACCAAGTGATTATGGTTAGGTGAGAGGCTATGCCCATTTGATACCAACCATGGAGCTTAACTTTCCTTGTTTTACTTACTAGTTTTGCTTGTTATTTGTTTTGCATGTCTATGTTAAATTTTTTATATATATGTTCTTTACATTATTTTCTATGCTATATTTACTTATATATTTCATTTCCATGCTTGATATTGTATCCTTGCATATTCGGCCATTGTTGTTCATATGCTCATGTTGTGCATTTTTTTTATGTATCATGTCTTACAAGTTTGCATTTTCTTTATTTTGCTCCATGACTATTCGGCAACTTCATTTTTGTATGCCTTGCACGTGCATTTTACTTTTGCATGTACATTTTGATTTTAGTATGCCATGTGCTTATGAAAATGCTATGATAAAATGCCATTATTTTGTTCCATGACCATTTGGCAACTCCATTATTGATATGCCTTGTATGTGCATTTTCACTTTGTTTCTTGACTTGTTTGCATCTCCATGCCATGCGCTTGTGCCTTTTGATTTTAGTATGTCATATGCTTATGAAAATGTCATGTCATTATGCATCTTAACATGATTTGTCATGTACTTATGTCATTTACTAGATAAGATTGCATTAGAGCATCATATAGCTACATTTGGCCTCTTCATGCATCCCTTGCCTTGTCATGCATTTGCATTTTGTTTAGGTAATATGCTTTGCATTATCATTTCTTGAAATTGTTTATTAGTTGCTGTTTCTTCCAGCATTGACATTAGTTTCATTGGTCATTGTATGTTCATAGTATTGCTATGCATGTTCATTACATTTTAGATCTAGGCCATGTTGGTAGTGTCATGCATATTGAGTCTTAAATCACAATGGTATTGTCATGCATCACTATGCTATTTAGGTCTTAGGTCACATTAACATTTTCATGCATATTCATAACATATTAGGTCCAAGTCATATTTGCATTATCAAGCATTGCATGCATATTGAGTTAGGATAGCATTTATTGCCATGCAAATTCATGCTAGGCATTTAGGTTGTCTTGAATTGTCATGCATTTCCTTTACCATTTAGACCTTTAGACCATGCATTTCATACATTTCATTTTCTGTATGTTCATGTATTCCATGTCATTGCCACTTGATTTGGGACATAGGCCAATTAATGGCTCAAAGTCATGCTCTCTTGAGCATACTTGTGGAAAATTAAGGAATTGTCAAATTGATTATTCTACCTTTGTGATTTTTTTTACTTAGCCAATTTTTGTCCAAAGTTTTTAAATGTTAAGCTACTGTCCTTAGGTCTTTAGGATGATCTCCAACAATTTCTACTTAAATTTTTGAATGAATTTATCAAAGGCAAAAAAATATGTTTTGACAAAACAGCTTTTTTTCACCCAGTACTCGAACTTCTCTAATTTTTCTGGGCAGTCATCTTTAATCAGAAAATTAAGCCAATTTTTTACTGTGTAGTTTTACATGTTCTGAGTCTCCAGTGTTTTTTTTAGATTTTTTGAATTTTTAAAAATAGTCTAAACAATCGTATGACAAAACCAGACAGTAGAGGCAGATTTGAAATCAAAAGAAGAATAATGGTTGAATTTGGCTAAGGCATTTAGAGGGGGTTTGTTAGAAGATTTAGCTATTGTCTTAGGGTAGTTTCTAAGCCTTTTTAAACTTTAAAAATTATTTTATAAATATCGGGTTAAGGGTAGTTAAGTACGGGATTTTAAACTTAGGAAATTAGAGCCATTTTAAAAGGGTTTGGTAAGGGTTTTAATTTTTATTCAAGTTTTCCTCAAAATTGTTTTCAAACAATCACAAAGTTTTATTTTTTTTAGAAAATCTAATTTGACATATTTTCCTATGGTAGCCGGATATCTTTTTAGATATATGGATTCTTTATTTAGAGGAAAAAATACATTTTCATGTATTGCATTTTCCATGTTCATGCATTTTATTTAAATGTGTGATTTTTGCTATGATATTTTCCATGATATTATTATTATTTTACTTCACATTTTATGATCTTATATTTGTTTTCCATACGATTTTGAATGTTTCATGGTATCATATGCTTTTTATTTAGTTATTTTTGTCACATTGTTTAGCATATACTATGTTCATGCATTATTATTTTTATTTTCATTTTCATGCATATTATATGTTAGCATTATTTTAATTTCATGTCATTTCTTGTCATTTAGATCATATTCCATGTCATTTAGGTTATTTTATTTATAACATGCCATGTCATTTATAATATGCCATATCATTTAAAATTGCCATGTCATTTAAATTATTTTATCTCATTTAGAATATACCATAATACATAGGATTTTTCATTTTACCTAGAATATACTATGTCATTTAAATTATGTCATTTAGGTTGCATTATATTATCTAGACTTTGCCATGTCATTTTATTTATGTCATGCATGCTCATGTTCATAATTTTAAATGTTTTGAAAAAGATAATGATTTTCAATAAAAATAAAGATATTCCCGAGTTAAAATAATTCATGAGTTCTTTACTGGGTTTGCTGGAGGGAATATCATCAATTATCATTAATAAAGGAATATCTTTCTTTCACAAAAAAAAAAAAAAAAAAAAAACGAGAATGATTCGGAAAGTTTTCCAAATGAATAAAATTTTCTATATTTTGCCGATTTTGTCAGGGAATATAGGAAAATTTTGATTTAATAAATTTCGGATAATTTTCAATTAAAAATGGAATTATTTTTCTTTAAATTGGGAATTAACTTGAAATACTAAATTAAAACCGACTTTTTTTATCGAGACTTGAAACAACACACGATTAATAAGGTAACATTTTATACGGGCGTTGTGGGGGTGCTAATCCTTCCCCGCACGCAACCGACTCCCGAACCCGCTTCTTTGATTTCTCTAGTTTATAACGCAGACTTGAAATTGGTTTTAAAAATATTTTAATTAATTTTAAAATATTTTATAAAATCGGCTTTAATAGGTGGCCGATCACACCTAGCTAAAAAAGATTGGTGGCGACTCCATGTCTTTTTACGAGGTCGTTTTCATACTCTCGACTATCTATTTTATTTCTAGAGGAATTAAGTCGTCTTTTCCTCTACTTCTGTTTCTCCCTTCACTAGAACGGGTCCCCGTGATAGGGATCACGTATCGACACCTTCATTTTTCTAGAGGAATTGAGTCGAATTTTCCTCTTTTTTTTTTTAATGTCACTCCTAATGAATGATAAAGTCTTGCGATGAGACTTGTTATATGTTATTTTTTTTAGGTATCGACAATAGTCGCATGTGGCATTAGGATCATACCATTTCGGGTAAGGAGACTTCCTGGGCTTTGCAAGTACAACGAAGATCATTTGCCTTTGGACAAGTAATGGAAGAAGTTCTGTGTAGGTTATCGGAATTGAATGTTACACCTTTGCCTTCTTTCTCTTACTGCTCTAAGAACAGACTGATTTAAATTTCGGATCATTTGGCATGATGAAACCCTGATGTGATGTGAAAGGCCTTGGAGCATGATGACGACAGTGCTGAATCCAATGGTCGACATAAGGTCGAGGATGTAAATAACCATCAAAAGGATCATCTTGCATTGCACTAAACCCTCTTTTATTTCTGCCTCCAACATTTATGACTTGAATGTGCCCCTTGGCAACATCATTTTTATTTTATAAAAACATTCCAGCATTAGTACCCATAATTATCCCTTTTTTATCCCACCCTCAATCCTACCCACTGTAAACAATATATCTGCAAATTCTGAAAAGACATTGCCTATCAACTTGTCATAATATGGATGTGGGAGGGTATCCACAAACAAAGCATTCATTTCTCTATCAGTAAGATGTGGTTGGACTTGCGAGGCTACATCTTTCCATCTATGAGCATATTCTTTGTAGTTCTCATTAGGCTTCTTTTTCATGTTCTGGAGTGTCAAACGATCGGGAGCCATTTCCAACATGTGTTTGTATTGTTTCAGGAATGCCCGGGCTAAGTCTCTCCATGTATGCACTTGGCCTTTTTTCAACTAATAATACCAATTAGATGCTCCTCCTGTCAGGCTGTATTGAAAAACATGGATAAGCAAATTCTCATCATGCGCATGCCCCACCATCTTATTACAATCTGCTGACAAGTGTGTTTTAGGGCTCTTAAGTCCAACATACTTTTTGAATTCCGGAACCTTGAATTTTTGTGGGATGACCAGATCGGGGATCAAAAGAAACTCTCCTACACTTACTTCATCTCCACCTTCAACAGCTCGAATCCTTTCCTCCAATAGGTCATATTTTTGTTGTATCTCTGCCTCTTGGCTCAGCACTTGCTATGAATGAACTTGATCAGAAATCTATCCTTGAACTTTTTTACCTAGATTGCCATGCTCTTGAAGCTAATTATTTTTCTGTGTAAAGTGTTCTCCCATAATTTCTATTTGTTGTTCACTATTTACCCGAATCATCTGAATCCCCTATCCAACCTGTTCAGATGTCTCATTCTGCACTTGTTCCATTTCTCCAATTGGGTAGTATGATCCTCTCCTACTCTATTTTCCTACAAAAAGAAAACCAAAGCTATCTTTCAAACATGAAATCTGTCATGGCTCTTTATTTTAAGGGTTTGACGGAAACCCCTTTTATTTGCCTCTAGAAATCAAAAATTATTGATGACAATATTGACTTCTCTATCATTGGCATTGCTAGAGCTATTGTTATGTGCTAATAAACTTAATGCCAAAGCATGGATGAATGAAAATGTATGGCATGTCAAATGATTGATCGAATGCAAATGCAAAGGGAATGAAGATACGACAGAGGAAATAAGAATCGGAGGAACTTAATCATCAATATCTCATAAATTCAAAGCTTAATTAATCCATTCCCGTTCCAATGTTCAAAAGACATAAACCATATTTACACATCTGATAAGTGGTTAAAACTGTCTTTACAAGAATTTTATTTTTCCTAGCATCCTAAGGCTATAAGAGCCGGCTACTGAAAAGACCAAAGTCCTATTACATCATGAAAGGCCAAAGTCAACATCAATTTCCCAAGTCTACCATCAATTAGTGTCTTCGGATCCAACCACTTGGCATCTATAAGAGACTGTACTTTGTTCTTGAGGTCCTTACGTGCTCAATGCTATGCCCAACAATTCCATAGTGATAATCACATCTTGCCTTTGGGTTATAACACTTGGATATGGTGGTGACAGGGGTTTCAGTGGCACATAGGCAACCAGGTGATTTCAGATCAACATAGGGAAAAGTTCTTGGTAGCTGATTGGAATAGGATCAAAATGCCTTTGGGTCTTGTTCTTGGGTTGTTTCTTAGTCATACACGGCCCAGGAGTTGGGGCATTTGGTGGTGGCACTAAGGCTTGTACTAGAGTGTTTACATGGAGAGGTGGCCGAACAGCATGATAAGGGTATGGATTTGGACACAAGACCCCTGGAGGTTGTACGTAGTTCAAGATTCTTATCCTGGATGCTTGATAAGGTACTTGATGAGGGAAAAAGTATAAACTGCCAATTGGTGGTGATGGAGTGGGACTCGGGGATCCCGAAGTGGTCATCCCAGTGGACACAATTGAACCATAGTAGAGTGAGGACACTGGTTTGGACCTAGGATAAATTGCAGGGACTGTTTGGGATCTGAGGTTTTTGTCTTTGGTATCAGGCTCTCTGTTTTAGTCATTTTGACGACATTGTCCACAATTTTATCAAGGTTCAAATCTTTGTGGCATTGACAAGTGCAGGTCCCAGCAAGGATTGTATGCTCTTTACTTAATGGTTTTGGTTGATCCGAAGGCGATGAAGAGCTCTGAGAAAGTTTTCTCTTACTTTTATCCATATCTTCAACCATTTTCATCAATTTGGCGAGCGGTTCTTTCACCTCCCGAATTTCATATCCAAATTCCTCTTGATTGTGTTCCAAATCCCCCAATCGTTCCTCTGATTCTTTCCTCATATCTCGAACCCCTTTCATGCAAATGAAAATGACATTATTATCATGAGATCAAGAATACAATTATGAATGTACATGCTCTATTCTTATATGCATAAATGTAATGATGCATGAGATGTACAAAATGCGAAGATGCTTGAGGAAATGAATTTTCATATTTACAACTTCTCAAATAATATGAATGTTATGCAAAAATGCCAATGAAAAGATCAAGGAAAAGAAGATTCTAATATCACACTTTATTTTATTTTTTTCTTTATTTTCTTTTTTTCAAAGAAGAAAATTTTTCATGGAATAAAACTCTCAATTTTGTTTTCTTTTTTTTTTTGAAATATCTAAAAGGTACATGTATAAGGAGAATTTTCAAAATAAGCCAAAAACAATAAGTTTCGGTATTATCACAAATGATGTGTGGAAAAAATAAGCAAAGCAAGTAAAAAGGGTAAAATCATCCATACAAAGTGAGAAAATTAATGAACATGTGCCCCAACAGTATCTGCTTATTTAGGCATCACAGTGCCTTTGAGGCGGATTATCATACTTATTACGGGCGATGTACATATATCGTTGCCCGATCTACAATACTTATTTAAAATGTAAAATAGGTAACAAAAGGTTAGAAATATCCCTCCATGTGTTCCTAACTTCGGTATATCTAAAAAATCGGCAGGGCTTCGCCTATGTTGGCTCTAAGAAATAAGGGGAGCCAGCTTCCTCGACTTAAAAAAAGGGCTGGGTTTGTTTTCCATGCCATATGCTTTTGGCGAATATGGTGAGATTAGTCACCTGACCTCACCACACCAACCATGTCTTGGCATATTCCTGCTGATGAAACTAGATGGGTCAGTTTATGAGTCAGAATGGTTGAGGTCCTAGTGTCCTTAGGTTTGAGTGTATATTGGTCTTCTAGTCAAATTCTACATAGCCTCTTAGCACCTATCACCTTGTCAACTTGTTTAATGGTGTTATCCCCTCAGTTCTTCTTTAGTGTGATGTTACCTTTCTTGCCTAGCTACTACCTTGAAGTTAAATCTATCCAACATTCATTAAATACTCTTTTGCTTATCAAAAAAGCATTTTCTTCATATGAGATGCAAATGAAATTGTATGGAGTGTCATTTGGAAAAAAAAACATAAGATTATTCGACCATGTTACCTGCATTAGTTGATGAAGTGACTGTTCCTGGTGCTCTTGCTCAGGATCTGATTGAGAAGGTAATCAAGTTTCTTAGTTGGTTGTTTAAGTGAGCTTATTTTTTTGAAGTGTTTCTTAGTAAAGCTATTAATTTAGAGTAGTTTTAAATGTTTTCGAGATTAGATAGAGGATTATGGTTAGGGATTTGAGGCCTCCCTATAGTAAGACTAGTTATTGTTTTAAATATGTACATATAGTTATATTGAATGTACATATAGTTATGCTGAATGTACATATTGTTATATTTTTATGTTTCTTAGCCTCAAATATTCTTTTTTTTTTAGTTTTATTTTATTAGTTTACTCAAAATTTCCTTGTCAGGATCTTGTTTGGCATGCATTTAAAGAGAAGATTAAAGCAAAAATGATATAACAGAGTATCTTTCCTTGCCCACGCTACATCACCTTCTTGTGGCTTTTGGGCACATTATAACCTTATCTAACAATCACATGTACATCTATGGTTTTGTTAATATGTACATATGTTTATAATAAAATATACATATATTTCTAGTAAAATGTATATATGCTTATAAGAAAATGTACATATGCCTATAGTAAAATGTACATATGCTTATTGTAAAATGTACATATGCCTATAGTAAAATGTACATATGCTTATAGTAAGATATACATATGTTTTTAGTAAAATGTACTGCTTATAATAAAATGTACATATGCTTATATTTCTTTGATGTTGTTTCTTTCTATCATTTTTCTGATTTAAATCGATATTTTTTTTGATATACTACTGCTAGCCACATGACTACAAGGAGAAACCAGATTATGGTCACTGTGTTGCTATCATGGCATCTGCATCTTTAAGAAAAAAAAATCAAATCTGGTGTTTTTGCTATAGTATCACCAATTGTAGTTAGTGAGCCAATTGCTCTTTGCTCATTATTATTTCCTTTTGCAATCATGGGGTGGTTTGTTATTTCTCTTATTAATCCATCTTTCATTTTTTTTTCTCATTTTTCTTGTACGTTTTCATTCTCTTACCTACTAACCATTTCAAATCAAAAAATATTCTCGGAAATGTGGATTTGGGATAGTGTACAAGGGATACTTAAATGATGAGAGTTTGGGAGTTATTAAAAGACTAAAGAACTATAATATAGCTGGTGGCAAAATCCAATTTTATACAGAAGTGGAGATAACAGGTCAATTGTGTATACTTAAACATTGTGCTAAGAATGAAGGATTAGACATGGTCTAATTTTCTTGTCGCTGCTTGGCAATTGAATTTTTGTAGTAGATTCTTTTGTATGAAAAAACTTACATTTATCCAAAAAAAAATAGACATATATATGATGGAGGCATAATGTACATATAGTTCTAGTAATATGTACATATATGACAGCTACTTTGTACATATCATGAAAATAATATGTACATATAAGTGATATCACTGGTCCAAAGAAAGAAGCAAATTTTGCCTAAAAGAAACAAATGTACATATGTTTATAATAAAATGTACATATGTTTGCTAACCGAGCTGAGTTGTTGGTTACGGATTCTGGATGGATGGATGGATATCAAATGTTAAGGTAGAATTTGTCACTGTTATAAAACTATACATATACTTTTACTGAATGTACATATAGTATGCTATATTTACATAGTGTTATATTTCTATGCCATATAGTTATGCAATTTTTGAGCTTTGAGTATTTGACACATATGAACTTTATATGCAAGGCTTATAATGTCTCTTTCACTTCTTACTACATTCTCCTTTAACTTTCACAAATTATAAACATTAGACCAAATGTAAATAATGGTTTTAGTTACAATTTTATGGTTAAACTGAAATAGTATTATATGCATATGCATTTTAGCATCTTGTATACAATGATCTCAAACTTAAACCAATTTGAGCATTGAGCAAATAAGAGAATAATTGAAGTTGTAGAAAGGTAAACTATACACAAGCTCTTATTTTATCATTTGAATAGCTGGATGTCACAATTAATTCATCAGCTATATGAACTAGCAAAAGAAAAACACAAAATCCATCACACATGGTACTTCTTCTAGTACGCACACAAGTCAAGATCAAGAACCATGACTTGTGTCTTCATGCTCAAAGCAAAATTTAATCTGCAAAATATAAAGAGTAGTTTAAGTGATACAAATGAAGAAGCAAAAATAACTCAAAACAACTCAAAAATAACCAAATTGATAAGAAATGCTTCAACAAAATAAGCTCACTTCTATGTACATATAGCTAAACTATATGTACATATAGCATAAGTATATGTACACATATAGCATAATTATATGTACATATTTAAATCTGTGACAAATTCTACCCAAAACCCCAATAATTTAAGCTCTTATGTGTTTCCTTTCCTTAAAAAGAATAAGTTAGTAAAAATATAATTATTCATTCAAAATAGTAAGAGTAGTAAATATATAACTTTTACAAAGTTAGTATAGAGGAACCCAAACCCAAACCCTAACCATAATCCCTCATCCTAATCTTGGAATCATTTAAAATTATTATAAAATAACGCATTTACTTATCAGCAAGTAAGTGTTCTTTTTCAATTGATATACCATCAATTTGGCACTTGCCATGCTTTCAAAAGATCTTTTATCACCAAGTAAGTCCTAGTAATTATTGAATGATATGTAATATTCTTAACTACAATTAATAACATTTCTATCAATTGAAATTTTGGTACCCACCGTCTCAAGCAAAACGTAATAATTTTTCTTTTGGTTCAATTAGAAGATCCAAGGAAGGTTTGTAGGCATTTAAGGTTATTCCTTATGGTAATTTTTCAAGATATCTCAAGTCAAATGCATTTAAAGAACTTGAAAGAATTTCCATACCCCATCAACAACTCTTTCATTGTTGAAGTGCTCCATGCTATGGTGGTACTATAAGTTAAAAGAAATAGATAGCTGAATGAGATTAAAACAATGTTCCCTATTCAAAGATTATACAGTAATCAGTAAAGATATCTCAAGCCAAATATGCTGGAGGGTTTATAGAATTGACCATACCCTGTAAACAGCTCAAGCCAAGTTGATGATAAGTAAACTCTACAAAAAAAATAAAATAAAATAGAGAAAACAAAATAATCATCTACCATTAAAGAGAATAAAAATCTATCTATAAAGGAAAGAAGAGAAGAGAAGAGCTGACTCAACTTGCTAAAGTGAATATATAACAAAAATATATTCTATAAAGTATCAATTATCAACTGAATCAAGGTAAATCCAAGCTTACCAATTTGAAGTATAGTTAAAACTAAATGACAGCTTTACTAAGAAATGTTTCAAAAAAATAAGCCAACTTATATGTACATTGAAGTATAACAATATGTACATGTAGCATAACTATATGTAAATTCAGCAAAAGTATATGTATATTTTCATATTAGTGACAAATTCTGCCTAAATCGCAATCAATTAAGCTCTTATGTATTCCCTCTTCTTACAAAAATTACCTATAGGTATTACTACTATAGAATGTGCATAATTATCTAAAATAAAGAATATATTTTTACTTCATTAATATCTAATATCCATAAGCAACAAATGAATCCTCAAAAAAGAATAAAAGAACAAGAGAATCAGCAAGAATTAATATAATTACATCAGGAGACATATTTCCTCCTTAAAGCTATATTAGCTTATGATACACATCTAATAAATGACACTACTTAAATCATAACCAGCAAAAACTAACTAAAAACTAGCAGCAATATGAAAACATTCTACCATTACATCAAGCTTGTTTTCACTTGAATGAGTCATGACAAAAGGTTTATACGAGACATTGGTATGCATATAAATGTGTGTTTAAGGGAGAGCAAATTGAAGAGTATGTTTATACCTCCCCTAATCGTTTTTGCCATTTAAAATTACTAAAAAATAACAAAATAAATAAGAAATAATTCAAGAAAACAAGTCCACTTATATGTAACCAAAACTATATGTACATATAGCATAACTATATGTACATTCAGCAAAACTATATGTACATTTTATATCTATATCAAATTCTACCCTAAACCCAAAGATTTAAGCTCTTATATTCCCCTCCTTCAAATGAACAAATTAGTAAAAATATAATAATTCATATAAAATAATAATAGTAAATATATAACTTTTAATACCAAGATAATAAAAATGATTAAGAAAAATTAAAAATCATTTAGAACCACACAAAAAAAAAAAAAGAAGAAATTAATGCCATTTAAATTTCCACCACACGCGCTGAAGTAATGAAAAACCAACTCAATTCATTACTAAGTTAATATTGACTTTTTATTCCTCAAGGAAGGAGAGGGACCACTTGCTCCAAGAAAATAACCACACAATAATTTGATTACCAAAAGGACAACTCCATCTAACTTGGTAATCGGCAAACTATTGTGTCTCATGGATCAATTTTTAGTGTCTCACCATAGCTTTCTCTTTTCTCATTATGCATTTCAGCTTGAGTAGAAGCTATGACCTAATAATGAATTCTTCTTGCCATTTTTAGAAAGAAAGTAGCAGATAATAATATGAGATTAAGGATGGGCGCATCAATGAACTAAATTTGTCTTTGAACCGCTTAAAAATAAAACGGTTTTGCAAATTGAGGAGACATTGATTTTTTTTTTTTAAACCATTTACTTAGAGATAGATTTGAGTAAAAATGAGGTGGAAATGGATTCCATACATAGTACTGAGTCTCAATAACAAGATACCCACGAATTAAAATTGAAATAATAAAATACCCACAAATTAAAATTGAAATAACAAATAAAATTTTACCTCAATCTTCTTCTTGAGTTTCTTATTTTTGCCGCTAACCTAAATCCAAATAAACCTACAAAAATAACAAAATTCAAAATGAGCTTTCAAAACAACAAAAAGAAGAACAACTGATGTTTTATATGTTGGGAGTCGATAATCTCTTTTCCTTTTACTAAGGAAAAACTAAGGTTACAAATGTAATTTCAATTTGCTTCTTAATAATTTTAAACTTTTACATTTTTTTTTTTAAATATAATTTTTGCTTATTATACCATCCACAAATTATTTTTTTTTTATGGTATATTTTTTAAATTTATCCAAATTTTTTTAAAAAAATAACAATCCTTGTGTATTTAGGGAGTCGAACTTGGACTCTTTAAATGCTTTGCAATGATGGTCGAAAAAAATCTGAAATCCGTGTTTTCATTTTTTTCAATTATTTACACTTGCTTTTTTAAAACACTGAAAACATTTTTTTTTTCTCTAATTTGGCCCATTTTCATTTTCTAAAAACCATTTTCGTTTTTTCTAACCAAACATGTTTTTCCGTTTATTCTCCATTTTTATAAAAATGAAAATAAAAAGAGCTTTATTTTCTCAAACCAAACACACTAAGTGTGCGTTTGGTTTAAGAAAATAAAGGTGTTTTCTAATTTCATTTTTATAGAAAATAGAAAACATATGAAAAACACGTTTTGTTGAAAAAATAAAAAAATGATTTTAAAAAATAAAAATGAATATAACTGAAAATCTAAGAACAAAATAAAGATGTTTTCATTATTTTCAATAAAAATGTTTTGAGAGAATTGAAAAAGATGAAAACACGGGAATGGATTTTTTTTTTTATATATATAAATGACAAATCACAAACCCGGGTTTGAATCCTCCAACACTCAACATATTTTTTTTTTCTTCCCCTAAAACAAATCATTTAACAGATTGAAAAACTGGGTTTCTAACATCTTCTCACCTGCCATTATAATCCCTATAACTCCAGATTGAAAAACTGGAACCAATTTCCAGAAATTTTTTTTTGGGAGTTCCGCAATTCTATTTCTTTTCGTTTCCTTGTAGTTAATCAAGAAGTAATAACAGTTTACAAAATAAACTAACTAAACCCAATAGCAACCAGAACATTAGGAAACAGAGCAGAGCAAGGCAGGTAGCAAAGCTAACCAGTAATGGAGATGGAATTATGGTTTTAGAGGCTGAAATGTATAATGAGCATTAACTCTTTAACATTTTGTGAGAAACACACTGCGAGGAGCGACCGTACATCTTAGTAGTTCATGAATTCTAGGTTCCAAGTTGAATGCAAATGTAATTAATATAATCCCTATAACTCCAAATTGAAAAACTGGAACAAATTTCAAAAGACTATTTGTGTTTATTATTATGGTTTAAAGCTTGATTGTGGAAAGACTATTTGTGTTTTTGTTTGATAATTATTTAACTGTAATTGTCTATAATTATTTTTTGAGTTTATCTTTTTAATCAGTTACTAATCTTATTTAATTATTTAATTTAATGAGCTAAATTTTTATTTTTTTAATAAATTTAATTTTTTCATATATGTCTTGAACCTGTTTATTATTTTGTTTGAAATTTATAGTACTTTCACAATCAAGATTATTAATTTATAATGCTAATGAGTTAGCATATACAACTATGATAATGGAAAAGCCCCTACCTATGTCCCTGACAATGGACCTAGGAAAAGCCCCTGTATAGCTTATTTTTGTTAGGTGGATTATTATTTTATAGTTAGATTATGTAGATAATTATAATGAGTATTAATTTTAATTTAAAAAGTTTGTCCAATTTAGATATCAAACATGTTTTAATTATTTTTATTTTTGAAAACAGATTTTTATTTTCATTTATTAAACTTGTTTTTCAATTTTCAATTTTCAATTTTCAATTTTCAAAAAATAAAAAATAAAAATTATTGTTTAAAAATAAAAATAGAAAATATTTTTTCAAACCAAACGGATCCTAAAGTTTTCATTTTTCACTCGATCCGCTTCTTTGCCTAAGAAACTTGTTTGCGTCTAAATTATTTTTTTCCTTTCGCTGTGCCTGCTTCAATTTTTTTTTTCTTTTCTGTTTTTGTTGAAACAACGACAACGCTTTTAGATATCAGGCTGTATTACTTAACGCTAACCCTTTTTTTATTTTTAATGTTGACGATGTTGTCGAGGAATTTAAGTTTAATTCGTAGTAATCGAGTGAAGTGGAAAGAAGTTGGGTAAATTTAAAAATATACCATCAACAAAACAATAATTGTTAAATAATATAATAAGTAAGAATTATTTTAAAAAAAATAAAAAATAAAAAATTATTAGAAAAAAATTTTAAAAATAAAGTTGCCCTTGATAAAAAAAACATTCTCCTCCCTTCTCCTCTTATTTTTTAATTTACTTTTATAATTAAAAAAATAATTTTTTTGAAAATAATTTTTTTTAATTTAAAAAAATAAATATTTAAATATTTATATTTTTTAGTTTACTTTTTTTAATTAAAAAATTTTAAAAAATAATAAAATTAATATTTTTTATTTTTAAAAATTTTTAGAAAATAAATATTTAAATATTTAATTTTTTAAATTTATTTTTAATTAAAATTTTTAAAAAATAATATTTTTTAATAAGAGGATAAAGGAAAAAGAGATTTTTTAATTAAAGGTAATTTTATCAATACAATATCTTTTCTAATAATTTCTAACTTTTTCATTTTTTTTTTAAAAATAATTCTAACATATTAGATCAATTAAGTATAAAATAACACTATTGAGGGCATGTTTTTCAAATTAACCCAAATAAGTTTAAGTTGACCTAAAATAAAACTAGTACAAGGAGAAAGTAAGAAAGTACTACTATAAAATAATAATAAAAATATTAATTAATGACATTGATTAAAATAATATTTATTAAAAAAATTAATAAATGTATTATTTTTTAAATTTAATAAAAGTAATGTATTAAATATGAAAAAATTTCTAAAATAATAATAAAATAAACTTAACTTAACTTATGCCTATAAACAATCCCAACCCATAATAATATAGTTGTAAGAGTTAGGGGATGTTTAGTATACATGAGAAAGTGCTGATTAAAATCTAAGAATGTGATGGTAATTTTCGAAATTACCCTTATCAAAAAATATATAATTTTATTAATTCAAACATTTTTCAATGATATTTATTATTAACAAATATTTGTACTAAATATTTAAAAATTATATTTTAATTGATAATTTGAGTTACTTTTAAGATAAAAAATATTTATTAATAATAAAATTTTGAAATTACTCTCATGTAATTAAAAAATAAAAGACTGGATGCAAATTAAATATTATTTCAATATTTTAATGATATTTACTATTAACAAAAATTTATACTAAATATTTAAAAATAATATTTTAATTGATAATTTGAGTTATTTTTATGATAAAAAAAAATTTTAATAATAAATTTTTAAAGTTACTTTCATGTAGTTGAAAAGTTAAAAGATTATATGAAAATTAAATATTTCAATGATATTTATTATTAACAAATATTTGTACTAAATATTTCAAAATAATATTTTAATTGACAATTTGAGTTACTTTTAGGATAAAAAATATTTATTAATAATAAAATTTTGAAATTACTCTCATGTAATTGAAAAATTAAAAGACTTGATACAAATTAAATATTATTTAAATATTTTAATAATATTTATTATTAACAAATATTTGTACTAAATATTTAAGAATAATATTTTAATGATTATTTTAAACCAAATAGGAATAAGGGTAATTTTGTCTTTAATATTTTTTTAATTTTCTAACTATATGGGAAAGTTATTATCTCATCTTAGAGGATCATATTTCAATACTTGTGAAAAAGTAACTCCCAAAAGAAAATTACTTTTTCAAAAAAATGAATCTTTTTTAACATACTAAATATAAAAATCATATTCTTATCAATTAAATTTCATAAAAATAATTATTTTTTATTATGTCATACGATCTCCTAAAAACACATGTGGTGGTGCGTCCCTAAAGTTTATTTTGATAGAAACGGACAAGATTGTACATTTCCCAAACTCTTACAGAACTCAGCACTCACTTTGTGTCAAAGGCATATGAAAGTGTTGATATGATGAATGTCCCTTACTTGGTAGCTTATTGATATAAAAGAAAAATATATTTTGTAAGACTATTTTGGTCTTTCATGTATTTGATTAGGCGCATTAATTAATTAATCATTCTTTAGATTTGTACTAAATATTTAAGAATAATATTTTAATGATTATTTTAAATCAAATAGGAATAAGAGTAATTTTATCTTTAATATTTTTTTAATTTTCTAACTATATGGAAAAGTTATTATCTCATCTTAGAGGATCATATTTCAATACTTGTGAAAAAGTAACTCCCGAAAAAAAATTACTTTTTCAAGAAAATGAATCTTTTTTAACATACTAAATATAAAAATCATATTCTTATCAATTAAATTTCATAAAAATAATTATTTTTTATTATATCATAAGCTCTCTTAAAAACACATGTGGTGGTGCGTCCCTAAAGTTTATTTTGATAGAAACGGACAAGATTGTACATTTCCCAAACTCTTACAGAACTCAGCACTCACTTTGTGTCAAAGGCATATGAAAGTGTTGATATGATGAATGTCCCTTACTTGGTAGCTTATTGATATAAAAGAAAAATATATTTTGTAAGACTATTTTGGTCTTTCATGTATTTGATTAGGCGCATTAATTAATTAATTAATCATTCTTTAGATTTAAGTGATAAATTATGGAAAAATTATCTAATGTATCATGAATAAATTTTTAAAATTTTACAAATAAAATTAATAAAATAATACATATTTGTAGGATATATATAAAAATAAAAAAAAATAATTTAAAAAAATGAGATATATTATAATCTTTTAATCATGTTTATCATGTTTATGAAATTAAAAAAGTTCTATTATAAATATATAAAAAATAACTCTAAAATTATAATTGTACTATATATTTGAGTGAGTCGAACATCAATGGAAAAGAAAAGTAAGATGAAATATATATAACATTTTCTCTTGATAAAAATAGAAATGGAGAAAATAAAATGGGTAGAAAAAAACAAAATTCAGTCCGGAAATTAAAGAAAATAAGAATGTCCCAAGCATTCCTACTAGTACTTTACATAAAGAGTTAACTTTTGATTTTGGGATTGGGATTGGAAATGAAAAATTTTAAAAAAAGCTCTTTCAAATAAATTTTTCGTAAATTTTAAAAAATATATAATTTATTATGTTTATATGTAATTTGTATTATGTTTATATATAAAAAAATTTACATAAATACATGATAACTTTCAATTTATATAAATACATGACATATTTGTCATGTTTATATGTAATTGTCATGTTTATATGTAATTTATTATTCTTATATATAAAAAAAAATTACATAAATAAATAATAATTTTATGTAATTTATTATATTTATATATAATTTGTTATATTTATATATAATGATACATATTTTAAACTTATTTTAAGGAATTTACCTTATAACTCTCCAGGGATTGGGATTGGGTTCCAAACTTCGGAGCCGGCACGTTGGTTGTGATGATCCACCCTTTGGAGATTTTATGAGGCAGGCAGGAACATCAAAAGACAAAGAAGACGACAAAGTTTGGACAAGACGTGGCGAGTGGAGAATATAAATAATAAAAATAATGTCGTTTTTCTTGGATGGACCAACTAAGCACGTGATTCCATCTCAAATCCAACAGAGAATCTCCAAATTTCCCCACTCGTGGGCCATGTAGAATCGCAAAAGGTTAGCTGAATCAATTCAAATCCCATTGCCGGCCCCATCATCTACTACTATAATAATTTAAATTAAATTAAAATTTATTGAAATTTCATTTTCCTTTTCCTATATCCGGTAGCAGTCTCCAGTTCATTTTATGGAGTAGGGATGTCAGTCCATTTTAATATCTAACAGTTAGAAATAGAATGAAGATATTCCTTTTTGGTTTGATCTCCCTTCTTCCTCTTGTAATTGTTGATTGAATTAATTAATTTTAACTGGGTTTTATTGTGTTCAAATCAGAAGTTGCTTAAATTGATATTTGGATTTGTTTTCACAGTATTGGCCTGCAATTGCTAACCTTGACCGATCCCAGAGAAAGTGAAAAACCCTATTGGATATGCAGAGTGATGAATTTTCCATGCAAGAGTAAGGAAATTGGGAAGCAAATAAATCTCGCTTAGCTTAGGGAAAACTGAAAGACGAATGGTGGATGGAGAAGAAAAGAAAAATTAATGTAAGCAGGAAAAGCATGTTGAGTGTTGAGTGACTCCTTGGGTGCACTTGCAGAATGCAGATGTAGGTATAAATAGAATCACAATAAAATGCCCATAGGCCTTTCACTGAAACTGAAGAAGCCATGTAATTGAGTGTTAGTTTAGTTCTGTCACTGAAATGGACTTAGAAATTTAAACAAGTGGTGGATAATGGATTTTGGTGGAAAATTTTAATTTTGAGAGCCAACTTGTCGAAGAAGAATCTAAGATGAATTTTTCCAGATGAATTTTTCCATATTTTTTGTTTCTTTGTGGCATATTTTGGATCTCTTGTGTTTAGTCGACTAGAGGCCGTTTGTCCAGTCAAACCATTAGATATTAAAAAGTAAACATGGATGGCTAATGCCTGGATCTTGTGGAGGGACCGGAGAGGAGCCGCATCTTTATTATAAAGCATAAATAAAAAAATAAATATTTCATCCAGAGTTATCTAATTCATTTAACCTTTGAATTATCAATTATTGGATTGAACGATTTAAAATATTATATCAAAGTGATTTAATTTTTTTTGTTTCAAAAAAAAAAAAAGTGATTTAATTTTCAAAATCAAGAGATCTATTTGCTAAATAATAAAATTGAATTTCAAACTAAATTAATTATGACTTTTAAAATATTACATTTTGATTTATATGTTAACTAGTTTGCAACCCATATGATGCATGTATTAGTTTTATTTATTCAAATATGTGTTTATACATAAAAATTAGTATTTTTTTCTCATAATTATATATGAATTTTTAAAATTTCTAATATAAAAAAAAAATCCAATATAACATGTCATGAGAAAATTAAACTTTGCTGTTATGATCGTTATCAAAATTTTATCTATAAAACTAATCTTGTTTAAAATTTAAAATTATGATAAATAAAAATTAATTTACAATAATAATATAGAAATTTAATCAAATAGGATAATTTAATTACTCATATACTCTAACTTTATCTACGTTTTATAAAATTTAACTGGAGTTATTTAAAGAATAATTTTATCCAAAATTTGTATCATAATGGCAAAAATTCAATATAATTAAAACTTTTTTTTATCTATAAAACTAATTTTATTATTATTAAATTTAAAAATTATAATAAATAAAAATTAATTAAAAATGATAATTTAAAAATTTAATGAAAATATATATCTGTTTTCATCAATTCAAAAGAACAATTTGATATAATTAAAACTTTTTTTTTATCTATAAAACTAATCTTATTATTATTAAAGTTAAAAATCATAATAAATAAAAATTAATTAAAAATGGTAATTTAAAATTTTAATTAAAGAAGATGTATATTTTCATCAGTTCAATTTTTTTTTTTTTTACATTCGTGATTTATTTAAATTATAAATGAATATAGAAATATTATAGATATAAATTATAGATTATATTAAATATCAAAACCTTTTCTTTTTGCTATTCAAAGTCTTATTGATATTTTTTATAAAAATTAAAGTTAATTATTTTAATTAATACATAATAATAAATATATAAAAACTAATTACAATATTTTATACTCCAAAAAATAAAATTTCGTTCATTTTAAACAAATTGAAAAAGATTATTCCTATTATATCATATTTTTAATATATGACGAATTATATCCCGATTCTTGTTCCGCGAATTAAATGGATCTGCACAATTCAAGTTTCAGCCCTCCAATCGAAAATATCTGTAACTTGACGCGGCACTGACAATACGAATTCTTATTTTAATATTATAATAAATAATTTTTTTTTTTGTGAGAATATAAAACATTTTTGTTTTAGTTTTGTAGCACTAAAACAATTTGAATAGTTGCTGTAAAAGGCCAAAAAGCAGACACGACACGAGCCATCTCAATTAGGCATTGGAAAATGAGACCAATGGCTGGCGCCTATAAATAGAATAGCAACTTCCCAATGTCTCCCTCTTCCTTTCAATCTCCATTTTCTTTGATATTTTTTCAGATCTACAATCACAAGAGAAGCTGCGGAAAACAATAAAGAAATATAAATTAAAAGAAAATTTCCACCAAATCCTTCGCATTTCAATTTCACTTCAAATTTATTCTCAAATTTCACGGTTTTTTTTTTTTCTATTGTAATCTAAATGTTCATGGCTGGGGCCGGAGAGATCAAAACAGCGTCGCCTAACGTGAATGGGAAGATGGAGATCTTGACGGATAACTTCGAAGCGGTAGTGGAACCGTTGCCTCCTGTTGTCGAAGAGGATGGCGTGGAGAAGCCGTCGAAGAAGAGCAGGGAGATTGTGTTGGGGAGGAACGTGCACACCACGTGCCTGGCCATAACGGAGCCAGAAGCTAATGATGAGTTCACCGGTGACAAAGAGGCTCACATGGCTGGCGTCTTGGCTCGCTATCGCAAAAACCTCATGGAGCGGACCAAGCACCATTTAGGTAATATATAAATATATATACGATGTCTTTAATATTTAATGCAAGCTGTTAATTTGAGTTCATTTTTTGTTTAATTCAGAGATTATTTACTTCACAAAGAAAAGAAAAGGGAATGTGCCTTAATTTGTTAACATTTTTTATTCTGCGAATAAACAGTGAATCAAAGTGAGTTAAACGTTGTTTTTGTTTCTTAAAAGAATACTTGTGAATTGAAAGATCTTATATTTACGTTCCCTTTGGTTGTACTTTGGATATTTAAAAAGTTGCTAAAATGCAAAAGCCAATAGTAGCAAATAAGCAAAACTGTAATCAACTAAAAATGAAGAAATGAATAAAATGTAACACCCATTTCAACATAATTGTTTTTATAAAATGTAAAATCTTGCATTGTGTTCTAAAATATTAAACATATTTTAACTGTTAGTTTTTCGAAAATTATATTTGCTTTTTCCAATAACCATATGGTAGCTTAATTTTTCTGTGACTTTTGCTTAAATCGATGCTCCAGTACACTTCCATTGGGACCTTGAAATTTATGGGCTATTAATTGAAGTGCAACTTTTCAGGCTATCCTTATAATCTGGACTTCGATTACGGTGCACTAGCTCAGTTACAACATTTCTCGATCAACAATCTTGGAGATCCATTTATCGAAAGCAACTACGGAGTTCATTCAAGGCAGTTTGAAGTTGGTGTGCTAGATTGGTTTGCCCGTTTATGGGAAATAGAGAAGAATGAATACTGGGGTTACATTACAAATTGTGGCACAGAAGGCAATCTTCATGGAATTTTAGTTGGGTTAGTGTTTGTTTAAAACTTGGTTACGTACATTTCAAACATTATAATCTTATTTTAATTGAAAAGCAGAAATCACTGATGATTGAATTTTGCAGGAGGGAAGTGTTTCCAAATGGGATTTTGTATGCATCACGAGAGTCACATTACTCTGTCTTTAAAGCAGCACGAATGTATCGAATGGAGTGTGTGAAGGTTGATACTCTGGTCTCGGGTGAGATTGATTGCAGTGATTTCAGAGTGAAGTTGCTTTCTAACAAGGACAAACCAGCTATACTCAATGTTAACATAGGTCTCTCTCTCTCTCTCTCTCTCTCTCTCTCTCTCTCTCTCATATACATCCTCACACTGTCACAGGTTCATGCCAATAAAAAGTAAAGCTTTTTGTTCAACTGAGAGAAATAACTTGTTAATGATGTTTACTGCAGGAACGACTGTCAAAGGAGCGGTAGATGACCTTGATCTTGTGATACAAACCCTTGAAGAATGTGGATTTTCACATGATAGGTTCTACATTCATTGTGATGGAGCTTTGTTTGGACTCATGATGCCTTTTGTCAAACGGGTAAGTTATCACATGTATAGCTTCTGATTTAACGTTGGATTTGACTTTTGAGGGAAGATAGCAAAGCTTGGTCATACATGTGGGGCATGAGCAGACTGCTTTTGTTCTGCCGATTTATAATTTTTTTTCTAGCAAGTTGTATAATGTAAAATGGTATGGGTTTCCTCTGGATTTGACTGTAAAAAACTGAATTAGCCTATATCAGGGCCAGATAAAGTGCATCAGGATATGGTCTGAAGAACAGAGATAAAGTACCATAAGAGTCTTTTATTACCGTTTATGGTCTGTCTATATACTGGTGCTTATAATACTAAGACTCTACTTTCCATAATAGGTGAGCTGGACAAATTATGTGATTTCCTTTCCTACTTTGGTGAAACACTGCTAACCTTCTAATAAGTTTGATGTTTGTTGACATGTTTAAAAGAAGTGCAAAGGAATGAACATGGTTGTTAAGCTTGTATCCTGTCTGCAAGTAAACAATGAGTTTGTGCAATATAAGTTTGTTTCTCAAACTCTTATCCTACTATGTTACCTTTTATCCTGTCTTGTGGATGTCATTACCTCTTAAGCTTGATATCATTCTTGGTGGTGAACAGGCGCCAAAGGTTACTTTCAAGAAGCCCATTGGAAGTGTGAGTGTTTCCGGCCACAAGTTTGTGGGTTGTCCAATGCCTTGTGGTGTTCAGATCACAAGGATGGAGCACATCAATGTGCTCTCAAGCAATGTTGAATACCTTGCATCAAGAGATGCTACGATCATGGGAAGTCGGAATGGTCATGCTCCTATTTTCCTTTGGTATACTCTCAACAGAAAAGGTTATAAAGGATTTCAAAAAGATGTTCAGAAGTGCCTCAGGAATGCTCATTACTTGAAGGACCGACTGCGCGGGGCTGGGATCAGTGCTATGCTAAATGAACTCAGCAGTACAGTTGTGTTTGAGCGGCCCCAGGATGAGGAGTTTGTTCGTAGGTGGCAACTTGCTTGTGAAGGGAATATAGCACATGTGGTGGTGATGCCTAATGTGACCATCGAGAAGCTGGATTTCTTCTTGAATGAATTAGTTGAAAAACGATCAACTTGGTATCAAGGAGGACATGTTCAGCCTCCTTGTATTGCAGCAGACATAGGCAAAGCGAATTGCGCTTGCGCTCTGCACAAGTGACAAAATGATTATTTGTCATGATTCAGAATTATTCCTCTGTTTTCTTGTAGCTTGACATCCATTAGATAAATTTTGCATTTTTTGCAACAAGGAGAGGGTGGCCAGGTCGCCCTCTTGGTTTATTTTTTTTTGACCCCATTCTGTTTTAGTATAGAAAAAAAAAATGGTAGGAAAAAAAAGAAAAAATCGAATTTTTTTTATGTATTCTGTGTTTTTTTTGTGTTTAAAGTATTATAAATTTATATGAATTTTTACACGATAATTTGTTTTATGTATATTTTAAACGTTCCTGCATTCGTATCGTGTTTGTGTTATCTTTCGTATTGTGTTTTAATTATTTTTCTTATATTGTGTTAGTGACGTGTTCATGTCCGTTTTATTTTTTTATTTTTCAAAGTATTATAAATTTGTTTGTTCGTGTTTTTTTTGTGTTTAAAATATTATAAAATTATATAAATTTTTGCACATTAATAATTCATTTTATGTATATTTTTAAACGTTCGTGTATCCGTATCGTGTTTGTGTTTGTGTTATTTTTTTTTTGTTGTGTTTTAATTTTTTTTTATGTTGTGTTTGTGACGTGTTCGTATCCGTTTTATTTTTTTTTTCTTTTTCAAAATATTATAAATTTATGTGTTCGTGTTATTTTTTTGTGTTTAAAGTATTATAAATTTTACACGTTAATAATTCGTTTTATGTATATTTTTAAACGTTCGTGTATCCGTATTGTGTTTGTATTATTTTACGTGTTGTGCTTTAATTATTTTTTTCTATTTTGTGTTCATGACGAGTTCGTGTCCGTTTTATTTTTTTGTTTTTCAAAGTATTATAAATTTATATACATTTTTACACGTTAATAATTCGTTTTATTTATATTTTTACACGTTCGTATATTCGTGTCGTGTCCATATTATTTTTCGTGTTGTGTTTTAATTATTTTTTGATCTTTATGTTCGTGTTCATATTATGTTTTTTGTGTTGTGTATTAATTATTTTTTCTATGTTATGTTTGTATCATGTTTCAATTCATCTAATATTTTATATAGTTTGCCATTATGATTCAATTTAAAAAAAAAATTGTATGTTCCTATCGTGTTCGTGTTTTTTTATTCAAAGTATTATAAATTTATTTAAAAATCATTAATAATTTATATGAAGTACTATAAATTTATATAAATTTTTACATGTTAATAATTTATTTTATATATATTTTTACATGTTCGTATATTCTTACCGAGTTTATATTATTTTTCGTGTTGTGTTTTTAATTATTTTTCTTATATTGTGTTCGTGTCGTATCTCAATTCATTTTATATTTTACATAATTTGTCATTGTGATTTGATTTAGGAAAAATTTTGTTTTATTTAGATTTATCTTTTAAGCTGCTTTTATAAATTGTTATGACACATTTCTCTTTTGCTATTTTATAATTTTTTTTTGTTTTATTTAATTGTTAATTTTTGTTTTTAAGAATGTTGTCATCGTATATTTAACATTTGATTTCCGCGACATCGTGCGGGGATCATTCTAGTTTGATTTTAATGGAATACAGATTTGATTCAGAAGTTTTTCCTTTTACTAAAGGCTTTTGCATTCTCGTAGTTGTTCTTTGAATGTATCGTTCGTGTAAATGTTCTGGTAAATAGCAATGCCTAACAAATTTCTTGTCCATTGACTAATGCTTTGTGTCAAAGAAGGCTATCCATACCAGATGCGCTTCGAAATAAGACAGCTAATAGTCTGTCTGTGGTCTGAATAGTACAATGAAGTTTAGAGGTTTGAAGACTGCCGCCCAGGACTTGAATTTTTAGTGAAGCAGATATATCTAGATAGGCACATGATAATGATAGATTGCAAACTTTTTGATGCTTTTCGTAAAAATAAGAACCAAAACTATGGGTAGAAAAAAAGCATGAGAATATGTTAGGGTGACAACTTTCTTATCCTTTGCTGTGTAGTTCTGTTCTGCCATTATTCACTCCTAGTCCTAGGTTGAATTTCAGGTGTGGCATGTCTCAGCCTTACAATCTGCCATTGTTAACCCTTAGGCTGAATTTCAAGTGTGTCCTGATTAAGAGCATTATCATGAGATTATCATTTCTTGATCCCGGTATATATGAAAAGTTCCACAGTGGCTTAACCATCTCTCTCCAGAGATTACATTGTTATAATTCAGAGACAACTCTTTAATTAACAAAATGAACAATGATTATTCAATCAACTGTAGTGTAAAGTTAATTATTTAGTGCTTTCTGTAATTCGAAGGTTTCATCATATCATCCTGCTACTCTTCCTTATTAAGCATTTAGACTTATTAGAGTTTTATTTTTATAGCATTGTATCATCTTACTTGTATCTGCCGACCAGGTGATGGATGAAGATGCAGATTTCCAGTTTAACTTTTTTGATGTTGCAGCCCGGAAATTAAGGATTTATTTAGCATTGCTTTTAGCAGTGGTGGCCCGTAATGAGGGCCAGGCCCCCCAAAAAAATTAAAAAATCTTTAATATATATATATATATATATATTTATATTAAATTAAATTTGTCTTTAAAATAAAATTATTATTGGTTTATTTTTATTTTAGTCTACAACTTAATTTTATATATTATAATTTAAAAAAATTAAAACTATATTGTTATTTATCTTTTTATATTATCCACCAATCATTATTCATGAACTCTTTAAATCAATTGGTTTATGATAAAATAACAAGATTTTTACTAAGATTTGTTATTTTATTTTAAAAAATATATGTTTGTATAATTTTGTTGTTATATGCATTGGTAATGTTAAGATTTTTTTGTTCAGTCCAATAGTTGGGATATTTTTTTATTAATTTTTGTTATAATACAAAATTATATTGATTTGTCTTAACTATTTATGTAAAAATATTTTTTTTTTATCAACTTTACTTATTTTACTGTAGTTTTTTTTAACACCAAAGTTAAATTGAGATCATCTTATAAAAAAATTAGAAAACACCATAATTTATAATCTCAAAGTTTCAATTTCATTATTTTAAAGGCATATTTTATTTTATTGTTTTGATTAAAACATATTATTTAATAATTGATTGATTGATTTATATATTTTTAATTTTAAAATGAAAAACGAATTAATCAAAAAAGTTCACCCATAGTTCATTAAAAGATTGTGTAAATTAATTTAAAAGGCATGTTATTTTTAAAAGTTCATTAAAAGATTGTTGAGATATTTAGTTCAGATTCAATTCTTGAACTTTTTGTTTTTTTTTAAAAAAGCGTCGCTCACAATTTTTGATAAAATTATTTATTTGATGTATTTTATTTCCTTATACTTTTATTTATGAATTGATAACATTTATGCTTTTATGAGTTTGTTATTTTTATTAGTATATTATTTGCATATATGTTTTATATTAGTAAAACATAGTGACATACCTCAAATGAAAAAAAAATATAGATTTATACTTTTAATCGGCTCCCCAAAATCAAGTATCAAGATCCGCCACTGACTTTTGGAATAGCTTTTGAGGTCAAAAGTTACTTTTCACTGCAAATGCAATGCTAAACAGGTAAACAAAATTAGCTTTTGCTGTTGAAAAGCCAAACAAAAAAGTCAAAAAATATAGCTTTTGGGCTTTAAAAGCTGGCTTTTGGATAAAATAATTTTATTATCCTCATATCTCTACACTTTTATTATTTTAAACATATCATTTTTGACATTTCAATTCTCCACAACACATTTTCACATCAATGCCAAACACTTAAAAATTTTTAAACCACAATTTTTTTCATACTTTTTAAACACATTTTTTTCAACCCAAATTTTTTTCAGCCCAAGCTTTTAACTCAAATTTTTTTCAACAACAACGCTAAACTAGCCCTAAGTAAAACAAGTACTTAGCAATATGATATCAGAGTCATATTTCTGCTGGAAATATCAGAAATTGCTCTTCATTTTGTACAGTCATGCTAACATACCATCAATCTCAAAGTCCTGGGAAACTTTTCTTGAAAACCATGATAAAATTGTGGCACTTCAGAGAGTTTCACTAATTACCTGAATTTGTTGTGTGAAACTATTAGTCGACAGTGTAAATACTTTTATAGACTTTAAAATTAATAAATTTATCCTTAAATTTCTAACTTTATTATTTATTTAGATTATTTATCTTTTAAATTTATAGCTTTTATTAGTTTATTAATTTAAATTTAAATCAAGTAAAAATTAAAAAAAATAGTGTCTATATCAAATTAAACTACTTTTTTATTAAATTAATTTTTTTTATTAAATTAAGATATTAAATAATTTTTATTTATTTTTTTATTAAAATTGAATTACATATTGAATAACTTTTATCTATCTATCTATCTGTCTACCTCTTAATTTTTTTTATTAACATAAATTATTTTTAATAAAATTTAAAATATCACAAGATATGAAAATAATAAATTAAAATTTATTAAGGGATCAGATAATTAAGAGATAGTGTGGAAAGAGAGCGTTAATCTAAATAAACAACCACACTTTATATCAAATTTTAAACTTTCATATATATATATATATATATATGTATATATATATACATATATATAAAAGCTCAAAAAATATATATTTTATACCATTTCTATTCTTAGTTTTAGTTATGTCTTATATCTTTATTTTGATTAATTATATTATATTTTTGAATTCTAGGTATATTTAAGAGAATGAAGTGAAAAGATGTCAATAATGATGGTAAAGAGCTTACAAAATCATAATCACAAGATGGAAGAAGACTTGGGAGTCAAAAAGATCAATTTCTGTTGCAAAGCAAGAAGACAGATTTGACCTCCGGAGCTGGTTGCTAAGAAATCATGATATTAAAGTCCTTATTTGAAGAAACTTTCTTCTTAACTTTTGAAGCTGACTTGAATAACTTTCCAACGGTAGTTTTGCCCAAACCGGACAAGAAATGGTCATCCAAATCAACCGAGGAAGTGCAAGAAAGTGTGTCAGAAAAATCAGCGACCAACGCCGCGGTGTCAGAGTCTGGCGCCGCAGCACCCAAAAGACCGAAAGTCAGCGCCGCAATGCCGGCCGGGTTGCCTAAAATCGGACAAATATGCAAAAAAATCCAAAAATTGCCAAATTTGCACTATTTTGCCTCCTAGCTTCCTTGATAAGCAAGAAAGGGTTTCTAAGGTTTTAAAGCTCTATAAATACCATCTTTTGAGCCACAAATTAGACATCTTTTGAGGAGACTCAAAGATCATCATTAATTTTCTTATTCTTCTCCATTCTTTTATTTTCTTTTTAGTCTTATCTATATATTATCTATGCCTATGCAAGGCTAAACTCTTTTCTTTGGTTAAGGGTGATTTCAAAGCCTTAGACATGTTTTGTAATTGATTTTCATAATTTATCTATCATTAATTTTCTATCAAAATTGCTTATGTTCTTCTATAAGAATTATTAATGATGTTATCTTGATTTTTTTAGATGCGCAACAAGATAGATCTTGATAATTATCTACTGCTAGTTTAGGAGTTTTGATACGTAGCTTATCTTTATTTCTATTTAATAGTGGCAATTTGTGGTTAATGATTATGTTAAAATTTTCGCTAATTGCAAAGTGGAATATAACCTAAGTTAAACAATTCATATTTATGCTTTTGTTGCTTAGATCAACCTATTTTTCTCATCATAAAGCTGCTGTCAAATTAAATTTAGAGATGTTTGTCCTAGGTTGTTTGATAGTTAGAGATTAAGTAGTGGCGTTTGTCCTGCTTAACGGCGAACTAAGGAAGGATTGGGGTAACATGGGAGGTTGTTATCTACGGTTGTTAACTTTGATAGATAATTGATGTTGATAGGTCTGAATTTGATTCATAATATTTGTCTAGTGGTGGAGAATGAAACGTTAACCATATTTCTCATATTTGATTGTTTCTTATTTACTTATTTACTTGTTTTCTACTTTTCTTGTTTTATTTACTTTTAAACTATTTCAAAAATCCCCCTTTACTTTGTTTTCTTTGAATCTAAGTTATAAACTAATAATTTATAAACTAAAACCCAATCCCTGAGGACTCGACCCTTGCTAACTACTATACTTACAATTGATATTTTTAGTGCAAGGTTAAATAAGATACGCTCTTTTGAGTGCATCAAATTTTTGGCGCCATTGCCGGGGATTGCTTATTTAGTTTATTAGTTATTTGGTTTATTCTTATTTTCAGTTTTAATTAATTTAATTTTACTTGTACATACAGGGCTTTTTTTTTTCTTTTCAATTTTTGAGCAAAACACGATGGAATTGAGCAATCTAACACTTGAGTAGTTGGTGGCATACATGAACATTGAGAACCAACGAGCCAATCTCACCTCCTCTGTTCAACAATTGGCCATGGGTAATGTGCAACAATAAAGGCAGTGTGGAGTGTGCTTCATGATGGATCATCCAACCAATTGGTGCCCATACTACCGAAAAGATAATTTTGAACCAGCCAATGATGTGGAAGGATAGCAAAGCCAACAAGGGTTCCACCAACAACAGTGTGATCCTTTCCCAAACACTTACAATGAGGGATGATGGGATCATCCTAATTATGGCTACTCGAGAAATTATTAAAAATAGATCCTTATGCCAACTACAATCATCCATCGAACTTCAATCAATCATGGTTTCATGAACACGATCTTTTTCAACCCCTACCTCAAAACTCAGGTACTTCTTTAGAAGACCTTGTCAATACTATTGTTGCTAATACTTTGGAATTTCAAAAGGAAAAAAGGGCTTAATCCGTCTCCACTCAACCATGGACACAACCACAAGATCTTTTTGAGCCACCACATGTGACTCACAACTCAGGTACTTCTTCAGAATATCTTGTCAAAACCATTGTTAATAATACTTTGGAATTTCAACAGGAAAGAATGACTCAATTTGTCTTCAATCAATCATAGGCATAAGAACTAGATCAATGGCCACCACTTCTAAATTCAGGTGAGACTCTTGAAGATCTTGTCAAATCCCTTACTACTAATACAATTCAATTTCAACAGGAAACAAAGGCAAATCAACAGGAAACAAGGGCAAGTATCCTGAGTCTAGAGACACAATTGAGCTAATTGGCTATTGGTATGGCGCAATGGGTAGAACAAAGATCTGAAGAACTACATGAACATGATCCAAAGGAGAATTCTAGTCCAAAACAACTTGAGGATGAATCAGAAAGTCTAAGAGAACCCGAGGATGAGACAAAATTAGAGATGGATTCTATTCTTGAGGATAATGAAGCCACAAATCCAAATAAGAGTACTTCGGCACTTGAGGTAACGTTTAAGGTTCCAATTTTTACTAATGTTTCTTCTCCACCCTTTCCTAGTAGATTCGCAAAGTTCAAGGAGGAGGAACATGAACAAGACATGCTGGAAACCTTAAACAGTTTGTTTGTGGATGCCATTCAACAAGTACCAAAAGATACACCATTCCTTGATGAGCTATGCACCACAAAGGATGATGGAATAATACTTGTAATGGAGAATGCATTCACTATTGTGCAAAGAAACCGCCCTACAAAACTGTCACAGCCCAAATCCGGGAATGTGACAGGCCATAGACAAGTTTTTGCCCTTGCCTCCGAAGCCTTAACCTTTTATCTACCAAACAAAATTTTTGCATGACCCCGCCCGATAAGGGGGTTTACCAAACTTGCAAAACATGCAAAACAATAATAATAACACATGACATCCCGGTTAGGACACCTCCAACTAGGGAGTAACCGAGATGCCCCACAGTAAAGGCATAAAGTGAACCACGATGTATATATTTATATACAATACCAAAATATGAACAACAATCTCGGTCTCTGACCGGATAACTACATTACACATAATACATAGACACAATAATATATGACATGCCTAGGTGACTCTGCACGGCTCCTCCATCAAGCAACGGATCACCTAGTCAAAATGGCATGTCATGCTCACTGACTATCGGTCACTAGCTAAGCTGGTGGGGTGGATGAAGGACCGGGTCGATCAGTATCTGAAAATGAAAAATAACTAAAGAGTGAGTCATAAGGACCCAGTGAGCAAAGGCAGAATTAGTAAAGTCTATGGAAAAGACTCGTAAGTCATATTAACTAATATCACCTTGATGTTCCTATCCAACATCACAAACAACTATAACATCCGGTAGGGTCCGTAGACTCCTACAAACCGGTAGGGCTCTAAAGCTCCTACAAACCGGTAGGGCACGAAGGCTCCTACAAATACGGTAGGGCACAATGGCAGCCTACAAATCTGATAGGGCACAATGGCATCCTACAAATCTGGTAGCATAGCTTAACATTATAGTAAACATGCAACACCTAGCATTTAAATAAGCACACAAGTAAGAAAACAATGTGGCGCCATACAGTCGACCACTCATACGTAGAGGTGCTCATGGGTCGAGCCGCGACCTAATTTTTTTTCAAATTCTTTGCCCAGGCCCAGCCCGATAGGACCGAATTCACTCTTCATCATATTAAATTTTATTTTTATTTTTTTAGAATATTTTATAATTAAAATTAAATAAAATAATATTATTATAATATAAAAACACTGTTCTGGGCCAGACCGGGCCAGATCAAAAATATCCTGCCCAGGCTCAGCCCAAAATGGGTTGGGCGGGCTGCTCGACCTATGAGGAGGTCTACTCATACGTCAATATCGGATTATTACATAATCATCACTTGTCCATTCATTGGACCTTTTTCTCGCGTCTTTACGAGAATTCGATACCATAAGGTAATTCTATGTCATACACACTACCATTTACCAACTCAAGTGCGTTATAATCCATCACCGATACATTCGTACAATCACAGTCAGTATGTCATAACATAATCTAACGATCCTACGTCTATCACTACACGTTTATTCACAGTGTGCTAAGCGGGAGAAATTGGATCCTCGTGCTCCAGAGCTCTTCCAACCATGGACTCAGCTAATCCACGCTCATTCTAAATAGTGAAAATATGTATTTTGTTGGCTTGGTGATGAGTAGAATTCAAGAGATCAAGCTTACAAGCTTTTGGTTATGGAGTTTTCACTTGGTTAGGTGTTCTCTTAAGGAAGAAGATGAAACAAACCCTTAATGCCTAAGGAGAATGGGTCTCACGGCTGAACATGGGGTTATGGCATGCATTTTATGGCCATTTCTCCCATGCCAAATGTCAACCAAAGAGACTATAGCCCTTTTTTTTTTAGTGCCTAAGCGGGCCCACATGAAATTTTTACGCTCGGAAACTTGTTTTTCATTTTTCTCGACATGGATATGTTTAAAATATTATTTTACACTAGTGCGCAAATTTTCATAATTTTTTGATATCCCAAACATCAAATCCAAGCCCAGGGCTATTTACGGCCCATTATCGGGCCTTATTGATTCTTTTGTTCCGTTTTTTATTTTTTTCTTCATGAACATGTTCCAAACATCAAAATATGCAGATCTAAAGGTTTGGGTAATTTTTCAGCATTCCAAACTCTAAATTCGGGCCTCGGATCACCCACGGGTCAACACTTTGACTTTTTCGATTTTAGCTCTGATTTTCATTCTGATTTTACCAATAACTTTCTCACATAATTTTATGACTATATGAATCCATTTATTCATTTAAAACCTTTTTTGGATAAAGATTTCTTTTTTGATTCAACCCTGGAGTTGAATACCTCATTCAAGAATTGTTTTTGATCTAATCCCTAGGAATCAATAGAAAAGGCAAATCCCTTATGATACACCAGATTTGGATCAGTTATTGATAGAGCGAATAGATCTGCCATTTCTTGAAATTCTCTTCTGATTCAAAATCGTGGTGTAACGTGTATCCCCTTGTTCTAGTCATGGAATAGATGAAATAAATCAAAAAATGGACTTTTGTTCAAGAATGAAATCTTATTGGGACTGCCTAGTTCATCCTTCGAACGCAGCTTACAACTTTCATCGTACTGTGCTCTCCAAAGAGAAACTCTTCTCAAAATCTCAAAAGGTGCTGAGTTGGAATCCCATTCTAACTAAGGATTCTTGTGGTTCCGGAGGATCCAACTACAGAGAACCAGGAACAGAGAGCTTTCCCCCCTCCGACTATTTGGTCTTAAGAATGCTGGTTTTAAGAATGAGTGATTGCCCTTCTTTGACCCTTACTGCCCAACTTGAGAGCGAACAGCTAATGCATTCCATATAAATTGATTTTGTATATAAATAAAAAAATACGGGTTCGGGTCGTCTTTTTTGAGATAGTTTTTCATTAGTATACCTATTTATTTTGTATAGGTATATCTTGCATCCTTTCTGGAGTTTCGATATAAGGATTCCTTTACCAACAGTCAACCCCATTTGTTAGAATAGCTTCCATTGAGTCTCTGCACCTATCATTTTTTTATTATTCTCGCTTGCTGAACCTTTGTTTATTTTCGTAAATAATAGGATTTGGCTCAGGATTGCCCATTTTTCATTCCAGGGTTTCTCTGAATTTGAAAGTTATCACTTAGTAGGTTTCCATACCAAGGCTCAATCCAATCCAATTAAGTCCTTAGCGTTCCCGTGACCAGTTTCAGATTTTCACTCCTTTAAGCTAATTAAGGACGTATCCGATTTCCAGTTAGTTTTTTATTTTAAAAGTCAAAATTTCAATATAAACATCATATTATGATCCTCTATGATCAAAAAGTCTATTGGTATCGTATACGAACCAAAAATAAAATTTTGGGTAAAAAGACCAAAATACCCCTGGTTCATATTTTACAATTTTTTATGCCGATTAGATTTTCCACTAATCCTGATCGGTATTATATCATATTTTAACACTATGTAAAGTTAAATAACCAAATTTTATGGACTTTACATTGTCCCGATTTCGATTCCTGACTCGTGGTCAATTTAAGGCTAAATCTCTCAAATAGCCGATTAAACCCCTTACTCTAAAAATTATTAATATAACAATAAGAGCACATGATAGTGTGCTTTGTCTACAAGCATATATAAACTTGAGCCACCGTCTATGAATCGTTTAAAGAGACCCTAGTCGGTCTCTGTCTTACGAGGGTCTTACAAAAATGCACAAATTTGGGAAGTTTCTTGTATGAGCCTACAAATCCCAAAAATCCAAGAAGGGGTGTTGGTTAGATTGAAAACACTAACTCAAGTGCTAATTGGGAAGGCAACCCAATTAATGAAGAAATTGTCAACCTGCCATTTGAGATTTGCTTTCTTTTCCTTTTCCTTTTATTATTTTTATTGTTTATGTAGTGTTTTAGGTTTGTGATAACTCGTATAATTATATAGTTTTTAGTTATGTTTTATTATTGTTTTGTGTCAAATACGAGTTATTATTGTTTAGTCTAATTGTGTTTATGATCTTTTATATTTTTATGTAATTTGGTGTTTTTCACAAGTTTCTTTGAGTGATTTCAGATTACTAGAATTAAGGGCAAATCCAGTTCAGTTCCAGTTCCGACACCTTTTGCCATATCAGCTATATCTCGAGTTTCACTGAAGCAATAAGGCTGAACTTTGTATCCCTGCAAAGCTAAGAGGCATATCTATCTTTTTCATGTTTTACACTTCTTGAAACGGAGTCGTTTTCCCTAGCGAAATCGATCATCAAGTTGGCTGATGTGCAATGACGTCTGTTCTGCACCGTTTTGGTATTTTGACCATATCTCCCGATCCACGTGCGCAAATGATCTGATTCCAACGGCTATGGATCCGTAACTGATAGGGGTATATTTTTCTAGAAGACCATTTTATCAGATCGAGCCTCCAACATTGACAAAATCGACCATCAAGCTGGCTGATCAGAATTGTCATACAATATGACGAAAATTGTTAGAAAAATGCACCCACCTATTATACCTACCTTTGAAATTTGTAAAGCTTGTCTCTTGTCATTTAGCCCTCCAAAATGTGTATAAATAGAGGGCCTTGGATGAGTATTGGGATACATTATACATTGGTAGGATATTAGCCTTTGTAGTAAAATTCTCTAAGTTTTCTTCTTCTTTCCTTTCTCTAGTTTTCTTTTTTATTTACTTATGCTTCTTACATTTCTTTTCATTTTTAGTATGTGTTGCTAATCATATTGTTGAGGTGATGAGGTGAAGCTCTTGGTAAATGCTAAGGTTAGTCTCTTAAACATGAGCTAAAATGAATCATCATTTATAAACACTAGTATAGATAATATTTTCTTTTGGTTTAAAATCATACTTGCAAAGTAGAGATCTTGATTCATTATTGACAATGAAAATGGCACAGTAAATGCTTGGTTTCATAACCTTGATTTGTTGTAGACATATACCTTGGCATAAGGAATGCTTGGACTCTTTTTGTGAGTTTTGAGGACACCAAATGAACATAATATCATATGCTATGGACGTTGGACAATTTGGACTGAATTGCTAAACCTTCCGGTTGGAACCTCCCTTATGTGTGGATTTCAATTGTGTAATAAAACAAGATTAATCTTAGCATAACACCAAGAGTGGATTCTCTAACCTCAACATCTTTTCTTATTGTTTTTTATATTTTGTTTAATTTCTTTTATGTTTTGTTGTTGATTCCCTAATATCTTGTTTACTTTCTTTTTCTTATATATTTATAAACTTATACTTACTAATACGCTTCCCTGTGGTTCGACCTCGGACACCCGAGAATTTATTACTTGAACATAACCTGCACTTGGGTTTACAACTCTTAATTGAGTTTCCATCAAGTTTTTGGCGCCGTTGCCGGGGAAGCAATACTAAGTATATAAGTTTATAAGTATATTTATTTTTATTGGCTGGTTATACCGCCTAATTTATAAGTATATTTATTTTTATTGGCTGGTTATACCGCCTAATTTGTATATATTAACTTTGTTGGCTGGTTATACCGCCTAATTTTGTTTATTAACTTTGTTTTATGCTTGTTTGGCGACGTGATTTTAGATCTCGTCGTTTAGTTAGATTTTATTGTGAAACTTTTTCAGGTAATCTTTCTAATACAACTCCTACCATGGCTGACAATGAAAGTGTTCATGCTGAAGATGAGAACAGACAAGTACGCACCATGCGTGACTACTTGCAACCAACTCGAAGCTCATCACCCTCTTGTTTTATTTTTCCTCTCAATGCAAACAACTTTCGTTTTAAACCAGGTATGATAGCTTTGCTTCCAAATTTCCATGGGTTAGAATCGGAAAGTGCTTACTCGTTTCTAAAAGACTTCGAAGATGTATGTGTCACCTTTAATGACCAACAATGTACAAATGAAATTGTCAAGCTAAAATTATTTCCTTTTTCTTTAAAAGATAAAGCAAAAATTTGGCTTCATAATTTAAAACCAAGGTCAATTGGCACATGGCAAGAATTACAAACTGAGTTTCTAAAGAAATTTTTCCCAGCACATAAAACTACTGCTTTGAAAAGACAGATTCAAAATTTCAATCAAAATCAAAATGAAGCATTTTTTCAGTGCTGGGAGCGTTTTAAAGATTTGTTAAGTTCTTGTCCACATCATGGTTTTGAAAAATGGCGTCTTATTAGTTTCTTTTATGAAAGTTTAACTCCCGAAACTAAACAATTTGTTGAAACAATGTGTAACGGTGAGTTTCTAGAAAAAGAACCTGAAGAAGCCTTTGACTACTTAGACCATTTGGCAGATAACTCTCAAGCCTGGCACACAGATAATTCCTCTGAAAGTTCCAATAGATCTAATGTTGTTTCTAACAGAGGAAAATATCATTTTAGTCAAGAAGATGAGATAAAAGCTAAAGTAGCTAATTTGGCTAGAAAGATTGAAGCCATGGAACTTAGAGAAGTAAAAGAAGTCAAAACGGTTAAAAATGAAGAAAGTTGTGGAATTTGTGAAATCATGGGACACCCCACTTCTGAATGTCCAAACATTCCCATTCTTAAAGAAGCGTTGCATGATCAAGTAAATTCCATAAACACATTTAAAAAGCCTTTTCCTTCTCCTTACTCTGAAACGTATAACCCTGAATGGAGAAATCATCCCAACTTCAGTTGGCGGAATAATAATCATGTTCAGGTACCACAATCTCAAAAGCCGGGCAACACTTTTTCCTATCAACCTTCACGTGTACAAACCTTGGAAGAAACATTGCAAGCATTCATGCAAACACAAGCAAATGTGAATAGCCGGACTTCACAGGACATCAATGAGATCAAAAACACCTTGTCCACATTGACAGCTTCATTACGCACTCAAGAAAAAGGTAAGTTTCCTGCTCAACCTCAGCCTAACCCTTCTACTCAATGTCTTGTTTCTTGCTCCAATGAAACTCAACAGGAAAATGCCAGTTCTATCACAACTCTTCGAAGTGGAAAGGCAATTGACAAAAACATTCCATCAAAAGACCAAGATCCTCTTTCCCCTCCGAAAAGTATTGGTAAGGATGATGGTAAGTCTGAACTTCTTGAAAATTTGGACAAAGAAAAAGGTATGCATCCTCTTCCTTTTCCTCAAAGGTTGCAAACAATAAAGAATTTGAATCAAAATGCAGAAATTTATGAACTTTTCAAACAAGTTAAGATTAACATTCCTTTATTGGATGCAATCAAACAAGTTCCATCTTATGCTAAATTTTTGAAGGACATGTGCACATTTAAAAGGAAACATAATGTACAAAAGAAAGCATTTCTGACGGAAAGTGTGAGCTCAATCATTCAGCACCTTACTCCACCAAAATTCAAAGATCCTGGATGTCCAACAATCTCATGCATCATTGGAAACACTAGAATAGAACGTGCATTGCTTGATCTTGGTGCTAGTGTTAATCTTTTGCCTTTTTCTGTTTATCAACAGTTAGGTTTAGGTGAACTCAAGGAAACACCTGTTACACTTCAACTAGCTGATCGTTCTGTAAAAATTCCTCGAGGGATAGTTGAAGATGTTTTGGTTCAAATTGATAATTTTTACTTCCCTGTTGATTTTATTGTTTTGGACACACATCCTGTTTCAAATCCAAATGTTCAAATTCCTGTTATATTAGGCCGTCCATTTCTTGCAACTTCTAATGCTCTGATAAATTGCAGGAATGGTATGTTGAACATTTCTTTTGGAAATATGACTTTAGAATTAAATGTGTTCAACATTTGCAAGCAACCTGGTGATAATTCAGAAGTACATGAAGTGGATTTCATTGAAGAACTTGTTCATGAACATCTCACCACTACCACATTCCATGATCCTTTAGAAGCTTATTTAATTGAATATGAGTTTGATAATGCTTCAGAAATTTCACACACTGATTCTTTGTTAAAATCTTTTCAGGATAAGCATTGTTGGAAACAAAAGTTTGAGGAACTTCCATCACTTACAAATGTCACTGTACCATCAACTATTGAACCACCCAAGCTGGAGTTAAAACCATTGCCATCCGAGCTAAAATATTCCTTTTTGGGTGAGAGTGAAACTTTTCCAGTCATAATTTCTTCACATCTTGATGAACTACAAGAAGGTAAGTTGTTACAACTTTTGAAGATGCACAAAAATGCATTAGGATGGACCTTAGCTGACATAAAGGGAATAAGCCCATTAATCTGCACACATAATATTTATTTAGAGGAAAATGCTAAACCCTCTAGACAAATGCAACGAAGGCTTAATCCTAATATGAAAGAAGTAGTGAGAAATGAAGTCATTAAACTTCTAGATAATGGAATCATTTATCCTATCTCTGATAGCAAATGGGTAAGTCCTACTCAAGTCGTACCTAAGAAATCTGGAGTTACTGTAGTTAAAAATGAAAACAATGAATTAATTCCAGCTAGGACTGTTACTGGTTGGCGCATGTGCATTGACTATAGGAAACTTAACTCAGTGACGAGGAAAGATCATTTCCCTTTGCCTTTCATGGATCAAATCTTAGAAAGAGTTGCAGGGCATGAGTTTTATTGTTTTCTAGATGGATATTCTGGGTATAATCAAATTGCCATTGCACTTGAGGACCAAGAGAAAACCACTTTTACATGTCCTTTTGGTACTTTTGCATATCGTAGAATGCCATTTGGATTATGTAACGCCCCTGCCACATTTCAAAGATGCATGCTTAGCATTTTTAGTGACATGATTGAACGTAATCTTGAGATTTTCATGGATGATTTTTCTGTTTCTGGTGATTCATTTGATGATTGCTTAGCCAATTTGAAAAATGTATTGATTAGGTGTGAAGAAAAAAATCTTGTTCTTAATTGGGAAAAATGTCATTTCATGGTCACTAAAGGTATTGTACTAGGTCACATTGTTTCTGCAAAAGGGATTGAGGTAGACAAGTCAAAACTTGAATTGATTGCTAATCTACCCACACCAAAGACAGTAAAGGACATTAGGTCATTCTTGGGACATGCAGGTTTTTATAGAAGATTCATAAAAGATTTTAGCACGATATCTAAACCTCTATGTAATCTTTTAATGAAAGACACTGCATTTGAATGGACTAAAGATTGTGAAGATGCTTTTGAAAAACTCAAAAATATGCTCACTACTGCTCCTATTATGAGATCTCCTGATTGGTCTTTACCATTTGAAATAATGTGTGATGCTAGTGACTATGCTGTTGGTGCTGTGTTAGGACAAAGGAAAGATAATAAACCACATGTAATTTACTATGCAAGTAAAACTTTAAATAGAGCCCAAATGAATTATTCCACTACAGAAAAGGAATTACTTGCAGTTGTTTTTGCATTGGATAAATTCAGATCTTACCTTGTTGGATCATCAATTGTTGTCTTTAGTGATCATGCAGCTTTAAAATATCTTCTCTCTAAGAAGGATGCAAAACCTAGGTTGCTGAGGTGGATCCTTTTGCTGCAAGAATTTGACATCACCATTCGAGATAAAAAAGGAGTAGAAAATGTGGTGGCTGATCATTTATCAAGACTTGTTTGTGATGAATCTTTTGGAACCTCACCAATAAATGATACTTTTCCTGATGAACAACTTCTAATTGTCTCCACGACACCTTGGTTTGCTGACATTGCTAATTTTCTTGCTACAGGAAAAATTCCTTCTCAATGGAGCACACAAGATAAAAGGAAGTTTCTGAATGAGGTAAAGAAGTTCTATTGGGATGACCCTTACTTGTTCAAATATTGTCCTGATCAGATTTTTCGAAGATGCATTCCCGACAATGAGGTAAGTAGTGTAATTAAGTTTTGTCATTCCGAGGCATGTGGTGGTCATTTTTCATCAAAGAAAACTGCTGCAAAAATTTTACAGTGTGGATTTTACTGGCCAACTTTGTTCAAAGATGCACATAATTTTTGCAAGTCATGTGAAAGTTGTCAAAAATTAGGTTCCATTTCGAAAAGAAACATGATGCCTTTGAACCCAATTCTTGTAATTGAAATTTTTGACTGTTGGGGTATTGATTTCATGGGACCATTTCCACCATCTTTTGGTTTCTTATACATTTTAGTTGCAATAGATTATGTTTCAAAGTGGATAGAGGCAATTCCATGTCGAAATAATGATCACAAAACAGTGATTAAATTTTTAAAAGAAAATATTTTGAGTCGATTTGGAATTCCTCGATCTATCATAAGCGATGGGGGAACACATTTTTGCAACAAGGTTTTTGAAACATTAATGAAGAAATATGCCATTACACACAAAGTTGCAACCCCTTATCACCCGCAGACAAATGGACAGGTAGAATTAGCAAATAGGGAGATTAAACAAATTTTGGAAAAGACAGTTAATCCAAATCGCAAAGATTGGTCTCTTAGACTTAACGATGCATTATGGGCCTATCGAACAGCTTTTAAAACAGCATTGGGCATGTCTCCTTATAGGCTAGTTTATGGAAAACCTTGTCATTTACCTGTGGAACTTGAGCATAAAGCATATTGGGCCATTAAAATGTTCAACTCAAACCTTGATGACGCTTCTAATTTACGAAAATTACAAATCAATGAACTTGAGGAACTCAGAAAAGATGCATATGAGAATTCTAAAATTCATAAAGAAAGAACTAAAGCCTTTCATGACAAGTTAATTTCAAGAAAAACATTTAATGTTGGGCAAAAAGTTCTACTTTATAATTCTAGACTTCACATATTTCTTGGTAAGTTGAGATCAAGATGGACTGGCCCATTTGTGGTTAAGCATGTGTATCATTATGGAGCAGTTGACATTGAGAATCCTCAAAATGGTAACGTATTCAAGGTAAATGGACAAAGACTCAAACTCTTTTTGGAAAATCATGTTACTCAAGAAGAGGTTGTTTTTCTTTCTGATCCTTGTTTTGAAAATAACTAGATGTAAATATAATTTTTACTAATCTTCAAAAAAAAAAAAAAAAAAATTCATTTTTTTTCCCGGTTAAATGGCGGATAACGGTACTCCGTGATTATTTAAGTCGGTTCCATCAGCTACCCACAAAACTGATATTGTTATATAAATTTCTCTTTCAATTTCTTTTTCATTTTTTTTTCAAGATGGATGATATTCTCACAAGATTGCAGAAACGATTTCCTCCTTTTCCTCGAAATATTTTACTGAAGCTTTACCAAGTTCGATTAGAAAGATTAAGAATGCTTATGAACAAAGGGATTCCTGAAGACATACGTTGGATAATTGAAGCCAAGGTACGTGAAGATGAATATCTTCCTGTTTTGCATTTACCAGGTACAGGTAGAAGCACTTATGCAAAGAAGCGACGAGCAAAGCGCATGAGTTCAAATTGCCACAAGTGTGCACGATGGACGTGTAACGGTAAATGTCGTTCTATTGGGATTCCGTCCTCTAATCGAGATGATAAAATTGAATTCCTTAAGGATGGACTGAGTAAGGAGAATTTGGGTAATATCCAACTTTCTCTTGAGACGCATCCTAGTGGAGACGTACAAAGAGAAATTCTTGATTTATGGCCGCAATTCCAAAGGGAATGGCAACATCTTGGGAATCTGATGTTAAAAGACCCTGTTTGCCAGCTTGTAAGAAAACTGGATGGGAAGCATATCCTCGACTCATAGAAGGCGTTTAAGCCGTTTCTGGACGTAAAACCAGAGGAAGATGTGAGCCACAATCACAACTACAATAAATGACTTCTCAGCTTTTGGTTTGATTTGCAATAACTTTATTTCGGTTTAATTTACGTGTTGTTAGATTTGTGTAATTATTTTCGTTTTTTTTTTTTGCATTGGTCTTTTACGGTTGATTTTTCTTCTCTTTTTGATTTTCTTCCTGAAATCACGCAAAAATCTTTTGTTAGGTTAACATTTTCTTCTGACAGGTCAAATACACTTTCGGCGACATTATTACTCTTGTCTGATTCACTACTCAGTCCTCTATATATTACACCATGTACTCATTCTCTTTCAGGCACTCGAAAAAGAAAAAAAAAATGGAAAGTACTTCGTCCCAGCGCATTAAAAAAATTTGTGTCTTTGGAGGTGCTTATCCAGGGAAAAATAACATATTCGCTGATGAAGCCATAAGAGTTGGAGTAATACTTGCCCAAAAAAAGATCCAGTTGATTTATGGAGGCGGTAGTACGGGTTTAATGGGAGCAGTCGCTACAGCAGCACACGCCGGAGGAAGTCCAGTTCTAGGAATCGTGCCAAAACTATTCACAGATTTTTGTGGACCTACCGTGGGTAAGGAAATACAAGTCTGGAGTATCCCTGAACGGATAACAATCATGTACCATTCTGCCGATGCATTCATTGCTTTACCAGGAGGTCTGGGTACATTGGAAGAAATAGCTTGCGTGGCTTCTTGGTCATCTTTGGTCACAAATAAGAAACCCATTGGTTTGCTTAATATTAATGGTTATTTTAGTAATTTACTTTCATATTTAGATAATGCTGTGGATAATGGATTCATGTTTTCAGAGGCAAGGAGAACCATAATTTCTGCTACAACCATTGAAGATTTACTCAAAAAGCTACAAGCTTATGAGTGTTTATCTGCTACGGTTGTTTCGCAAACGCTCGGAAAAAGAAAAAGAGATATGGACGAGCAAGGAGTGGATTGCACTTTGTCTTTGTGACATTATCTAACATTTTGCTTGTTGTGTCTCAGTTATAATAAGTGGTTAGCAACCTCTGCAGGTAATATCTCCTAAATTCTACCTTTAAAATTTGACATTGGGGACAATGTCATATTTTAGTAGGGGGTAAGGGACATATTTTGCTAAAAAAAAAAAAAAAAAAAATTTGTTGTGTTTTAAGACATTTAGAAGTATTCATTCTGAACAAGGTCTGAGTAAGGGAGACTTGAGACATACCTTGTCACTTTGATTTAATCTTCTTCTTCTTCAAACAAAAAAAAAAAAAAAAAAAAAAAAAAGCATGTTTAGACTTAGTGTGTTTTTTTTTTTAGTTACTTTCAATACAATGATGAGATATGAATTGCATAAGTCTAAAACAGATTTATTAGTGAGAAGATTTTCATGAGAATTGAGCTTGATGTCAACCTTTTTATGAGCCAATGTTAATATGATATGTTGATTGAGAAAGAAGCATGTTTAGACTTAATCTGACTTGTATAATCATCTTTGTGAGTTTTTGAGCCTATAATGATTGATGCATTATACAAATCAATCTAATTTCTTTCTTGAATGCTCTTATGATTACATGATTCTCTAGAACTTGCTTTAAACCGTTTGAGACTATATTGATACATGTGACAACATGAATATGATAGAGGCATTAGGATTATAACCAGAGCCAAACAGCCATCCATTATTAATGTTCTAAGAGAACATCCCCACTAGTGAGCCAATTTGAGCCTACATTAAATATGCTGTTTTATTGGTAACCACAACTTACACCTAGCCTAAATATACTTATATCCTTACCCTTGTTCTAAAGATGGATTATATATTTTGAGACATATTGCAAAAAAACAAGGGATATTTTTAGTTGAAAATTTGGGTTAGAAACAAAAGATAAGTGTGGGGGAAGAAAAGAAAAGAAAAAGTCAAGAGAAAAAGAAAGGGATCATTGTCAAATACATTCCCATATTAAAAAAAAAAAAAAATCTTCTCTTGAACTTCTAGAAAAAGATGTTACAAAGTTGGTTAGAATGATGCAAAGGCTCAACATGAATATTTAGCCTATGTTATTATGTGCTTTATAAGAGTTTTGAGAAGTTTTATTTGTATGATCTTATTATGTCTCTAAAATCTATGAACTCTTTGGAACCTTTGTGATATCTTTATCCTTTTGTTCTTTAACCACATTATAACCCTTTGGCCCCATTACAACCTTGAATAAAGACCTCTTGATTTATGAAGTTGTATGATCTAAATAGTGGAGAATAGGTGGACAAGCAAGCATATGGTAGAAGTGTTTTCATGAGATTGATTGAGTGTAAACACTTTACCACTACTTTAAAGAGTGAAAATCAAGAGAGTATCCCATGTGAGAAGTTGAGATTAAGTTTGAATATGCACTATTTTGATTGAAATATGTTATGTTAATATTGGCTTAACTCAAACTATTTACATTCAAGCAAGATTTTTTTGTGAATTTCTTTAAGCTATTGATTAGTTTTTAAGACTTGTCCAATGATTATCTCTAATTTATATTGGAAGGATTAGTTATAATTATTATTTTTAGTTTTTCTTATTTCTTCAATGTTTGTGGGTATCGTCCTAGTAAACCCTCACGAGACTAAACTCGTCCACTAGGGACACCTAGGGGTTTAAAGGCTTGTGTCACATGCTAAGTGCCACCGTGATTTCCTACGAAAATGGATTAGATTAGATTTTCTTATTTTATTTTTATTGAGTCGTTGCTAGGGACTAGCAACAATCTAAGTATGGGGGTGTGATAACTCGTATAATTATATAGTTTTTAGTTATGTTTTATTATTGTTTTGTGTCAAATACGAGTTATTATTGTTTAGTCTAATTGTGTTTATGATCTTTTATATTTTTATGTAATTTGGTGTTTTTCACAAGTTTCTTTGAGTGATTTCAGATTACTAGAATTAAGGGCAAATCCAGTTCAGTTCCAGTTCCGACACCTTTTGCCATATCAGCTATATCTCGAGTTTCACTGAAGCAATAAGGCTGAACTTTGTATCCCTGCAAAGCTAAGAGGCATATCTATCTTTTTCATGTTTTACACTTCTTGAAACGGAGTCGTTTTCCCTAGCGAAATCGATCATCAAGTTGGCTGATGTGCAATGACGTCTGTTCTGCACCGTTTTGGTATTTTGACCATATCTCCCGATCCACGTGCGCAAATGATCTGATTCCAACGGCTATGGATCCGTAACTGATAGGGGTATATTTTTCTAGAAGACCATTTTATCAGATCGAGCCTCCAACATTGACAAAATCGACCATCAAGCTGGCTGATCAGAATTGTCATACAATATGACGAAAATTGTTAGAAAAATGCACCCACCTATTATACCTACCTTTGAAATTTGTAAAGCTTGTCTCTTGTCATTTAGCCCTCCAAAATGTGTATAAATAGAGGGCCTTGGATGAGTATTGGGATACATTATACATTGGTAGGATATTAGCCTTTGTAGTAAAATTCTCTAAGTTTTCTTCTTCTTTCCTTTCTCTAGTTTTCTTTTTTATTTACTTATGCTTCTTACATTTCTTTTCATTTTTAGTATGTGTTGCTAATCATATTGTTGAGGTGATGAGGTGAAGCTCTTGGTAAATGCTAAGGTTAGTCTCTTAAACATGAGCTAAAATGAATCATCATTTATAAACACTAGTATAGATAATATTTTCTTTTGGTTTAAAATCATACTTGCAAAGTAGAGATCTTGATTCATTATTGACAATGAAAATGGCACAGTAAATGCTTGGTTTCATAACCTTGATTTGTTGTAGACATATACCTTGGCATAAGGAATGCTTGGACTCTTTTTGTGAGTTTTGAGGACACCAAATGAACATAATATCATATGCTATGGACGTTGGACAATTTGGACTGAATTGCTAAACCTTCCGGTTGGAACCTCCCTTATGTGTGGATTTCAATTGTGTAATAAAACAAGATTAATCTTAGCATAACACCAAGAGTGGATTCTCTAACCTCAACATCTTTTCTTATTGTTTTTTATATTTTGTTTAATTTCTTTTATGTTTTGTTGTTGATTCCCTAATATCTTGTTTACTTTCTTTTTCTTATATATTTATAAACTTATACTTACTAATACGCTTCCCTGTGGTTCGACCTCGGACACCCGAGAATTTATTACTTGAACATAACCTGCACTTGGGTTTACAACTCTTAATTGAGTTTCCATCAGTTTGCATAGGTTTTATTAATTTGTTGTGTTTTAAATTGTTAATATATATATTTTTTATTTTTGATTTTTTTAGTTATTCTCTCTTACACATAATTCTTTCATGTAGGGTGATAGTATTACATTGAGGACAATGTAAGAATTAAGTGTGGGGGGAAGAATTTAGGATTTCTTTTCTTTTTAAGGTTATTTTGTTTGTTTTGTTTTGTTTTGAGACTTTATTTTTTTTAGTGTGTTTTAATTCCTTTCAATACAATGATGAGATATGAAATGTGTAGGTCTAAAACTGGTTATTAGTGATAAGATTTTCATGAGCTTGAGCTTGAATACTATTTTCATGAGCCAATGATAATATGATATGTTGATTGTGAAAGAAGCATGTTTAGACTTAATATTGACTTGTATAATCATCCTTGTGAGTTTTGAGCCTATATGATTGATGCATTATACATATAAATCTAATTTCTTTCTTGAGTGCTCTTATGATTACATGATTCTCTAGAACTTGCTTTAAACCTTTTTGAGACTATATTGATGTATGTGGCAACATGAATATGATAGAGGCATTAGGATTATAACCAGGGCCAAACAACCATCCATTATTGATGTTCCAAGAGAACATCCCCCTAGTGAGCCAATTTGAGCCTACATTGAATAAGTTGTTTTATTGGTAACCACATCTTTTACCTAGCCTAAATGTACTTATATCCTTACCCTTGTTCTAAAGATGAATTAGATTGTTTTGAGACATATTGCATAAAGCAAGGAAGATCTATTGACTATTTGGGTTAGCAACAAGAAATAAGTGTGGGGGGGAAGAATGGAAAAAGTCAAGAGAAAAAGAAAAAGGAACATTGAAAAAAAAGAAAAAGAAAAATACATTCCTATATCGAAAAAAAAGAAAGAAAAAAAAAACCATCTCTTGAACTTTTGGTTAAAGAAAAGATGTTACAAAGTTCGTTAGAATGAAGCAAAGGCTCAACATGAATATTTATCCTATGTTATTATGTGCTTTATAAGAGTTTTGAGAAGTTTTATTTGCATGATCTTATTATGCCTCTAAACTCTATGAAATTGTTGGAACCTTTGTGATATCTTTATCCTTTTATTCTTTAACCACATTATAACCCCTTGGCCCCATTACAACCTTGAATAAAGACCTCTTGATTTATGAAGTTGCATGATCTAAATAGTGGAGAATAGGTGGACAAGCAAACATATGGTAGAACTATTTTTATGAGATTGATTGAGTGTAAACACTTTACCACTACTTTAAAGAGTGAAAATCATGAGAGCATCCCATGCGAGAAGTTGAGATCAATCTTGAATATGCACTATTTTGATTGATGTTATGTTAATATTGGCTTAATTCAAACTATTTACATTCGAGCATGATTTTTTGTGAAATTCTTTAAGCTATTGATTAGTTTATAAGATCTATTCATTGATTTTCTCTAATTTATATTGAAAGGATTAGTTGTAATTATTAATTTTATTTATTTAATTATTATTATTTTTATGTTTTCAATGTTTGTGGGTATCATTCTAGTAAATCCTCACGAGACTAAACTCGTCCACTAGGGACACCTAGGGGTTTAAAGGCTTGTGTCACATGCTAAGTGCCACCATGATTTCCTACGAAAGTGGATTAGATTAGATTTTCTTATTTGGTTTTTTCTCGAGTACTAGCAAAAAGCTAAGTGTGGGGATATTTGATAAGCTCATAAAATACACATTTTATGCCATTTCTATTCTTAGTTTTAGTTATGTCTTATATCTTTATTTTGATTAATTATATTATGTTTTTAATTCTAGGTATATTTAAGAGAATGAAGTGAAAAGATATCAATAATGATGGTAAAGAGCTTACAAAATCATAATCACAAGATGGAAGAAGACTTGCGAGTCAAAAAGATCAATTTTTGGTTACAAAGCAAGAAGGCAGATTTGACCTCCGGAGCTTGTTGCTAAGAAATCATGATGTTAAAGTCCTTTATTTGAAGAAACTTCCTTCTTGACTTTTGAAGCTGACTTGAATACCTTTCCAACGGTAGTTTACACGCCCAAATCGAACAAGAAATGGTCATCCAAATCAGCCGAGGAAGTGCATTAGAAAAATCAGCGACCAGCGCTGCGACGTCGGAGTCTGGCGCCGCAGCGCCCAAAAGACCAAAAGTTAGCGCTATAGCGCTGGCCGTTGGAGCTGCAGTAACGGCCGGGTTGCCTAAAATCAAACAAATACGCAAAAAATCCGAAAATGGCCAAATTTGCACTATTTTGCCTCCTAGCTTCCTTGATCAGCAAGAAAGGGTTTCTAAAGTTTTACAGCTCTATAAATACCATCTTTTGAGCCACAAACTAGACATCTTTTGAGGAGACTCAAAGATCATCATTAATTTTTTTCTTCTTCTCCATTCATTTATTTTCATTTTAGTCTTATGTATATCTATGCCTATGCAAGGCTAAACTCTTTTCTTTGGTTAAGGGTGATTTCAAAGCCCTAGACATGTTTTGTAATTGATTTTCATAATTTATCTATCATTAATTTTTTTTTTTATCAAAGTTTCTTATGTTCTTCTATAAGAATTGTTCATGATGTTGTCTTGATTTGTTTAGGTGCACAACTAGATAGATCTTGATAATTATCTACTGCTAGTTTAAGAGTTTTGATACGTAGCTTATCTTGATTTCTATTTAATAGTGGCAATTTGTGGTTAATGATTATGTTAAAGTTTTCGCTAATTGCAAAGTGGAACATAACCTAAATTAAATAATTCATATTTATGCTTTTGTTGCTTAGATCAACCTATCTTTCTCATCATAAAACTGCTGTCAATTTAAATTTAGAGATGTTTATCCTAGGTTGTTTGATAGTTAGAGATTAAGTAGTGGCGTTTGTCCTGCTTAACGACGAACTAAGGAATGGTTGGGGTAATACGGGAGGTTGTTATCTACGGTTGTTAACTTTGATAGATAATTGATCTTGATAGGTCTGAATTTGATTCATAATATTGTCTAGTGGTGGAGAATGAAACCTTAACCATATTTCTCATATTTAATTGTTTCATATTTACTTGTTTTCTACTTTTCTTGTTTTATTTACTTTTAAACTATTTAAAAAATCTCCCTTTATTTTGTTTTCATTGAATCTAAGTTATAAACTAATAATTTATCAACTAAAACCCATTTCCTGAGTACTCAATCTTTGCTAACTACTATACTTATAATTGATCTTTTTAGTGCAAGTTTAAATAAGATACGCTTTTTTGAGTGCATCAATATATATATATATATATATATATAAAATAAGAAAGTGCTAAAAGTGCTATTTATCCTTAAAAGTGCTAAAAGTGAACGACGTAAATACCATTTTAAAAATTAATAAATTTATCCTTAAATTTCTATCCTTTATTATTTATTTATATTATTTATCTTTAAATTTATAGCTTTTGTTAGTTTATTTATTGAAATTTAAAATAAATCAAGTAAAAATTTAAAAATAGTGTCTATCAAAGTTTTGATATGATAGACACTATTTTTATATAAAATTGATACCTTTTGATATAATAATAATTTTAAACATAATTTGATAACGTTTGATGTAATTTTGATATAATTTGAAAACTTTTGATATAATTTTGCTAACCTTTAATATAATTTTGGTAACTTTTGATATAATTTTGATAACATTTGTAATAGTTTTTGGTAATCCTTGATATAGTTTTGATAAATTTTTATATAATTTTGTCAACTTTTGAAATGATTTTGGTAACCTTTGATATGATTTTGATAATCTTTTATATAATTTCGGTAACCTTAGATATAATTTTGATAATTTTTGAAATAATTTTAATAATTTTTAATATAAATTTGATAACTTCTGATATTATTTTGATAACCTTTTATATGATTTTAGTAACCTTTGATATAATTTTAACAATTTTTTATATGATTTTGATAAATTAAAATTTATTAAAGGATCATATAATTAAGAGATAGTGTGGAAAAAGGGTGTTAATCTAAATAAACAATCACACTTTATGTTTAACTTAAGATTCAAATTTTAAACTTTCATATATATATATATATATATATATATATATTCTATATATAAAAGTATGAATTTAGTGCTAAAAGTGAACGAGGTAAATATCTCTATATGTTTTAAAAATTAACAATTTATCCTTAAATTTCTATCCTTTATTTTATTTTATTATTTAGATTATAGATCTTTAAATTTATAACTTTTATTAGCTTATTTAATTAAATTTAATATAAATCAAGTAAAATTTTTAAGAAAGAGTTTATCAAAGTTTTGATATGATAGACACTATTTTTTTTTTTTATTTATAAATTTGATATCTTTTGATATAATTTGGTAACTTTTGATATATTTTTGATAACCTCTGATATAATTTGGTAACCTTTAATATAATTTTGATAACCTATAATATAAATTGGTAACTTTTGATATAACTTTGATAACATTTGTAATAGTTTTTGATAACCTTTGATATAATTTTGATAAGTTTTTTTTATATAATTTTGATAACCTTTGATATAATTTTGTCAACTTTAGATATAATTTTGTTAACTTTTGAAATGATTTTGATAATCTTTGATATGATATTGATAATCTTTTATATTATTTTGGTAACCTTGGATATACTTTTGATAACATTTGAAATAATTTTAGTAATTTGTGATATAATTTTAGTAACTTTTGATATAGTTTTGATAACCTTTTATATAATTTTGGTAATCTTTGATATTATTTTGGTAACTTTTGATATAATTTTGATATCCTTTAATATTATTTTGATAACCATTTTATTATTTTGGTAACCTTTAATATTGTTTTGATAACCTTTTATATGATTTTGTTAACTTTTGTAATTGTTTCGATAATTTTGGATATAATTTTGGTAACTTTCGATATGATTTTTATAATCTTTTATGATTTTAATAGCCTATAATATGATTTTGTCATTTTGGTAACGTTTGATATAATTTTAATAAACTTTATACAATTTTATAACATTTGATATAATTTAGTATCCTTTTTTAATATATGAAATAATTTTGGTAGCCTGTGATATAATTTTGATAATCTTTGATTTAACTTGATAACATTTATAACCTTTGATATAATTTTACTAACGTTTTATAAAATTTTGATAACCTTTGTAACAGTTTTGGTAACTTTTGATATAATTTCGATAACTTTATATAATGTTAGGTAACCCTTAATATAATTGTGATAGCATTTAATATAATTTTGGTAACTTTTGATATAATTTTGATAAATTTTGTAAAAAATTGATAACCTTTCTAATAATTTTGATAACATTTATAATAATTTTGGTAACTTTTGATATATTTTTGATAACATTTGTAACAATTTTTGACAACTTTTGATATAGTTTTGATAACCTTTGATATAATTTTGGTTATCTTTGACATGATTTTGGTAACTTTCGATATAATTTTGATAAACTTTGATATAGTTTTTTGATAAAGTTTGATATAATTTTGGTAAACTTTGATATAGTTTTGATAACCTTTGATATAATTTTGATAACATTTGATATAATTTTGATAACTTTTGATATGGTTTTGTTTAATTTTTGATATAATTTTGATAATTTTTAGGTTTTGATAACTATTGGTATAATTTTGATAACCCTTAATAGTGTTTTGTTAACATTTGATATAATTTCGATAACCTTTGATATAATTTTGATAAAATTTAAGATAATTTTGGTAACCTTTGATATAATTTTGATAACTTTTGATATAATTTTATACCAAAATTAAGAAAATATATAATATATATTTACCAAAAAAAATCTAATAGTGATATATATTAAAATAAATAATATTAATCTATTACATTATCCACATGTAAAACACGTGTAACATAAACTAATATTATATAAGCAAATAAATTTAAGGTTGCTGCTCAGGTTGGCCGTGTATATTATTAACTTCCAACCGTGTAAGATTCGTTACATTTGCTTGAATTTCCTGGTGTTCCTCCTGCAAAGCCAGTCCAGGCTCTAGGTATAAAATGTCTAAGTGGAAGAAAATAGAATTAGCTGGAACAACATCAAGTAAACATTACTCTTAAGCTGTTCCAACACTATTGGATTTTTTCTCCAAGGAATTTGATGAGCCATGTAAGAGCTGCAGTCGTGGTATCATGACCTGCAACTAGCAGAGTTAAGATATCGTCCTTCATTTGTTGATCAGAGAAAATATACCAAGGCAAGGACTCTATTTATATTCAAGGAATGCAATGCCTCTTTTAAAATGTCTTAAGCATGTACTTCTGTTTGTCATTCTAGTCTAAAAGAAACTTTCTGATTAAGTTTATCTTATGATATGCCATGGTTAAGGCTGAGTTTATAAGTCATAACCTAAACAAAATTTTACCTTGATACCACAGTAAAAAGCTTTTCCTGGGATTTTAAAAGGCAAGGAAGCAAATGAAGAAGAAATGAGTATGAAAATTAAAATTGGCCCTAAACTTTTCCTACTCATCACCGCTGGGTTCTAGGCTCATTATCATGTTGCCTATTACTTAGAGAGTGAGTGAACTGCAAAACGACAATGATTCAGTTCACTTTCCAGATAAAAATGAATCAAGAAATTTGCTTTTGATTACCATATTGAAAACTCAACTAAAGAAGCCTCTTCAAGGACTAATACTCCTCGCCCAGGCATCTAGTGTTTCAATTGCCTGACTGTTGATAAAGTGAAAGTACTTTTTCTAACCATCAATAGAGAGGGTTTCAGCTATCAGGAGTCTAAGCCTCTTATGTGCTTCTCCATTGGCTTGGAGCAAACTGGTTGGACCCAACACTTGCTGCCCTGTATAGAAGAGGTTTAAGCTCATCATCCCATCTTTACCTGTCAACAAAATTTTTCTTGCTTCTCTGGTTCTGCCCGTCATTAAGACGGTGAATCTTTCCAAAACAAAGCTCTTGAACACTTTCCATATCTTTCGGGAAAGTCCATATAAGCAGATACATCAAAACATAAGAATTGTTTCATTTGGTTACACATACCAAAAATTATTTGATCTTGCTCGTAAAACTGTATATGCCAGATGATCTTGAAAAGTCAGACTGAAATGAGAAACTTTCACATATTATAGGCCGACCCAAGCTACCAGGGATCCCCTCCATTGCTTTTGGTGAAGTCCATATATGCATTAAGCGGAAAGTTGAGAATACAAATATGAACAGGAGTAACTGAATACATGGCTTTATAATAAAGTCTGTATACCAAACGATGTCCGGGATCAGTGGAGATAAAATTGAAAAAGCGAAAATAAAAAATGTAAAGATAAAATATTGAAGAGAATTTTATTGCTGGGTATTGCTTTACAAAGAAGAGTTTTGTCTGAGAAGTTCTTCTCAAGGATGAAAAACTTGCTCTTTACATTTCATTTGAGGGCCTTATATAGAGACTGGCTCCATACTATGCCTTTGCATTATTGTGTAGGAAATATATTCCCTGACTCTAATCCTATTTGGATGCTTTAGTATCATTACAACTTTTGAATTCAAAAAAGAAACTTTTCAGGAAGTCTATTCCCTGTCTTCTGTCCTATATGAATTATTACAATTTGAATTACATCTGAGACAGTAATTGTACATTTTGAAAATATTCCTATCAATTGTACAGCCCAGACTCTTTTTTTTTTGCCGACACTTTGTCTTGTTTTTTCGACAGTTTGTGTAATCATTTCTTCTTTGATTTGCCTGTAATGACTTCATCATCTGCCAGCTTTATGGTCCTGTTGGAGGATGTTGAGGATTCGTCTTCTTCTGAGTCAAACTCCATGGAATTGAGCATTTCTGCCATCAGTTTCTTGTATTCTTTTTTGGTCTTGGCTTGTGCTAGGAGTGAACTAGCATTTGTTTTAGCTTGAAGAAATCTGATTGTGTCTTGATCTGGTGCTGCAGATTTGCAAAGTTGTGGATTTTTGTTGAACTATTTAGTGAGATATTGTGGGTTATATTTTTCTTCATTAAATTTATCCCACCACTTGGTTTTGAATTTGAGAATAATCATTGGTATTCCGATCTTGTTATCTATTTGGTATGCATATTCCTAGGACGTAATCCATGAGATACACAATTTTGAGAAGAAGCGGATAGAGGGATGTAATTGTTTTTGATCTTCTTCCGGTTGGAATTTTGAAATAAATTGATCATAAAAAAGATCAAATTTATTTGGTAGTATTTCTCTGAGAGGTCCATACCAATTCCACCAGTGTTAAAACCAGTACGAAAATTTGTATTGGGCATCAAATTAAAATAATATGAGCCATGAATGCCGAATGTGTTTGTTGTTAAATAGAAAAGTATTGAACCATGCCTATTGGTAATCCAGTATGTAAAAAATGGGTAATGGTCGATTTTGGTGGTAAATTTGGCTAGGATTTTCTTTTTTGTGTTTGGATTTTCATCCCAATCAACTGGCAGAAGAACTTTCAGAATCTTGGCAATAGACTAGGTTATGAAATTTGGATCTTTGGGGTCTGAATAATGTTTAAAGATTGCAGAACCTGTCTGGACTAAAATGTTTTCATAGTATTGATGGGACTTTTGGGTGTCCCATGGTTTGAAATGCCATCATTTGAAAACATTTTTAATTACCAAGTTTGTGGATTTTTCATAAAATCCTTCTTCCACCAATAAAACATTTTGGATTGCCTTTTTGGAAAAATAATGTGATGAACTTTCTTGAGTGGCTGAAGAGGATGCTACCTGATTTTGGGGAAAAATATTTTGCAAAGATTTAGGTTTGTGCAAAACAATCTCTGTATTTTTTTGAAAGCTTTGTTGCATGGGCTGCAATTTGTTTGAGAGGTGATTCCTCTTTTTGTTTGTGAAAATGCTAATGCAAGTTCTGGGGATTGAGAAAGTGATTCAATCCATTTTTTTATTTGGGAGCTAAGCTCATTTGGATCTTGTCCATCTTGAAAGATTTCAGGATTTGAATTTTTGGAAGAACAGGTGGGTTCTTCCTTTTCTTCTTGGGTACAAATTTTGTACCATGATTTGATTGGTTTTTGGGAGGAAGTGTCCTCCTTTTTTGCCTTCCCTTTATCTCTCAATTTTGGTGGCATTTTGGAGGAATTCTCTGGTGAGAAAATCAGGCAAAGACTTAGAGTCACCTTTGATATGTTCGATTTCAAAATCAAATACGCTTAAAATTGCTTGCCATCTGGCAAAAATTTGTTTTGACGTAATGTTTTGAACATCTTTTTGTAAAACTTCTTTTGCTGATTTGCAGTCAATTCGAAGAAGAAATTTCTGATTGAGCAAATCGCTTTGAAATTTTGTAATGCATAAAACAATGGATAAAATTTCTTTTTTGATCGTACTATAGTTTTACTGAGTATGTGTCCAATGTTTGGAGGTGAACTGGACTACTTGTTCTTTTGCATTTTTGACTTGTTTAAGGATCTCTCCAAATCCTATTTCAGAAGCATCAGTTTCTACTATTTTTGGGGAATTTGGGTCTACTAGGTGTAAGCTGAGTAACTCCTTAATTTGTTTCTTAATCTGTTGAATAATATCAGTATGGATTTGGGTCCATGGTTTTGGATTTTTCTTAAGCCTATCATATAACGGCTTACAGATTTTACTAAAGCTTGGATAAAAGTCAATGACATAATTAAGGCTACCTAAGAACCTTTGAAGTTGAGTTTTATCTAAGATTTGATTAGGGAACTTATCAGCAAAAGTTATGGATCTTTCTATTGGAGTAATAGTTTCTTGTGTGACATAATGTCCTAAGAACCTTACTCGTGTCTGGAATAGGCTAATTTTTGACATAGAAACTACTAAACCATTTTTTCAATAGTCTTGATAAAAACATTGAGATATTTTAAAATGTTGCTGTAGATTTTCTGAGAATACGAGAACATCATCTATATAAACAATTGTAAATTGAGAATAAGGATTGAAAATGTCATTCATTATTCTTTGAAATTCAGATGGTGCATTTTTAGTCCAAATGGCATTACATTCCATTCTTGTTGGCCAAAAGGAACTGTGAATGCTATTTTGTATCTTTCGCTTTCCTTGATTTGGATCTACCAAAATCCTGATTTCATATCAAATTTTAAAAAGATACTGGCATTACAGAATTTTTATAACAAGTATTTTTTGTTTGGGATTGGATATCTTATCCATTTTAATGCCATATTTAGTGGTTTGTAATTGATTACTAATCTTGGTGTCCCTGTTTCAAGTTCTGCATTTTTTATTACATAGAAGGCAGAACAATTCCATGGTGAACTGGTTTTTCTTATTAGCCTTTTATTGAGAAGATCTTGTATTTCCTTTTTACAAAATTCTTCCATTTCTTTGTTCATTTTTGTCATAACGTGTCTTATCATGGGACTCGTCTAAATGACGTAGAAAAGTGTGGGAAAGTCGAAAAAAGGAAATGGAGTCGCCACCAATCTTTTTTGACTAGGTGTGATCGGTCACCTATTAAAAATGGTTTTACAAAACATTTTAAAAAACTAATTTTGAGATATGCGCTTTAAACCAGAGAAAAACAAAAGTGGGTTCGGGAGTCAGTTACTCCAGGGGGAAAGATTAGCACCCCTATAATGCCTGTATAAATCGGTACCTTATTAACCATGTGTTATCCATAGTCTCGGTAAAAGTTGGTTTTCTATTTGATATTCAAAAATAGTTTCCTTTTTTTTTTATATAAAAAAAAACAACCATGTTATTTGAGAATGATCAGGAATTTATTAATGCAATTTTTTTTTTCATGTTTCCTGGCAGACCCAGCAAAACAAAGAAACTATTATTTATTTTGGAATTCTCCGAATCACCCTCTTTTTGATAAAAAGATATTCCGTTGTTAATAATAATTGATGGTATCCTCTCTGACAGACCCAGCAGAGAACTCATGAATTATTTTAATTCGGAATAACTTTATTTTATTAAAAATCATTAGTTTTTATGCATTTAAAATAATATATAAAAAAATATCATGGATATGCATATTAATATTGAGGTACAAATATAAATTAAACAACATGCATATTGTCATGGCAAACATTTTATTATGACATGGTAAAAAAAATTAATAACATGGCATACATGACATGGCAAACTTTATTACAACATGGCAAAGAATTAATGACATGGCATACATGACATGGCAAATAGCTCATGATATGGCATATATGATGTGGCAAATATCTCATGACATGGAAAAATAATTTATGACATGACATACATGGCATGGCAAAGATTCATGGCATAACATACATAGCATGGTAAGTAACTCATGACATGGCATACATGACATGACATATGATTCATGACATGACATGGCATGCATAAGATGACATATATGACATAAGCACCAATCATAAAATGACATCATCATAGAATATTCACAATCATATCATGAGCAAGATAACCACATGAATAACAAATCACAAAATGACATCACCATAGAATATTCATGAACATGGAATCATCATGATCAAAATGGCACATATACATAAACTATTAAATGACCTAATCATGGAATATGCATGAACATAGAATATGCACACATCATTATTTTTAATTTTTTTTTCATGGATTTTTTTTGGGTGGAATTATATAAATGGCATGTGTCGAGACATTTTACCGAACTCTCCGACAAACCTGGCAAAGCTTTGGGAAAATATCTTTTTGCATAACATGTATATAATTCCAAATAAAAAGAAAACCATACCTTTCGATTTCATAAACTCGTGCGTTGAATAATTTCCTAACCTCCCCGATAAACCCAGCAAAGATTAAGAACTAATTCTTGCCAAATGTCTAGGAAACCGAAAAATACGTTTTTATGCTAAATTAAGTAAAACATTTTAAAATATGCAATGCATGAAAACGAAATGTGTTTCTCCCTTGAAGAGAGGATATCCCAACACCTAAAAAGATGTCTGACTACCTTTGAAAGAAACCTAAGTTGGATTTCAAAATGAAAGATTTCGGCACGAATTTTAGCTCGGATTAAGGAGGCATTCGAATGCCCTTGTTTGACATCTGAGTATCTTTAAACAAGTTTTGAATTCAACATTTTGAAAACCAAAATAAGTTAAAAAAAAATGCAATTTTTGAAATAAAAAAGTCCCATGGCCGAATGGCCTATAGTAAAAAACCTAGTTTTTGACTCGCTCTTTGAAGCTCAGATTAACTACCCATGTCCCAATTTTTGTAAAACCAATTTTTTACCTTTGAAATAACATGGAAAACACCCCAAAATAGTAGCTATAAATTTCGGCTAGCTCTTCCCCTTTGGTGAAAAAAATGAGACCTTTACAAAAAATTCAAAAAAATCTGGAAAAATCAGTTTAGACTCAGCAAATGATGAACTAAATGTGGTAGAAACAGTTTTTTATTTTGACCAAAAATGCATGGTGAAAATATGACCCGAAATCAGCATATCCAACTTGCAAAACATTGTTTTTTCCAACAAGTTTGAAAAATGGATTTTGGCTATGAAATATTGGTTGATCCTAACCAAAATCAAGTTGGAAATGAGTTGAAAACATATTTATAAAGAAAGCAAAATGGTTAGCTCAAGTTTGGCTCCTTGGACATAAATCCGGCCTAACCAATCTCTTGGTGAAAACTAAGGTCATCAAGCTCACAAACCATTTTTTAAGAGGTAATAAACAATATAAATCACACAAACAGAAAAATATACATATCAAAATGACAATATTAAAGCAAGAAAATTTAAACAAACAAGAGAAAACAAGGTTGGCTCAAGGCTAGCCCCTTGGATGCTAGATCCGGCTATAGCCATCACTTGGTAAAACCAAGATCATCAAGCTCAAAACCTTTTATATCATTTTTTTAAAAAGAAAATGAAGGAAGAACATTTATCCTACCACAATAGAACAACCCACATCACAATGGAAAGCAAGAAAAATGAGCAAAATACAAGCACAATGACAAAGCATAGATTCGGCCAAATAGGAAAAATAGGAGAGAAAATGTTGTTTTCTTTTATTTCCTTGAAAAAAGAGAAGAGGAAGAGAAAAACCTTTAAGAAAACCATTTAGAAACCTTTGTTTTTAAGAAAATGAAATAAAAATAATATTGAAAAGAAGAGGAGAAGAACATGAAATGATAAAGAAAATAAAGAACAAGAATGAAGAAGAAGGTTACCTAGCAAAGCTTTCCCAACAAGCTCCCAAACTCCTCATCCTTTCTCCTTTTTTCCTCTCTTCCTTTCCTTTTCTCCTTAGGTGATTTTAGATTCTGCCCTTAGCTCTCAAAAATGGTGTGAATGTGTGAAAAAATGAAGGATATCCCTTCTTTAATATGCCTTGGCCGAATGGCCTCCTATTTGGTGTGCATGCTCATCTTTTTTCCTTAGTCATGCTTTCTTCATGCACTCATGGTCCCCCTTCCACATGGCCATCTTTCCTCAAATTAGGGATCTAATAAATTCCTATTGGCCTTAAATGCCATGTCAAATATTCTTGTCCCCTATCTCTACATCTTTTTTTTAGCCACTTGTTTTGATCATGTAGCTTAGTCAAAAATATCTTCCTATTATTATTTTTTTATCCACTTGGTTTCATCCTATAGCCTTCACATGCTTTTCACATGACTTTCATATGGTCTTGGCCAATGATCTTTCATCCTTACAATTAAAATGCCTCTCATTGGCCAAAAATGCCGCATAAGGCATTAAGTGGTGACTCAGGGTTTTTTAAAAACAATATATACTTTCTCCTACATCTTGGCCATTGGATCAAATTTTTTCATCTCTTTCTCTCTCCTGGTCGAAAATGGCCTGGAATATTCCAGGTCTTCCCTCTTTTTATTTTGCTAATCGATCTTTCCTCGATTTTCAATAAAATTGCATTTTGGCCTCCAAACTTGACCTATTTGCATTTGGCCACCAATTTAGGATTTTTATTATCCAATTCGTCCTATCCAATATTAAACTCAGTTCTGGAAATTTTAATAATTTTCGAGCTCGTTTTCCATTTTTTTTCTGGATTTTTTTTTCTAAATTTACGATTTAGTCCCCGAATTTAGCATATTTGCATTTTCGCCCCAATTTTGGGTTTTTTCTCACTCCTTTCCTTGTTTCCATCCTAAAACTTAATTTTGGAAAGTTTCGCAATTTTTGAGCTCAGATTCTATTTTTTCGAATTTTCTAAAATTACATTTTAGCCCTGAAACCTCGTTTTTATTCGAATTGGGCCAATTTTCTGGATTTTCGTTTTCCATGTCCTTTTCCACATATTTAATTGGAGTTTAACCCATTTTCCCATTTTTTATACACGAATTCCTTTCCAATTTGATTTTTCCTTTTTTTCCCAAATTGAAATTTCCACTTTATTTGATTTTGTCCTCAATTTTCCAATTGACTTTTCCTTTAAATCCACTTCAAATTGGACCTTTAGGTATCTTTATTTATTGATTTATTATCTCTCAATTTGGGACTTCAATTTTACCCATTTTGGCCATCTCTATAGTTTTTTCGCAAATTTGTAACTTTCATTATATTCACTTAATCTTTATTTTTCAAATTATTCTTCAAATTGACTTCTCTTTCGATTCCACTTTAAATTGGAACTTTAGATACCTTTATTCATTGATCATATTACAATTTGAACCTTCAATTTTGCCCAATTTGATTATCTACACACTTTTTCTCAGAATTGCAAAATTTCCAATTTTCCCCAAAATTTCCATTTCCAATTTTACTCACTTTAGTTCAATTCTTCTTCCAATTGATTTCTCTTTTGAAATTGGACCTTGAGGTACCTCTATTTATTGATTATTCTTCAAATTGAGATTTCAATTTTATCCAATTTGATCGTTTATGTACTTTTCCCCAAAATTGGAATTTTCATGCTTTTCTTCAAAATTGAAATTTGTAATTTTTATTTCCACCTTCAGTTTTTCTTTCTATCTTCAATTGTGAATTTCCAATTATCAAAATTGCTTCACCATTGTTCAATTCTCTTTCCAAGTCTTGATTTTTCCAAAAGTTAACTTTTTTGGTAGTTGACTTTTTTGTGTTGACTTCCGAATCAAAGTATTAGAGACCCAATTGTGGAATTAGGGGAGATTCTCTGAACTCCGAGGGGTTGAAGGAAGAACTTACCTTATTTAGGGGGCTCAGACAAAATTAGGTGTCTACAATTTGAATTGGTCTTGCTTTTGTAGAAATCTGTCTTTCATCAAAATCTTTTTTGTAAGGTAGATTTACCTCATGTTTTTTTTTTTGTCCCAAAAGGCATTAGGAATGTCAGAACAGATTGTTGATTCATTCTATTTTCTGCTGAACAGATTTTGTTCTTAGTTGGTCACTTAGTTTTTTGAAATAAATTTCTTCTTTTAGAAAAGAAATTTGTTTCTGTTTATAATTAATAAAATTATTGATTTGTCCTGTTTATAATTAATAAAATTATTTATAAGTATCTGTCGATGGTCTTATAAAAATATGCTTCTTAACCAATTAACTAAACAACTATGAAAATTGATTTAAAGAATAACTCATTAAGCTTAGGCTCTAACAATGATTACACATGACAAGTAAGTATATTTCTACCCTACCTGCAGATCAACTCATCCTAATAAATGAATATGAAACATGTGTCATTCAATCCATGTCTAACACTAAACTCCCTTTTCCAAGTTATATTTAGGTTAACAAATCAATCTAATTGGTGGCCAATCAACTAAAAGCATTAAGAACAAGAATGAACAAACAACTCAAAAACCATTAAATCAAGCTAGAGAGAGAAAATAAATTCAAACTGTATGTTGAGTTCCATTGAGATCCTAGTAAAAGAAATTTAGTTCATGATAATTAATGAAAACAAATATTCAAAGTGTTTCACCATTATCAACAACACAAGAAAAATAAAGAAGAAAACTAAGAGAATAGGCCGAAAACTAAGAGATGTCAATTCTTGAGTCTTTAATCTTCACAAATCTTCCTATCTTCTTAAGAGCTTTTGATGGCAACTATCTCTTGAGAGAATTAGGTTTTTCGACATCCAAATAACCCTTATTTCAGCCTTAAAGAGTCATATTTAAAGTGTCTAAGGCCCCTGGAGTCCAAAACTTCGTGTGCAAGCAAACCAAGTAACTGTAGGACTTCTATTTATTTTTTCGTGTTTTGGCGCCGTGGCCCTAGGCCGCGGCCCCCATCTTTCTGACTCTTCGGAATCGTGGCCCTAGGCTGCGGCCCCGACCTTCTGGTTGGCCGCCTGCTGCTTCTGTCATCTTGTCGAACTTTATCAGCTGATTTGGATGGGCAAATCTCATCCGATTTTGACGAGTCCTATACCGTTGGAAAGGTATGGCCAGCTTGAAAAGTCGAGGAATTTTTCTGAAATATGGACTTTAAGATCATGTTTTTTCTTGAAATAAGCTCTAGAGGTTGAATCTGCCTGCTTGTTGCTTTGCACCGTTTTTCATCGTTTTGCACCCCGAAGCTCCGGATCACTTTGGACCTATAAAAACAGATAAATAATGACTAAATAAATATTCTAAACATGAAATGGGTAAATAAAAGAAATCTAAAAACATCTAAAACTAATCAAATCTAAATAGAAAGCCTCAAGGACTTAGCCGATTTAAATGCATAAAAGGTGGCAAAATAACTATATTTCCTAGAGTTATCACACCCCAAACTTAAGATTTTGCTAGTCCTTGAGATAAACAAAACAAAACAAATAAACTAAATAACCTGACACAAAACATCACTCAAGATAAATGCACTCAAACATTGATTACTTAATTTTCCTCAAAAGTTACCTCAAAATCCTGATTCAAAGTAGAACATAAACATAATTCAAATTTATGTTTCAGTTCAATCGTATACTTCATGCTTGAATGGATTTCCAATGTGTATGTGTAAAATCTATTTGCAAATCAATGCATGCAATCAAAATAAGTTTTATATCAATGCAAAATATGAATTAGTACTAGATTCTCATATGTTTGCTTTTCATCTCTCTCTCCACTAATGTAGACTAACACTTCGTCAAGGATCAAGTAGGTCTTTATTAAGCTTGTAATGTAAGGCTAGGGTCAAGGTAGGATAAAGATATATTTCGGTTAGGTTCATCCATAGACACTTTACATTTTTTCCAGGATGTTTGAGAGCCATAGTCTTTTCCTCAAATTACATACTTTCTTTGAATACACTTCCTTTTTTGCTTCACCACTTTATTTTATTTTTTGTTCTTCGTTTTCGAAGAACCATAATCTCTTTTTTTTTTTTCATCACCATTTCACCCAAATTCGACATGGCTCATAATTATTTCCTGTAATATCATCACATGCCTATATAGTGAGGGTTTATCATGGTTTTTCTTATTAGGCTAGGCTAAAAGATGTGGCAATCAAAGAAAAGAGATAGATCAATTAAGCACAATGGGGTAAACTAAGGATATTAATATATAAAGGTAGGCTCGCTCAAACGATCCAAAGATGGCCTAAATCACTTCCTTAACTTAGTGTTGTCTAGGATTTCATCTCGAGAGAGAATCAAACAAATTCTAGGCTTCTTTACATAATTGCAATTCACATCAACATAAGCAATCTATAAATAAGCAATGCAAATCTAAGCAAGAGATAACGTGCTCAATTTGTTGAAAATCCTATCCTAACATGAAACTAACAAAAGAATTTAACACAAATTCTTCTCATGCTTATGTTTTTCCCAAGAATCAAGATTAATCAATAACTAAAATTCATCATTGGATAAGGATTCCATCATACTAAGTGCAATATATCTCAAGCAAAAACAAAAAAAAAAATTTATGGTTTTTTTTTTAGACTCATAATAATAAAATTAAACTCCTAATAATAAAATCAAACAATAACACAAACTAAAATAAATCTAAAGACACACCCCCAAACTTAAAACAAACATTATCCTCAATGTTTAGAAATAAAAAAGAGTAAGAACAAGAAAACTCCCCTATCAATGAAAACAACGCAGGAGAAGCTTTAGTTTTCCTGTTAGACTTCATCATGCTTGTCCAAGTTGAGTGAATAGTCACTACAAAAAAAAAAAACAAAGTAAAAAAAAAACATCCTAAAAATGAAAATTGAAAAAGAAAAGAAAAAGTTTAGAACTTGGGTTGCCTCCCAAGAAGCGCTTGATTTATAGTCACCGGCTTGACTATTTCATGCCCATCATCTTGTATCTAACCACTTGATGATTTTCGATTCATGCCATTTGTTTCTCCTTTCTTTGAACAACTTCGCTTTCTTGCAGGCTTGAAAGTGAAATTCATCCATTTCAGTGGTAGAATTCAATAATGCCGTAAGTGGATCAATGGAATAAATCTCTATGAATTCCTCATTAATAGCATTATCGATAAATCTCTATGAATTCCTCGTTAATAGCATTATCTATCCCATCGATTAGCTTTGGCTGTTGGATGCATTTGGGAACAGGTGGTGGTGGTGGGTCACATTGAATCCATTCTTCTTGAGCTTTTACAAATTCTTCTTCAATAAGCTTGGTTGGCAATTCAAACTCTTTGCTATCCTCATCTATCTCTTGTTCAATCCCAAGTGTATTAGCATTACAATGCTCTTGTTCTTCACCTGGTATGGGATTAGTTTCAATGTCACTTGGAAGAGTTTCTTGAGGCAGTTATTAAAGGCATTGACAAGTTGGCTCATTTGTGTTTCAAGACTCCAAGTGTACCGCTTGACTCTGAAGTAATGCTTCTTGATTTTGAAGTTCTGCTTCTTGACTTTGAAGTTTTGCTTGTTGCTCCTAAATGATAGTGTCGGTTCTTGCCATGAACTGCATAAACATCTCTTCCAATGAAAGATTCGTTTTTGGAATCGGTGCTTGAGCTTGTGATGAGAACTCAAAAGGATATGCTTGATTGTCTGAATATGAGGACCATTGATTGTTGTTCCAAGAAGAATTTTGGTGATCTCCCCAACCTGGATTGTAGTTGTTGGAATAGAAATTATTCTGCTGCATCTTATAGTTTCCAACATATTGCATTGATTCAGAATAGGTTGGGCACCAATCACTATGATGTCCACCCCCACAGAGTTCACAAATTTCAAATGAGCTTTGGACAGAAGGTACACAAAAAGTGTCAAGCTTCTTGTTAAGTGCAGCCACTTGTGCAGATAAAGCATTGACTGCATCCTGTTTATAATCCCACATAGTGCATCAACAAAACCTGAAAATAAAGAAAAATAAAGTTTCAATTAAGACTATGGTTGCTTGGTATTAATATTAACAAAAATAATAAACAATTCCCCGGCAACGGCGCCAAAAACTTGTTGTCAATTTTCACCACGCAAGTGCACGTATCATAACAAGTAATATAGTGAAAAGTAAAGAGTCGAACCCACAAGGAATTGCTACTAGTTTTGCTAAGTACTAAAATTTAAACAACTTAATCTTATCTAAACAACTAATTAAAGATGATAATTATAAAACTAAATTAAAAGAAACTAATAGTGAAAGCAAGTAAATTAAAAAGGATGAATTCAATTAATTATAAAAGCCTAGGATTACAACTTCCCTCAACACTTTGCTTGAATCTCTCTCTACCTCTTCACTTGATTAATGACCGTGAATTGTTAACCTAGAGTTCTGTCTTATTTATTATAGACACCTAATTTTGTCCGGACCCCTAAATCAGGTAAAATTCTTCCTTGTGATGTTTTAAAATGCAGAAAAGCTCTTCTCATCCTGCAGGTTGTATTTTGAGACTTTGTTTAAGAGGTCAAGCATGAAAAGTCAATTTGGAAAAAGTCAACCTCAAAAAATCAACCTCGAAAAGTCAACCACTGAAAAGTCGACCCTCATTCAAAATGAAGATTCAAAGTTTAATTAAACAATGGTGAAAGAATTTTGATAATCCGAGGTCTACAATGAGAGATGTGGACTCCGGAAGATGGGTTATGGAGATTTAGTGGAAAGTTTGGTAAATTTGGAGAAAAGTGCTTAAACAATCAAATTGGTCAAAATTGGAGATTCTGAATGAAAGATAACCAATGACTACGGGTATTGGAAAAGCCATTTGGAAGCAAAACCAAATGAAGAGTCAATTTGGAAGAAAACCAGAAATTAGGGTTTTTGGTGAATATTGGCGAAATTGGAGAAAAATTATAGAAATGACTCAATTCGGTAAAGTTAAAGCCCCTAATTGATGAAGAGTGGGTAAACAAAGATAGCGCAAGGCTCAGTTTGAAGTAATTCCGAGAAAAGAGCCGGTTGGAGGAAAAATGGAGAAACGAGGAAATTCTCAATATTGAAAAACAAGAAAAATCAAATAGGAGGGCAATTTGATCGTAAAAATTGGGCGTTTTTGGACCAACTCTAATTCAATATATAACAAAGGCCTGGAAAAAGAAAATCTAGAAATCAGACTTATTTTGAGTAAAATCGAGGTTTCGGAGGTTAAAGGGCAATCTTGGAAAATCTGGGAAAAATAGGAAACAACTCGAAAAATTATGAAAACCTCCAGATCCCAATTTTATGTCATTTGGAAGAGATTGGAGAAGAAAAATCCAGAATCAGAGCTCATTTGAAAAATGACAAATTTCGGGCCCATAAAGTTAAAATTCTAGAAGATAAATCCGGGAAAAATAGCAAATGAGCTCAGAAAATTATGAAAACTTCCAGATCCCAATTTTATATTTTTTGAAAGAGATTAACGAAGAAAAATCCAGAATCGGAGCTCGTTTGCTATTTAATCAAGTTTGGGGGGCTAAAGTGCAATTTTATCGAAGAAACTGAAGAGGGCCATTTTTGCAATTTAAAAAATAGAGAGATGGCTGGAATTTGAAGGGCCATTTGTCCAGCCCTTAAAGAGGAGAGGTTTTGCTAAGTTCTTTCATCCAAAGGCCAAAAGTGGATAGTAAGGTGGTTTTTTTTTTTTATTTATTTATTGAGCCTTTGTGATTTTGCCACATGGTCAAATGAATGAAGAGGAAGAATGTCAACATTATGGTTACATATTTTAGAGCAGCTGTATTTGTTAGGAGCTGATCCCTTCATCTAATGGTGGTAAATTCACATTTTTAGCATCTTTGATTAGTGGTCTTTGGATCAAATTAGGTTGGAGGAAAAGATGTCAACATCATGAGCACATTAGACCCAATCGGCTAGCCTATATGAAGGAGGGGTTTTCATTCACTTGGGGGGTTCTTTGGCTGATCATTGGAGGCAAAAACAGTAGCTAAAAGGGATAGAAAAGCAAAGAAAAATTTGAAGAGAAGGAAGCTTGAAAGATAGCTTTGAAAGATAGCCTTTTGGCACCTAACTCTTGTATTTTTCTTTCTTTTTCTATGCTGATTTTGCTAATTTTCTATATAATTTCTTGTTATTTTGTTATGTAATAAAGGTCTTTAAAAATCCCTTTGAAGGCTCCTATCTCGTGTTTTCATAAACAAATCAAAAACAAAATATTTTACTATTCTTTTCATGATGGCCGAATGACCCCCCCTTGGTGTGCATGTCTTGTGTTTGATTTATTTCCTATGTTGCTTGTGGTATGTTAGCTTGTTTTGATGTTTTAGCTTACTAAAATAATCAAGATATGGAGCTTATTTTCTAACTTTCTTTACTTGTTCTTATTTTGTTGTTTTTTATCATTTATTTTCATGTATACTTTCTTTATTCACTAACTTTAATTTTCTGTTTTTACTACATCAAGTTGTTCATGCTTTGTATTATTGCCATACCATGTGTTTGTGTATTTGCCTAGGTACATCTTTGTATTTTCACCATGATTATTTGTCTAACATATTTTCATTTATGTCTTGCATATTTACCATGCCATGTGTTTATGTTATTGCCTTGCTAGGATTTCACCATATTGTTTATGTGACCATTCGGTTTCCACCATTTTGTTTGCCTTGTGTGCGTTTGCATTTTCATCTTGTTTGGTTATCATGCTTCCATTCATGCTTTGCATCTTTATGCCATGAGATTGTGTATTTGTGGTGCCATGTTCATGCATTATTATTATGTTCATTTAGTCATTATTGTTCATGTTACTTCCATGCATATTTCATATGTCATATTTATGTTTAGGTCATGTTAAATTGTCATGCATATTCTCATGACATTTTAGGCATTAGGTCATTCTTTATATGCCATGCATATTGTAGACACCTAATTTTGTCCGGACCACTAAAACAGGTATGTTTGCTTCCTAAATTGATGTTTCCGAATGTAAAAAGACTTTTTTTCGTCCTGCAGGTGGTACTCCGAGACTTAGTTTAAGAGGGCGAGCATAAAAAGTCAAACTTGAAAAAAAGTCAACCCCAAAAAAAGTCAACCCCAAAAAGTCAACTACTAAAATAGTCAACCCACTTTCAAAATCAAGATTTTAAGTTCAATTGAAAAATGGCAAAAGAATTTTGATAATCCGAGGTCTACACTGAAAGATATGGAGTTCGGAAGTTGGGATTTGGAGATTCAGTAGAAAAGAAACCCTAATCCGAGAAATTTGGGGAAAAATGCTTAAACGATCAAACTGGTCAAAAATGAAGGTTCCAAATGAAAGATAAGCACTGACTACGGGTAATGGAAAAGTCACTTGCAAGCAAAATCGAAAGAAAAGTCAATCCGGGAGAAAACCGAGAATTAGGGTTTTTAGTGGATTTCGGTGAAATCAGGAAGAATCACAGAAATGGCCTGACTTTGTAAGACCAAAGCCCCCAATGGATGAGGAATGATTAAAAAAGGATAGCCCAAGGCTCAGCTTGAAGAAAATCTGAAAATAGAACTTGTTTTGAGCAAAACCGAGTTTCGGAGGCAAAAGGGTAAAATTGGAAAATTTGGGAAAAATAGCAAATGGACTCCGAAAATTCTGAAAATTTTTCAATCTTATTCTTAAATCATTTTAAATAGATTGGTAAAAGAAAATCTTGATTCGGAGTTCGTTTGCAAAATGGCCAAATCCCGGGCTTCTTATGTAGTAATTCAAAAAGGAAAATCCCGAAAAAATAGCAAATGAGCTCTAAATCTTTTGAAATTTTGCAAATACAATTTTTAAATTATTTGGAATATATTGGCAAAAGAAAATCTTGATTCGGAGTTCGTTTGCAAAATGGCTAAATCCCGAGCCTCCTATGCAATAATTCAAGAAGATAAATCCCGGAAAAATAGCAAATGAGCTCCAAAAATTCTGAAATTTTGCAAACCTCATTTTAAAATTACTTGGAAGAGATTGACGAAATAAAATCTTGATTCGGAGTTCGTTTGCAAAATGGCCAAATCTCGAGCTCCTATGCAGTAATTCAAGCCGATAAATCCTGAACAAAATACCAAATGAGCTCCAAAAATTATGAAAACTTCCAGATCACAATTTTTAATTGTTTTGAAGACATTGGTGAAGAAAAATCTTGATTTGGAGCTCGTTTAAAAAATGTTAAAATGTAGGGGCATAAAAGGGCATTTTTGGAAAATCCAAATAAATAGCAAACGGACTCGGCGAATTTTGAAAATTTCCAGAACTCAATATTTTATTATTTTGGAAGTATTAAAAAAATAAAAATTGCATTTGGAGTCGGTTTGATATTTATTTGCATCCGGGGGCAAAATGGTCTTTTCACCCAAGCAACCGAAAAGGACTTCTTTGGGCCTTTCAAAAAATCAGACTTGGGCTGGAAAAGAGAATTTCTGGCCTGCCCAGGCCCAAAGGAAGGAGGAAGCTTCTGATTTTTCAATCAAATGGCTAAAAATCAAGAGTTAGTTAGAGATTCTCTTTGATCAAGCCATGGTGATTAAGCCACATAGGCCAAGAGAGATGTCAACATTATTCTTGAACAGTTGTAATTTGAGATAGCTGATATGCTAATCTAAGGGTGATAATTTCATGATTTTTCACCTTGAATTAATAGCCATTTGATGGAAAATTAGTTACAAAAAAATGACAACATCCTTGAGAATATTAGGGGCCATTCGGCCAGCTCTATGGGAGTCAGATTTTTCAATTTTCATCTTCATTTTGCTGAGTTCTTTTAGTTTGTACTTGGTTTTTCTCTCCTTGGTTGAAAGCAAAAAAGAAAAGTTTATAAAAAAAAAAGGAAAGTTTGAAGAGATAAAGCTTGAAATATAGCTTCTTGAGGTTGCTCTTGAGCACCAACTTTTGCACTTTCTTGATTTTCCATTCTTTTTTTTCTATTTTCATTTATATTTGGTGAGTTTCCATTTTAAATAAATGTTTTTTATTGTTCTTTTTAAGTTCTTCCTTCATCTCCTTCTTGAATATATTTTTTACATTTTTTTATAATATACTCACCATGGCCTACATTATTTATTTAAGTTGCTGTTTTGGTTTATTTTACCATATTGTTTATGTTATTTTTTTTATCTTGGTGTTTTAAATGTTATTTTACTTCATATTCTTGAGTTATATTTTAATTTGGTTGCTTTGTTTGTTGCCATTTATGTTTTAAATATCATGTTTTTGCATTTTTAATTTTCTGTTTTTATAATGTTTAAATTTGAGAATGTTTTAGATTTAGTATATCAAGTGTTTGTGAAAATGCTTGTGTGGTCTTTGCATGATTTGAGTTTTATATCTTAGCTGAGCGTGTTTTAGATTTAGTATATTAAGTGTTTGTGAAAATGCTTGTGTGGTTTTTGCATGATTTGAGTGTTATATTTTAGTTGAGCATGTTAGTATACCAAGTGTTTGTGAAAATGCCATGCTTGTTGGAGCTTGAGGCCATTTGGCTACTCCATGTGTTTTGCATTGTGTGTTGCATTTTTGCCATGTTAGTTGGTAGGTTTTTGCATTTGCATGACATTTGATTTAGTTTTGCAGGCTAATATACCAAGTGTTTGTGAAAATGCCATGTTTGCTAGTTACATTATTCCATTCGACCACCCTTGGAATTTTTGCATTTTATGTGCATTCTTGCCATGTTAGTTGATAGGTTAGCATTTGCATGATATTTGTTTGAGTTCTTGGTTTAAGCATGCTTTGTGTTGTGAAAATTCCATGCATATTTTAGTTATTAAGTTTGGTTTATTTGTCATGCATGTTCATGCATTTTAGGTCTAGGTTGCATTAAATGTCATGCAAGTTCATTTAGGTCTAAGTCACTATATTGATGCCATGCATTTTTTCATGACATTTAGGTTTAAGCTCATGCATTTCATGCACTATGTTTACTGTATTTTTTCATGCATTTCATGTTCATGCCACTTGAATAATGACTTAGGCCAATTAATGGTTTAAAGTCATGCTCACTTGAGCACACTTGTGGAAAATTAAGTTTTGTCAAATTGATTATTCTACCTTTGTGATTTTTTTTTTACTTAGCCAATTTTTATCTAACTTTCAAAAAGTCCTAGCTTCTGTTTGTGAGCCATTTTGTGAGTTTTAAATATTTTACTTTGATTTTTAAATGATTTTATCAAAGGCAAAAATGTATTTTGGCAAAACAGTATTTTTTTTCACCCAGTACTCGTACTTTTCCGATTATTTTGGGCATTCATCTTTACTTAGAAAATTAATCCAATTTTTTTCGGTGCAGTTTTACATGTCCTGAGTCTCCAGTAATTTTTTTAGAATGTTTTGAAATTTTAAAAATAGGGTAAAAAATCGTTGCTTAAAACTGGACAGTGGAATCAGAATTGAATTTAAAGAAAAATCATTTTTCTATTTTGGTTAAGTTACTTAGAGTGGGCTGAATAGGAGGGTTAGCTACTGACTTAGGGTAGTTTCTAAGCCTTTTTAAACTCTAAAAATGGTTTTTCAAGTCTCGGGTTTAGGGTAGTCAAGTCCGGATTTTAAACTTAGGAAATTAGAGCCATTTAAAAAAAATTTAGCCCAGTTTTTACTTTTAATTCAAGCTTTTCAAAAATTGTTTTGAAACAATCACAAAGTATTTCGGTTTTAGAATATTTAATTTGACATATTTTCCTAAGGTAGCCGGATATCTTTTTAGATATACGGATTTTCTTAATTAAAGGAAAAAATACATTTCATGCATTGCATTTTTCATATTCATGCATGTTACATAATATGTGATTATTGCTATAATAATTTCTATGATATTGTTATTATTTTTGATTTATATTTTTTGATGTTATATGGTTTATTATATGGTTTTGAATATTTCATGATATCCTATGCTTTTATTTAGTTATTTTTATTTAGCATATACTATGTTCATGCATTATTATTTTTATTTTCATGCATATTATATGATAGCATTATTTTATTCCATGTCATTTAAATTATATGCCATATCATTCATATTTGTCATGTCATTTAAATCATTTCATTTCATATAGAATATATTATATTACCTAGGTTATTTCATTCATTTAGGATATATTATGTCATCTAGAATATTTTATTTCATTTAGATTATATCATATGACTTAAGATATTGCATTTCATGTAGAATATATTATATTACCTAGGTCATTTCATTTCATTTAGGATATATTATGTTATCTAGAATATTTTATTTCATTTAGATTATATCATATGACTTAAGATATTGCATTTCATATAGAATGTATTATGTTACATAGGTCATTTAATTTCATTTAGAATATATCATATAACTTAGGATATTTCATTTCATTTAGAATATGCTAAGGCATTCAAATCATGTCATGTCATTTAGGTTGCATTATATTATTTAGATTTTGCTATGTTATTTTATTTATGTCATGCATATACATATTCATTTCTTTTAAATGTTTTCAAAAAAGATAATGGTTTTTAATAAAATAAAGATCCCGAGTTAAAATAATTCATGAGTTCTATGTCGGGTTTGCTGGGGAGGATATCATCAATTATCATTAATAACGGAATATCTTCTTTAAAACGAGAATGATTCGGAAAGTTTTCCAAATTAATAAAAATTTCTATATTTTGCCACGTTTGTTGGGGAATATAGGAAAATTTTGAATTTATAAATTCCGGATCATTTTCAATTAAAAATGGAATTATTTTTCTTTAAATTGGGAATTAACTTGGAATACTAAATTTAAAACCGATTTTTTACCGAGACTTGAGATAACACACGATTAATAAGGTACCGTTTTATACGGGCGTTGTGGGGGTGCTAATCCTTCCCCGCACGTAACCGAGTCCCGAACCCGTTTTTTTGATTTCTCTAGTTTAAACGCAGACTTGAAATTGGTTTTAAAAATGTTTTAATTAATTTTTAAAATATTTTATAGAACCGATTTTAATAGGTGGCCGATCACACCTAGCTAAAAAAGATTGGGGGCGACTCCATGTCTTTTTCAAGGTCATTTTCAAAAACCTTCATTTTTCTAGAGGAATTAAGTCGACTTTTCCTCGGTTTTTTTTAATGTCACGCTTAACGAATAATAAAGTCTTGCGATGAGACTCGTTATTTTTTAGGTTGTGACAGCTTGGCGACTCCACTGGGGACTATTAGAGAGTCAGTCCTAGAATTAGTCGTGTGTTATCAAAGTCTCGGTTTTGTTGGTTTAATTGGTATTTAATTTTAATTCTCACATTTTTCTTATAAGGAGAATTTTGAAAATAATAAAATGTTTTTAAATATGTTCATTCTCATGTGCATGTATTTTATTATTGTTCTCTAGTTATTTAAGGTTGTATATTATAATTGCTTGTTGGTTAATGCGTTACACTATTCCTGAATGTTTTTTAATTGCTAGGGCATTTAGAATAAGGTTTGTAGAATAGGTGGTGAAAGGTTTGTTTTGTTCCTCCGCACACACTGTATTTGCATTTGCATAACATGAATCCTCTACCCGGGTTCCATCCTTTTAAGTGGGAGTAAAGTAACTAAGCCTTCGTGATTGATCCTCCGTATGGGCTAGTGAAACACTTTCGGAGTATAAAGTACCTAATGCCTTCATGATAATCCTCTGTATGGGCATAGGAAAATATACTCTAACGAATTGAACCCGCTTTTATCGGGGTGCCTTACTAGCCTTCACTGGCGACAGTGAGAACCACCAATTTCGTGTAATCATTGGTTAATTTAGTTGTATCATTTTGACATCATGTCACAGTCCTAACATGCATGGTTCTTCATTGTAGAATACATTTTTGATATACATGATCATTCTTTGTACCTACCTTTGTATTAATTCATTTATTCTTAGGATGTATCATTTTGACATCATAGCATGCATGGTTCTTCACTGTAGAATACATTTGTGATATACATGGTCATTCTTTGTACCTACCTTTGTATTAATTCATTTATTCTCCGCATGTATCATTTTGACATCATAGCATGCATGGTCATTCATTGTAGAATACATACATGGTCATTATTTGTATATACTTGTGCTTCGATTTATTCATTTTTTTAAATGCATCATGTTGACATTAGATTGCATCCATAGCATACATAGTCATCATAATTTCTCTGTATATGGTCATGCATTAATCATCAGTATATTCATGCACATAGGAATAGAGCATGTACATTCATAATTGTATTCTTAATCTCATGACATTTTCATTTGCATGAAAGGGGTTCGAGATATGAGGAATGAATCGGAGGAACGATTGGGTGCTTTGGAACGCAATTAAGAGGAATGTAGACATGAAATCCGGGAAGGGAAAGAACAGCTCGCCAAATTGCTGAAAATGTTTGAGGATATGAGTAAAAGTAAAGAGGAACTCTCTCAGGGCTCTGCATCGCCTTCGGATCAACCAAAACCATTAGGTCTAGAACATACAATCCTTGCTGGATCCTGCACTTGTCAATGCCACAAAGGTTGCAATCCTGATGAAATTGTGGACAGAATCGTGAAAATGATTAAACCTGAGAGCCTGATACCAAAGATAGAAACCTCGGATCCTGTACCATACCTGCAAACAGTTCTAGGTCCAAACCAATATCCTCACCCTACTATGGTCCAATCGTCCATTGGGATGACCACTACAGGATTCTTGAATCCCACTCCATCACCAACAACTGCCAGTTCATACTATTTCCCTCATCAATCACCTTATCCATACCTGGGATAGGAACCTCGAGCTATGTACAACCTCCAAAGGCCCCGTGTCCAAATCCATACCCTTACCATGTTGTTTCGCGACATCTCCATGTAAACACTCTGGTTAAAACCTTAGTGCCACCACCAAGTGCCCCAACTCCTAGGCCATGTGTGACTAAGAAACGACCCCAAGATAAGACCCAAATGCCTTTTGATCCCCTTCCAATCAGTTACTGAGAGCTTCTCCCTATACTGATCCAAAATCACATGGTTGCCTGCATCCTATTGAAATCCCTGTTACCACCATATCCAAGGTGGTATAATCCAAATGCAAGATGTGATTATCACTGTGGAATTGTTGGCCATAACATTGAAGACTGTATAGCATTCAAAAACAAAGTGCAAACTCTTATAGATGCCAAGTGGTTGGATCCAACGACACTGATTGATAGAGGACTGGGAAAGCGTCATTAGGATTGGTAGATTTACAGCATTGAGGTGGAAAGACTTCAGTCTTATATGATGTAATAGGATTTCACTTATTCAGTAGCTGGCTCTTATAGCCTTAGAATGCTAGGAAGAATAAAGTGCTTGTAAAGACAGTTTTAACTATTGCTCAGCTTTTTTAAAACATGGTTATACCATTGTGAACATTGATGTGGGAATGAATTGGTTATATGAGATGTTGATGGTTAAGTTCCTCCGATTCTTATTTCCTCCGTGATATCTTTCCCTTTGCATTTTTGCATCCGATCAATTATTTGTCATACCATGCATTCATACATGTATCATGTCAGTATCAGGTTGCATTTATGCATTCATAATCAGCATGATTTTTCTGTATATATCCATGCATTAATTTGCTTATTACATACATCATGTTAGTAGTAGGTCGCATTCATGATACACATGGTTAGCATGATTTTCTTTGTATATACTCTTTTGTATATACTCTGTATCAATCGTTCATTGTTTGCATGTATCATAATTGACATCGTGTTGCATTCATAGTGTATATGATCATACGCTAAAATGTACATGATTATTCATTGCATATATCCATACGTTGATTTGTTTTTCTTTTCTTGCAACATGTTGGCATCGTGATTGCATTTATTACATATATGGTCAGCATGTTTCCATTGTACATGTCCATACATCATATTGTTTAGTCTTCACATGCATCAAATGACAATCATGGCTCATTCATCATGACATACATTTGGGGGGAAATAAAACAGAAGTTGGCTTGGCTTTAGGAGTCTTTGAAAGAACTTCCATTTCAAATTAGAGGTATAAGAAGTACTGAGTACCCTTTTAATATAGGCTAGTGCTATGGAGGATGAACAAGTTGCCCGAATGGAAAAAATGGAAAGGGAACAGAAAGAATTACAAGAATAGCTAGCAAAGTCTCAAGCAGAATCTAAGGATCAGATGACTAAATTGATGGAGCTGATGTCCGCCGTAATCAAGGGAAAATGATACACTGGAAACTTTGTCGACAGGAAAGGGTTAGAGGCACAAAAAGGTCAGAATGAGGTCGTAATGATTGATGCCCAGAACACAGTCAATGTCCTAAACTCAAATGATCCAGCTGAACAGGCAAAGTTGAAAATGGTTGTAGTAAATGAGGTTGAGTTGGCAGATTCCCAAGGGAAATATCAGTTGTTAAATGAAAGGCTCCGGGCAGTAGAAAGTACAGATGTATTTGGGAGTTTAGATGCGAAAGAACGATGTTTGGTCCTCGATTTATTCATCCCTCCTAAGTTCAAGATCCCTAACTTTTGTGAAATATGACAGGACGATCGATCCATCAGCCCACATCACTATGTTCTGCCAGAAGATGACAACTCATATAGATAATGATAAGCTTTTGATTCACTGCTTTAAGGATAGCCTCAGCGGATCCGTAATTAGGTGGTATAGTCAGTTGAGCAAGGATCAGATTTGCTCTTGGAATGACCTGGCTAGGGATGTTCTAAACTAGTACAAGCATATGACCGACATGGCGCCTGACCATCTCACCTTGCAAAATATGAAGAAAAGAGCTACTGAGAGTTTCAAAGAATATGTGCAACGGTGGATAAGCCTGGCCGCCCAAGTACAACCGCCCTTAACTCAGAAGGAAACCACTGTCTTTTTTGTGAATACACTACATGCCCCGTACGATGATATACTTGTCGGCAACACCACGAAGAATTTTTCGGACAGGGTAATTTTAGGGGAGATGATTAAGAATGCTATCAAAGATGGGAAAATTGAAGGAGAAAGAACATCCAATATCAAGAAAAATGGGGCATCCGAAAAGAAAAAGGAAGATACCCAAGTCGTGGAAGACTTTGCCCCACCTCCCAATTCTCCTCGTATCAGCCATTTTACTCTACCCTGAACAATGTCTCTCAAGGTTTTTATCCCTACCAACCAATGACTGCAACTACACCAGAATTTACATCTGTCTATCAATCGAACACCCTTGGGAATAATCGAAGGGGGCATAAAAAGCGAAAAAGAAATCAGGATGATCCGATTCCTGTGACATACAGTGAGCTATTACCTCAACTCATCCAGAATCACCTTGTGACACCCATGCAAATAGAGCCTATGAATCCCCCTTATCCAAGCTGGTATGATGCTAACGAGTGTTGTGGTTATCATTCTGGCAATCAAGGTCACTCAACAGAGAACTGCCCCGCTTTGAAGTACAAGGTCAGAGATCTCATCAAGGCTGGTTCGATAAGTTTTGAAGATGGGGAAGCCAAGTGTCATAAGAAACATTGTGCATGATCATATTAGGTTTTTGACGCATGTAGTTCTATACACTGTGATGATGAAAGCACTTGTCTCATGTTAACATCTACATGAATTAAATGAATTTTGAATTTCAAATGCTTTGTGTTTGTTGTGTTTTAACAATAATTTGAATTTGCAAAAGCAAGCATTAAGGAATTTTTAATAATGGATAGTCTCAAGAAGATTGATGATCAGTGTTACAAATGACCCAATAGCTTCTCCCCTCTCTTTAGGTTTTCCAAAGTCTAAATCTCTTAAACCAAGAACACTTGAAAGACCTAATGCTTCAAGAAATATGAATGATTTGACTTCATAAAACCATTGTCATCACAGAATAAGCAAAGACGTAGATCTTAGTCTAGGCTATGAACAAAGGAAAGAACTTTTTGAAAATTTTCAAATTCCTTGAAATTCAAACAAATGAGACATTCTTTCAAGAATCTAGATTTTGATAATTTGGTGTGTGATGGAGACTCAATTAAGAGTTGTAAACCCAAGTGAAAGTTATGTTCAAGTAATAAATTCTCGGGTGTCCGAGGTCGAACCACAGGGAAGCGTATTAGTAAGTATAAGTTTATAAATATATAAGACAAAGAAAGTAAATAAGATATTAGGGAATCAACAACAAAATAAGATAAACAAGATATTAGAGAACAAAATAAACAAAATATAAAAGAAATTAAACAAGATATAAAAAACAATAAGAAAAGATGTTGAGGTTAGAGAATCCACTCTTGGTGTTATGCTAAGATTAATCTTGTTTTATTACACAATTGAAATCCACACATAAAGGAGGTTCCAATCGGAAGGTTTAGCAATTCAGTCCAAATTGTCCAACGTCCATAGCATATGATATTATGTTCATTTGGTGTCCTCAAAACTCATAAAAAGAGTCCAAGCATTCCTTATGCCAAGGTATATGTCTACAACAAATCAAGGTTATGAAACCAAGCATTTACTGTGCCATTTTCCTTGTCAATAATGAACCAAGATCCCTACTTTGCAAGTATGATTTTAAACCAAAAGAAAATATTATCTATACTAGTGTTTATAAATGATGATTCATTTTAGCTCATGTTTAAGAGACTAACCTTAGCATTTACCAAAAGCTTCACCTCATCACCTCAACAATATGACTAGCAACACATACTAGATATGAATAAAATGAAAAGAAATGTAAGAAGCATAAGTAAATAAAAAAGAAAACTAGAGAAAGGAAAGAAGAAGAAAACTTAGAGAATTTTATTACAATGGCTAATATCCTACCAATGTATAATGTATCCCAATACTCATCCAAGGCCCTCTATTTATACACATTTTGGAGGGCTAAATGACAAGAGACAAGCTTTACAAATTTCAAAGGTAGGTATAATAGGTGGGTGCATTTTTCTAACAATTTTCGTCATATTGTATGACAATTCTGATCAGCCAGCTTGATGGTCGATTTCGTCAATGTTGGAGGCTCGATCTGATAAAATTGTCTTCTAGAAAAATATACCCCTATCAGTTACGGATCCATAGCCGTTGGAATCAGATCATTTGCTCATGTGGATAGGAAGATATGGTCAAAATACCAAAACAGGTCAGCACAGACGTCATTGCACATCAGCCAACTTGATGGTCGATTTCGCTAGGGAAAACGACTCCGTTTCAAGAAGTGTAAAACATGAAAAAGATAGATATGCCTCTTAACTTTGCACTGTAAAAAATTCAGCCTTAATGCTTCAGTGAAACTCCAGATATAGCTGATATGGCAAAAGGTGTCGGAACTGGAACTGAATTGGATTTGCCCTTAATTCTTGATTTAACCTAGTAATCTGAAATCACTCAAAGAAACTCATGAAAAACACCAAATTACATAAAAATATAAAAGATCATAAACACAAGTAGACTAAGCAATAATAACTCGTATTTGACACAAAACAATAATAAAACATAACTAAAAACTATATAATTATACGAGTTATCACACCCCCACACTTAGATTGTTGCTAGTCCCTAGCAACGACTCAATAAAAATAAAATAAGAAAATCTAATCTAATCCATTTTCGTAGGAAATCACGGTGGCACTTAGCATGTGACACAAGCCTTTAAACCCCTAGGTGTCCCTAGTGGACGAGTTTAGTCTCGTGAGGGTTTGCTAGAACGATACCCACAAACATTGAAAAACTAAAATATAAGTAAACTACATACACTAAAAATATTTACTCCTAATCCTTTCAATATAAATTAGAGACAATCTTTGAACAAGTCTTATAAACTAATCAATAGCTCAAAGAATTTCACAAAAATTCATGCTTGAATGTAAATAAATGAGTTAAGCCAATATTAACATAACATATTTCAATCAAAATAGTGCATATTCAACTTAATCTCAACCTCTCACATGGGATACTCTCATGATTTTCACTCTTTAAAGTAGTGGTAAAGTGTTTACACTCAATCAATCTCATGAAAACACTTCTACCATATGCTTGCTTGTCCACCTATTCTCCACTATTTAGATCATACAACTTCATAAATCAAGAGGTCTTTATTCAAGGTTGTAATGGGGCCAAAGGGTTATAATGTGGTTAAAGAACAAAAGGATAAAGATATCACAAAGGTTCCAAAGAGTTCATAGAGTTTAGAGACATAATAAGATCATACAAATAAATTTCTCAAAACTCTTTACAAGTACATAGTCACATAGGCTAAATATTCATGTTGAGCCTTTGCTTCATTCTAACCAACTTTGTAACATCTTTTTCTTTACTTTAACTAGAAGTTCAAGAGAAGATTTTTTTTTTTTTTGAATATGGGAATGTATTTAACAATGATCCCTTTCTTTTTCTCTTGACTTTTTCTTTTCTTTTCTTCCCCCACACTTATCTTTTGTTTCTAACCCAAATTTTCAACTAAAAATATCCCTTATTTTTTTTTTTTAATATGTCTCAAAATATAAAAATCCATCTTTAGAACAAGGGTAAGGATATAAGTATATTTAGGCTAGGTGTAAGTTGTGGTTACCAATAAAACAGCATATTTAATGTAGGCTCAAATTGGCTCACTAGTGGGGATGTTCTCTTAGAACATTAATAAGGGATGGCTGTTTGGCTCTGGTTATAATCCTAATGCCTCTATCATATTCATGTTGTCACATGTATCAATATAGTATCAAACGGTTTAAAGCAAGTTCTAGAGAATCATGTAATCATAAGAGCACTCAAGAAAGAAATTAGATTGATTTGTATAATGCATCAATCATTATAGGCTCAAAAACTCACAAGGATGATTATACAAGTCAGATTAAGTCTAAACATGCTTCTTTCTCAATCAACATATCATATTAACATTGTCTCATAAAAAGGTTGCCATCAAGCTCAATTCTCATGAAAATCTTCTCACTAATAAATCTGTTTTAGACTTATGCAATTCATATCTCATCATTGTATTAAAAGGAACTAAAACACACTAAAAAATAATAATAATAATAAAGACTCATAAAAAAAATAGTAGACAAAAATAAAAGAAATCCTAAATCGTTCCCCCCACACTTAATTCTTACATTGTCCTCAATGTAAGTCTATTAACCCAAATGAAAGAATCATGTGTAAGAGAAAAGAACTAATAACATAAGAATAGGAATAACTAAGACTCATAACAAAACAAACTCATGCAACCTAAATAATCCTAAAATACTAAACAAAAATTAACAAGTAAACATAAAAAGATTAAAATCAAACTGACAAGGTATGTCTCAAGTCTCCCTTACTCAGACCTTGTTCAGAATGAATACTTCTAAATTGCTTAAAACACAACAAACTTTTTTTTTTTTAAATTAGCGAAATATGTCCCTTACCCCCTACTAAAATATGACATTGTCCCCAATGTCAAATTTTAAAGGTAGAATTTAGGAGATATTACCTGCAGAGGTTGCTAACCACTTATTATAACTGAGACACAACAAGCAAAATGTTAGATAATGTCACAAAGACAAAGTGCAATCCACTCCTTGCTCGTCCATATCTCTTTTTCTTTTTCCGAGCGTTTGCGAAACAACCGTAGCAGATAAATACTCATAAGCTTGGAGCTTTTTGAGTAAATCTTCAATGGTTGTAGCAGAAATTATGGTTCTCCTTGCCTCTGAAAACATGAATCCATTATCCACAGCATTATCTAAATATGAAAGCAAATTACTAAAATAACCATTAATATTAAGCAAACCAATGGGTTTCTTATTTGTGACCAAAGATGACCAAGAAGCCACGCAAGCTATTTCTTCCAATGTACCCAGACCTCCTGGTAAAGCAATGAATGCATCGACAGAATGGTACATGATTGTTATCCGTTCAGGGATACTCCAGACTTGTATTTCCTTACCCACGGTAGGTCCACAAAAACCTGTGAATAGTTTTGGCACGATTCCTAGAACTGGACTTCCTCCGGCGTGTGCTGATGTAGCGACTGCTCCCATTAAACCCGTACTACCGCCTCCATAAATCAACTGGATCTTTTGTTGGGCAAGTATTACTCCAACTCTTATGGCTTCATCAGCGAATATGTTATTTTTCCCTGGATAAGCACCTCCAAAGACACAAATTTTTTTAATGCGCTGGGACGAAGTACTTTCCATTTTTTTTTCAAGTGCCTGAAAGAGAATGAGTACATGGTGTAATATATAGAGGACTGAGTAATGAATCAGACAAGAGTAATAATGTCGCCGAAAGTGTATTTGACCTGTCAGAAGAAAATGTTAACCTAACAAAAGATTTTTGCGTGATTTCAGGAAGAAAATCAAAAAGAGAAGAAAAATCAACCGTAAAAGACCAATGCAAAAAAAAAAAAACGAGAATAATTACACAAATCTAACAACACGTAAATTAAACCGAAATAAAGTTATTGCAAATCAAACCAAAAGTTGAGAAGTCATTTATTGTAGTTGTGATTGTGGCTCACATCTTCCTCTGGTTTTACGTCCAGAAACGGCTTAAACGCCTTCTATGAGTCGAGGATATGCTTCCCATCCAGTTTTCTTACAAGCTGGCAAACAGGGTCTTTTAACATCAGATTCCCAAGATGTTGCCATTCCCTTTGGAATTGCGGCCATAAATCAAGAATTTCTCTTTGTACGTCTCCACTAGGATGCGTCTCAAGAGAAAGTTGGATATTACCCAAATTCTCCTTACTCAGTCCATCCTTAATGAATTCAATTTTATCATCTCGACTAGAGGACGGAATCCCAATAGAACGACATTTACCGTTACACGTCCATCGTGCACATTTGTGGCAATTTGAACTCATGCGCTTTGCTCGTCGCTTCTTTGCAAAAGTGCTTCTACTTGTACCTGGTAAATGCAAAACAGGAAGATATTCATCTTCACGTACCTTGGCTTCAATTATCCAACGTATGTCTTCAGGAATCCCTTTGTGCATAAGCATTCTTAATCTTTCAAATCGAACTTGGTAAAGCTTCAGTAAAATATTTCGAGGAAAAGGAGGAAATCGTTTCTGCAATCTTGTGAGAATATCATCCATCTTGAAAAAAAATGAAAAAGAAATTGAAAGAGAAATTTATATACAATATCAGTTTTGTGGGTAGCTGATGGAACCGACTTAAATAATCACGGAGTACCGTTATCCGCCATTTAACCGGGGTTAAAAAAATGTATTTTTTTTTTTTGAAGATTAGTAAAAATTATATTTACATCTAGTTATTTTCAAAACAAGGATCAGAAAGAAAAACAACCTCTTCTTGAGTAACATGATTTTCCAAAAAGAGTTTGAGTCTTTGTCCATTTACCTTGAATACGTTACCATTTTTAGGATTTTCAATGTCAACTGCTCCATAATGATACACATGCTTAACCACAGATGGGCCAGTCCATCTTGATCTCAACTTACCAGGAAATATGTGAAGTCTAGAATTATAAAGTAGAACTTTTTGCCCAACATCAAATATTTTTCTTGAAATTAACTTGTCATGAAAGGCTTTAGTTCTTTCTTTATGAATTTTAGAATTCTCATATGCATCTTTTCTGAGTTCCTCAAGTTTTTGTTTCCAACAATGCTTAACCTGAAAAGAATTTAACAAAGAATCAGTGTGTGAAATTTCTGAAGCATTATCAAACTCACATTCAATTAAATAAGCTTCTAAAGGATCATGGAATGTGGTAGTGGTGAGATGTTCATGAACAAGTTCTTCAATGAAATCCACTTCATGTACTTCTGAATCATCACCAGGTTGCTTGCAAGTGTTGAACACATTTAATTCTAAAGTCATATTTCCAAAAGAAATGTTCAACATACCATTCCTGCAATTTATCAGAGCATTAGAAGTTGCAAGAAATGGACGGCCTAATATAACAGGAATTTGAACATTTGGATTTGAAACAGGATGTGTGTCCAAAACAATAAAATCAACAGGGAAGTAAAAATTATCAATTTGAACCAAAACATCTTCAACTATCCCTCGAGGAATTTTTACAGAACGATCAGCTAGTTGAAGTGTAACAGGTGTTTCCTTGAGTTCACCCAAACCTAACTGTTGATAAACAGAAAAAGGCAAAAGATTAACACTAGCACCAAGATCAAGCAATGCACGTTCTATTCTAGTGTTTCCAATGATGCATGAGATTGTTGGACATCCAGGATCTTTGAATTTTGGTGGAGTAAGGTGCTGAATGATTGAGCTCACACTTTCCGTCAGAAATGTTTTCTTTTGTACATTATGTTTCCTTTTAACTGTGCACATATCCTTCAAAAAATTAGCATAAGATGGAACTTGCTTGATTGCATCCAATAAAGGAATGTTAATCTTAACTTGTTTGAAAAGTTCATATATTTCTGCATTTTGATTCAAATTCTTTATTGTTTGCAACCTTTGAGGAAAAGGAGCAGGATGCATACCTTTTTCTTTGTCCAAATTTTCAAGAAGTTCAGACTTACCATCATCCTTACCATTACTTTTCGGAGGGGAAGGAGGATCTTGGTCTTTTGATGGAATTTTTTTGTTAATTGCCTTTCCACTTCGAAGAGTTGTGATAGAACTGGCATTTTCCTGTTGAGTTTCATTGGAGCAAGAAACAAGACATTGAGTAGAAGGGTTAGGCTGAGGTTGAGCAGGAAACTTACCTTTTTCTTGAGTGCATAATGAAGCTGTCAATGTGGACAAGGTGTTTTTGATCTCATTGATGTCCTGTGAAATTTGGTTATTCACATTTGCTTGTGTTTGCATGAATGCTTGCAATGTCTCTTCCAAGGTTTGTACACGTGAAGGTTGATAGGAAAAAGTGTTGCCCGGCTTTTGAGATTGTGGTACCTGAACATGATTATTATTCCGCCAACTGAAGTTGGGATGATTTCTCCATTCAGGGTTATACGTTTCAGAGTAAGGAGAAGGAAAAGGCTTTTTAAATGTGTTTATGGAATTTACTTGATCATGCAACGCTTCTTTAAGAATGGGAATGTTTGGACATTCAGAAGTGGGGTGTCCCATGATTTCACAAATTCCACAACTTTCTTCATTTTTAACCGTTTTGACTTCTTTTACTTCTCTAAGTTCCATGGCTTCAATCTTTCTAGCCAAATTAGCTACTTTAGCTTTTATCTCATCTTCTTGACTAAAATGATATTTACCTATGTTAGAAAAAAGATTAGATCTATTGGAACTTTCAGAGGAATTATCTGTGTGCCAGGCTTGAGAGTTATCTGCCAAATGGTCTAGGTAGTCAAAGGCTTCTTCAGGTTCTTTTTCTAGAAACTCACCGTTACACATTGTTTCAACAAATTGTTTAGTTTCGGGAGTTAAACTTTCATAAAGGAAACTAATAAGACGCCATTTTTCAAAACCATGATGTGGACAAGAACTTAACAAATCTTTAAAACGCTCCCAGCACTGAAAAAATGCTTCATTTTGATTTTGATTGAAATTTTGAATCTGTCTTTTCAAAGCAGTAGTTTTATGTGCTGGAAAAAATTTCTTTAGAAACTCAGTTTGTAATTCTTGCCATGTGCCAATTGACCTTGGTTTTAAATTATGAAGCCAAATTTTTGCTTTATCTTTTAAAGAAAAAGGAAATAATTTTAGCTTGACAATTTCATTTGTACATTGTTGGTCATTAAAGGTGACACATACATCTTCGAAGTCTTTTAGAAACGAGTAAGCACTTTCCGATTCTAACCCATGGAAATTTGGAAGCAAAGCTATCATACCTGGTTTAAAACGAAAGTTGTTTGCATTGAGAGGAAAAATAAAACAAGACGGTGATGAGCTTCGAGTTGGTTGCAAGTAGTCACGCATGGTGCGTACTTGTCTGTTCTCATCTTCAGCATGAACACTTTCATTGTCAGCCATGGTAGGAGTTGTATTAGAAAGATTACCTGAAAAAGTTTCACAATAAAATCTAACTAAACGACGAGATCTGAAATCACGTCGCCAAACAAGCATAAAACAAAGTTAATATACAAATTAGGCGGTATAACCAGCCAATAAAAATAAAACAAAGTTAATATACAATATAAATATAAATATATAGAAAATTAGGCGGTATAACCAGCCAATAAAAATAAATATACTTATAAACTTATATACTTAGTATTGCCTCCCCGGCAACGGCGCCAAAAACTTGATGGAGACTCATAATACCCAAGTGCAAGTTATGTTCAAGTAATAAATTCTCGGGTGTCCGAGGTCGAACCACAGGGAAGCGTATTAGTAAGTATAAGTTTATAAATATATAAGACAAAGAAAGTAAATAAGATATTAGGGAATCAACAACAAAATAAGATAAACAAGATATTAGAGAACAAAATAAACAAAATATAAAAGAAATTAAACAAGATATAAAAAACAATAAGAAAAGATGTTGAGGTTAGAGAATCCACTCTTGGTGTTATGCTAAGATTAATCTTGTTTTAATACACAATTGAAATCCACACATAAAGGAGGTTCCAATCGGAAGGTTTAGCAATTCAGTCCAAATTGTCCAACGTCCATAGCATATGATATTATGTTCATTTGGTGTCCTCAAAACTCATAAAAAGAGTCCAAGCATTCCTTATGCCAAGGTATATGTCTACAACAAATCAAGGTTATGAAACCAAGCATTTACTGTGCCATTTTCCTTGTCAATAATGAATCAAGATCCCTACTTTGCAAGTATGATTTTAAACCAAAAGAAAATATTATCTATACTAGTGTTTATAAATGATGATTCATTTTAGCTCATGTTTAAGAGACTAACCTTAGCATTTACCAAAAGCTTCACCTCATCACCTCAACAATATGATTAGCAACACATACTAGATATGAATAAAATGAAAAGAAATGTAAGAAGCATAAGTAAATAAAAAAGAAAACTAGAGAAAGGAAAGAAGAAGAAAACTTAGAGAATTTTATTACAATGGCTAATATCCTACCAATGTATAATGTATCCCAATACTCATCCAAGGCCCTCTATTTATACACATTTTGGAGGGCTAAATGACAAGAGACAAGCTTTACAAATTTCAAAGGTAGGTATAATAGGTGGGTGCATTTTTCTAACAATTTTCGTCATATTGTATGACAATTCTGATCAGCCAGCTTGATGGTCGATTTTGTCAATGTTAGAGGCTCGATCTGATAAAATTGTCTTCTAGAAACATATACCCCTATCAGTTACGGATCCATAGCCGTTGGAATCAGATCATTTGCTCATGTGGATAGGAAGATATGGTCAAAATACCAAAACAGGTCAGTACAGACGTCATTGCACATCAGCCAACTTGATGGTCGATTTCGCTAGGGAAAAAGACTCCGTTTCAAGAAGTGTAAAACATGAAAAAGATAGATATGCCTCTTAAATTTGCACTGTAAAAAATTTAGCCTTAATGCTTCAGTGAAACTCCAGATATAGCTGATATGGAAAAAGGTGTCGGAACTGGAACTGAATTGGATTTGCCCTTAATTCTTGATTTAACCTAGTAATCTGAAATCACTCAAAGAAACTCATGAAAAACACCAAATTACATAAAAATATAAAAGATCATAAACACAAGTAGACTAAGCAATAATAACTCGTATTTGACACAAAACAATAATAAAACATAACTAAAAACTATATAATTATACGAGTTATCAGTGTGTGTCAAGATTGTGCTAAAACCATTCATGACCTTTCCTAATGACCACAAAACACTAATTGCCCAAACATCACTTCATGATTGACACCCTGGGGCACAATGATTAAACTAGATTATCCCTTGTCCTAGAGAAAACCCGTTTTTGGGTCATATTTTCCTTGTCTCTTCAAAGAACTCAGATTGGAAACTCAGCCTTTTCAAAATAGACCTAGACTTGCTATGTTCCTCGTTGATACAAATTCTCATGGTTAATCAAATTGGGGGCATCATATGTGGAAATGATGGATACATGGTGAAGAAGGATGGGCTAACGCATGAATCATTGGGGCATGCGATGGAAAAAAAAGAGAAGAATTTTTTTTGTGATATCATGCATATGGGAATTTGGATGATTCCAAAGTGCAAAATGAAATTCTGAATATCTATTTCCCCTCGGGATTGCTTTTCAATATGAATATTTGTGCTTGACATGAGAAATGGCCATCTTTCTTATCCCTTTCGCATAAAAAAGAAATTATCCATAGTCACCCCTTTTGAGCCAAAAGAATTCTTTCTTCTTTGAACCCTGATCAAGGATCACCCTCTACACTAGGGGGCAAATGCAAGGAAAGATCTTTTTAAAGATCATTGAGAAATGAGTCATAGCTCAATGACAGATGCAAAGCAAATGGAGCCCCGAATAAAGACGGGCTCACTCCGTTGAAAAAAAATGAAAGCAAAAAAAATGTGTGTGAAAGACATGGCAAATTGAAAGCCAAAAGAAAGGAAGAAAAAGAGCAAAGTCAAAAGGAAAGAAATGTCCAAGAAGGGACAAATGCTTCAAAGAGAATCCTCCTCAAAGAAAAGATCCTTGATTTGATTACCCTCAAACACATATTTTGGGCCTTTCTGAACCCTGAGCCATGGCCTACATTACATGCTTTAAAAGTCCATTTTGATCAAGCATGAATATTTAATTTGAAGGGTTTTCCTTAGATTTTATCCCATCTCATCAAATTCTCATTTCACTAAGGAAGAATTTAGAATTCTCAAGTGCATGGTAAAACAATGAAAAAAAAAAGAAATTGGAGAGAAAAGGGACTCTAGGGCGAAAACCCAAAAACGGGCGGTCTAGAGTAGAATGGGAATTTTCGATGCCATCGATGATAGTGTCGATACCACAAAAGAAAAGATCTTCTTAAAAAGTGGTCATCGAGGAATGTTTAAGAATTCCTGAACCTCCCAAATTGTCAATTCTCATTCAGAGGATTGTCTTCAAAAGCTGGAACTTTTTTTCTCCAAGATTAAACTTTCCGGTTTAAACATCCCATCTAATCTTGATGCTTGTCAAAATGCCTTGATATGGAAACTAAAAGAATGTTGAATTTGCTTGGTTCTCAATGAACTCATGATTTATAAAACCTGTTCCATTTGTGAGCCTAGTAGGGATATACATTTTTGTCATGAAGTTTTTCTGGAAAAGCCAGAATCTTGTTGTACCAAGTCTTTCCAATCCAGATTGATACTTAAAGAAATTTCTAACAATGATTATCAGTCTTCAAAAGATTTATACATCACACATTGTGGGGTTAATATTTTTTTCAGAAGTTTTCAAGATGCGAAAATAAATAAAGAGATTTTTTGAAATACTCATTTTGATGTTGACATGAGACAAGGATTTTTCTAACCCAAAGGTATAGAACTGCCAGGATAGGTCTTGACTTCCAGATATGAGAAGAAGAAATAGAACCCGGTTCAGATCTCTGTGGATGAAAGTTTGAAAATTGTTGGGGCAAAGAGAATAGCCAAAATGAATTGAAGATATACTCTGATTTAAAGAGGAAAAATGAATTTGAAAGGCTAAGCCAAAGTCTAGAAAAACAATCGGGGGCATTTGCATCACTCATGAGCACTCATCTCTTTATCGAGCTTTTGCATCTGCACAGTGTCGACAAGCATTTGCATCATTCATGGGTATGTGCATTGGCATTATTCCATAAGCATCTGCATTTTACCTTTACATTTACATTCTTCATGGAATTTGCATTTGTGTCATCTCAAGCAATTGCGTCATTTCTAGAATCATTGCATTTTCATTATTGTGTGGTAATTGTAGTTACACCATTTATAAACCAGTTACATGAATACAATTAGTAGGGGCATCTGCATCATGAAACATGGGCATCAATCCAGGCCATTTGCATTTGCACTAACAAAACATTTACATCAATCCAAGCATTTACATTTGCACCATGAAGCATGAGCACCTTGTTAAAAGACATGTGCATCTGCATCATTTCTCAAAGCTTCTGGTGGGGATATCCAAAATTTAAAAGTTTTGAAAGTGAACAAGTCTTCGGTGGTGATAGCTGAAGCCTCTGGTGGAGATATCCAGGGTTTTATAATTTTGAAAAATGAGAAATCTTCTTCTGGAGGAGTTACCTAGATTTTTTGCAATGAGCAAGTCTTTGGTGGTGATAGCCAAAGCTTCTGGAGGAGTTACCCAGAATTTTACAATGAGCAAACCTTTGGTGGTGATAGCCAAAGCTTCTGGTGGGGATATCCAGAATTTTACAGTTTTAAAAGTGAACAAGTCTTCGGTGGTGATAGCTGAAGCCTCTGGTGGAGATATCCAGGGTTTTATAATTTTGAAAAATGAGAAATCTTCTTCTGGAGGAGTTACCCAGATTTTTACAATGAGCAAGTCTTTGGTGGTGATAGCCAAAGCTTCTGGAGGAGTTACCCAGAATTTTACAATGAGCAAACCTTTGGTGGTGATAGCCAAAGCTTCTGGTGGGGATATCCAGAATTTTACAGTTTTAGAAGTGAACAAGTCTTCGATGGTGATATTTGAAGCCTCTGGTGGAGATATCCAGGGTTTTATAATTTTGAAAAATGAGAAATCTTTTTCTAGAGGAGTTACCCAGAATTTTACAATGAGCAAGTGTTTGGTGGTGATAGCCAAAGCTTCTGGAGGAGTTACCCAGAATTTTACAATGAGCAAGTCTTTGGTGGTGATAGTCAAAGCTTCTAGTGGGGTTATCCAGAACTTTACAGTTTTAAAAGAACAAGTCTTCGGTGGTGATAGCTGAAGCCTCTGGTGGAGATATCCAGGGTTTTATAATTTTGAAAATGAGAAATCTTCTTCTGCAGGAGTTACCCAGAATTTTATTCAACATGTGTATCTACATCAAGAAGTATTTGCATCAATTTAAGTTAGTTGAATCTGCATCAAGAAAGTTTGCATCAAATCAAGTCATTTACATTTGCATCAAAGACATTTGCACCAATCTAAGTCATTTGCATCTACATCAAGAAGCGTTTGCATCAACTAAAGACATTTGCATTCGCATCATGAAGCATTTGCATCATCTCTTAAAGCTTTCAGGTATAATTGAACTCGTTTTGCTTCTCAAATGAGTCGAGCCCCGAGATCATCTTCGAGGTACTTTCTTTTATATGAACAAGTCTTCGGTGGTGATAGCTGAAGCCTCTGGTGGAGATATCCAGAGTTTTAAAATCCTTTGGAAAGGTAGAAAGTCTTCGGTGGTGATAGCTGAAGCTTCTGGAGGTGATACCCAGAATTTTTACAGTTTTAAAAATGAGCAAGACTTTGGTGGTGATAGCCGAAGCTTCTGGAGGAGATACCCAGAATTTTAAACACAGCTGAGAATAAGACAGGTTAAGGCCCCAAGACCATCGTCGAGGTCATTTCCTTTCTTGCAAATCGAATTCGTTTCCTTAAGAAGGGTTGAGCCTTGATTAGTCAGGGAATTCAATTTAAGGACAAAATCTTCAATTTACTGTTTTAAAAAAAAAATGAAAAAAATGAAAAAAGAAAAAAGGAAAAAAGAAAAAAATGAAAAAATAGAAAATGAAAAATGAAAAAATGATAGAAGAATGAAAAAGAAAACCCTTTTCCCTTTCCTTCACATGTGATTTCACTGACCGTACAAAATTAGTGTCGATTTATCTTTGCCTGATTCCTGATTCTCAGCAATAGCCAAAGAGGGGCAGCTATAGACACCTAATTTTGTCCGGACCACTAAAACAGGTATGTTTTCTTCCTAAATTGATGTTTTCGAATTCAAAAAGATTTTTTTTTCATCCTGCAGGTGGTACACCGAGACTTAGTTTAAGAGGGCGAGCATAAAAAGTCAAACTTGAAAAAAAGTCAACCCCAAAAAAGTCAACCCCAAAAAGTCAATTACTAAAAAAGTCAACCCACTTTCAAAATCAATACTTTAAGTTCAATTGAAAAATGGCGAAAGAATTTTGATAATCCGAGGTCTACATTGAAAGATATGGAGTTCGGAAGTTGGGATTTGGAGATTCAGTAGAAAGGAAACCCTAATCCGAGAAATTTGGGGAAAAGTGCTTAAACGATCAAATTGGTCAAAATTGAAGGTTCCAAATGAAAGATAAGCACTGACTACGGGTAATGGAGAAGTCAATTGCATGAAAAATCGAAAGAAAAGTCAATTCGGGAGAAAAATCGAGAATTAGGGTTTTTAGTAGATTTCGATGAAATCGAGAAGAATCACAGAAATGGCCTGACTTGGTAAGACCAAAGCCCCCAATGGATGAGGAATGATTAAAAAAGGATAGCCCAAGGCTCAGCTTGAAGGAAATCTGAAAATCAGACTTGTTTTGAGCAAAACCGGGTTTCGGAGGCAAAAGGGCAAAATTGGAAAATTTGGGAAAATAGCAAATGGACTCTGAAAATTTTGAAAATTTTTCAATCTCATTCTTAAATCATTTGAAAGAGATTGGTAAAAGAAAATCTTGATTCGGAGTTCGTTTGAAAAATGGCAAAATCCTGGGCTTCTTATGTAGTAATTCAAAAAGGAAAATCCCCGAAAAATAGCAAATGAGCTCCAAATCTTCTGAAATTTTGCAAATCTTATTTTTAAATTATTTGGAAGAGATTGGTGAAAGAAAATCTTGATTCGTAGTTCGTTTACAAAATGGCCAAATCCCGATTCTCTTATGCAATAATTCAAGAAGATAAATCCTGGAAAAATAGAAAATGAGCTCCAAAAATTCTAAAATTTTGCAAATCGTTTTTAAATTATTTGGAATATATTGGAAAAATAAAATCTTGATTCGGAGTTCGTTTGCAAAATGGCCAAATCCCGAGCTCATATGCAGTAATTCAAGCCGATAAACCCCGAAAAAATACCAAATGAGCTCAAAAAATTATGAAAACTTCCAGATCACACTTTTTAATAATTTTGAAGATATTGGTGAAGAAAAATCTTGATTTGGAGCTCGTTTAAAAAATGGTAAAATGTAGGGGCATAAAAGGGCATTTTTGGAAGAAAAAATCCAAATAAATAGCAAATGGACTCGGATAATTTTGAAAATTTCCAGAACTCAATATTTTATTATTTTGGAAGTATTAAAAAAGAAAAATTGATTTTGGAGTCCGTTTGATATTTATTTGCATCCGGGGGCAAAATGGTCATTTCACCTAAGCAACCGAAAAGGGCTTCTTTGGGCGTTTCAAAAAATCAGAGTTGGGCTGGAAAAGGGAAGTGCTGGCTTGCCCAGGCCCAAAGGAAGGAGGAAGCTTCTGATTTTTCAATCAAATGGCTAAAAATCAAGAGTTAGTTAGAGATTCTCTTTGATCAAGCCATGGTGATTAAGGCACATAGGCCAGAGAGATGTTATTCTTGAACAGCTGTAATTTGAGATAGCTGATATGCTAATCTAAGGGTGATAATTTCATGATTTTTTGCCTTGAATTATTAGCCCTTTGATGGAAAATTGGTTACAAAAAAATGACAACATCCTTGAGAATATTAGGGGCCATTCGGCCAGCTCTATGGGAGTCAGATTTTTCAATTTTCATCTTCATTTTGCTGAGTTCTTTTAGTTTTTACTTGGTTTTTCTCTCCTTGGTTGAAAGCAAAAAAGAAAATTTTATAAAAGAAAGAAAAGTTTGAAGAGATAAAGCTTGAAATATAGCTTCTTGAGGTTGCTCTTGAGCACGAACTCTTGCACTTTCTTGATTTTCCATTCTTTTTTTTGCTATTTTGATTTATATTTGGTGAGTTTCCATTTTAAATAAATGTTTTTTTATTGTTCTTTTTAAGTTCTTCCTTCATCTCCTTCTTGAATATATTTTTTACATTTTTTTTATAATATACTCACCATGACCTACATTATTTATTTAAGTTGCTGTTTTGGTTTATTTTACCATATTGTTTATGTTATTTTTTTTTTATCTTGGTGTTTTAAATGTTATTTTACTTCATATTCTTGAGTTATATTTTAATTTGGTTGCTTTGTTTGTTGCCATTTATGTTTTAAATATCATGTTTTTGCATTTTTAATTTTCTGTTTTTATAATGTTTAAATTTGAGCATGTTTTAGATTTAGTATATCAAGTGTTTGTGAAAATGCTTGTGTGGTCTTTGCATGATTTGAGTTTTATATCTTAGCTGAGCATGTTTTAGATTTAGTATATTAAGTGTTTGTGAAAATGCTTGTGTGGTTTTTGCATGATTTGAGTGTTATATTTTAGTTGAGCATGTTATTATACCAAGTGTTTGTGAAAAAGCCATGCTTGTTGGAGCTTGAGGCCATTTGGCTACTCCATGTGTTTTGCATTGTGTGTTGCATTTTTGCCATGTTAGTTGGTAGGTTTTTGCATTTGCATGACATTTGATTTAGTTTTGCAGGCTAATATACCAAGTGTTTGTGAAAATGCCATGTTTGCTAGTTACATTATTCCATTCGACCACCCTTGGAATTTTTGCATTTTATGTGCATTCTTGCCATGTTAGTTGATAGGTTAGCATTTGCATGATATTTGTTTGAGTTCTTGGTTTAAGCATGCTTTGTGTTTGTGAAAATTCCATGCATATTTTAGTTATTAAGTTTGGTTTATTTGTCATGCATGTTCATGCATTTTAGGTCTAGGTTGCATTAAATGTCATGCAAGTTCATTTAGGTCTAAGTCACTATATTGATGCCATGCATTTTTTCATGACATTTAGGTTTAAGCTCATGCATTTCATGCACTATGTTTGCTGTATTTTTTCATGCATTTCATGTTCATGCCACTTGAATAATGACTTAGGCCAATTAATGGTTTAAAGTCATGCTCACTTGAGCACACTTGTGGAAAATTAAGTTTTGTCAAATTGATTATTCTACCTTTGTGATTTTTTTTACTTATTATCTAACTTTCAAAAAGTCCTAGCTACTGTTTGTTAGCCATTTTGTGAGTTTTAAATATTTTACTTTGATTTTTAAATGATTTTATCAAAGGCAAAAATGTATTTTGGCAAAACAGTTTTTTTTTTTCACCCAGTACTCGTACTTTTCCGATTTTTTTGGGCATTCATCTTTACTCAGAAAATTAAGCCGATTTTTTCCCTTGTAGTTTTACATGTCCTGAGTCTCTAGTATTTTTTTCAGAATATTTTATTTCATTTAGATTATATCATATGACTTAAGATATTGCATTTCATATAGAATGTATTATGTTACATAGGTCATTTAATTTCATTTAGAATATATCATATAACTTAGGATATTTCATTTCATTTAGAATATGCTAAGGCATTCAAATCATGTCATGTCATTTAGGTTGCATTATATTATTTAGATTTTGGTATGTCATTTTATTTATGTCATGCATATATATATTCATTTCTTTTAAATGTTTTCAAAAAAGATAATGGTTTTCAATAAAATAAAGATATTCCCGAGTTAAAATAATTCATGAGTTCTCTGCCGGGTTTGCTGGGGAGGATATCATCAATTATCATTAATAACGGAATATCTTCTTTAAAACGAGAATGATTCGGAAAGTTTTCCAAATTAATAAAAATTTCTATATTTTGCCACGTTTGTTGGGGAATATAGGAAAATTTTGAATTTATAAATTCCGGATCATTTTCAATTAAAAATGGAATTATTTTTCTTTAAATTGTGAATTAACTTAAAATACTAAATTTAAAACCGATTTTTTACCGAGACTTGAGATAACACACGATTAATAAGGTACGTTTTATACGGGCGTTGTGGGGGTGCTAATCCTTCCCCGCACGTAACCGAGTCCCGAACCCATTTCTTTTATTTCTCTGGTTTAAACGCAGACTTGAAATTGGTTTTAAAAATGTTGTAATTAATTTTTAAAATATTTTATAAAATCGGTTTTAATAGGTGGCCGATCACACCTAGCTAAAAAAGATTGGTGGCTACTCCATATCTTTTTCAAGGTCATTTTCAAAAACCTTCATTTTTCTAGAGGAATTAAGTCGATTTTTTCTCGTTTTTTTTAATGTCACGCTTAACGAATAATAAAGTCTTGCGATGAGACTCGTTATTTTTTAGGTTGCGACACATATTTTCATGCTTAGTAAGTTTTAGGTCATCTTGTATTTCCATGCATGTCTCATGTTCATTAGATCTAGGTCATTTTTATAATGCCATGCATTTTCATGCATATTAGGTCTAGGATTGCATTTATTGCCATGCACAATTTCTATCTAGGCATTAGGTCATCTTTTATGCCATGCATTCTCTATGTCATTCATGCATTAGGATATGCATTTCATGTATTTAACTTGCTGTTTGTTCATGCATTTCATATAATCCCACTTTATTTTTGACTTAAGCCAATCAATGGCTCAAAGCCAAGCTCACATGAGCATACTTGTGAAAAATTAAGAAGTTGTCAAGTTGGATTTTCTGCCTTTGTGATTTTTTTCATTAGGCAATTCTTGTCTATATTTTTAGAAATTTTTACTACTATTTTTAGAACCTTATAGGAGTCTCCAGTATTTTTATTCTGATTTTTGAGTGTTTTTATCAAAGGTTTAAAAATGTTCTTTGGCTAAATAGTTTTTCACCCAGTATTCTGACTTTCGTGAATTTTCTAGTAGGTTATCCTTGGTCTAAAAATTAAGACAATTTTTTCCCATATATTTCAATATGTTTTGAGTCTCCCATAATTGTTTCAGATTTTTTTGAAAATTTTGAAATAGGTAAAAAAATCATGTTTTAGAACTGGTCAGAAAAGTCAGATTTGATTTCAAGAAGAAAATAATTTTCTGTTTTGGCTAAGGCATTAAGAAGGGGCTGATTTAGAACCATAGATACTGTCTTCGGTTGATTTCTAAGTCATTTTAATCCTAAAAAATTATTTTATAAAGGTAGGGTGAAGGGAGGTCAACTCGGGTTTTCGAAGTTAGGAAAATAGAGCCTTTTTAAGGGGGGTTTTCGGCCATAGTGCCACTTTCGTCCAAAATTTTTAAAATTGTTTTCAATTCAATCACAAAGTATATTTGATTTATAAAAATCTGTTTTGATGTCTTTTCCTAAGGTAGTCGGATATCTTTTTAGATATACGGATTTCCTTATTCAAAGGAAAAAATACACTTTCATTCATTGTATTTTCCATGTTTCATGCATATTATATGATATATGATTTTTGCTATGAATATTTCTATTGTTTTGATTTACATTTCATGATGTTATATTGATTTACATTTCATGAGTCATAAATTGTCTTGCCATATATTTTAGGTTTATTATGTTCATGCATATTTCATGATAATATTATTTTATGTTTCATATCATTCCTTGTTATTAATTATATTACTATGTCATTTAGATTATATTATGTCATTTAGAATATACTATGTTATTTAGATTTTGCCATGTTATTTAGATTATACTATGTCATCTAGATTTTTGTTATGTCATCTTTACTATGTCATACATGTTCATATTCATATTTTTAAAATGTTTTAAAAAAGATAATGGTTTTCAATAAAAATAAAGATATTCCCAACTTAAAACAATTCATGAGTTCTCTACCGGGTTTGCTGGGGAGGATATCATCAATTATCATTAATAAAAGAATATATTTCTTTCAAAAAATGAAAATGATTCGGTGTTTTTCCAAATAAATAAAAATTTCTGTATTTTGCCGAGTCTGCTGAAAAATATAGGAAAATTTTGTATTAATAAATTCCGGATTATTTTCAATTAAAAATGAAATTATTTTTCTTTAAATTGGGAATTATTTTGAAATGCCAAATTTAAAACTGACTTTTTATCGAGACTTGAGATAACACACGATTAATAAGATACCGTTTTATACGGGCATTGTAGGGGTGCTAATCATTCCCCGCACGTAACCGACTCTCGAACCTGCTTCTTTGATTTCTCTGGTTTAAAACTCAGACTTTTAAATTGGTTTTAAAAAATGTTTTAAATAAATTTTAAAATGTTTTACAAAATCGGTTTTAATAGGATCACACCTAGCCAAAAAAGATTGGTGGCGACTCCATTTCTTTTTCGAGGTTGTCTTTGAACCCTCATTTTATTTCAAGAGAAATTAAGTCGTCTTTTCCTCTGTTTCCCCAATATCACACTTAACGAGTAATGTCTCGCGATGAGACTTGTTATTTTTTAGGTTGCAACATTTATAAGTATCTGTCGATGGTCTTATAAAAATATCCTTCTCAACCAATTAACTAAACAACTATGAAAATTGATTTAAAGAAGAACTCATTAAGCTTAGGCTCTAACAATGGTTACACATGACAAGTAAGTATATTTGTACCCTACATGCAGATCAACTTATCCTAATAAATGAATATGAAACATGTGTCATTCAATCCATGTTTAACACTAAACTCCCTTTTCCAAGTTATATTTAGGTTAACAAATCAATCTAATTGGTGGCCAATCAACTAGAAGCATTAAGAACAAGAATAAACTAACAAATCAAAAACCATTAAATCAAGCTAGAGAGAGAAAGTAAACTCAAACTACATGTTGAGTTCCATTGAAATCCTAGTAAAAGAAATTTAGTTCATGATAATTAATGAAAACAAATATTCAAAGAGTTTCACCATCATCAACAACACAAGAAAAATAAAGAAGAAAACTAAGAGAATAGAGAAAACTAAGAGATATCAATTCCTGAGTCTTCAATCTTCACAAATCTTCCTATCTCCTTAAGAGCTTTTGATGGCAACTATCTCTTGAGAGAATTAGGTGTTTAGACATCCAAATCCCTCTTATTTTAGCCTTAAAGTGTCATATTTAAAGTGTCTAAGGCCCCTGGAGTCCGAAACTTCGCGTGCAAGCAAACCAGGTAAGTGCAAGAATTCTATTTTTTCGTGTTTCGGCACTGCGGCCCCAACTTTCTGACTCTCCGGCGTCGTGGCCCTAGGCCGCGGCCTTGACCTTCTAGTTGGCCGTCTGCTGTTTCTGTCGTCTTCTCAAAATTCATCAGCTGATTTGTATAGAAAAATCTTGTCCAATTTTGACAAGTATTATACCGTTAGAAAGGTATGTAAGTTAGCTTCAAAATTCAAGAAGGAAGTTTTCTGAAATAAAGAATTTAAGATCATGTTTTTCTTGAAACAAGCTGCAGTGGTCGAATCTGTTTGCTAGTTGCTTTGCACCGTTTTTCATTGTTTTGCACCCTGAAGCTCCAGATCACTTTGGACCTATAAAAACACATAAATAATGACTAAATAACTATTCTAAACATGAAATGGATAAATAAAATAAATCTAAAAACATCTAAAACTAATCAAATCCAAATAAAAGCCTCAAGGACTTAGCCGATTTAAATGCATAAAAGGTGGCAAAATAACTATATTTCCTAGAGTTATCAGTTATTGATTTTTCTTTTGATTTTATAATATCTTGAGATATGACCTTGTTTTCCGCACTTGTAACATTTTATTGTTTTGTTTATCTTATTTTTCAGTTTTTTCTCTTTTCTATAATTTTTGTATTTTGTTTTTTTGTAATATTCAAGAGTATTTTTCCTTATGGGTTTTGTTTTTGTAGGACAGCATGTTTTTGAAGACAAAGGTTCCTGTTGGATGTCAAATTGGCGAGAAAAGGATCCTAATTTTTTTCTACATTGATGTCTTTCTTTTTAAGCTGTTTTTGTAATTTTAGATCTTGACAGATTTTTAATCCTTCTTTTTGGGTGAAACTAATAAGTTCACCATATGTAAGCTTTTCATAAGGGATTATCCCTTTGTAATTTTCTCTTATTCGATTTCTGACTTTTTCTCCTAGCAATGTAGGAAGTCTAGTTATAAATTTTTCTTTCCAAAACGATTGTTGATTATCGGATCTTTGCACGACTCTTATCATGAATACATCTTTGTACCATTTAAATTCTATTAAATTTTTGCATTTTAAATTTGATAATAATTCGAAATTTCTATCTTTGAGGTGTGAAGGATCTCCTATGAAGTGTTTAGATATTGAAAAGATTAAGGTTGCTAATGCATCTTGAATTTCTCTCCCTTGTTCATCAAGAATGTCTTTTCCTTGGTTATCCTTTTTAATGGCTTTTAAAATTTCTTGCTGTTGTTTTGTGGTAAGAGAATTATCCCACCATCTCTTTAGTTGCCTTGTAAATCTAGCAACCAAAAGATTTGCTATTGCATGATCAGTTATTTGGTCTTTCTGGTTTTGTGATCTGTAAACATTTGACACCATTGTCATTTGTTGGAGTGTACTTAGAATGTTGTATTCAGACATGTCGTCCATGTTCCATTCATTTATGGTATTGGCATTATGTTTGTTTTGAAAGATGAGTTTTTCTTTAATGTTTAGATCATGAGCAGTGATCTTTGGATAGTAAAGTTTTTTAGGTTCTCTCCAAGTTATTTTATTAATTTGTTGTCCATCTGTTAAATCAGAATCTGTTTGTTGTTTTATTGTATTTATGGAGTGTTCGGTTGGTGTATCGGGAATCACCATTTCAGATTTTTGACTTTCTAAGGCGCCAATTCTATTTTGGATTTTTGTTAGGAAATCATGTTGGGTTCTTTGGAATGCTTTTGGTATTTTGAAAGGTGTAAAAATTGAAATTGTTGGTTCTTCTAAGACCCTAATCATTTTTCAATGCTAATTGGTTGATTTTCAATTAGGGTTTCAATGTTTTCTAATTGTTTTCCAATGGTATAGAGATTTAAATTAGTATAGTTATTTTGTTCAACAATCATTTTGATATATTTTCAGAAAATTTATTCTCCAGTATCTGGAGCTCTCATTCTTAGAGGAGTTGCTTTTATCCCTACATTTTTGTGAGAATATTGGACTTCCGTTAAAGGAGGGTGTTGAGCTTCTATTTCTCCTCTGTTTGTTTGCCACTTAACAATATTTTTTGTAGCGTTTATTATTTTGAGATAATATTATTCAAACCAGTCAAAGAATTTTATCTGAATTTTATTGGTACTCATAAAATTGTAGTAATCTTGAACAATTTTTTCTTTTTCTTTATCTTAGTGTTTGAAATAATCTTTTCTTTTATGTTTTTTTTTTCATAATAAAAATGTTTTCTACACCATTCTTTATTGATTTCAAAATGTTTTTCTAATACAAATATTTCAGAATTTTCTTCAATTCTTTCAGATTTTTTTTCAACTCATGCATTGTTAGTCATTGACGAATATGTTGGTGACATATTAGGTGAGTTTGTTGGACTCTGCTCTTGCCTGTTGTAAATGGGTTAGGGGATATTTGAGGAATTATTTATTCCTTATAGGTTGGTTCTAACAGTGGTCGGTATTGACGAAACAGAGGCTCTAACCGTTCTAAAGTTTGTTCTTTGTGTTCCTGTAGAGGATTCATTATCTAAGATATTTAACCTCCTAAAGGCTGTGCTTGTTTGTCCTATATCAAAGGATTGTCTTGGGGGCATTCTTCTAGGTGTATCAAAGACTAGTTCGACAGAACCGTCATGATATTGGGCAATATGGTTTATCTCTGTGTTTTGGATGGGGGTTGGGTTTGTGGCTCCTTCTAGTCTCCATCTATATGAAAGTTGGACTTCATGCCACTGTATGGTTTTGGGTATTGTGGTGTGAGCTCTTGACATGTCAGTTTGAATTTATAGTGTTTCTCCTTTTGGACTGTGAATCAAGGCTTTTGAGTTGACTACTGAAAACATGGCTTTATAATAAAGTATGTATATTAATGTTAGAGCTTCAGATCCTGGTTTCAGTTCGTAGTCGTGAGTTTGAATTTGGAGTGTTAAAGATGATGAATTCATTTGGATAGTAAAGAAATGATTACATAAAGCCTTGATCCACGTCTCCCCTTATTGTTCACTTTTCATTTCTTTTTTTTTTCTTTTCTTTTTTCTGTGGAGGGAAAGAAAAAGAAAGAAAGGAATAGGGAGAGAAAAAAAAAGAAAAAAGAAAAGAAAGAGGGAAAAAATGAAAGAGAAAAATTTATGTGTTCATGTTATTTTTGTGTGTGTTTAAAGTATTATAAATTTATATAAAATTTTAAACATTAATAGTTTGTTTTATGTATATTTTTAAACGTTCATGTATTCTTATCGTGTTTGTGTTATTTTTGGTGTTGTGTTTTAATTATTTTTTCTATGTTGTGTTTGTGACGTATGTTTTAGTTTTTTTTTTCTTTTTCAAAGTATTATAAATTTATATAAATTTTTACAAGTTATTTATTCGTTTTATGTATTTTTTTATATGTTCGTATATTGGTGTCGTGTTCATGTTATTTTCGTGTTGTGTTTTAATTATTTTTTCATTGTTGTGTTCGTGTCGTGTCTCAATTCATCTCATATTTTATATAATTTGTCATTTTAATTCAACTTAGAAAAACTTTTGTGTGTTCGTGTCGTGTCTTAATTTATGACATATTTTGCTTAATTTATCATAGTAATTCAATTTAGTGAAAAAATTGTGTGTTTGTGTTATTTTTTGTGTTTTCAAAATATTATAAATTTATATAAATTTTACACGTTATAATTTATATAAACTATTATAAACTTATAAAAAAATTTACACGTTAATAATTGGTTTTATGTATATTTTTACACTTTCGTGTATTCGTGTCGTGTTCATGTTATTTTTTGTGTTGTGTTTTAATTATTTTTCCTATGTTGTGTTCGTGTCATGTCTCAATTCATAACATATTTTGCATAATTTATCATAATTATTAAATTTAGAGAAAATTTTGTGTGTTCGTATTTGTTTATATTTTTGTGTTTTTAAAGTATTAAAATTTATATAAATTTTCACATGTTAATAATTTATATAACATATTATAAATTTATATAAATTTTTACACGTTCATGTATTTGTGTCGTGTTCATGTTATTTTTAATTATTTTTTCTATGTTGTGTTCGTGCCGTGTCTCAATTCATCTCATATTTTACATAGTTTGTCATTGTGATTCAATTTAGGAAAACATTTGTGTGTTCGTGTAGTGTCTCAATTCATGACATATTTTGCATAATTTGTCATAATGATTCAATTTGAAAAAAAAATTTGTGTTTTCATAACATGTTCGTGTTCGTGTTACTTTTTTGTGTTTTCAAAATATTATAAAATTTTTCATGTTAATAATTAATTTTACACGTTATTATTTTATGTGTTCATAACATTGTTGTTGTTGAACCCACTCGGCCCACCAGGCACAGGCCCAACAAACCAGCCCAACCAGACGAGCCCAGCAATCACTGGGAGCAGAGGCCTGGGACACGTGGGCGCCTCCTCTTCTCCCTGAGGTCACATCTCCAGTAACCTCGGTGCCCACCTGGGGCAGTACGAGGCATTAAATGCCATAGCCTGCAGACGACTGACATTAAATGCGGCCGTCTCCTCGACAAGCCCCCCGAGGCTGCTTACATCAGACGACCTATCAGAGTTGGGCACGTGGAACCAGCAGGGCGAGCACCAGGCGCCCAACCTCCTCTATATATAGCTCTCCCCAGGGCTATTCCTGGTTAAGCTCTCTCTCTCTAAAACCTCTTATTCGTCCTCCAAACACTGACTTAACCATCAGAGTGTGTCCAAGAGCTCAACCTTCGGGGCCCTCTGACTTATTTTTCTCCTTCTCAGGGCCTCAGACCATCAGGGACCTTAGAAGCACTACATTGACACAAAAAGACATCAACATTTGGCGCCGTCTGTGGGAAACGACAAGCCATGTCTTTACCACCAACCAAGGTAGTCAGTACCGTACCGGTGGGCGTATCGCTTTTGTTCTAGTACTGGTACGTACCGATATCGGTGTGTTTCGGCGTACAGTTTCAGGTTTACCGTCATTTTTTAAATATTTTTTCATATATCTATATGTATAGTTTATTTTCAAGCTTTTTAAAAAAATATATATTATATACACATGCAAATATAAATCCGTTACATGCATATATATGTTTTTATACAAATATAAATTTTAAATATTTAATATCTTAAATTTTTAAACATCAAATAGGTAAAATAAATATTAAAATGTTAAAAAAATATAGTAAATTATTATTAATTATGTCCAATAACCTAATTTAATGAACATATATATATTTTAAATATAATTATGAAAAAAATAAAAATATCATGACACAAAAAATATTGAAATTGGTTTAAAAATTCAAATAAGTGAATTTTTAAATAAAAAAAATAAAAATAATCAAAATCTTGTACCAACCGGTACGTACCGGTACTGACCGGTATTGACTGGTACAGGGCGGTACGCGCCGGTACCAAAACCGAAACGGAATGACACTGGTACCGTTTCGGTTTACCTTAAAAATGGTACGTATCGGCCGATACGACCGGTACCGGTACGGTACCGATAACTCTGCCACCAACGTAACAAACCTCCACACCTGGAGACCCAGGTACCATCCCCCCCATCACCAACTCCTTCACACCCCCAGTTATAGGAAGTCTCCACTCTCCACCCCCACGAATTTCCCTCAATACGCTTGGACCTGGCATCGGCTACCAAGCACCTTTTGTGCCTACTTCTGGCCCCAACAGCCCTACTACCCCCAGCCCTACTACCAAAGCCTACTCACAGTTGCCTCCATAGTATTCTCAACCCTTACGACTCCGCTGCAAGATATCTTTCTAGCCACCCAACAAACCACCCGCTTAGCCTCACACAACCCTTTAGAGAATACGTTTAACGTCGCGGGATAAATGAGCATTTCCTTTGTTCCCGGAGCAGACCCCGTACCAGCTGGCCAAGAAAACACACCAGCAACACTACCACCAAACACCACCACTAGACCCCCATTGATGCTTGAACCCACCATCCAACAACCCAACACCACCCTCCACCCCCTAGTGCTGCCCTATGTCGACCCAACGTACTAGATACTCATGAGCCATATACAAACCCTTCAGGCGCAACTGGCAGAACAGAAGCAGGCCACCCGAAAAGCCAATCAGAAAGTGGGGCCAAACCAAAGAGGCAACAATAACAACCAGGAAGAAAACAGTGCCAGCTCGTCTTATCAAGGCAGCCATCGAATAGCCGCAAGTAAGGCCCATAGATAAAGCAGGGGATGACGCTCTGAGGAGCGACCCCCAAAACCAGGAGAACCTGCCTGCCAATAAGGAGATGGCTGTTTGCACTGTCGAGACCTAGATGACGGCCTTAACAAAAGCAGTCACGGCATGATGAAAGACAAAACGGAGGAAGCAAAATGAATGATGGACGACAACAGTCCCCTAACCTTAGAAATTCGACAAGAATCGATGCTCAAGACAATCAAGGTCCCCAAAGAAACCTATGATGGCACCAAGGACCCCACGGACCACCTCATCCAATACAAAAATTACATGGACCTGCTAGGGGCCACTGACACCCAAAAAATGTCAAGTTTTTCCCATGACACTCAAAGTGCACACCAGAACCTAGTACCACTAGCTGTTGGCGGGGTCCATTGACAGCTTTTAGAAGCTCGACAGAACCTTTATTGCCCACTTCCTCGCTAACAAAGCAACTTTCAAAACTTCGGCCAGCCTCCTCGCAGTAAGATAGAAGGAAAGCAAAACCCTAAAGAGTACATCCGCAGGTTCAATTCTGCCACCATGGAGATCAAGGACTTGCACGATGACTGGGCCATACAGGCGTTCATTTGCGGGGTCCGTCACAAAGACCTCTGATACTCCTTGATAGATGAGAAACCTAAAAAAATCTATAACCTGTACGAGAAGGCCCAGAGTTATGCCGAAATAGAAGAAATGAAACTGATAGAGGGGCTTGATGAAAAAACGAACTACCAACAGGGTCAGGGCATCCACTGAAAAACAAACAGGGATATCAAGACAACAGAAGATAGTTGGGTCTTGACTCACACCGCCAAAGGTCCAGGTCAACTGAAAGAACGATTCGACAGAATAACACAGATAGAGCCACCCTGGGCCGCGGGCGAAGAGGGGAAAGAACCCCATACTCTAAGTTTGATGAATACACCCCTCTCAACGCCTCAAAGGCATACATCCTGAATGAAGTAGCCCACGAGGGTATTTTGGGAGTGCCATACCCCATGAAGGGCAACCTGTTGCATCTTAACTCCAAGGAAAGGTGAAACTATCACAACGATGTGGGACACAACTCAGAAGATTGCAGGTCTCTAAAAGACATAATTGAGATCGCCATCAGAAAGGGGCAGATCAAACAGTTTGTAAGGGAGACAGGGGCCCAAAAGGGTTAGTCATCGATGAATAGTCAGAGGAATACAGGTAGGGCAGAAGGGAAGAAACCAGTACAGGGGGTGATAAACATGATAGTGGAGGGCATCGAAGAATGGACCAACAGTAATTCCAAGAGAAAGGCCTACCTCTGAAGTATAATGGCGATCGATACAGCCCATAAACGAGTAAAGCAGAATGAAGACTGGATAGTAGACTTCACTGATAATGACGTTGACATCTTGGAAGACAAGGGGAATGACCTGATTATCGTGGCAGCCACAATTAGAAATTTCAAAGTGAAAAGGGTCCTTACCGATAGTGGTAGTGCAGTGGAAGTTATCCAGTGGGAAGCCTTCAAGAAGATGGGCATCCCTGAAAAAGGTCTGAAGCCAGTAAGCCCAATTTTTGGTTTTGCAAATCAGCCAATTACAGTCAAAGGGTCAATAAACCTGCCAGTAACAATGAGAGATGGCAACCACACCCTCACCGTCATCTCTGAGTTCCTAGTGGTCGACCAGGCTTCGACCTACAATGCCATCTTTGGAAGACTTGTGATGAGAAGAGCAAGAATAGTGGCCGCCGTCTACTGCCTGACAGTGAAATTCCCAACACCCATGGGAATTGGTTACATGAAAACAGATCAGCAAGGCGCGACAGTGCCACATGTTGTGCATACAGATCGATAAAAATTACCAAGGTATCGAGCCTGACCTCGACATGGCAGAAGTAGGGGAAAAAGAAAAAAACTGGAAGGCAATTAATAGAAGCTCAGGTCAACCTGATCGAAACCATGCTGACCTTATAAAGTCTGGACAACAGGGCGGAGACAAGTTAGTACAAGGCGGAGCCTATAGAACAAACAAAGATGATCACTTTGGATCCAAAAACCCTTCTAAGACAACCAAGGTCGGGTCCTCCTTGGGAGGTGAAGAAAGGCGACCCTTGGTGGCCATGTTGCAAGAAAACACTGACATCTTTACATGGTCGGTAGTCGATATTCTCGGAATAGACCCAAGAATAATCATCCACTTCCTGAACGTGAACCCAGCAGTGAAACCAATCAGACAAAAGAAACGCCAGTTCGCCCCTGAGCGAGTTAGGGCGACCAGAGAAGAAGTTGAAAAACTGCTCGCCGCTGACTTTATCAAAGAGGTGGCCTACCCGGACTGGCTCGCCGTTGTATTAATGGTGAAAAAGGCTAATGGAAAATGGTGAATGTGTGTGGACTTCACAGATATGAACAAGGCCAACTCCAAGGATAGTTTCCTCTACCAGCTATAGATCGACTGGTTGATTCCTCAGCGAGACATAAGTACCTGTGTTTTATGGACGCTTTCTCCGGCTACAACTAGATCAAAATGAACACCGAAGACCAAGAAAAGACGTCTTTTGTGATGGAGGAGTGTCTATTCTGCTACCAGGTTATGCCCTTCGTGCTAAAGAACGCGAGAGCTACCTACCAAAGGTTGGTGAACAGACTCTTCAAGGACCAAACCAGACAAAGTATAGAGGTTTTATGGATGACATGCTGGGCAAAAGCTCTTCACTAGACCAGCACGTTTGGGATCTTGAGGAGGCCTTTGGCATCATCAGAAAGCAAAACATGAGATTAAATTCAGAAAATTATGCATTTGCAGTGAGAGCGGGGAAGTTTCTTGGTTTCATGGTCTCCAACAAAGGGATATAAGCAAATCCAGAAAACATTTAGGCAATCTTGGGTATGTGCCCGCCGAGAAACACCAAAGAAATGCAAAGGCTCACCAGCAGGAAGGTCGCCCATAATAGGTTTGTCTCCAAGCTCGTCAACAGGTGCTTGCCTTTCTTCAAAGTGCTCAGGGGAGCCTCCAAGTATCAATGGACTGAAGATTGCCAGAAGGCTTTCGAAGAATTGAAAAAATACCTATGCTCGCCTCTTTTGCTCACCAGGCCCCTACCAGGAGATCAACTGTACATCTACCTAGCGACTTCAGATGAAACTGTAGCAGCTGTGCTCCTTAAGGAAGAAAAAGCCCGTCAAACACTAGTTTACCATGTCAGCCAAGCTTTGCAGAATGGAGAAGTGAACTATACTCGCCTGGAAAAAACCATTTATGCCCTGATAGTGGCCGCCAGGCTTCTAAGGCAGTATTTCCAAGCCCATCCCATCACAGTATTGATGGATCAACCGCTAAGGGAAGTCTTGCAAAAAGTAGACACGACGAGCAGAATGGCCAAGTGGAGCATCGAGCTAAGTGAATTTGGTTTGGAGTATAAGCCAAGGAATGCCATCAAGGCGCAGGCTTTAGCGGACTTTATAGTTGAGTGCTCCTTTAACAGTGCCAGTCCACTACCCAGAAGAATCACCATCGAACCTTGGAGACGAGGCACAACCACCACCCCAAAACCAACCTTAACACAAAAACCCCCAACAACTGGAGACCGCCCCAAGTGGCATGTGGACTTTGTATGTAGATGGGTCCTCAGGAAAAAAGGGATCAGGAGCTGGAATCTTGTTAACCAACCCCAAGGGAAGTGAATGGCAGTATGGGTTATCTTTCGATTTCCTCGTCTCGAACAATGCAGCAGAATACGAGGCCTTCCTAGCGGGGCTCGAGTTGGCACTCAAACTTGGGGCTACAAAATTATCTGTGTCGACCGACTCCCAATTGGTAGCAAAGCAGGTGAATAGGGAATATTAAGTAAGGGAGCCCGCCCTGATAAATATCATAAAAAGATCATGGACCTAAAGCAACGCTTCAACCAGTTGGCAATCTGGCATATCGCTAGAGAGGAAAATGTCAGGCCAGGCTCTTTGTCCAAGCTCGCCTCTGCCATCGAAGTAAGACAAAGAGGAAAGATCCTCCTCAAGCATCGTCCTTTGCCAAGCCACCAAGAGGGCACAGAGATCCTCCCAATAACTGACGAACAAAGTTAGTTAACAAGCATCACAAACTTCCTCACAAATGGGATCTCGCCCAAAGACCCCAAAGAACAATTTAGACTAAGAAGAAGAGCCGCTAGATATACAGTAATGTGCGACACCCTATACAGGAAATCATTCAGTGAACCCTTATTAAGGTGCTTAGCACTTGCAGAGGCTGAGTACATCCTCCGAGAGATCCATGAAAAAGTATGTGGAAATCACATGGGGGCAGGTTTTTGACATTGAAAGCACTCAGACAGGGTTTTACTGGCCAACAATGAAGAAAGATGCCACAGAGTTGGTAAAGAAGTGTGACAAATGCTAGAAGTTCGCCACTGTTCCAAGGCAGTTGGCAGAATTGCTCAACCAGCTGTCGAGCCCATGGCCTTTTGCAATGTGGGGGATCGACATTCTAGGACCTTTCCCAATTACCATAAGACAGAAGAAGTTTGTAGTTGTCGCCTGCGAGTATTTCACTAAATGGGTAGAAGCAGAGGCCATGGCAACCATTATAGAAAGGTTAATTGAGAGCTTCGTCTAGAAGTCTATGTTGTGCAGGTACGGAGTTTCCAGCACCATCATGGTGGAAAATGGTGCACAATTCCAGGGGGCAAGTTAAAGCAATTTTGTGAAAACTTTAAAATCCTTCTAACTCACAGCTCGGTCAAGCACCCCCAAACAAAAGGACAGGTGGAGGCGATGAATAAGAAAATCCTCCAAGGCCTGAAAAAGAAGCTTGACGATGCCAAGGGTGCATGGTTAGAATAAATGCCTAGAATACTATGGGCCATGAAGACCACGTCCCACTCCGGCACGAGCGAGACTCCTTTCAATTTGATTTATGGAACAGAGGCTATGATACAAGCCGAGATAGACATCAATTCCTTGAGAATGGCTCACTACGGCCCCGCCATCAACGAAGAAGCACTGAGAAGGAATCTGGATCTCTTAGAAGAAACCAAAAATTGGGCACAAGTCAAACAGGCCGTCAGATCACATCAGGTCACTCAGTACTATAATTCAAAGGTCAAAGGCAGACAGTTCCAAGTTGACGACCTTGTCCTCAGAAGTTACGAAGCCAGCAGGCCCACGGGCGAACAGGGAATGATGGCCCCAAACTAGGAAAGCCCTTACAAGGTGACAAAGAAGATTGGCTTTGGAGCCTATGCATTGGAACGAATGGACGGAAGCCCTATACCAAGGACTTGGAATGCAATCCACCTGAAGAAATATTTCCTGTAAATTTATGTACAAGTTGTATCTTCCCTTATAAGAATAATATTACAGCTTGCCTTTTGCAGGAAAAATGAAAGTCAACACTTTGCCCAATGGCCTCTAACTAGCCTATACATCCTTGCGTCCACCATGTGCGCTTGCAATAAGACGCCATGTTGCACGCCTAATGGCCTCTAACTGGTCCATCCATCTTTGCATCCACCATGTGCGCTCGCAACAAGACACCATGCTGCACGCCCAATGGCCTTTAACTGGCCCATCCATCCTTGCGTCCACCATGTGCGCTCGCAATAAGACTCCATGCTGCACGGCCGATGGCCTCTAACTAGCCCATCCATCCTTGCGTCCACCATGCGCGCTCGCAATAAGATGCCATGCTGCAGGCCTAATGGCCTCTAACTGGCCCTTACGCTCACACTTCACAACTAGAAAAATAGCAACCTGCAACAAGTCTAGTAGTTCGCCAACACACCAACAAGATGCACAAAGACAAATTCCAAAACGAACAACAAGGCAAACTAAACAGAAAAGAAGGAACAATCAAAACAAGGCAAGCAAAGGTCAAGCAAACAAACTTTTCATTTATAAAAAGAGGGATTACAAATGTCCTAAGTTCTATGTACAAGGTCCTCGCATAAAGGACAGCTACCCACCCCAGTTACATCCCCACCTCCCCCATCTACAGCAGTAGGATCCCTAACCTCGCCATTCTCAGGAGGGTCGACAATAAGCTCATTGGCTGTGAGCATCTCCTCTGTGGTTGTAGCAGACGGGGGCAGCTCTTCTTATGGAGTGGGGGGCACGCCATCAACCTGGGCGTCGCAGGGACAACAAGCCCAGGAGCCATGTCATAATATACCCTTAACCTCTCTAATGAGGGTACATCGGGGCATACAAGGTCAAAGCCCTCAGGAGGATCCCCAATGGCGCCAAAGTCTATGCCCATGCAATCAAAGGGCCCATGCATTAATTGGACCCCAGTAAGGGTGGTTGCCTTAAATTCATCCACCATGCCAAGGGCCATCTCGACCTCTTTTGCCTCTAAGGCCTTCTACAGTGTGAGAGCATGTTCATTTTTCTTAGGCTCACAGCCTCGGCAACGGCGGCCTCCACAGCCTAAGCAACAGCAGCCTCTTTCTCTTTCTTCTTCTCCGACAAACTCTGCTTAAGGAGTTTCATCTCTTTATCCCCGGCCTTAACACGATCCTTTGATTTGGTGAGCTGATCGCAAATGAGCATGGCTTGCTTCTCAAACTCCGTCACCTTGGCCAAGCAGGACTTTTTGCTGGAGGCCGCCTTGTCTTCGGCAGCCTTGGCTTTCTTTTTCTCAGCCTTCAAGAGGAGTTCCAGCTCTGTCACACAGGTAGCCTTGAGCTAGACATCCCCCTCCATGTTGCGAAGATGGGTGTCCACCTCCCCGACATGGTTATATACAGCCAAGGTAGCGGCCAAAGTCTGAAAGAAAATAACAAACCAAGTTAGAAAGATTGGCCAGCACCAACCAACAAACAACCCACAGAACAAAGCTCACCTCCACCATGCTCGACATGATGTCGCGATGAACAGTCCGAACATCGCAACTCTCGATAACCTTTACCTCCTGGGAAGGAAGAAGACTATGAGCCCAACCAACACACCCATCGACGTTGTCAAGCAAGGACCCAATTGGCATACGACTTTGATAGTCGAAATATGAGCTAGACCCTTGACTTTGATAGTCGACTTTGATAGTCGAAATATGGGGCAAAGGCAAAGAGCGTATGGAGCGCGCCACCACATCATCATGTGTGGAAAAAGAGCCATCTCTGCCCGACGAAGCTGGTATGATGGGCAAAGCTTTGCCACCTTTAGCAGGCTCCGTGGCCTTCTTTGTTTGCGGAGGCACATCAGTTGGGCCATCATCCTTCCCCGCCTCTACTGATGGTTGTAAAAAACCTTGACCCGCTTTTTGTTTGGCCACGCCAAGGCCCGCCTATTTAGCAGGCAAAGACATAACATACTTCTGTTTCTTCGGGTCTATGCCAACTCTCTGCTTCTTAAATGTAGGGTCGGCGGTCAGGCTATCCCGCTTATGCTTCTTGGTGGACTGCTCCTGAACAAGTGGAGCAGTCAACCCTTTACCCTGGCTTTGGGCTTTATTCTTCTCCCTCGTTGCCTGGCGGATCTTCTCGGCGATGTCACCACTTGACATACCTGTATAGAACAAAATAATCAAAATGAGTGCTCATCAAAGCCCAAACAACGAGAGCACACAAAATATACTAGCTCGCCAAAGATTTAGAAACGATGCCGCCGTAGTAGATGATAACTCGTATAATTATATAGTTCTTAGTTATGTTTTATTATTGTTTTGTGTCAAATACGAGTTATTATTGCTTAGTCTAATTGTGTTTATGATATTTTATATTTTTATGTAATTTGGTGTTTTTCACGAGTTTCTTTGAGTGATTTCAGATTACTAGGTTAAATCAACAATTAAGGGCAAATCTAGTTCAGTTCCAGTTCCGACACCTTTTGCCATATCCGCTATATCTGGAGTTTCACTGAAGAAATAAGGCTGAATTTTTTACAGTGCAAAGTTAAGAGGCATATCTATCTTTTTCATGTTTTACACTTCTTGAAACGGAGTCGTTTTCCCTAGCGAAATCGACCATCAAGTTGGCTGATGTGCAATGACGTCTGTGCTGACCTGTTTTGGTATTTTGACCATATCTTCCGATCCACATGAGAAAATGATCTCATTCCAACGGCTATGGATCCGTAACTGATAGGGATATATTTCTCTAGACGACCATTTGATCAGATCGAGCCTCCAACATTGACAAAATTGACCATCAAGCTGGCTGATTAGAATTGTCATACAATATGACGAAAATTGTTAGAAAAATGCACCCACCTATTATACCTACCTTTGAAATTTATAAAGCTTGTCTCTTGTCATTTAGCTCTCCAAAATGTGTATAAATAGAGGGCCTTGGATGAGCATTAAAGATAGATTGGTAGGATATTAGCCATTGTAATAAAATTCTCTAAGTTTTCTTTTTCTTTCCTTTCTCTAGTTTTCTTTTTCTATATTTACTTATGCTTCTTACATTTCTTTTCATTTTATTCATATCTAGTATGTGTTGCTAATCATATTGTTGAGGTGATGAGGTGAAGCTCTTGGTAAATGCTAAGGTTAGTCTCTTAAACATGAGCTAAAATGAATTATCATTTATAAACACTAGTATAGATAATATTTTCTTTTGGTTTAAAATCATACTTGCAAAGTAGGGATCTTGATTCATTATTGACAATGAAAATGGCACAATAAATGCTTGGTTTCATAACCTTGATTTGTTGTAGACATATACCTTGGCATAAGGAATGCTTGGACTCTTTTTATGAGTTTTGAGGACACCAAATGAACATAATATCATATGCTATGGACGTTGGACAATTTGGACTGAATTGCTAAACCTTCCGATTGGAACCTCCTTTATGTGTGGATTTCAATTGTGTAATAAAACAAGATTAATCTTAGCATAACACCAAGAGTGGATTCTCTAACCTCAACATCTTTTCTTATTGTTTTTTATATCTTGTTTAATTTCTTTTATATTTTGTTTATTTTGTTCTCTAATATCTTGTTTATCTTATTTTGTTGTTGATTCCCTAATATCTTGTTTACTTTCTTTGTCTTATATATTTATAAACTTATACTCACTAATACGCTTCCCTGTGGTTCGACGTCGGACACCCGAGAATTTATTACTTGAACATAACCTGCACTTGGGTTTACAACTCTTAATTGAGTCTCCATCAAGTTTTTGGCGCCGTTGCCGGGGAGGCAATACTAAGTATATAAGTTTATAAGTATATTTATTTTTATTGGCTGGTTATACCGCCTAATTTTCTATATATTTATATTTATATTGTATATTAACTTTGTTTTATTTCTATTGGCTGGTTATACCGCCTAATCTGTATATTAACTTTGTTTTATGCTTGTTTGGCGACGTGATTTTAGATCTCGTCGTTTAGTTAGATTTTATTGTGAAACTTTTTCAGGTAATCTTTCTAATACAACTCCTACCATGGCTGACAATGAAAGTGTTCATGCTGAAGATGAGAACAGACAAGTACGCACCATGCGTGACTACTTGCAACCAACTCGAAGCTCATCACCCTCTTGTTTTATTTTTCCTCTCAATGCAAACAATTTTCGTTTTAAACCAGGTATGATAGCTTTGCTTCCAAATTTCCATGGGTTAGAATCGGAAAGTGCTTACTCGTTTCTAAAAGACTTCGAAGATGTATGTGTCACCTTTAATGACCAACAATGTACAAATGAAATTGTCAAGCTAAAATTATTTCCTTTTTCTTTAAAAGATAAAGCAAAAATTTGGCTTCATAATTTAAAACCAAGGTCAATTGGCACATGGCAAGAATTACAAACTGAGTTTCTAAAGAAATTTTTCCCAGCACATAAAACTACTGCTTTGAAAAGACAGATTCAAAATTTCAATCAAAATCAAAATGAAGCATTTTTTCAGTGCTGGGAGCGTTTTAAAGATTTGTTAAGTTCTTGTCCACATCATGGTTTTGAAAAATGGCGTCTTATTAGTTTCTTTTATGAAAGTTTAACTCTCGAAACTAAACAATTTGTTGAAACAATGTGTAACGGTGAGTTTCTAGAAAAAGAACCTGAAGAAGCCTTTGACTACCTAGACCATTTGGCAGATAACTCTCAAGCCTGGCAGACAGATAATTCCTCTGAAAGTTCCAATAGATCTAATCTTGTTTCTAACAGAGGAAAATATCATTTTAGTCAAGAAGATGAGATAAAAGCTAAAGTAGCTAATTTGGCTAGAAAGATTGAAGCCATGGAACTTAGAGAAGTAAAAGAAGTCAAAACGGTTAAAAATGAAGAAAGTTGTGGAATTTGTGAAATCATGGGACACCCCACTTCTGAATGTCCAAACATTCCCATTCTTAAAGAAGCGTTGCATGATCAAGTAAATTTCATAAACACATTTAAAAAGCCTTTTCCTTCTCCTTACTCTGAAACGTATAACCCTGAATGGAGAAATCATCCCAACTTCAGTTGGCGGAATAATAATCATGTTCAGGTACCACAATCTCAAAAGCCGGGCAACACTTTTTCCTATCAACCTTCACGTGTACAAACCTTGGAAGAGACATTGCAAGCATTCATGCAAACACAAGCAAATGTGAATAACCAAACTTCACAGGACATCAATGAGATCAAAAACACCTTGTCCACATTGACAGCTTCATTACGCACTTAAGAAAAAGGTAAGTTTCCTGCTCAACCTCAGCCTAACCCTTCTACTCAATGTCTTGTTTCTTGCCCCAATGAAACTCAACAGGAAAATGCCAGTTCTATCACAACTCTTCGAAGTGGAAAGGCAATTGACAAAAACATTCCATCAAAAGACCAAGATCCTCCTTCCCCTCCGAAAAGTAATGGTAAGGATGATGGTAAGTCTAAACTTCTTGAAAATTTGGACAAAGAAAAAGGTATGCATCCTGCTCCTTTTCCTCAAAGGTTGCAAACAAAAAAGAATTTGAATCAAAATGCAGAAATTTATGAACTTTTCAAACAAGTTAAGATTAACATTCCTTTATTGGATGCAATCAAACAAGTTCCATCTTATGCTAAATTTTTGAAGGACATGTGCACATTTAAAAGGAAACATAATGTACAAAAGAAAGCATTTCTGACGGAAAGTGTGAGCTCAATCATTCAGCACCTTACTCCACCAAAATTCAAAGATCCTGGATGTCCAACAATCTCATGCATCATTGGAAACACTAGAATAGAACGTGCATTGCTTGATCTTGGTGCTAGTGTTAATCTTTTGCCTTTTTCTGTTTATCAACAGTTAGGTTTAGGTGAACTCAAGGAAACACCTGTTACACTTCAACTAGCTGATCGTTCTGTAAAAATTCCTCGAGGGATAGTTGAAGATGTTTTGGTTCAAATTGAAAATTTTTACTTCCCTGTTGATTTTATTGTTTTGGACACACATCCTGTTTCAAATCCAAATGTTGAAATTCCTGTTATATTAGGCCGTCCATTTCTTGCAACTTCTAATGCTCTGATAAATTGCAGGAATGGCATTTTGAACATTTCTTTTGGAAATATGACTTTAGAATTAAATGTGTTCAACATTTGCAAGCAACCTGGTGATGATTCAGAAGTACATGAAGTGGATTTCATTGAAGAACTTGTTCATGAACATCTCACCACTACCACATTCCATGATCCTTTAGAAGCTTATTTAATTGAATGTGAGTTTGATAATGCTTTAGAAATTTCACACACTGATTCTTTGTTAAATTCTTTTCAGGATAAGCATTGTTGGAAACAAAAGTTTGAGGAACTTCCATCACTCACAAATGTCATTGTACCATCAACTATTGAACCACCCAAGCTGGATTTAAAACCATTGCCATTCGAGCTAAAATATTCCTTTTTGGGTGAGAATGAAACTTTTCCAGTCATAATTTCTTCACATCTTGATGAACTACAAGAAGGTAAGTTGTTACAACTTTTGAAAATGCACAAAAATGCATTAGGATGGACCTTAGCTGACATAAAGGGAATAAGCCCATTAATCTGCACACATAATATTTATTTAGAGGAAAATGCTAAACCCTCTAGACAAATGCAACGAAGGCTTAATCCTAATATGAAAGAAGTAGTGAGAAATGAAGTCATTAAACTTCTAGATAATGGAATCATTTATCCTATCTCTGATAGCAAATGGGTAAGTCCTACTCAAGTCGTACCTAAGAAATCTAGAGTTACTGTAGTTAAAAATGAAAACAATGAATTAATTCCAACTAGGACTGTTACTGGTTGGCGCATGTGCATTGACTACAGGAAACTTAACTCAGTGACGAGGAAAGATCATTTCCCTTTGCCTTCCATGGATCAAATCTTAGAAAGAGTTGCAGGGCATGAGTTTTATTGTTTTCTAGATGGATATTCTGGGTATAATCAAATTGCCATTGCACTTGAGGACCAAGAGAAAACCACTTTTACATGTCCTTTTGGTACTTTTGCATATCGTAGAATGCCATTTGGATTATGTAACGCCCCTGCCACATTTCAAAGATGCATGCTTAGTATTTTTAGTGACATGATTGAACGTAATCTTGAGATTTTCATGAATGATTTTTCTGTTTCTGGTGATTCATTTGATGATTGCTTAGCCAATTTGAAAAATGTATTGATTAGGTGTGAAGAAAAAAATCTTGTTCTTAATTGGGAAAAATGTCATTTCATGGTCACTAAAGGTATTGTACTAGGTCACATTGTTTCTGCAAAAGGGATTGAGGTAGACAAGTCAAAAATTGAATTGATTGCTAATCTACCCACACCAAAGACAGTAAAGGACATTAGGTCATTCTTGGGACATGCAGGTTTTTATAGAAGATTCATAAAAGATTTTAGCATGATATCTAAACCTCTATGTAATCTTTTAATGAAAGACATTGCATTTGAATGGACTAAAGATTGTGAAGATGCTTTTGAAAAACTCAAAAATATGCTCATTACTTCTCCTATTATGAGATCTCCTGATTGGTCTTTACCATTTGAAATAATGTGTGATGCTAGTGACTATGCTGTTGGTGCTGTGTTAGGACAAAGGAAAGATAAGAAACCACATGTAATTTACTATGCAAGTAAAACTTTAAATAGAGCCCAAATGAATTATTCCACTACAGAAAAGGAATTACTTGCAGTTGTTTTTGCATTGGATAAATTCAGATCTTACCTTGTTGGATCATCAATTGTTGTCTTTAGTGATCATGCAGCTTTAAAATATCTTCTCTCTAAGAAGGATGCAAAACCTAGGTTGCTGAGGTGGATCCTTTTGCTGCAAGAATTTGACATCACCATTCGAGATAAAAAAGGAGTAGAAAATGTGGTGGCTGATCATTTATCAAGACTTGTTTGTGATGAATCTTTTGGAACCTAACCAATAAATGATACTTTTCCTGATGAACAACTTCTAATTGTCTCCACGACACCTTGGTTTGCTGACATTGCTAATTTTCTTGCTACAGGAAAAATTCCTTCTCAATGGAGCCCCCAAGATAAAAGGAAGTTTCTGAATGAGGTAAAGAAGTTCTATTGGGATGACCCTTACTTGTTCAAATATTGTCCTGATCAAATTTTTCGAAGATGCATTCCCGACAATGAGGTAAGTAGTGTAATTAAGTTTTGTCATTCCGAGGCATGTGGTGGTCATTTTTCATCAAAGAAAACTGCTGCAAAAATTTTACAGTGTGGATTTTACTGGCCAACTTTATTCAAAGATGCATATAATTTTTGCAAGTCATGTGAAAGTTGTCAAAAATTAGGTTCCATTTCGAAAAGAAACATGATGCCTTTGAACCCAATTCTTGTAATTGAAATTTTTGACTGTTGGGGTATTGATTTCATGGGACCATTTCCACCATCTTTTGGTTTCTTATACATTTTAGTTGCAATAGATTACGTTTCAAAGTGGATAGAGGCAATTCCATGTCGAAATAATGATCACAAAACAGTGATTAAATTTTTAAAAGAAAATATTTTGAGTCGATTTGGAATTCCTCGATCTATCATAAGTGATGGGGGAACACATTTTTGCAACAAGGTTTTTGAAACATTAATGAAGAAATATTCCATTACACACAAAGTTGCAACCCCTTATCACCCGCAGACAAATGGACAGGTAGAATTAGCAAATAGGGAGATTAAACAAATTTTGGAAAAGATGGTTAATCCAAATTGCAAAGATTGGTCTCTTAGACTTAACGATGCATTATGGGCCTATCGAACAGCTTTTAAAACAGCATTGGGCATGTCTCCTTATAGGCTAGTTTATGGAAAACCTTGTCATTTACCTGTGGAACTTGAGCATAAAGCATATTGGGCCATTAAAATGTTCAACTCAAACCTTGATGACGCTTCTAATTTACGGAAATTACAAATAAATGAACTTGAGGAACTCAGAAATGATGCATATGAGAATTCTAAAATTCATAAAGAAAGAACTAAAGCCTTTCATGACAAGTTAATTTCAAGAAAAACATTTGATGTTGGGCAAAAAGTTCTACTTTATAATTCTAGACTTCACATATTTCCTGGTAAGTTGAGATCAAGATGGATTGGCCCATTTGTGGTTAAACATGTGTATCATTATGGAGCAGTTGACATTGAGAATCCTCAAAATGGTAACGTATTCAAGGTAAATGGACAAAGACTCAAACTCTTTTTGGAAAATCATGTTACTCAAGAAGAGGTTGTTTTTCTTTCTGATCCTTGTTTTGGAAATAACTAGATGTAAATATAATTTTTTTTAACCCCGGTTAAATGGAGGATAACGGTACTCCGTGATTATTTAAGTCGGTCCCATCAGCTACCCACAAAACTGATATTGTATATAAATTTCTCTTTCAATTTCTCTTTCATTTTATATTTTTTTTTTTTTTCAGGATGGATGATATTCTCACAAGATTGCAGAAACGATTTCCTCCTTTTCCTCGAAATATTTTACTGAAGCTTTACCAAGTTCGATTTGAAAGATTAAGAATGCTTATGCACAAAGGGATTCCTAAAGACATACGTTGGATAATTGAAGCCAAGGTACGTGAAGATGAATATCTTCCTGTTTTGCATTTACCAGGTACAGGTAGAAGCACTTTTGCAAAGAAGCGACGAGCAAAGCGCATGAGTTCAAATTGCCACAAATGTGCACGATGGACGTGTAACGGTAAATGTCGTTCTATTGGGATTCCGTCCTCTAATCGAGATGATAAAATTGAATTCTTTAAGGATGGACTGAGTAAGGAGAATTTGGGTAATATCTAACTTTCTCTTGAGACGCATCCTAGTGGAGACGTACAAAGAGAAATTCTTGATTTATGGCCTCAATTCCAAAGGGAATGGCAACATCTTGGGAATCTGATGTTAAAAGACCCTGTTTGCCAGCTTGTAAGAAAACTGGATGGGAAGCATATCCTCGACTCATAGAAGGCGTTTAAGCCGTTTCTGGACGTAAAACCAGAGGAAGATGTGAGCCACAATCACAACTACAATAAATGACTTCTCAACTTTTGGTTTGATTTGCAATAACTTCATTTCGGTTTAATTTACGTGTTGTTGGATTTGTGTAATTATTCTCGTTTTTTTTTCTTTTTTGCATTGGTCTTTTACGGTTGATTTTTCTTCTCTTTTTGATTTTCTTCGTGAAATCACGCAAAAATCTTTTGTTAGGTTAACATTTTCTTCTGACAGGTCAAATACACTTTCGGCGACATTATTACTCTTGTCTGATTCATTACTCAGTCCTCTATATATTACACCATGTACTCATTCTCTTTCAGGCACTTGAAAAAAAAAATGGAAAGTACTTCGTCCCAGCGCATTAAAAAAATTTGTGTCTTTGAAGGTGCTTATCCAGGGAAAAATAACATATTTGCTGATGAAGCCATAAGAGTTGGAGTAATACTTGCCCAACAAAAGATCCAGTTGATTTATGGAGGCGGTAGTACGGGTTTAATGGGAGCAGTCGCTACATCAGCACACGCCGGAGGAAGTCCAGTTCTAGGAATCGTGCCAAAACTATTCACAGGTTTTTGTGGACCTACCATGGGTAAAGAAATACAAGTCTGGAGTATCCCTGAACGGATGACAATCATGTACCATTCTGCCGATGCATTCATTGCTTTACCAGGAGGTCTGGGTACATTGGAAGAAATAGCTTGCGTGGCTTCTTGGTCATCTTTGGTCACAAATAAGAAACCCATTGGTTTGCTTAATATTAATGGTTATTTTAGTAATTTGCTTTCATATTTAGATAATGCTGTGGATAATGGATTCATGTTTTCAGAGGCAAGGAGAACCATAATTTCTGCTACAACCATTGAAGATTTACTCAAAAAGCTCCAAGCTTATGAGTATTTATTTGCTACGGTTGTTTCGCAAACGCTCGGAAAAAGAAAAAGAGATATGGACAAGCAAGGAGTGGATTGCACTCTGTCTTTGTGACATTATCTAACATTTTGTTTGTTGTGTCTCAGTTATAATAAGTAGTTAGCAACCTCTGCAGGTAATATCTCCTCAATTCTACCTTTAGTAGGGGGTAAGGGACATATTTTGCTAATTTAAAAAAAAAAAAAAATTTGATGTGTTTTAAGCCATTTAGAAGTATTCATTCTGAACAAGGTCTGAGTAAGGGAGACTTGAGACATACCTTGTCAGTTTGATTTCTTCTTTCAAAAAAAAAAAAAAAAAGTTTGTTGTGTTTTAAGCAATTTAGAAGTATTCATTCTGAACAAGGTCTGAGTAAGGGAGACTTGAGACATACCTTGTCAGTTTGATTTTAATCTTTTTATGTTTACTTGTTAATTTTTGTTTAGTATTTTAGGATTAATTAGGTTGCATGAGTTTGTTCTGTTTTGAGTCTTAGTTATTCCTATTCTTATGTTATTAGTTCTTTTCTCTTACACATGATTCTTTCATTTGGGTTAATAGACTTACATTGAGGACAATGTAAGAATTAAGTGTGGGGGGAACGATTTAGGATTTCTTTTATTTTTGTCTACTATTTTTTTTTTATGAGTCTTTATTATTATTATTATTTTAATGTGTTCTAGTTTCTTTTTAATACAATGATGAGATATGAATTGCATAAGTCTAAAATAGATTTATTAGTGAGAAGATTTTCATGAGAATTGAGCTTGATGTCAACCTTTTTATGAGTCAATGTTAATATGATATGTTGATTGAGAAAGAAGCATGTTTAGACTTAATCTGACTTGTATAATCATCCTTGTGAGTTTTTGAGCCTATAATGATTGATGCATTATACAAATCAATCTAATTTCTTTCTTGAGTGCTCTTATGATTACATGATTCTCTAGAACTTGCTTTAAACCGTTTGAGACTATATTGATACATGTGACAACATGAATATGATAGAGGCATTAGGATTATAACCAGAGCCAAACAGCCATCCATTATTAATGTTCTAAGAGAACATCCCCACTAGTGAGCCAATTTGAGCCTACATTAAATATGCTATTTTATTGGTAACCAGAACTTACACCTAGCCTAAATATACTTATATCCTTACCCTTGTTCTAAAGATGGATTATATATTTTGAGACATATTGCAAAAACAAGGGATACTTTTTGAAAATTTGGGTTAGAACGAAAGATAAGTGCGGGGGAGGAGAGAGGCAAAAGTCAAGAGAAAAAGAAAGGGATCATTGTCAAATACATTCCCATATTAAAAAAAAAAAAAAAAAATCTTCTCTTGAACTTCTAGTTAAAGTAAAGAAAAAGATGTTACAAAGTTGGTTAGAATGAAGCAAAGGCTCAACATGAATATTTAGCCTATGTTATTATGTGCTTTATAAGAGTTTTGAGAAGTTTAATCGTATGATCTTATTATGTCTCTAAACTCTATGAACCCTTTGGAACCTTTGTGATATCTTTATCCTTTTGTTCTTTAACCACATTATAACCCTTTGGCCCATTACAACCTTGAAAAAAGACCTCTTGATTTATGAAGTTGTATGATCTAAATAGTGGAGAATAGGTGGACAAGCAAGCATATGGTAGAACTGTTTTCATGAGATTGATTGAGTGTAAACACTTTACCACTACTTTAAAGAGTGAAAATCATGAGAGTATAGTGAGAAGTTGAGATTAAGTTGAATATGCACTATTTTGATTGAAATATGTTATGTTAATATTGGCTTAACTCATTTATTTACATTCAAGCATGAATTTTTGTGAAATTCTTTAAGCTATTGATTAGTTTATAAGACTTGTTCAAAGATTGTCTCTAATTTATATTGAAAGGATTAGGAGTAAATATTTTTAGTGTATGTAGTTTACTTATATTTTAGTTTTTCAATGTTTGTGGGTATCGTTCTAGCAAACCCTCACGAGACTAAACTCGTCCACTAGGGACACCTAGGGGTTTAAAGGCTTGTGTCACATGCTAAGTGCCACCGTGATTTCCAACGAAAATGGATTAGATTAGATTTTCTTATTTTATTTTTATTGAGTCGTTGCTAGGGACTAGCAACAATCTAAGTGTAGGGGTGTGATAACTCGTATAATTATATAGTTCTTAGTTATGTTTTATTATTGTTTTGTGTCAAATACGAGTTATTATTGCTTAGTCTAATTGTGTTTATGATATTTTATATTTTTATGTAATTTGGTGTTTTTCACGAGTTTCTTTGAGTGATTTCAGATTACTAGGTTAAATCAACAATTAAGGGCAAATCCAGTTCAGTTCCAGTTCCGACACCTTTTGCCATATCCGCTATATCTAGAGTTTCACTGAAGCAATAAGGCTGAATTTTTTACAGTGCAAATTTAAGAGGCATATCTATCTTTTTCATGTTTTACACTTCTTGAAACGGAGTCGTTTTCCCTAGCGAAATTGACCATCGAGTTGGCTGATGTGCAATGACGTCTGTGCTGACCTGTTTTGGTATTTTGACCATATCTTTCGATCCACATGAGAAAATGATCTGATTCCAATGGCTATGGATCCGTAACTGATAGGGGTATATTGTTCTAGAAGACCATTTGATCAGATCGAGCCTCCAACATTGACAAAATCGACCATCAAGCTGGCTGATCAGAATTGTCATACAATATGACGAAAATTGTTAGAAAAATGCACCCACCTATTATACCTACCTTTGAAATTTATAAAGCTTGTCTCTTGTCATTTAGCTCTCCAAAATGTGTATAAATAGAGGGCCTTGGATGAGCATTAAAGATAGATTGGTAGGATATTAGCCATTGTAATAAAATTCTCTAAGTTTTCTTTTTCTTTCCTTTCTCTAGTTTTCTTTTTCTATATTTACTTATGCTTCTTACATTTCTTTTCATTTTATTCATATCTAGTATGTGTTGCTAATCATATTGTTGAGGTGATGAGGTGAAGCTCTTGGTAAATGCTAAGGTTAGTCTCTTAAACATGAGCTAAAATGAATTATCATTTATAAACACTAGTATAGATAATATTTTCTTTTGGTTTAAAATCATACTTGCAAAGTAGGGATCTTGATTCATTATTGATAATGAAAATGGCACAATAAATGCTTGGTTTCATAACCTTGATTTGTTGTAGACATATACCTTGGCATAAGGAATGCTTGGACTCTTTTTATGAGTTTTGAGGACACCAAATGAACATAATATCATATGCTATGGACGTTGGACAATTTGGACTGAATTGCTAAACTTTTCGATTGGAACCTCCTTTATGTGTGTATTTCAATTGTGTAATAAAACAAGATTAATCTTAGCATAACACCAAGAGTGGATTCTCTAACCTCAACATTTTTTCTTATTGTTTTTTATATCTTGTTTAATTTCTTTTATATTTTGTTTATTTTGTTCTCTAATATCTTGTTTATCTTATTTTGTTGTTGATTCCCTAATATCTTGTTTACTTTCTTTGTCTTATATATTTATAAACTTATACTTACTAATACGCTTCCCTGTGGTTCGACCTCGGACACCCGAGAATTTATTACTTGAACATAACCTGCACTTGGGTTTACAACTCTTAATTGAGTCTCCATCAGTAGAACTACCACGCCAAGCACCATCTTCACTGACGAAGCTATCTGAGCTATCAGAGCTTATAGAATCCCCCATGTCGAACACCATATTCTTATCACTATCATCATCCAATACGATAACTTCAACCGGCTTTTTTCTAGCTCTTAAACCATTACCACCTTCACTCTTAGATGAACTAGGGAACGGTGGCAGTTCTATCTCAGTAGAGGTTGAAGCAAGAGGGGTAGGCTTAGGAACCCAAGGCACCAAAGCAAGCGTATGGCTGGACGCCCCAAGGCAATTACCTTCATCAATGCTGCCCACCTCTTCAGGAACCACCTGGCCAGGAGAGGCAACAGTTGTCTTTCCCGAAAGAATAGCCCCACGTCGGCGAGAGGTGTTTGGCTTCTTGCTTCTTTTCTTTTTCTTCTTAGGGTCGATGATACCCATCAAAACCTCCGAGTAATAGTCAGTACCGCCCATAGGCCACTCTTTACTTTTGGGAGGAGGGACTAGATCCGCAAACTTGGCCACCACCCTATTTGGACTGATATTCTCCAAACAGTGCTTGTAAATAAGACAGTCCATTACGGCGGTCTCCCAGTCGATCTTATTTGCCATATAATAGTTGAACTAGTCTTTCTCCAGATCGTCCATGGCCACAGCCATTTTCTGTGGATCTTTCGGAGGCTCACACGACTTCACTGGGAAGCCCCAATTGTTCTCCAACTTCAACTTCATAGCAAAAAACTCTGACCTTTTGATATTATTATTACATGGAGCATTCTCTACAACTACCCGATGGCGAGAACTAAGGTAGCAGAACCTGTCCTTCTTCACCTTCAAATGGTATAGATTGCGAAAAGCGGCATACATAGGCTCCATACCCTTCTTCTTACAATCAAGGAAGTACGCCACCATAACAGGCCAAGAAGACCCTGTCAGCTGAGCAGTAGCAATACCATATCCCTTAAGGCAAGTGGCGAAGAAAGGGTTCAAAGAAAGGTGGAATCCCTCTTTGAACATGTGCTCGAAGAAGATCACGTCCCTCCCACCTTTCCTAATCTGACTAGGACGCCAACCCGGGGCGGGCACATAAAATTCATAACGGTAATTGGGGATAAAAATACCATGGGTCAGCATCAGTGTGCCAACCTGCTTGGCGCCCATGGTATAGCAGATATCATCACTCCACTGGGCGCCATCATCCCTAGCAACCCCCTCACTTTCCTCAGAAGACGTTTGGTCTACCTAGGAGGCACCACCACCAACAACCCCGCCCCTACTACTCATTTTAACCCTACCACCAGTAGCTACCTTCGCCCTTTCCTGAATATCGCGGTCCAGATAATCCAACACCTCATCCATGCTCCGACCCCTGGCATAGGACATACCCTCCATCCTCTCCAACGCGTTGGAACCATCACCGTCACTCGAGCCTATCTCACAAACAACCACACACACAAAAACCAAAATGCATAGCAAAGCACCAAAAATACCTATGCAGGCTTGGCCAAACCTCGTCGGAGTAGCAAATCAGCAAAACGGAGCAACCCACCAATGAAACGAAGAACGGCGTAAGCAGATTGAAGCACTAGACACATTTGACAGCAAAAATGGCAGCACGTAGATAGCAAAAATCAAAAAGCAGGAAATAAACCAAATCAGACACCCCTATTTATAGTCGAGAGGACACCCTACTAACCGTCTATTGCACCACACGATGGTCAACATGTGTCCGTCTCTCGAACGGCGCGTTCAGCTTTTAAGGCTGTCATTAAAGGATAGGCGCGTCAAACGTCAAGTCATACGAACCAAAGGACAACAGTAAGGTCAGAGCACCCCCTCGCCCAAGTTCAAACATACTCAGAACACTTCGACACGCTACTACTCGACACACTCAAAGAACGGAAGATCGCCATTTACACCTTAGCTAAAAAATCCAAAAAATGAAAAAACAAGCCCCCTAACTCCTCGCCTCTATAGGATAACCCTTACGACATGAGGTATCAGTTATCAATAGGCTCACCGTCGATCACTTTATAACCTCCATCTCGCCTGGGGGGTAATTGTTGAACCCACTCGACCCACCATGCATAGGCCCAACAGACCAGCCCAACCAGGCGAGCCCAGCAATCACTGAAAGCAGAGGCCTAGGACACGTGGGTGCCTCCCCTTCTCTCAGAGGTCACATCTCTAGTCACCTCGGTGCCCATCTGGGGTAGTGCGAGGCATTAAATGCCACAGCCTGCAGACGACGGAAATTAAATACGGCCGTCTCCTCGACAAAGCCCCTGAGGCCCCTTACATCAGACGACCTATCAGAGTCGGATACGTGGAACCAGCAGGGCGAGCACCAGGTTGCCCAACCTCCTCTATATATAGCCCTCCCTAGGGCTATTCCCGGTTAAGCTCTCTCTCTCTTTTAGTACTACTCTCTCTCTAAAACCTCTTCTTCCTCCTCCAAACACTGACTTAACCATCAGAGTGTGTCCTGGACTCCTTCTTAGGGCCTCAGACCACCAGGGACCTCAGGAGCACCACCTCGACATAAAAAGACATCAACAGTTGCCATTGCTATTACAAAAATAAAAAGTGAATCGTTTCACCCGCAACGTAGTGCGGATCTTTTTCCTAATATATATATATATATATGATAGGCTGAGATTTTTCAGATGTAGTCTTATATGTCCTGGTTGTTGCATTAATTTGGCTGCCTAGTATATAAAGGACAGTTCAGTGAGGTGAAACTTTGGAATGCATGGTGACAGCATTAGCTTTCTATACAGCAATTACATAGCTTTCAACGATGCTCCAATGAAAATGATTCTTTCTTACCTAAGCAATCTAAATGTCAGAAACCCATCTTTTCTTATAAGTTTAATCAATATTTTGGATTGCATCATTGATTTAAATAACGGTCGCAATGCGATATTACAGTTATTATTTTGTGGTTTCGATTTTTTCGACGTCGATATTGAGATGTGAATGATTAACGGTTCGTAACGATTAAACAACCATGAATTACACATATATATATATATATTCAATTTACAACTTGTGAATATATATATATATATTTCTTTTATAAATAAAAGATCATAAAATGTCATAAATTATTTTTAAAAATATTAATTTTTTTATGATTATAATTATAATTATTATGTTTTATATAATAAGTTGTGTAAAATGGAAAAAAGTTCATAATTGCAATAGCATTCATTATATCTGCAACCGCGACAAATGCAATGCAATCAAAAATGCTTCCAATTTAAATTTCTGGTCCACATCTTCTGAGAGTTTTGCTGCTCTCCTTGTTCTTTGATGAACCAATCTCATTTTTTGCATTGGAATGGATCTGGTCAGCCGTATAAGGCAAAAGGAAAGGTCAGAAAAATAGGAAGAAAACAAATGCTAACTTTGTATATAGATTAATTTTTTTTTTTTAAGATTCACTTGCTCTTATGCTAATTTGTTTAGCCCCTATATTTAAAGAATATATGATTGCTAATAAACCGGTGACTCTTGTCTTTTTTCCTCCATGCTGAACTGAGTGTGACCCACTGGCCCTTAGCCTTGGTAGTGAATAGTGATAATTTGCATTCCAGCTTGAGGCTTGCCCTTTATTAGGTGTAGCCAACAGATCCAACCAAAATCATTTTCATTCAATATTAAGAGATAGAGCAAATTACCATTGGTTTGACAAGAAGATATATGAGTTATGAAGAGAGAAATTCTTACTGATCCAATATGAAAGAAATTGTGGATTTCCTAACCAGACTCTAATCATCAAGTCTTATTTGGTTCAAAACAAGATCAAGATAGCTGGAAAAACTATGTACTTGCATAAATAGCCATTGGCTTAAACATCAACCAGTTATGTTTTCTGGGATAAAAGAGAGAACGCATAAACTTGTTTTGATGTAATCGGAACAATATGAGGAAAGTTTAGAAATAAAGGTTTAGGGATAGGCTTTAAGGAACTGCTCATCTTTTCCTTTGTGGTGAGTGTACATTTAACTTGAAAATACTTGATGGTTGTATGATTTTGAGCTTTTAAATATGCCATCTAATTTTTAATCGAAGTGGATGGATGAGACTTAAAACAAATTGAAGAACAAATATCCTCTGCCCCTATTCTCTGTCTCGTTTGGTGGCCCTTTATTAAAATCATGTCATGTTTTCAATACAGTTAATTGTTCAAAGTTAAAACTTACTCTATCATGAACACATGTCAAATAACTATTGGAGGGGACCAATGGAGGCATCAAAAGAGGCAGAAGATATCTATTCCAAATTGAAATGCTTTGCTTTGTAATAATATGTTGAAAATAACCAATAAAATGTTTCTTTATCTATCATTGAAATTATGTTGTTTATCGTGTATTCAGTATTGCATATAAATATATAACTATAAACATAACAAAAATATATAAAGAACAGATAACTAATCTAAGTTTCGACATAATAGAATATATTAAAATATTCAACTACGAACATTACATAAAATGACATATACTCACAGTTTTCAGTAGAACATAAAATAGAAGTTTGAGTCAAGGTATAACCTCTAACCTTAAGACAATTATTGCCTGTCACTACGGTGCTTACAGTATATTTCAATTCGTCTGCCAGGTTTCCTCAAACACGTTGCTGTTGAGAGCACACTCGAAGCAACACAGCGAACCAGAAAAGATGAGGCGGTCTCTCTCACAAGACAGAATAAAATTCTTAGAGTAAAGAGAAAAATAATATTAATTTTCGATATCACCAAGAAAGGCACTACTCTCAGGTTTAAATAGAAAACCAGCGGACTGCCCGGACTGACACAACATTTGGAAAAGAACCGATTTGATCAAAAAATAAAAGAAATGTGTACGTTTCTGTTCAAAACTGTAGAGAAACGTTTGAAAACAAAACCGTTCGGTCTGAACAAGTACTTCTTAAACAGACAAGTCTCTTGGTTGGAGGATGCTGAACCGGTTCGGTTTGGATCGAATAAACATGTCAATTTGGGTAGTAAAAAATTAATTACTGACCCAAACCCAAATCTGACCCAGCCCATGCCCGGCCTGGCTCGGCTCGGCTCGGCAGCGTGCGCACGTGTGTGTGGTAGCCCAAGTTCTTGTAGGTCCTCACCCTTCACAAAAACTTGGGTGCCCCTTAGGGCCCAACCCAACATTGAACATAAGCCTGTATAAACAACAATCTTAAGCCTTTCTTTAATCAATGTGGGATTCTATACCAAACACAACATCAACCAACTTTCTTGCTCTTCAAGTAGGTGTTTATGAGACCAATTTCTCATTCAATATTGATATTAATTGTGTACATTAATTATACATTGTGTATCTACTTACGACAACCTACGTATTGATATATGTATTTCATATTTATACACTCAAATTAATCATTGACATCCAACAATCCCCCACATGAATGAAAATTGTCTGATTAAAATGACGAACTTACTTAGAATATGAGAGAGAATAACTTTGAAGAGTTATTGCATCAGGATAGGTAGCTTTTGCCTTTGAACCTTCCATAGTGACAACTATCAAATTTACTTGGCTAACTAGTGAACATGATGTCTTGAACTATTCAACCTTTCATGTAAACCAAGACAATAGGTATCACGCAATTCCTCTTCAAACATCTTTGGTTCGAACTGTTGTGTCAATTTTGGCTCCGAACACGTCCTGGTCTCTATGAGTACTCTAGAGAATTTAGCCTGATCAATTCTCATAGAAATGGCCACATTTCATACTCATATAGGTGATTTCTTATCAGGAGTATCAAACAATAAGAATCATTAAAAGCATAGCTTGTCTTAACTCCTTTGCAGGCAGCACTAATTCATCATAGAAATGGATAAGAGTATTTAACTCTTTTAGTGCTTCCACTAAGTTAACATAATTCGGTTATCCCTTTGAACCCAGATCTTGGAATCTCCAGTAAACTAGGTTGGGTTGCCATTATGTAACTTTAATTTATAAGCTTAAGACTCATTCCCCTCGATGATTTATTTACTTGCTCTCTTGTTAAACCTTTCGTAAGCGTGCAATATTATCCTTTGATTTTACCTAATCAATAGAGATAATTCCATTTGAAAGCAACTGTCTAACGGTATTGTGTCTTCGACGAATGTGTTGAGATTTACCGTTATACAAAATACTTTGTGCCCTACCAATTGCAGATTGGCTATGGCAATGTATACAAATTGCAGGAATATCTTCTAAACAAATTTCGAAGCCATTCTGCTTGTTCTTCAGCTTTATCTAAAGCTTAAAAATTAAGATTCCATGGTGGATTTGGCAATACACGTTTGTTTAGAAGATTTCCAAAACACTACAGCTCCTCCAATAATAAAGATAAATCCATTAGTGGATTTAGAATATTTAGTCTCGAATATCCATTTTCATCACTGTACCTTTCAAGCACAGCTAGATATCTTGCATAGTGCAGTCCATAACTTGAGGTGTATCTCAAATATATGAGTACCCTTACAATGGCCTTCCAGTGATCCTTCCAGGATTACTTGTAAATCTACTCAGTTTGCTAACTGAGTATGCTATGTCTGGTCTTGTGCAGTTCATGAGATACATGAGACTACCAATTATCCGTGAATATTCTATTTGAGATATTGCATCACCAATACTTTTCTTTCCTTTAACAAACCCCTTGAGTTGTTACATATAAACCTCTTCATCAAGGTCACCATTTAGGAAAACTGTCTTTACATTTATTACAACCTAATGGTTTGTTTCCAGGGCCCGTGTCACTTTTGGCACCATCAGGGATCACAAATCCCATTGACAAGGTCTCATCCTCTTTTCCACAATGGGGTAGTCATGATAGCGCCAAGGCATGCCCATACTTACTATGTCGATACCCTCATCGATGCTAAGACCACACCGGAGTACCCTTGTTGCACAAAGTTGACATGTTCTCACATGTCCTTCTCTTGCCCTCAACGAATGGGTCATGATCCCATCAAATGAGGCACCGAACACAATTTTAGGTCCTATCATGACCTTTTTAGGTGGAGGAACCAATACCTTCGCAAGACACCCCCAAACTTTCATGTATTTGTAGGATGGTCTTTGACCCTTGCATAATTAATACAGTGTCTTTTATGATTTCTTGTGGGGTATTTTATTTAAAATATAATTAGCTATTAAAATAGCCCCTCCCACAAGTTTTGAGGTAACCCTGAACTTATAAACAAAGCATTCATCGTTTCTTTCAACGTTCGATTCTTGCGTTCAACAATACCATTTTCTTGAGGTGAATAAGGAGTAGTGATTTGATGGATTATACCATATTCTGAACAGAATTCATCATATTCGCCACCTCTCTCACTGCTTATTATCATAATTTTCTTGCTTAGTTGATTTTCGACCTCAATTTTAAAGAGCTTAAAGGCTTCTAAGGCCTCGTCTTTGCCTCTTAGCAAATAGACATAACTATCTCGTGCAATCATCATTAAAAGTAATGAAATACTTTTTACCACCTCTAGTTTGCACAAATTTTAAGTCACAACTATCAGTGTGAATTATATCTAGAGGTTCACTACCTTTTTCTTCCGAATAAAAATGAGTCTTAGCAAATTTGGATTCCACACAAATTTCACATTTGTGATTTTTATCAATTTCAATTTTTGGAAGCAAATCCAAATTGCTGATTCTTTGCAAGGTCTTATAATTCACATGACCTAATCTACCATGCCATATGTTAGAGGACACAAACAAATAAACGAAAGAAATAATTTTATAATTATTCTTGTTCTTTGGCATAACAACCATTACATTGAGCTTCACATAGATATCCTCTATCCACAAACATGTCACATTTAGTGAGTACAAATTTATTTGACTCAAATACAAGTCTAAATCCGTTCTTGCTCAACTTAGAGCCGAAAACCATATTCTTACAAATTTTTGGAACATGAACTAGAACCCACATGTTTCCTCTCGTTCGTCTTGTGCGAATGTTCAACAACATTTGCCTTGGCTTCCAAGGTCTGAACTTTAACCCTCTTTTCTTAACCACGGTTATCCTCCTCGATTCTTAACCGAACAATCAAGTCCTCTAAAGTCATCTCCTTTCTCTTGTGCTATAGATAGTTCTTGAAATCCTTTCACGAAGGTGGTAATTTCTCTATCAAAGCCGCAGTCTCAAACGACTCACTAATAATCATTCCTCCGACTGTAATTTCCTGGAGGATCAACTGATACTCTTAGACTTGGCTGATCACGTTTTTTGAGTCCACCATTTTGAATTCCAGAAAATCGACCAACCATAAATTTCTTCGTGCCGGCATCCTCGGTTCTGTACTTTCTTTCGAAGGACTCCCACAGTTCTCTTGCTGTTTTTATTAGGCTATACACGTTGTATAACTTGTTGTCCAACCCGTTGAGGATATAATTCTTGCATAGGAAGTCTGAATGTTTTTATGCTTCCACTGTGGCTACAACTGTAGGATTGATCTCTCCTTTATTAATAATCGAAGCCTCTCCCCGTAAGAACCGGGCTAGGTTGAGGGTGGTTAGATAGAACAACATCCGATGCTGCCAACGTTTGAAGTCCAGACCACTGAACTTCTCGGGCCTCTCACCATGTGTAACATGTAGTGGCTTTGGCGCTATAGGTGTACTAACAGTACCGGTAGATCGTTCTGCCATCTGTTATTTTAAAAAATAACAGGATCAACTGGGTGCAATTTATATAAAAAAATTGACTACCAATAAATATATATTACAAATATATATTTGTTCACAATACAAATATATATATATGTTCACAAATAATATATATTTCAAAAACAGTAGCAATATACATATTTAACTATATATATTCTACTTATATATATGTTACAACAAACTTAACTATATATATATATATATATGTCCACGATATATATAGAAATGCATTAAGACTTGTATATATATATATATTTATATTCGTTTATTGCACATAGATATCATATATAATCTAAGTTTGCATTTGGTTACAAAGGGACCCCATATTTCACATAGCACAATCGGCTCTCGATGGTGGAAGGACAATTAGCAAGTTGGAGCCAATTGGGAAAATATGGCTTGATGGGTTGGTTTCCTAACTGAACAAGCACACCTTTTATTAAACATGGATATTTCAAAAATTAAAGTATATACACAAATTAAAGAAATTCTATTAATGTCCACGCTCACCGCACCATTATAACAAAAATTTTAATATATATATATGCTGTCACTTAATATATATATTTAACTACAGTAATTGTTGGTGTATGCCCTAGAGCCAATCAGATCGGACACGAGATATACAGTTAATAATGCAAACCCATCACTATATCTTAGTGATACAAGGTTTTCCTTCATGTTAGTACGATGATAAAGAGTTATTAAGTATTAATCGGATGAAGCCCATGGAACATAATGGCCTTGCAAAGGAATTATATATAATTGTGAGATCCTCATGCATCAAAGCCATGTTCCTAAAACAGTTCTTGGTCATCATATTGCCAAGACGGGGTATTGGCAATGCTCAAAGACTAGTACATGTTAAGCCTACTTACTTAGTAAGCAACTAATCTCACGTGTTGAAGTATAAGGGATACTTTAGGATAACATGTAGGTGTTTGTCTGTTGAACCAGTTCACTAAACATGGCTCGCTGTGAGAATTCCATTTGGTATTGTCACTCAAGTGTCTATGGAAACGTTCTCACGTGTCAATTGTGTAATTAGTCCTCTAACTTGTGATACCAGGTGATTTTGTATGGGGACTGTCATACTTTGATTCCATCATGAACGGGTCCCAAACAAGAGTGATGCTTATGGTAGGGTGATTTTGGGTATGACATGAACCATACGAAGATGGATGAGTGATCCAGAGAGGATTCACCAGTCCATGTGACATCAGAGACATATCTCATATGTTCTTGGCTTAAGTTAACTTGATGGAATCTCTGGCCAGAGTATGATGAGTTTAGGAGCAATAGTTTCTCTAAGTTCACAAAGTTAACCAATAGCTGTAGGAACTAATATGGATTGAACAAGAGTAGACATTGCACCATGCTTACGGTCTTTCCGGGATATTTGGTGAAAGGATCGAATTACACTGATATACTGAACACGAAAGGTTATGTCGAGACTAACTTGACTCTCCAGTATTTGGGTGGTCATGATGGCTTGCTGGAGTCCGCTCATGATCTATGAATGTAAATTACTTAGATTAATTATATTCATTGCCAACATATTGGAAGCCTAATGCGTCACACACAAAAAGGTGAATTAAGAGATTAAAATGGAATGAGCCTAATTGATTAAATTAGGAATTTAATCAATAGGCACTTAATTAAATAGTTTAATTAAGTGGAAGGATTGAAGTGCAAATACATAAGAGTTATTGCCATTAGTCCAAACCCTGGAGTGTTGTCGCCCCCTATATAAACAACATGATAGCTTGGCCAAATTCCCTATAGCTTGCGGCACATGAGATTTTCTTTGTGTATTGGTGTCTTCTTGATTTCTTTTCTTGCTTCTTGCCTCTTTATGGATTTCTAGAGAGAAAAGATTTCTCTCAAGAGAGCAAAGGCTTAGATCAAAAAGAATAAGATCAAGATCTTGCCTTTGGTTAATGCTCCAAACCTTGCGAAAAAGAAAAAAAGATCAAGATCTTCATTCTTGGTTGGCGCACCAAACCTTATGGAATGTAGAAAAGCATTTTCTTCTTTCTTGATGCTTATGAAGCATTCGACCATGGATGTTTAGATAGGGAGAAGTTTTTAAACCTAAACCACTAGCATGGTTTATGGAAGGACTCCATTCCTACCTTATGAAGTTTTTGTTGATCATCTTGTGTGGATTACCGTTAGAGGGCAGACACTTGTGTGGCTTAAAGTCTCGGATTGACTGCTTGATGTTCAAGATTGAGTGGGCTATTTGGAAACTCAAGATTACTAGATCTTTGAGTTAAGTTATGAATCTTAATCAGATGTATGCTTTATAATTACAAGATCGCATTAAAACTTTACAAGCATGATCCTGTAAGATTCGACTATCTCTTTGTTTATTTTTCCGCTGCATTCATGTTCTTTAATTCGATTTTTGTTTGAGCATGAGGTCGAATCCTAACAGTGGTATCAGAGCCTAGCTTGTAAGTTTTCTTGTGATTTACATGTTTAATTCTTGGTAATATTCAATTAGATTGAATTGTGTGTCGATTTAGCAAAGTTCTTTCAAGAAAAATATTTTTTGCCTTGTTTCAATTCTGGACAGCTTCTGTATGCAATCTGATCTTGCTGTTTTAAATTGTTTAAAACATGTTTGAAATTGATTTGATCAATGTTTAACCTTTCCATATGACTGCGTGACACAAAGAAGTTAAAAGAAACAAGTTTTGATTTGATTTGGATTGGTTTTGGTTTTGGTGCTTGAATTTCAAAGTACACAGTGGAGGATTTTTTCTGCAGACCTACTGTAAGTTGCAGTATTTACATGTTTAGAGATGTCCAAAAAGTCTAAAAATTTGAGAAGAAGTTCGAAAGATGTCAATATTAATGCTGCAATTTTTGGTGAATTTTTGATTTTTTTTATTGCCGGAACTGCCTCTCAAAGTTGTGCAAATAGTTTACATGGTTGCTGAAATTTTCTGGGTAGCCTTGAGTTCTTGAATTTGATTCTTGAATTGTAGGTATAATTGGCTGAAAGTCAAAAGATGAAGTATGTCTGATTTGTTCACCACATTAGCCACCATAAGAGGCAGCTGCTTGAGGCAAACGTTGCCCCAACAAGAGCTGCCGAATGCGGCAACGGTACTTGCTAAGAATGAAAGACGGCTGCACACAAAAGTAGCGTGTTAGGGTATCACCTTCTATTTTTGGAAATTTTGATTATTTTTGGAAATTTGGATTCTTTAGGAATTTGGACCTGTGGAAATTGTTTCCTAGTCAAGATTGGATTCCTAAGAATTAGGAATGCACTTAAGGTTTCCTTGTGAAAATTGTTTCCTAGTTAGACAAGGACTCCTAAAAGTTAGGAGAAAATATAAAACTTTCCTTGTAGAGATTATTTTCCTTGTCAAACTTGGACTTCCTAAGGTGTTAGGAAATCTAATTAAATTGTTTAATTGGATGGAATATTTTAATTCAAATAATCCTAATTGGATTAGGACTCAAGTAAATTGAATTAAAATTAAAATTGCTAGATAATTTGAGCCAAGTATATTTAAATGAGTTTAAATATTACTTTCCATAAATGACACACAAGATTACTAAGTGACATTAAATATGTATGCATTTAATTTTATGCTTTATTATGTGATTATGAAAGCATGAGGGTGGTTATGGATTAGAACTTGGACTTAGGTCATGGATAGTTAATTTTTTTTTTTTTTTGGTATTTTTATAAATAGGGTCTGTGAACCTTGTGTTCTCTTTTTCATTTTCGGTGTTGTAAATTCTCTTCTCACCTAACTCCCTTCGAATGTAACTCGAGGTTTCTACCAAAGATATGTAAATGTTATATAGGCTTGTAGATTTAGATTTAGGCTAAGATTAGAATTTATGTAATTTCCAAATCTAAGGAGACAAGGTGCCAAGAAAATGACCAAGGAGATCGCCATCAAGACTTATGAAGACTATGTATGATATTCCTAGGAATTTGACCAACTAGTTTCCTAATGGCTCAAGGAAACTAGAGCAGTAAAGTCCATAATCATCCTAGTAGATTGCATGAGATAGATTTATTTTGAATTTATATATGTGATATATATTTGAATAAATGTTATGCATGTCAATCAACAAAGAAAAGCAACCTATTTAATGAAATAAAGAAATCCCTCATTAAATTATATTGAGTTCATGTTACGCATGGTAAGTTGCCTTCCACCATCTTAACAAGATAACTAGAGTTCTTTAAATAGGAGGCTTGTTGAGTCACTCAAGGTCAAACTACTGTACGAATATGTTTGAGTTATAGAAGGTGGGTCTTACTCAACTAAAGTGTTATGTTATCCGGATGCTTTAAAACTTGATCGCATGACATTTAGAAGCAAAGGTTAGGCGAAATGCATATGATGCATTTAGAAAAAGAGTTGTCACCTAATTGATCAAGGAGTTGCATAGAGATGCAATTGGTAAGAAAAGTTGCCTACTCAATTAGTTTCAACATGGCTTGTTGAGTCACTCAAGGTCATGGTGGGATGAAAGGGGTCCTTGCTCACTAAGAAGTTTAAAAGTTAAATTTCTCGAATAGTAAAGGAGGGCTACTATGTTGACAAAATATTGAGAACAATCATTTAAACTCTAAAACCTAGTTTTAATGATTGCAATTTACATAATGACTATTATATGCATTGGTTTATATCGGATATAAATTGTCATGGCAGGTTAACTAGTCACTTGATTGCATACTTGATGCAAACTATAAAGCTAATTTATATTAATCAATTACACAATAAAGATTGTGATGGATATGAAATGAATGTCTATTTCCTTAATGATCCATGACCTTAAAGAATTGTTCTATAAGGTATTTAGCAATGAGAAGTTCAACATTTAAAGGAATTGTTTCAATGAAAGATGTTAGAAGCTAGCCTATAAGGCATCATGTGCTAATGGATGCATCAACAAGTTTGAGAAACTTGGTTGATTTATGGATCATAATCTAAGTATAGACTTAGTTCTTTCTTCATTGTCTAAGAGAAATTTGCAAGTTGTGTTGTATTACAACATGAACCGATAGGTGTTGCTAAATGTGCTCACTAGACTAGAAGATCATCCACTTTGTTACTTCCACCAAGGGAAGGTAACCGAAGAAACGTTCTTCAAAGTAGGATGATGAGATGAAGAAAGAAATTGATATTGTTAAAGGGACATACCATCATTGTGGCAATGCAAGGCATTGGAGGCTTAAATACAAGAAGTATATTCCATACTTGAAGGGAAGTGAAGTGAAACTTAAGAAGTTTTACTTCATGGTTATTTTGAGTTTGTTTTCACTTCCTTTAGGTATATGATACCTACAAAATTGGTTCAAAGATATGTATGACATATGGATGGAACTAATGACAAGGACAAGTGAAGAGGAATAAGACCAAGGAGGTGGCAACCTCAGCTGATACTTGATCAAGCTTGCCAACCTACTCATGATGAATGTTCTAGAAACATTATTATTGATATTTCGGTTATGCTAGCATTAGATGCTTCGCCATTCATCCTATAATGAACCGAAATGTCATTATGAATTTGTTCCATATCATGGTCTTATTACACTCATAATAAGCTAGAAACTTGCATGAAATATCATCAAAGGTTGTTCAAGTTAAAAGTATAAGATTAAAGTCTATAGATACTAGTAGTTTCTTTGATTATGAATCAAAGGAAATCTTATACAAAACTTGACAATTAGATGAACTTTGGCTCAAGGAATTTCATAATGAGATTATGAAACTAATTTAGATAAAGAGCATTCTTATTAAGATATGATCTAAATGAAGAATGGCTTGAAACTAAATTGATTGATTATCTATTAGAATTAATATCAGATGAATTGGATGGACATCACTATGTGATGACATAGAAAAGTCCATGATGCTCCAAATAGCCGAGATTGCCGAAACACTAACCTAGAAAGGATTTTGAATTGTATTTGTAAAACAAACATTCATATAGGATATGAGATGTTTGGTTTTATAATTACAAATGTGCATTCAAAAGCGTTTTGAATTCATATCCCATATGAAAGTAAATAATTTTACTTTGAATGTTTCTACACAAGTAGGAAACAATGGGAGCTTTATGACATTTAAAAGTTAAAGGTCACAAGTTGAAATCCGATATTATGCATAGGATGCATAAAGGCACAAAGATTTAGTAGGATGCATTGTGATGCATTACTGATAAGAGATGAGTCTACTAAACGTAATGATTAAGTAGGATGCATAGTGATGCATAACTCATAAGAGATGAGTCTACTTAATAGAACACTGTTAGACAATGGATTGAGATATCCAGTTTTGATAGTGACATCCAAGAGTTGAATTTATCAAAAAGATGAGATATCTTTTGTGCACACCTAAGGGTTAGTGGGAGTAATAAAGATTACTCAACAAACAATGTATATCAGATACATTGATGATTAAAAGGTAAATTGATAGTTATGCTAAGATCTAACAGATTTAGCAACAACTGATTGGATTAAATGTTAAATGAGTTTAGCATAGAGAGAATCCAATAAGTGACTTAATGCCATGATGTTAATAAATCAGTCATTTGGAAACGTTCCAAATTAGAGAGGACTGAATTATTTATATTCTAAGTCAGAATACAAACCTTTTGTTTGAGGCTGGAAAAAGGTGTATTTGGATCGATAGCTCACTGGGCTAATTAAAAGATTTCTAGTTGTTAAAACTAACAACACGAGCCATAAGGAATCGGGTTTCATTGTGATCCGGATAAGTATTATGACTATGATAATAGAGATTATCAAAAGTATATGACCGAAGCATATTCTCACAATAATGTACTAAATCTATGTCTTGGTAGAGACACAATTGCTAATCGAAAGAGTTCGACATTTGATGCGTTAGTGATTGGCTTAGTGCAAGTGGGAGATTGTTGGTGTATGCCCTAGAGCCAATCAGATTGGACATGGGATATACAGTTAATAATGCAAACCCATCACTATATCTTAGTGATACAAGGTTTCTCTTCATGTTAGTACGATGATAAAGAGTTATTAAGTACTAATCGGATGAAGCCCATGGAACATAATGGCCTTGCAAAGGAATTATATATAATTGTGAGATCCCCATGCATCGACGCCATGTTCCTAAAATGGTTCTTGGTCATAGTATTGCCTAGACGGGGCATTGGCAATGCTCAAAGACTAGTACATGTTAAGCCTACTTACTTAGTAAGCAACTGATCTCACGTGTTGAAGTATAAGGGATACTTTAGGATAACATGTAGGTAATTGTCTGTTGAACAAGTTCACTGAACATGGCCCGCTGTGACAACTCCATTTGGTATTATCACCCAAGTGGTTATGGATACGTTCTCACGTGTTAGTTGTGTAATTAGTCTTCTAACTTGTGATACCAGGTCATCTTGTATGGGGAGTGTCATACTTTGATTCCATCATGAACGGGTCCCAAACAAGAATGATGCTTATGGTAGGGTGGTTTTGGGTATGACATGAACCATACGAAGATGGATGAGTTATCCAGAGAGGATTCACCACTCCAAGTGACATCGAAAACATATCTCATATGTTCTTCGTTTAAGTTAACTTGATGGAATCTCTGGCCAGAGTATGATGAGTTTAGGAGAAATAGTTTCTCTAAGTTCACAAAGCTAACCAATAGCTGCAGGAACTAATATGGATTGAACATGAGTAGACACTGCACTATGCTCATGGTCTTTCCGTGATATTTGGTGAAAGGATCGAATTACACTGATAGACTGAACACGAAAGGTTATGTCGAGACTAACTTGACTCTCCAGTATTTGGGTGGTCATGATAGCTTGCTAGAGTCTGCTCATGATCTATGAGTGTAAATTAATTAGATTAATTATATTCATTGCCAACATATTGGAAGCATAATGGGTCACACACAGAAAGGTGAATTAAGAGATTAAAATGGAATGAGCCTAATTGATTAAATTAGGAATTTAATCAATAGGGACTTAATTAAAAAGTTTAATTAAGTGGAAGGACTGAAATGCAAATACATAAGAGTTATTGCCATTAGTCCAAACCCTGGAGTGCTGTCGCCCCCTATATAAACAACATGATAGCTTGGCCAAATTCCCTATGGCTTGCGGCAAATGAGATGTGCTTTGTGTATTGGTGTCTTCTTGATTTCTTTTCTTGCTTCTTGCCTCTTTATGGTTTGCTAGAGAGATAAGATTTCTCTCAAGAGAGCAAAGGCTTAGATCAAGAAGAAGAAGATCAACATCTTGCCTTTGGTTAATGGTCCAAACCCTGCGAAAAAGAAAGAAGATAAAGATCTTCATTCTTGGTTGGAGCACCAAACCTTGTGGAATGTAGAAAAGCTTTTTCTTCATTCTTGATGCTTATGAAGCATTTGGCCATGGATGTTTAGATGGGGAGAGGTTTTTAAACCTAAACCACTAGCATGGTTTTTGGAAGGACTCCATTCCTACCTTATGAAGGTTTAGTGATCATCTTGTGTGGATTACCGTTAGAGGCCAGACACTTGTGTGGCTTGAAGTCTCGAATTGACTGCTTGATGTTCAAGATTGAGTGGGTGTTTTGGAAACTCAAGATTACTAGATCATTGAGCTAAGGTATGGATCTTAATCAGATGTATGCTTTATAATTACAAGATCGCATTAAAATTTTACGAGCATGATCCTGTAAGATTCGACTATCTCATTGTTTATTTTTTCGTTGCGTTCATGTTCTTCTTTAATTCGATTATTGTTTGAGCATGACATTGAATCCCAACAGTAATGAAATAATAACAAAATAAAATAATCGTCTTAAGATTGTTGTTCATCGTGTATTCAATATTGCATATAAATATATAACTATCAGAACAAGAATATATACAGAATAGATAACTAATCTGACTTTCGGCATAACATAATATATTAAAATATTCAAGCACGAACATTACATAAAATGACATATACTCACAGTTTTTGGTAGAACATAAAATAGAAGTTTGAGTCAAGGTAGAACCTCTGACCTAAAGACGATTATTTCCTGTCAGTACGGTGCTTACAGTATATTGCAATTCATCTCCTAGGTTTCCTCAAATACATTGCTGTTGAGAGCACACTCGAAGCAACACAGTGAACCAGAAAAGATGAGGCAGTCTCTCTCACAAGACAGAATAAAATTTCGACAGCAAAGAGAAAAACAAGGTTAATTTTTGGTATTACCAAGACAGACACTGCTCTCGGGTTTAAGTAGAAAACCAGAGGACTGTCCGGACTGACACAAAATTTGGAAAAGAACCGAATCGGTCAGAAAATAAAAAGAACGTGTCGGCTTAGCTCAAAACAGTAGAGAAACGTTTGAAAACAAAACGGTTCGGTCCGAACAGGTACTTCTTAAACAGACAAGTCTCTTGGTTGGAGGATGCTGAACCGTTTCAGCTTGGACCGAATAAACATGTCGGTTGGGCAGTAAAAAATAATTATTGACCCAAACTTAAACCCGACGTGGCCTGGCTTGGCTCGGCGGCTTGAGCGCGTATGTGGTAGCCCAAGTTCATGTAGGTCCTCACCCTTCACAAAAACTTGGGTGCCTCTTGGGGCCCAACCCAACATTGAACACAAGCCTATATAAACAACAATATTAAGCCTTTCTTTAACCAATGTGGGATTCTATACCAAACACAATATCAACCAACTTTCTTCCTCTTCAAGTGGGTGTTTATGAGACCAATTTCTCATTCAATATTGATATCAATTGTGTATATTAATCATACACCATGTATCTACTTATGGCAACCTACGTATTGATATACGTATTTCGTATTTATACACTCAAATTAATCATTCATATCTAACAAAATACACATTCCTTGTTGAGGATCAGCCGATCAGGAATCTTTGAAGATTGTGTTCCCACTTCCTAGCTATAGGGAGTTTTCCAAAGTATGCTCTTCATCTTAAAGATATCATCAAATTTCATGAATTCTTCTCAACTATCTTGGTCAGGAAAGCAAATCTTATGGTACTTGGATTAAGTGAGTGTCGGATATTGGTATGTGTTTGATATGAGTATACTCAATTTTTATTAAATTTTTTTATATATTTGGAAGATTATATGCTATACTCATATCCGAATTTCTGTTGGACATTAGTGTCGCATAGAAATACTTTACAAAAAATGAAAAGTTCAGGTACCATATAAGCATATTACTCTAGAAATTCTTTTTCTCTCTTTTTTTTATTAGATCATTTTAAAATCAAAGTTGTTTGAACTGGCTGTCGGTATTGGTAATTAATTTGTTGAACAGTTAAAAGCCAAAATACTTTCTTTATTTATATGATGAGATAATTATAATTTTAATCCTAAAATATAAGACTTTTTTTATTTATTTTAGTCTTAAAACTTTTAGATGTAAACATTTAGTCTTAAAAATTATTAAATGTGTTAAAAATCACTCTTTCATTTATTGTTCAAATAGAAACACCAATAGAAAACTTAGCTAGCATATTATGAGAACATGTAGATATCATTTCACTAATTATAAAATATTTACAAATTATTTATAAAAAAAAACCATTCTCCTTATAAAATATTAAAAAATCACTACTTCATTTTTTACTCTTCTCTGCTCTCACTAAATCAAGAGCATCCCTTCCTTTTTCACTAAATCAGCACCCCTTTCTTATCAAATCGCTACTTTCGTCAAAGTTCAACCATTAACAACAACTTGCAAGATGAAAGAAAAATCAACCTTAGGTCCCTGAAATTAACGATACAAACAAGTGCTCAATAACATATACATTAATTATCATGAAATTTGGTCAAAAAGTATAACTTAAATTTTTTTCTTAGAAGTTGAAAGTTACAATGTGATGGTGAAGGCAGATGATGAACATCGATGAATTTCTTTGAGTTTTTTTTTGTTTTTATACAAAAGGTTTTTTCGAAGAAAATTAATTTGAACAAGACAAATAACACAAATAGATGGTGATGGCAGGATACGAACTATATGACAAATGTAGGATTATTTTGGATTTTTAGAATTTTGTGGTTTTTGTAAAAATTAAAGTTTTTTTTAAAAACAAAACTAATCTGGAACAGACTGGATAACAAATCTGGAACAATTTTTAAAATAATCTAGAACAATACATTAATAATAGATCTAGTTTTTAAAATAACTTTAAAATAATTTAAATTATTTTGTAAATATCGGTTTTAATTTTTGTAATAAATTTTTTGTCATGATACATAATTAATAAATAGGTTTAAGTATTAATCTTTTTTGTAATTTTCTTGTGACAGCAAAACCTATGAAACAAGTGTGTGGTTGTGATTATTTATATCAAATCTAGAGGCTAAAATTTAAAGTGTTCTCATGATTCCCATTATAAAAGTTCTCATTCTAAGGGGGCGTTTGGTACCTTCCCAGGAATCACATTCCATGGAATGTGATTCCTGAGAATGTGATTCTTGGGAATGTGATTCCTGAGAATGTAATTTTCCAACGTTTGGTATACATGACAAAGTGCTAATTAAAATCCTGGGAATGTGATGATAATTTTCGAAATTACCCTTATCAAAAAAATATAAATTTTATTAATTTTAAAATTTTTCAATGATATTTATTATTAACAAATATTTATACTAAATATTTAAAAATAATATTTTAAATTGAGTTACTTTTAGGATAAAAATATTTATAATAAAATCTTGAAATTACTCTCATGTAGTTAAAAAATTAAAAGGCTGGATACAAATTAAATATTATTTAAATATTTTAATGATATTTATTATTAACAAATATTTGTACTAAATATTTAAAAATAATATTTTAATTGATAATTTGAGTTATTTTTATGATAAAAAATATTTGTTAATAATAAATTTTGAAATTACTCGCATGTAGTTAAAACATTAAAAGACTATATGCAAATTAAATATTATTTAAATATTTTAATGATATTTATTATTAACAAACATTTGTACTAAATATTTAAAAATAATATTTTAATTGATAATTTGAGTTATTTTAATGATAAAAAATATTTGTTAATAATAAAATTTTGAAATTACTTTCATGTAGTTTTAAATTTAAAAAGTTGTATAAAAATTAAATATTATTTAAATATTTCAATGATATTTATTATTAACAAACATTTATACTAAATATTTAAAAATAATATTTCAATTGGTAATTTGAGTTATTTTTATGATAAAAAAATGTTTGTTAATAATAAATTTTCGAAGTTATTCTCAAGTAATTGGAAAATTAAAAAGCAGAATGCAAATTAAATATTATTTAAATATTTCAGTAATATTTATTATTAATAAATATTTGTACGAAATATTTTAAAATAATATTTCAATTGATAATTTTGACTCAAATAGAAAGAGGATAATGTTGTCTTTTAACATTTTTTTAACTTTCCAACTACATGGGAAAGTTACTTTCCCACCACTTCTCATGGGAATCACATTCCAATGCTTGTGGGAAAGTAACTCTCCAAGGAAAGTTACATTCCCAGGAAAGTGAGCAGTTTTTAGCATACCAAACATGGAAATCACATTCCCACCAATTACTTTCCATGGAAAGTGATCACTTTATATCATACCAAACGCCCTCTAATTGTCACGATAGAGACATCTTTAAAATGAAAAAGAGAAATGAGCTTAACGTTTTTTGCAAAAATGTCATAGGAAAATTACCTATAAGTTATTTGCCTACGTAATACTTTTAAATAAAAACATATGATAATTTTATATTTTATAATAATATGGGATAGATGATGAATTTTTTTATATGACTTATAATAGGTAACTAGTATTAGACCCATTTGGTTGTCTTGTTTAACCACTTGACGAACACCTATTACTTTTAAAAAAATATAGATGAGGGGAGGTTATCCAAATTCAGGGTCAAGGTATGTCACAAGTGTTGGATCAATGATTTATATTTGTGTATAAATACTAAATACGTATATCAATACGTAGGTTGTTATAAGTAGATACACAATGTATAATTAATGTACACAATTTATATCAATATTGAATGAGAAACTGGTCTCATAAAAACTCACTTGAAGAGGAAGAAAGTTGGTTGATGTTGTGTATGGTATGGAATCCCACATTGAACAAAGAATGACTTATGCTTGTTGTTTATATATGCTTGTGTTTAATGTTGGGTTGGACCGCAAGGGGCACCCAAGTTTTGTGGTGGGTGAGAACCTACACAAAACTGGGCTGGACCACATACGCGTGCCGAGCCGGCTCGGGTTTGGGCCAGTAATTATCTTTTTGCTGCCCAGCCCAGCCAACCAACCAGTTTTTTCTGTCTGATTAATTCATGCCTATTCGATCGAGGAAGAATTTTATCTTTTCGGATAAAGACATGTCGGTTTTGTTCTATGCCTGACCGAACCAGTTTGTCCCAATTGATATGTCTATTCTGATCGAACAGATTCCTTCCAATTGGTACGCATATTCTGTACAGGCCTCTGGCTTCTACAAATACAGGCTTCCAGAGTCTGTTTTATTGACTAATTTACTGAAAGAGAAATCTCTTCCTCTCGTCTTTGTCTACTGTCTGAGAGAGATTTCTTCATCTTTCTGGTTCGCTGAGTTGCTTCGAGTGTGCCCTCTTTACCAACGTAATCGAGGAAACTTGGGAGAGGATTTGCATATATTCTACAAGCACCTTAGAGGCAGGAAAAATTTGTCTTAAGGTTAGAGGTTCAACCTTGACTCGATCTTTATTTTCTGTTCGGATTAAATCTGTAAGTGTAATCTGTTCGTATATATTTTTATATGAAGTTTTGATTTTTTTAAGTAAGTAGCATTCCAATTTATTATATGTTTATACAAATTGATATTTAACTTATTAAATTCAGAATTAGGATTACAGATAACAATCTTAAAACAAATTTTTTGTGTTTTAATAGTTTATTTTCATTACTGTTATTAAAAATTTCTATATATTTATTAGACTGCTACTACTTAGTAGTGTACAGTTTTACTGCTATATTATTTTAGACTGTTATATATATATATATATATATTAACTGGTTTTGTTTGTAATATATATATATATATATATTTGTTGTGATATATATTAAGTGACAGCATGCATATACTTTGATATATATATATAATTACATTAGTTATTATATATATATATATATATTTTACTGTTAGTAATATATATTGTGATCGTTTTTGATTATTAGATACATTACTTTATATTAGTAGTGTAATTAATTTTTATAAACTGTTACAAGTTGATCCGGTTATTTTTGAATAATAGATGACAGAAAGATCTACCGATACTGCTAGTGCGCCTGTAGTGCCACAGCCACTACATGTAACACATGGTGAGAGGCCCGAGAAGTTCAGTGGTCTGGACTTCAAACGTTGGCAGAAAAATATGCTATTCTATCTGACCACCCTCAACCTCGCCCGGTTCCTAAGAGAGGAGGCTCTGATTCTCAACGAGGGAGAGATCGATACTACGGTTGTAGCCTCGGTGGAAGCATGAAAGCATTCTGACTTCCTATGCAAGAACTATATCCTCAACGGATTGGACAACACGTTATACAACATGTATAGCCCAATCAAAATAGTGAGAGAGCTATGGGAGTCCTTAGAAAAAAAGTACAGAACTGAGGATGCCGGCACGAAGAAATTTGTGGTTGGCAGGTTTCTTGAATACAAGATGGTGGACTCAAAAACTGTGATCAACCAAGTCCGAGAGTATCAGTTGATCCTCTATGAAATCACTGCCAAAGTTATGATTCTTACTGAGTCATTTGAGACGGCGGCTTTGATAGAGAAATTACCACCTTCGTGTAAGGATTTCAAGAACAATCTAAAGCACAAGAGAAAGCAGACGAGCTTAGAAGACTTGATTGTTTGGTTAAGAATCGAGGAGGATAACCGTGGTTCAGAAAATAGGGTTAAGGTTCAGACCATAGAAGCCAAGGCGAAATGTTGTTGAACATTCGCATAAGACCAATAAGAGAAAACATGTTGGTTCAAGCTCTTCCCAAGCTAATAAGGGAATGAATTTCAAGAAGTTCACAGGAATATGTTTTGTGTGCAACAAGCCTGGATAACATGCAAAGGAATGCCGCCAAAACAAAAAGAAGAAAGCTCAAGCCAACCTAGTTGATGATAATGAGATTGAGCTGGCTGCTATAGTATCATAAGTGAACTTGGTGGAAAACCCTAAGACGTGGTGGGTTGATACTGGGGCCACTTGTCATGTATGTTCTAAAAGGAAGAGTTTCTCCGAGTATAAAGAAGCTGCTGATGATAAGCAACTGTTCATGGGAAACTCTACGATTTGCAAGGTACGAGGCCAAGGGAAGGTGGTACTCAAGATGACCTCCGGGAAAGAACCAACTTTGAATAATGTGGTTCATGCTCTTGAAATTCGTAAGAATTTGGTTTTTGGCTCTCTGTTGAGCAAGAACGGGTTTAGGCTCGTATTTGAGTCAGATAAATTTATACTCACTAAAAGTGGCATGTTTGTGGGTAGGGGATATCTGTGTGATGGGCTTTTTAAGCTCAATGTGATGACTATTGTACCAAAGAACAAGAATATTAATAATACTATTTCTTCTATTTATTTGGTTGAGTCCTCTAAATTATGGCATGGTAGATTAGGTCATGTAAATTACAAAACCTTGCAAAGAATGAGCAATTTGGATTTTCTTCCGAAAATTGTTATTGACAAAAATCACAAATGTGAAAATTGTTTGGAATCCAAATTGGCTAAGGCTCATTTCTATTCGATAGAAAGAAATAGTGAACCTCTAGATTTAATTCACACCGATATTTGTGATTTAAAATTTCTGCAAACTAGAGGTGGTAAAAAGTATTTTATTACTTTTATTAATGATTGCACAAGATACTGTTATGTCTATTTGCTAAGAAGCAAAGAAGAGGCCTTGGAAGCTTTTAAGCTCTTTAAAAATGAGGTCGAAAATCAACTAAACAAGAAAATTAAGATAATAAGGAGTGATAGAGGTGGTGAATATGATTCATTGTCTAATGAATTCTGTTCAGAAAATGGTATCGTCCATCAAACCACTGCTCCTTATTCACCTCAACAAAATGGTATTGCAAATACAAGAACCGAACGTTGAAAGAAATGATGAATGCTTTGTTGATAAGTTCATAATCACCTTAGAACTTGTGCGGGGGGGGGGGGGGGCTATTTTAATAGCTAATTATCTTTTAAATACAATACCCTACAAGAAATCAGACAAGACACCGTATGAATCGTGGAAGGGTCGAAGACCATCCTACAAATACATGAAAGTGTGGGGGTGTCTTGCGAAGCTAGCTGTTCCTCCACCTAAAAATGTCAAAATAGGACCTAAAACTGTTGATTGCATATTCATTGGATATGCAAACAATAGTGCTGCTTATCATTTTCTTGTGTTCAAGTCGGACATTCCTGATATTCATATCAATACAGTAATTAAATCAAGGAATGCTTCGTTGTTTAAAGATGTACTTCCATACAAAGAAAAACAAGAAAATAAGACTACTAAGAGAACTCATGAGTCCTCGAGTAGTGATCCACATATGGATAAAGAGGAATAAGAGGAACCCAGAAGAAGTAAACGGGCTAAAGTACCAACTAATTATGGTCCGGATTTTCTAACATATTTATTAGAAAATGAACCTCAAACTTTTAAGGAAGCTATGTCATCTCTAGAAGCTCCATTCTGGAAAGAGGCCGTTAACAATGAAATAGAATCCATCATGCAAAATCATACATGGGAACTGGTGGATCTTTCTCAAGGGCATAAGCCTTTAGGAATCCAAATGGATATTTAAGAGGAAGATGAAGGCAGATGGATACTAAAAGGATACAAGCAAAAGAAAGGGCTCAATTATTTGGATACGTACTCATCAGTTACGAGAATAACATCCATTCGAATGTTAATAGCTATAACAACTCTTAACAATCTCGAAATACACCAAATGGATGTTAAGACAGCTTTCCTGAATGGAGATTTAGACGAAGAAATCTATATGGAACAACCCGAAGGGTTCAAAGTTCCGGGACAGGAAAGGAAGGTGTGTAAACTAGTTAAATCATTATATCGTTTAAAACAAGCACCTAAACAATGGCATCAAAAATTTGACAATACAATGTTGTCAAATGGTTTTCGCATTAATGAATGTGATAAATGCGTATACGTAAAAAATACGAATAAGGGATATGTCATTGTTTGTCTATACGTAGACGATATCTTGATCTTAGGCAGTAATGATAAGATCATTAAAGCTACCAAAGCCTGCCTGGTTGACCAGTAAATTTGATATGAAAGATATGGGTGTAGCTGATGTGGTTTTAGGTATTAAAATTTCTGAAACACAAAGATGACATGGTAATATCTCAAGATCATTATGTAAATAAGATTATTGAGAAATCCAATAAGAATGATACCAATATAGCCAAAACACCCATAGATGTTAATTTACATCTAAGGAAAAATACTAGTGACGCAATATCTCAAATTAAATATTCGTGGATAATTGGTAGTCTTATGTATCTCATGAACTGCACAAGACCAGATATAGCTTACTTAGTTAGCAAACTGAGTAGATTTACAAGTAATCCTAGAAAGGATCACTGGAAGGCCATAGTAAAGGTACTCAGATTTTTGAGATATACCTCAAGTTATGGACAGCACTATACAAGATATCTAGCTATGCTTGAAGGGTACAGTGATGCAAACTGGATATCCGATACTAAAGATTCAAAATCCACTAACGGATTTAGCTTTACTATTGGAGGAGCTGCAATGTCTTGGAAATCTTCTAAACAAACATGTATTGCCAGATCCACTATGGAATCTAAATTTATAGCTTTAGATAAAGCTGGAGAAGAAGCGAAATGGCTTCGAAATTTTTTAGAAGATATTCCATGTTGGCCGAAACCTGTGCTGCAATTTGTATACATTGCGATAGCCAATCTGCAATTGGTAGGGCACAGAGTATTTTGTATAACGCTAAATCTCGACACATTCGTCGAAGACACAATACCTTTAGACAGTTGCTCTCAAATGGGATTATCTCTATTGATTATGTAAAATCAAAGGATAATATTGCGGATCCACTTACGAAAGGTTTAACAAGAGAGCAAGTAGATAAATCATCGAGGGGAATGGGTCTTAAGCCTATAAATTAAAGTTACATAATGGCAACCCAACCTAGTTGACTGGAGATCCCAAGATCTAGGTTCAAATGGACAACCAGATTATGTTAACTTAGTGTGAGCACTAAAAGAGTTAAACACTCTAATCCATTCCTATGATGAATTAGTGTTGCTTGCAAATGAGTTAGGATAAGCTATGCTTTTAATGATTCTTATAGCTTGATAAAATCTAGTGGGGTATTGCATGATACTCTTGATAAGAAATCACCTATATGAGTATGAAACGTGACCATTTCTATGAGAATTGATCATGTTAAATTCTCTAGAGTATTCATAGAAACCAGGACGTGTTCGAGGCCAAAATGAACAAAACCTTGAGAATCAAAGATGTTCGAAGAGGAATTGCGTGATACCTATTGTCTTGGTTTACACGAAAAGCTGAATAGTTCAAGACATCATGTTCACTAGTTAGCCGAGTAAATCTGATAGTTGTCACTATGGAAGGTTCAAAACCAAAAGTTACCTATCCTGAAGCAATAACTCTTCAAAGTTATTCTCTCTCATATTCTGAGTCAGTTCGTCATTTTAATCAGACAATTTCCATTCATGTGGAGGATTGTTGGATATCAATGATTTATATTTGTGTATAAATATGAAATACATATACAAATACGTAGGTTATCGTAAGTAGATACACGGTGTATAATTAATGTACACAATTGATATCAATATTGAATGAGAAATTGGTCTCATATACACCTACTTGAAGAGGATAAAGTTGGTTGATGTTGTGTATGGTATGGAATCCCACATTGAGCAAAGAATGGCTTATGCTTGTTGTTTATATATGCTTGTATTCAATGTTGGGTTGGGCCCCAAGGGGCACCCAAGTTTTATAGTGGGTGAGGACCTACACAAAACTGAACTGGACCACATACACGCGCGTCAAGCCGAGCTTGGCTTGGGCTAGGCTAGGTTGGACCGGTCCGGGCTTGGGCCAGTAATTATCTTTTTGCTACCCAGCCCAACCAATCAACCAGTTTTTTCTGTCCAATTAACTCATGCTTATTCGGTCCCGGAAGAATTTTATCTTTTTAGATAAAGACATGTCTGTTCGGTTCTATGCCTGACCGAACCAGTTCGTCCCAATTTATATGTCTGTTCTGACCGAACAGGTTCCTTCCAATTGGTATGCCTATTCCAAATAGGCCTCTGGCTTCTATAAATACAGACTTCTAGAGTCTGTTTTATTGACTAATTCACTGAAAGAAAAATCTCTTCCTCTCGTCTTTGTCTACTGTCTAAGAGAGACTTATTCATCTTTCCGGCTCGCTGAGTTGCTTCGAGTGTGCCCTCTTTAGCAAGTAATCGAGGAGACTTGGAAGACGATTTGCATATATTCTGCAAGCACCTTAGAGGCAGGCAAAATTCGTCTTAAGGTCAGAGGTTCAACCTTGACTCGATTTTTATTTTTTGTTCGGATTAAATCTGTAAGTGTAATCTGTGGTACTTACAGATCACCCACCAAATGAGTCTGCTGGTGAGACTCGAACCCTAGTGCTTATTAAGACGTTAATGAGTATTCAACCACTGAACCAACCCACATTGACAACTCCTATGACTTTTTAACTCTTCTGTTGTCTAGTATTTGGAGTGTTTGTCCCAAATTGAGACTGAAACTCGGAAATCTTACCCAGATTGTAACATGTTTTTTTTATGTCCTTTTACATGTGATGATATGATCAGAGTTCCTCCCCTCCCCTCGTTGTCTTGTTTGGCCGAAGTTAGAAGAGCTTAGACACTATATATGAATTACCCACTTACAGTCGTAAGCCATCAATCCATTAATCCTGCAAAGAATTAATAATTTTCGAATTTAAAGTAAAAGATTGCTACAATCAGAGCATAACTGTTAACGTATTCATGACCTTTTCTGCGTATTTCAAGGAAAAATATAATGATTAGCAGAAAAGATACTAATCTGGTGTAGCTCAAAGTTACAATTGCATATTACTCCAAGGCTGGGAAAGATCCAAAAAATAGTTAAAAGTTAAGTTGCCGGTCAATCTAGTATTTTTTATTTGGTTCCTCTGTTACGCTGAACATGGTGAGATTACTGCTATCTGTACTGTCATAGTGGTCAAATTAGACAGCCTAACCACTTAGATTCAGAAAGTTTGGTTATATACACATACATGAATATGCTTATATGTGGACTTGGGAATTTGGCTCTAGTAGGCCAAAGCATTCTTTGTTCCAAACACCAATGATTTTAAGTAAAATGTTCATAGCAAACGATCAAAACTGTAATAAATCCATGATCCCTTCCCCTGTTCTTTTTGAAGCAAAACAATTTAAAATGAACCCCAAAAAAAAAAAAAAAAACTCAAGAATAGGAAAAATTAAGCATAGTTGAGTGCAAATTCAGAGTGAAATTGAAACAGAGATATGAGACAGTGGATGCAAGTTCATTAGCATTGTTGAGTGCAAATTAAGACTGAAAGTGAAAGATTATGAGACAGCTGATGCAATAGTTCAATTGAGCTTTGTGAACATTCTGGAAATCTTGATCTTTACAGCTGGCAGGTAATTAAAACAATATAAGTGTATTGTATTTGTTGTGTAAGGCAGGCACAATAGAGACATCGTAATCGTATGTATGAATCCTTAGGCACCGGTTAAACATGAAAACATCCTGTGGCTCCTAAACCTCATAAGTTTTGGCACAGCTGGAGTTGGAGAAGCACCCATTTTCATGCCATCCACCGATGATGAGTACCCCATGGAGAAATCTCCCATGGACATGCGTCGGCGGTGACCATTTCTCTCTGTAATATTAGTCAGACCACCGATATTCTTTTCAGCTGTTGAATTATGTTTCATATACACATGACTATGACTCTGACTCTGACCATTTACATAGGAGTCTGCAATGTTAATGTAACTTTGAGCTGCACCAGATGAGAGACACTCATACTGCCGGCGGGTTTTGTTCTTTTTGAGTGTTTTGTAAACCAAAGGGATGAGACCCTCCATAATCTGGGATTTCTCGATTTTGGCCTCCCAAAATAGTAAATCTTTTTTGATGAACAAAACAGAGAAGAAATTGTACGGAGGAGGTTGGAACTTGGAACTTGGAGGGAGGGAAGGAGGGAGATTATTGGAAGACTTCTGGTTTGTTGGGTTTGGTGGTGAAGATGAACTTATGATTATATATAGACTTCTCAATTCTGATTCGAATTCGAAAAATCAATTAGATCGATCCGAAATTGAATCCAATTTGATCATAAAATCTCAACAATTCGAACCTGCTCAACTCGAACCCAAAAACAATTAGAATCCAAAATAACTTGAATTCGAAACAATTTAAACCTAAAATAACTCGACTCGAATTGATCCGATTCAAACTCAACCCGACTTGTCCATTTGATAGGTCTAACTATATGTATAAATATAAATATAAATAGTCCCCACAGACCACCACGTTAACACATTATTTTTCTTGTGGGAAAGAAGTGGCAAGTCTAACACGCCATTTCGATTTTTTGACTTTAATTTATCAAAATCAGAATCATTGAATATTTGATATATATCCTGGAAGTTGCTTAATTAAATTTGATAACAGATTGGCTTAAGTAACAGTAGTGGTTCCAAATTATATATACAAATACAATATACATACATATATTACAGTGCAGACCAAAGATGATAATGCCTTCTCTTTTTTAACACAACCGTAGAGTCAAAAAGTTAAGAAAAGGAAACATAACATTCATTTTTATTTATTTTGGACTGTTTATAAAATTTTTTGTTTGTTTATTAACAAAGTGATGTTATGTAGTTATTAGTGTATAGAATTTATAGAATAATAATGCATTAAGTATATGTAAACCCTAAAAAGATATTAATTAAGTAAAATGCATTGATGAAAAAACCGGATCGATCGCCCAAATCGATTCAATCAAAAATCAGAAGCCTGTCCTATCGATGCTATATAAATAATCGGAAATTATTTGAACCGGATTAAAACTGGTTCAACTAGTAAAAAACGAGAAAAAACCGTTTGTTATTTTTTAATTATTTTTTTCAAAAATATTTTTTGTAAATGAAGAATTTAAATCCATAATCTCTTAGAGCTATAATAAAGATCATATCACTAAGCCAAATGCATATTTTTATTAATTATTTACTATATATAATATTTATTTAATATTGACATCAATTTAAAAATATTTGAAATCTTGTTTAAATGAACAGGTTAGACCAAAAACCGAAAGTCACACTGGTTTCATTTCTAATCCGATTTTCTTAACCTTGGTAAAATGTTACCGTTGACCAAGTATTAGAGGGGTTAGGATCCCCTCTAATATTTTTCTGTCCATTACTATCCAATACAACTTTAATCATCATTCATAAATATGACTTTTACATTCATAGGTAGATCCTATACATATGAATAGTGTTGATGAATGTATTAAAAAGTATTGGATGGGAGCTTAACCTGTATTAGAGCAGCTTAATAATTACATTCCACATAGGCAGCGCAATAAATTTTAAATTTACTTATCCAAAAAAAAAATAGATGATATAAGATATATATATATATATATATATATATATGTAGTATAGTATAGTATATCATTAATTGACTTGTTCTAGCTTAGGTATGTCCACCCTGTTGCGGCATTCATCTCTATCATTTCTCAATGTATACTAAAATCATGAATGTCGCTCCATTTTAATATATGTTATGCATATCTTCGCTGATGAGTAATTGCCATAAATTAATGGACAAATTCTCAACTTTATATACTACTTATCATCAGGAAAGATCTAAGTCCAACTTCATATATATATATATATATAGGATGCTCGGGTGGACCTTAAAATAATTGTAATTTTATTTTATATTCTAAATCATACTTTATCATTGAGACAAAGTCTCATTGACAAGGTTTATTGGGTTTGAATTTAGTGTTTTGAGAATTATATTTCTAATTTTTCTTTGGATTTTAAATGTTGACTAAATTGGTTAAAATAAGATATATTAATAGCTTAATTTGAGATAAAGATGATTTCTTGAATGATGTGTCCATTGATTATTTAAAATTTTGGTGATTATTGCTCGAAGAAATATGAAAGTATAAAAGTTTAAACATGTAAGTCAAATTTAATTACTTAAAATATTAAAGAATAGAACAAATGCCAAATAAGAAAACTTAATGCTTTTTAGTTTCAAAGTTTTGCCCAGTTGAAGATCGTGGTTTATTAAAATCATAATAAAATTTTAATTAAAAATCAAGTAAAAATCAATCTAAAACATGTAGAAACTGAAAATTATAGCTCCCGTACATGATTCAAGTTTTATATTTAGATTAAATTAAATGATTAAAAAAGTGTATTTTTATAACTAAAATCCATTTTAATTATGATGTGTTAAGTCATTGTTTTCTTTATGATATAGAAATTGTTATAGGCCATAAATTGAATCATTGCGAGTAGTAATAAGATAGAAAGGCCAACTAACTACACTAAAAATAGATTAAATTATTTTATTTTACTTTTCCTTTTATTACTATAGAATTGAAAATTGTACTAAAAAAAAAGAAAAACGTCTCTGACATTTACTAAGTTCATTAGAATTCTATTAACATCTCTATACAACTAAAACTAAAAAATGCAATGCAATATATAGACTCTTTAAAGAATGCTAAAAGTAATCATTCATTGCTTATTAAGAATTTAATTCATGTATAAAAATTAAATTTCATATAAAATACACAATTATTGGAAGATTTAAATTAATAGAGGAAACTAATGTCATGTCAATAATTATTGCATTTTTGTTAATAAATAATTTACTCTTATACGAAAATTTCATTAAATATTTTTACAATATTTAAATGGGATAATGTCATGAATGGCTCCTGAAGTTTATCAAATTTGTCAATGTAATATCTCTATTTTAAAAATGTCTATTTTGGTACTTCAAGTTTACACTCCGTGTGCTATTGTAGTACCTGTCAGTAACACCGTTAAAAATTGATGACGTAGCTTTTGTATCCAATGAAAACTTGACACGTGGCACCATATAAGATGCCACGTGTACTAACTAAAAAATTATTATTTTAATTTTAAAAATAAAAATAATATTATTTAAAAAATATAATGATGACACATGGCATCATATAATGATGCCACGTGTATTAACTCAAAAAACTTTAATAAATAATTTTAAAAAATTTAAAAAATTTAAAAAAAATTAAAAAAAAAATTAAAATAATTTCATACTTAATTTTTTTAATTTTTTAATAAATATTTTTTAAAAGAATTAAAATAATTTCATAATTTAATTTTTGTAATTTTCAAAAATAATTTTTTTTTAAAATATATTTTTAAAAATTTTAGATATTAGAAATTATTTAATAGAAGTCACTTGCAAGAAAAACCGAAAGAAAAGTCAATCCGAGAGAAAACCGAGAATTAGAGTTTTTAGTGGATTTCGGAGAAATCGGGAAGAATCACAGAAATGGCCCGACTTGGTAAGACCAAAGCCCCCAATGGATGAAGAATGATTAAAAAGGATAGCCCAAGGCTCAGATTGAAGAAAATCTGAAAATCGGACTTGTTTTGAGCAAAACCGGGTTTCGGAGGCAAAATGGCAAATTTCAAAAATTTGGGAAAAATAGCAAATGGACTCCGAAAATTCTAAAAACTTGTCAATCTCTTTCTTAAATCATTTGAAAGAGATAGGCGAAAGAAAATCTTGATTCGGAGTTCGTTTGCAAAATGGTCAAATCCCGGGCTTCTTATGTAGTAATTCAAAAAGGAAAATCCCGAAAAAATAGCAAATAAGCTCCAAATCTTTTGAAAATTTTCAAATCTCATTTTTAAATTATTTGAAAGAGACTGGCGAAAGAAAATCTTGATTCGGAGTTCGTTTGCAAAATGGCCAAATCCCTGGCTTCTTATGCAATAATTCAAAAAGGAAAATCCCAAAAAAATAGCAAATGAGCTCCAAAAATTCTAAAATTTTGCAAATATCATTTTAAAATTATTTGGAAGATATTGGAGAAAGAAAATCTTGATTCGGAGTTCGTTTGCAAAATTGCCAAATCCCAGGCCTTCTATGCAGTAATTCAAGCCGATAAATCCCGAAAAAATACCAAATGAGCTCCAAAAATTATGAAAACTTCCAGATCACATTTTTAAATTATTTGGAAGAGATTGGTGAAGAAAAATATTGATTTGGAGCTCGTTTAAAAAATGGTAAAATGTAGGGGCATAAAAGGGCATTTTTGGAAGAACAAATCCAAATAAATAGCAAACGGACTCGGATAATTTTGAAAACTTCCAGAACTGAATATTTTATTATTTTGGAAGTATTAAAAAAATAAAAATTGAATTTGGAGTCCGTTTGATATTTATTTGCATCCGGGGGGCAAAACGGTCATTTCACCCAAGCAACCGAAAAGGGCTTCTTTGGGCCTTTCAAAAAATCAGAGTTAGGCTGGAAAAGAGAAGTGCTGGCCTGCCCAAGCCCAAAGGAAGGAGGAAGCTTCTGATTTTTCAATCAAATGGCTAAAAATCAAGAGTTAGTTAGAGATTCTCTTTGATCAAGCCATGGTGATTAAGCCACATAGGCTAAGAAAGATGTCAACATTATTCTTGAACAGCTGTAATTTGAGAGAGCTGAGATGCTAATCTAAAGGTGGTAATTTCATGATTTTTTACCTTGAATTATTAGCCATTTGATGGAAATTTGGTTACAAGGAAAATGACAACATCCTTGGGCAATATGAAGGGCCATTCGGCCAGCATGTTGGGGGGGCAGAAAATTCATTTTTTGATTTCATTTTGCTGAGTTATTTTGATATTTACTTAGTTTTCTCTCTCCTTGGTTGGAAGCAAAAAAGAAAAGTTTAGAAAAAAAGAAAAGTTTGAAGAGATAAAGCTTGAAAGATAGCTTCTTGAGGTTGCTCTTGAGCACCAACTCTTGCACTTTCTTGATTTTCTATTCTTGTTTTTGCTATTTTGCTTTCTATTTGGTGAGTTTCCATTTTAAATAAATGTTTTTTTATTGTTCTTCTTAAGTTCTTCCCTCATCTCTTTCTTAAATATGTTTTTTACAATTTTTTTTTTTTTTATATTATACTCACCATGGCCAAATGGCCTACATTATTTATTTAAGTTGCTGTTTTGGTTTATTTTATCATATTGTTTATGTTATTTTCTTTGATTTTGATGTTTTAATTGTTATGTTACTTCATATTCTTGAGTTATATTTTAATTTGGTTGCTTTGTTTGTTGCCATTTATGTTTTAAATATCATGTTTTTGCATTTTTAATTTTCTATTTTCATGATGTTTAAATTTGAGCATGTTTTAGATTTAGTATATCAAGTGTTTGTGAAAATGCTTGTGTGGTCTTTGCATGATTTGAGTTTTATATCTTAGTTGAGCATGTTTTAGATTTAGTATATTAAGTGTTTGTGAAAATGCTTGTGTGGTTTTGCATGATTTAAGTGTTATATTTTAGTTGAGCATGTTAGTATACCAAGTGTTTGTGAAAATGCCATGCTTGTTGGAGCTTGAGGCCATTTGGCTACTCCATGTGTTTTGCATTGTGTGTTGCATTTTTTGCCATGTTAGTTGGTAAGTTTTTGCATTTGCATGACATTTGATTTAGTTTTGCATGCTAGTATACCAAGTGTTTGTGAAAATGCCATGCTTGCTAGTTACATTATGCTATTCGGCCATCCTTGGAATTTTTGCATTTTATGTGCATTCTTGCCATGTTGGTTGATAGGTTAGCATTTGCATGATATTTGATTGAGTTTTTGGTTTAAGCATGCTTTGTGTTTGTGAAAATGCCATGCATATTTTAGTTATTAAGTTAGGTTTATTTGCCATGCATGTTCATGCATTTTAGGTCTAGGTTGCATTTAATGCCATGCAAGTTCATTTAGGTCTAGGTCACTTTATGAATGCCATGCATTTTTTCATGACATTTATCCATGCATTTCATGCATTATGTTTGCTGTATTGTTTCATGCATTTCATGTTCATGCCACTTGAATAATGACTTGAGCCAATTAATGGTTCAAAGTCATGCTCTCTTGAGCACACTTGTGAAAAATTAAGTTTGTCAAGTTGATTATTCTACCTTTGTGATTTTTTTTACTTAGCCAATTTTTATCTAACTTTCAAAAAGTCCTAGCTACTGTTTGTAAGTCATTTTATGAGTTTCAAATATTTTTATTTTGATTTTTAAATGATTTTATCAAAGGCAAAAATGTATTTTGGCAAAACAGTTTTTTTCAACCAGTTTTCGTACTTTTCCGATTTTTCTGGGCATTCGTATTTATTCAGAAAATTAAGCCGATTTTTTCCCGTGTAGTTTTACATGTCCTGAGTCTCCAATATGTTTTCAGAATTTTTTGAATTTTTAAAAATAGGATAAAAAATCGTGGCTTAAAACTGGACAGTGGAGTCATAATTGAATTTAAAGAAAAATCATTTTTCTGTTTTGGTTAAGTTACTTAGAGTGGGCTGATTAGGAGGGTTAGCTACTGACTTAGGGTAGTTTCTAAGCCTTTCTAAACTCCCTAAAAATGGTTTTTCAAGTCTCGGGTTAAGGGTAGTCAAGTCCGGATTTTTAAACTTAGGAAATTAGAGCAATTTAAAAAAAAAGATTTAGCCCAGTTTTTATTTTTAATTCAAGGTTTTCAAAATTGTTTTCAAACAATTACAAAGTATTTTGGTTTTAGAAATTTTAATTTGAAATATTTTCCTAAGGTAGCCGGATATCTTTTTTAGATATACGGATTTCCTTAATTAAAGGAAAAAATACATTTCATGCATTGCATTTTCCATATTCATGCATTTTATATAATATGTGATTCTTGCTATGATAATTTCTATGATATTGTTATGATTTTGAATTATGTTATATTGTTTATTATATGATTTGGAATATTTCATGATATCCTATGCTTTTTATTTAGTTATTTTTTTGGTCATATTATTTAGCATATACTATGTTCATGCATTATTATTTTCATTTTTATTTTCATGCATATTATATGATAGCATTATTTCATATTCCATCTCATTTAATTTATATGCCATACATTCATGTTTGCCATGTCATTTAAATTATTTCATTTCATATAGAATATGTTATGTTACTTAGGTTATTTTATTTCATTTAGAAAATATCATGTTACTTAGGTTATTTCATTTCACATAGAATATGTTATGTTACTTAGGTTATTTTATTTCATTTAGAATATATCATATGACTTAGGATATTGCATCTCATATAGAATATACTATGGTATCTAGGTCATTTCATTTTATTTATAATATGTCATATAACTTAGGATATTTTATTTCATTTAGAATATGCTAAGGATATTTCATTTCATTTTAGAATATGCTAAGGCATTTACATTATATCATATCATTTAGGAAGCATTATATTATTTAGATTTTGCTATGTCATTTTATTTATGTCATGCATATACATATTCATATCTTTTAAAATGTTTTCAAAAGGATAATGATTTTTCAATAAAAAAATAAAGATATTCCCGAGTTAAAATAATTCATGAGTTCTCTACCGGGTTTGCTGAAGGGAATATCACCAATTATCATTAATAAAGAAATATCTTTCTTTCAAAAAAGAAAATGATTCGGAAAGTTTTCCAAAACTAATAAAAATTTCTATATTTTGCCACGTTTGTTGGGGAATATAGGAAAATTTTGAATTTATAAATTCCGAATCATTTTCAATTAAAAATGGAATTATTTTTCTTTAAATTGGGAATTAACTTGAAATACTAAATTTAAAACCAACTTTTTACCGAGATTTGAGATAACACACGATTAATAAGGTACCGTTTTATACCGGCGTTGTGGGGGTGCTAATCCTTCCCGTACGTAACCGAGTCCCGAACCCATTTCTTTGATTTCTCTGGTTTAAAACGCAGAGTTGAAATTGGTTTTAAAAATGTTTTAATTAATTTTTAAAATATTTTATAAAACCGGTTTTAATAGGTGGCCGATCACACCTACCTAAAAAAGATTGGTGGCGACTCCATGTCTTTTTCAAGGTCGTTTTCAAAACCTTCATTTTTTAGAGGAATTAAGTCGACTTTTCCTCGATTTTTTTTAATGTCACGCTTAACGAATAATAAAGTCTTGCGATGAGACTCGTTATTTTTTAGGTTGCGACAATCATTACAAGCATTCCATAACGCCCATAGAATCATAATGAAAAATCCAAAACTTCATCCTTCATCTGCTTTGCTGCTTCCTCTAACCAGTCCACACCTGTCTCAAATGAATCATCTATAATATTATTTGGAAAATCACAAAGCTTTAGTACCTCTGTTGAGAAGTTGCATTCCTTCAAAGCATGAATATCGGTTTCTCTCTCGACTCCATATCTTGCACAGCTCGCAACCACCCCATCAATTCTGGACGCTATTGTCTTAACGTGGATCCTAACGTGGGACTCGATCGAATGACGTTTAAAAGAAAGTGTAGGGAGGAAAAGAAAAATTGTTCCTCGAAATTAAAATATGAGGGTTTAAAAACAACATTGAAAAAGAAAATGGAGTTGTCATCGATCTTTTTTGGTTAGGTGTGACCGGTCACCTATTAAAATCGATTTTTATAAAACATTTTAAGAGTAATTAAAACATTTTAAGAAAAACCAATTTTGAGGTCTGCGCTTTAAAAACCAGAGAAAAAAAAGCGGGTTCGGGAGTCGGTTACGTCACGAGGAAGGATTAGCACGCCCACAACGCCTGTATAAGACGATACTTTATTGATCACGTGTTATCATGAAGTCTCGATTAAAGTCGATTTTAGCTTCGATATTTTAAAAATAATTCCCTCTTAAAAACAATCATATTCTTTGAGAATGATCTATAATTTATTAACATAAAATTTTCTATATTTCCCGACAGGCTCGGCAAAACATATAAATTTTCTTTTATTTTGAATTCTCTGAATCACCCTCATTGTTAATGATAATTGATGATATCCTCCTTGGCAGACCCTGTAGACACCTAATTTTGTCCGAACCACTAAAACAGGTATGTTTTCTTCCTAAATTGATGTTTCAGAATGTAAAAAGATTTTTTTGATCCTGCAGGTGGTACTCCGAGACTTAGTCTAAGAAGGCGAGCATAAAAAGTCAAACTTGAGAAAGTCAACCCCGAAAAGTCAACTTCGAAATGTCAACTACTAAAAAAGTCAACCCACTTTCAAAATCAAGATTTGAAGATCAATTGAAAAATGGTGAAAGAATTTTGATAATCCGAGGACTACATTGAAAGATATACAGTTCGAAAGTTGGGTTACGGAGATTCAATAGAAAGAAAACCCTAATTCGGGAAATTTGGGGAAAAGTGCTTAAACGATCAAATTGGATGAAATTGAAGGTTCCAAATGAAACATAAGCACTGAATAAGGGTAATGGAGAAGCCACTTGAAAGAAAAACTGAAAGAAAAGTCAATCCGGAAGAAAACAGAGAATTAGAGTTTTTGATGGATTTAGGTGAAATTGGAAAGAATTACAGAAATGGCCCGATTCGGTAAGAATAAAGCCCATAATGGATGAGGAGTGATTAAAAAAGGATAGCCCAAGGCTCAGTTTGAAGAAAATCTGAAAATTGGACTTGTTTTGAGCAAAACCGAGTTTCGGAGGCAAAAAGGCAAAATTGGAAAATTTGGGAAAAAATAGCAAATTAACTCCAAAAATTCTGAAAAAAGTGCAGATCTCATTCTTAAATAATTTCGAAGAGATTGGCGAAAGAAAATCTTGATTCGGAGTTCGTTTGCAAAATGGCCAAATCCCTAGTCCCCTATGTAGAAACTCAAGAAGATAAATCCCGATAAAATAGTAAATGAACTCCAAAAATTTTGAAAATTTGCAAATCTCATTTTTAAATTATTTTGAAGATATTGGCGAAATAAAATCCAAATTTGGAGTTCGTTTTCAAAATGGCCAAATCCCGAGCTCCCTATGCAGTAATTGAAGCAGTTAAATCCCGAAAAAATAACAAATGAGTTCCAAAAATTATGAAAACTTCCAGATCATACTTTTAAATTATTTGGAAGATATTGGTGAAGACAATTTGGATTTGGAGCTCGTTTAAGAAATGGTAAAGTTTGGGAGCATAAAAGGGCAATTTTGGAAGAAAAATCCAAATAATAGCAAATGGGCTCGAAAATTTTTGAAAACCTCTAGAATTTAATTTTTTATTATTTTGGAAGTATTGAAAAAAAAAATTGAATTTGGAGTCTGTTTGCTATTTATTTATGTTCGGGGGTAAAAAGGTTATTTTACCTAAGAAACCGAAAAGGGCTTTTCTTGCCTTTTAAAAAAATGAAGATTGGGCTGGAAGAAGAGGGGTCAGCTGGCCAAGGCCCAAGGATGGGTAGATATTTTTTTTTTTAATCAAAAGGCCAACAATAAAGAGGAAGGTAGTTATTTTTTTTTTATCAAGCATTTGCAAATAGGCCACATGGACCAATGTATGAAGAGGGAGAGTGTCAACATAATGGCTTAAGATTCTTGAACAGCCGTAATTGTGGATAGTTGATGGCCTAATCTAAGGGTGATAATTTCATATTTTAAACATCTTGGATCAATAGCCTTTGGATTGGTTGAATGAAAAATGACAACATCCTAGCATTGGGGGGCATTCAGCCACTACAAGAGGGTCTCTCTCCCTTTTCATTTTCAGCTATTCGCTCTCTATTCTCTCTTGGTTTTTGCTGATTTTTCTCTCCATTGTTGAAAGGCAAAAAGAGAAGTTTAGAAAAGAAAAGAAAGTTAGAAGAGAAAAAGCTTAAAGGTAGCTTCTAGAGGTTGCTTTAAGCACCATACTCTTGCACTTTCTTTGATTTTTCATTCTTGATTTGCTATTTTCTTTTAATATTTGTTGAGTTTCTTTTGATTTTCCTTTTTAAATAAGTGTTTTTAATATTATTCTTTAAGTTCTTTCTTGATTCTTTCTTGTAAAAAGCTTTTGAAATTTTTTTTCCTTCTTATTTTTGGGTTGGCCAAATGGCCTAGTATTTTTGAGAGTTGCTGTTTTGCATTTTTATTTCATGTTATTCTTGATGTTTAACAAGTTTTAATGCTTTAAATCTTCTTCTAATACATAAACATGAAGCTTGTTTTAATTTGGTTGCTTGCTTGTTTTAATTTGGTTGCTTGCTTATTTCCATTTTTGAGTCTATTATCATGTTTATTTTACTTATCTTGCATTTTTGATTTTCTGTTTTCAAAATGTTTAAGTTTGTTTATGTTTACATTTTGTAATCCATGTGTTTGTAGAAATGCCTATTTATTTTCATGCCTTTACTTTATTTCTGCATGATTTGAGTGTTATTCTTTACCTATGCATGTTAGTATATCATGTGTTTGTGGAAATGCCATGTTCATTTTGAAGCATGAGGCTATTCGGCCACCCCTCTATTTTATGCTTTGCATGTACATTTTCATCATGCTAGTTGATAGGTTTGCATTTTCATGATATTTGGTTGAGTATTTTGTTTAAGCATGCCATATGTTTGTGTTATTGCCATGCATTGTTTTTAGGTTTAGGATAGGTTTGTTTTGCCCTGTATATTCATGCATTTTAGACCTAGGTTGCATTACATGCCATGCAAGTTCATTTAGGTCTAGGTCATTTTATTTGTGCCATGTATTTTTCATGTCATTTGGGTTTTAAATCATGCATTTCATGCATCATATTTGTTGTATTTTCATGCATTTCATGTCCTTGCCACTTGACTTATGACTTAGGCCAATCAATGGTTCAAAATCATGCTCACTTTAGCATACTTGTAGAAAATTAAAGAGTTGTCAAATTGATTACTCTACCTTTGTGATTTTTTTTACTTAGCCAATTTTTTGCCTAACTTTTCAAAAGCTTTAGCTATTGTTTGTGAGTCTTTTAGAGAGTCTCTAATATTTTTACTTTGATTTTTAAATGATTTTATCAAAGGCAAAAGAATGTGTTTTGGCAAAATAGTTTTTTTCACCTAGTACTCGTACTTTTTCGATTTTTCTGGGCAGTCATCTTTAATAATAAAATTAAGCTGATTTTTTTTGTGTGTATTTTTACATATCCTGAGTCTCCAGTTTTTTTTTTTTTTTTAGATTTGTTTAAATTTTGGAAAATAGGGAAAAAATCGTGCTTTAAAACTGAACAGTGGAGGCAGAATTGAATTTGAAGGAAAATCATTTTTCTGTTTTGGTTAAGTTACTTAGAAGGGGCTGATTAGGAAGTTTAGCTACTGACTTAGGGTAGTTTCTAAGCCTTTTTAAACTCTAAAATAGATTTTTTAAATCTCGAGTTAAGGGTGGTCAAATCCGGGATTTTAAACTTAGAAAATTAGAGCCATTTAAAAGGGGTTTAGCTAGGTTTTTATTTTTAATCTAAGCTTTTCAAAATTATTTTAAACGATCACAAAATATTTTGGTTTTAGAATATTTAATTTGATATATTTTCCTAAGGTAGCCGAATATCTTTTTAGATATACGGATTTCCTTAATTAAAGGAAAAAATACATTCTCATGCATTGCATTTCCATATTCATGCATATTATATAATATGTAATTTTTGCTCATGCATTATTATTTTTATTTTTATTTCCATGCATATTATATGATAGCATTATTTTATGTTTCATGTCATTTAGATTATATGCCATATCATTTATATTTACCATGTCATTTAAATTATTTCATTTCATATAGAATATATTATGTTACCTAGGTTATTTCATTTCATGTAGAATATATTATGTTACCTAGATCATTTCATTTCATTTAGAATATATTATGTCACTTAGGATATTTTATTTCATTTAGAATATATCATATAACTTAGGATATTTCATTTCATTTAGAATGTGCTAAGACATTTAAATTATGTCATACCATTTAGGTTGCATTATATTATTTAGACTTTGCTATGTCATTTTATTTATGTCATACATATTCATATTCATATTTTTAAAAATATTTTGAAAAAGGTAATAATTTTCAATAAAATAAAGAAATTCCCGAGTTAAAATAATTCATGAGTTCTCTACCGGGTTTGCTAGGGAGGATATCATCAATTATCATTAATAACGGAATATCTTCTTTAAAATAAGAATGATTCGGAAAGTTTTCCAAACTAATAAAAATTTCTATATTTTGCCACGTTTGTTGGGAAATATAGGAAAATTTTGAATTTATAAGTTCCGGATCATTTTCAATTAAAAATGAAATTATTTTTCTTCAAATTGGGAATTAACTAGAAATACTATATTTAAAACCGACTTTTTACCGAGACTTGAGATAACACATGATTAATAAGGTACCGTTTTATACGAGTGTTGTGGAGGTGCTAATCCTTCCCCACACGTAATCGAGTCCCGAACCCACTTCTTTGATTTCTCTGGTTTAAAACGCAGACTTGAAATTGGTTTTAAAAATGTTTCAATAAATTTTAAAATATTTTATAAAACTGGTTTTAGTTGGTGGCCAATCACACCTAGCTAAAAAAGATTGGTGGCGACTCCATGTCTTTTTCAAGGTTATTTTCAAAACCTTCATTTTTCAAGAGGAATTAAGTCGATTTTTTCTTGATTTTTTTTAATGTCACGCTTAACGAATAATAACGTCTTGCGATGAGACTTGTTATTTTTTAGGTTGCGACAGCTTGACGACTCCACTGGGAAATATAGAGAGTCAAGCCTAGCATTAGTCGTGTGTTATCAAAGTCTCGATTTTGTTGGTTTAATTGGTATTTAATTTTAATTCCCACAATTTTTTTTTTTTAAAATAAGGATAATTTCAAAAATAATAAAATGTTTTTAAATATGTCCATATTCATGTGCATACATATTATAATTGTTCTCTAGTTATTTTGGTGCATATATTCATTTATTGATTAATTGATGACTTATGATTGTTTTATCTTGTTAGGGCATTTAGAATAAGGGATATAGAATAAGTAGTGAAAGGTTTGTTATTTCTCCTCACACACTACACTACACATGCATTTGCATATCATGAATCCTATACCGGGTTCCATCCTTTTAGGTTGGAGCAAAGTAACTAAGCCTTTGTGATTAACAATCCGCATGGGCTAGTGAAACACTTTCGGAGTACTAAATTACCTATGCCTTCGTGATTAACAATCCGCATGGGCTAGGGAAATAAACTCTAACGAATTGAACCCGCTTTTATCGGGGTGCCTTACTAGCCTTCACCGGCGACAGTCAGGAACAATTCGGGGCTTTTAGAACTAATTCACCTTCATATAGTAAATCTAGGCGAAGCTATGCCGAATTTCCAATTAGATATCTCGAAGTTAAGAACACATGGAGGAATATTTCCAATCCTTTTACCTTCTATTATATTTTTCGAATACGTTTATTTTTTAAAATCGGACAATGATGAATGTACATCAGAATACCCGTAGTAAGTGTTGGTATTTCGTCCCAGGGGTGTTATAATGCCGAAATTTTGTTTGCATCCTCAGGGATAATTATTGTTTTGAATTATATGTTTTTTGTATTATTCGAATTTATTCCCGTTACTAATTCATTTTCTTTTTGTTGTTGTTTATTTTTTTTTCTTTTTGCATTCTTGTCATCATTTTTTGCACATGGAAGGTTATTGGTCTGAGGATAATATTCAATCAAAAGGGCTTCCATGGAGGGTCAAAATGTCTCAGTGGTCGAGAAGCATGTAGAGGTTAGGAAACAGTCCGAGAAAGGTCAGCATGATGATGGGGATTGTTTGAAAATGAGATATGTGTCAGTATTTCCAGCCAAGGTTGATCTTACTATTAGGCAAAATGATCTCCGGGAATTGATGGATATATGGAATCAATGGAACATACCAGAAAAAGATGCCTTCACTCAGACTTATGGGGACATAGCACTGTTAGTTCAGGTTAAGGTCAGTGGTCAGGTGATCCGGGCTGTGGTGCAATTCTGGAATCCCGCTTATCGGTGTTTTACCTTCAACCGAGAGGATATGACTCCAACCATATAGGAATATTCGACCTTGTTGCATATTGAGAACGTTATTCCCGACCGTAATTATTGGAAGGATACAAAGATGTCGGGTTTCAAGAAAAAAGTGTCTAAAATTCTGGGAGTGGAAAGAAATTGGGTTGAAAGCCATGTTGTCCGAAAAAGGGTAAGCTACTGTATATCATGGGATATTTTACGGACCTTAAGCCATAGCCATCAAGTAAGGAGACAGTTAGGAATATTTTTTCTTTCACTATCTATGGTTTAGTTATATTCCCAAAGACATTAGGGTATGTGGATGTAGCGATATTTGATGTTTTTGAGAGGCTTGAGCAGAGGATAAACCCAGCCCCGACAATTATAACAGAAACAATCTGATCCCTGAATTTCTGTAAACAGGAAGAAAAAAGGCGTTTTATAGGTTGTATACAGCTTCTTTACATATGGGTTCAGAGCTATTTTTGTAAACAGGAGAATTTCCCTCTTCGCTCGTATTGGAAGTCTTTTGCACCAATTGGTGAATTTCTTAAGAGAGATTGGATTGAAAATAGGACTGAGGAACAATGGATCAACATATTCCAGAATATCAGGGCTAAGGTGATAATTTGGAGAGCTTCGTGGATAACTCCTATGCCGATATTGTACAAGTGCGGAGATAAAGCTTCTGTTCCATTATTGGGAGTATGGCGAGGAGTGAGCTATGCACCACTGCTGGTACTAAGACAATCGAAATCCCGTCAGTTTACTCCTATGTCTCATGACCTTAGTAATTTGGAATTTGCTTATGGAGAAGATGGATACTCGAGAAAGGTACGTGAGATTGTAGTAGTATGGAAGGAAACTCATCGAGTGGAGGTAGCTAGATATGCTGACATCGTCACACCTGATTACCTGATATGGAGGGAATTGAGGGTTAATGATAGGTTGTTGACATCAGATGGGGAAGAAGTTCAGCTCTTGAGTTCGCCACCTAAGGAAGCGCCATCGGAGTTAGAAATTGCAAGGGCAGAATTCGAAAAATAAAAGGCCCAAATGAGCAAGGAAATTGCCCGGTTGCAAGAAGAGCTTATGGATATGAAAAATAAGGAATCAGCTCGAGAAAGAGAAAAGAAAAAGATCAAGAGAGAAAGGGACACTGCTAAAAGCGATCTTCAAGAATTACACTTGGAGAACAAGAGGTACCGCTTCGAGCTCAGATTTGAGGGGACCCTCAAGACTTTCGGGGATTGGGAGCAAGAGGTCAAAAACCTCAATAAGGAGAAGAACTATTGGATAGAGAGAGCAAAGCATGAGGAAGCCCGAGCCAATCAACTGGAGAAACAAGCTAAGGAAAGCTTACACGACGATGCTTCTACTGACATGTCAAAGGGCCGTGAACAAGTAGGGGTCAGATTGAAGAGCAAGGCAATCAAAAGAAGACAGTGAAAAAGGTCCAAGATCTGAGGGAGTTACTATAGGACCGGTGTTTTGTAATAGCATTTTTAAATTAGGATAGATAGATCATCAGATTGTCTTAAGCAGTGATCTTTTGTTCTTTGATGTATTTAGTTCCAGGAAATCAATGAAAGACTGTTTCGTTAGAATTATCCCGGGGCCAATACTTTTAAATGCATTCATCATTCACTTGTTCTTTCCTTTATATATTTTGTTTTTTCATTCATTCATTTATATTTATAATCATTCATTCATTTATTCTTTATAAATTGTTCATACGCTTAGTCATTTATTTATTTTTCCATTCATTTAGTCTTTATAATTAGTCATTCATGTTCATATACTTAGTCATTTACTTACTTGTTCATTCATTAACATTTCGTCATTTACTCATTCATTCATTTTTATAAAATAAAATAAAAAATGTGTCAATAATTTCTAATCCATGATTTTTAAAACTAAAGGTACAATTGGTCGCACTTAGAAAGAATTAGACTTTCGACACCCCTACAATACTCGATCTCAAGCAAGAGCTATGGAGAACGATCAGCTTGCTAGAATTGAAAGGATGGAAAGAATTAAAAAAGAACTGCAGGAACAGTTGGCTAAGTCTTAAGAGGAGTCACGGGAACAAATGACCAAACTCATGGAGATGATGAGTACCATGATGAGGCAGAAGTGGCTAGGAGAAAATTCAGTTACAGGATTGGGGGCAGTAAACCAAGAATACCGACCAGAGGTGGTACAGAAGAATGGCCGGACATCCCATCTTGTGGGAAATAAATTTTTGATTGGGGCAACATCCTATATTTACATCCAACCAACGGCCGAAGCACAGAATTTTGGTCCTAAAAGGGGTAATATTTGGGTTGATCCAATTGATGTGGACATTCCAGACTTTGAGGAATTGGCTGAAAAGGAAAGGGCAAAGATGACTGAGCTGAAGAGGGTTGAAATGGCAGAATCCTAAAAAAAATATCAGCTGCTGGAGGAAAGACTAAGAGCAGTTGAGAGAGCAGAGCTATTTGGTAGTCTGGATGCCAAAGAGATGAGTTTAGTGCACGGTTTGGTGATTCCTCCATAGTTCAAAGTACCAGACTTTGAAAAATATAACGGAACTACCAACCCATCAGACTTTGAAAAATATAACGGAACTACCAACCCATCAGCGCATCTGACCATGTATTGCCGAAAGATGACCAAACATGATGAAGTCGAAAAATTGCTCATCCAATATTTTCAAGATAGCTTGATAGGATCCGCAACTCGATGGTATAACCAGCTTACCCGTACTAAGATCCGTTCTTGGATGGATCTAGCTAAAGCTTTTATGGAACAATACAAGCATGCGATGAACATGGTGCCTGACCGTCTAACTCTCTAAAACATGGAAAAGAAAGCTACTGAAAGCTTTAAAGAATATTCTCAGAGATGGAGGGATCTGGCTACACAAGTGCAACCCCCTTTAACCAACAAGGAAACTACAGTGCTTTTCATCAATACCCTAAAAGCACCTTATTATGATAAATTGGCAGGGGGTGCCACCAAGGACTTTGCAGATATGATGATATCCGGGAAGATGATAGAGTCTGCCATTAAGAACGGGAAAATGGAAGGAGGTGAGTCTTCTACCCGAAGAGAGTTTTTCCTGTAAAGAAAAAAGAGGAGACACATGCAGTCAGTTTCAATCAATACCCCTATACACCTCCTACACCATACACACCTTCCAGGCCTTATACTCCTACTACATCGTATGCACCTCTGACACCTTACACACCTTACCTGGGGTATAATCCTTACTACCCCAATGTGAATCACCTTACCCAAAATCTATTCCCCTATACCAATATACCACAACAGCCATTTCCAACTGGTATATTCCCATAGATAACCCTTCCTCGAAACACTGTCCCAAATACTCAAGGTCCCGCGTGTAATGACTATCGTTCACCAAGGAACGATCAAAAACCCCAGTTTGATCGCATTCTTACCACCTATGGTGAGCTATACCCCAAATTACTACAAGGCCAACTTGTCGCGCCCGTATATCTTAAACCTTTGACCCTACCATACCCAAGATGGTACAATACAAATACCAACTGCGCATATCATGCAAGAATTCAGGGGCATTGATGGAAGATTGCATTGCCTTCAAAAAGAAAGTCCAAAGTTTAATCAATACCGGAGTTGTGAAGTTTGGGTAAAAGAATAGGCTAAATGTAGTAAGAAACCCATTGCCCGCATGCTGAGAATCGGGTAAATGCAATACGGACAGGGGAAATCAGAAGGGTAAAAAGGGATGCCAGGGAAGTCAAGACTCCGATGTTAACAGTATGGGTCGAGATGGTCAAGGCAGGAATGGTGGGGGATGTAGACAGTTTAAAAATGGTTGCAAAGAGGGTGCAGAATTGGTGCCCGTTCCGTAGATGTTCAGGTCATATCATACAGGACTACGAGGACTTTCTGGATGAAGTCTAAAAGATGATGGATGATGGAGAGGCCTAGTTTTATGAGGAGATAGAGGAAGAAGTAGAGGTTATTGAGAATGCAGCTGGCTATGGAATATGAAGACCTTTGATCATCTATTATGATGAACCAAAGAAGACTACTCCGATTATTGAGGAAATTGCGCCCAAGATAATCATAGATTTGCCTTCTTCTTTTTAATATAAGGAAAACAAAACTACACCATGGAAATATGACTACAGCATGGTTATACCCGGGTCTTCAAGTCAGCAACATATTACAGGTGTGGGCCACTTAACACGAAGTGGAAGGTGTTATGCCACTGAGGTTGTTGAACAGGGATTAACAAGAAAAGATGGAGGACTAGACAAAGGGAAGAAAGCAGTTGAACCTATCCATATTGAGATAGATTTTTCAAAAGAAGCAGAAAGGGGATCAGTCCCGGTAAATAGGATAAAAGAGCCGGTAAATGAGAAGGAGGCCTACGAGTTTTTAAAGTTCATAAAACATAGTGAGTATAGTGTGGTTGAGCAATTGCAGCATCAGCCAGCAAGAATCTCTATCTTATCTTTGCTATTAAACTCGGAGCCACACAGAAATGCCCAGTTGAGATTGTTGAATCAGGCATATGTGGCTAATAACATATCAGTAGAAAAGTTAGACAGGCTGGTGGGAAACATTGCGACAGACGACCATCTATATTTCAGTTATGATGAAATACCACCCAAATATATTGGGTCCACAAAGGCTCTTCACATAACAACCACCTGCAAGGGGCATATACTACCAAGGGTGCTTCTGGATAATGGTTCTTCATTAAATGTAATGCCTTTGGCAACCCTGTCTAAGTTGCCAGTTGATATGTCTTATATGTTATCGAGTTACACAGTAGTCAGGGCTTTCGATGGTACCAGGAGAGAGGTAATGGGAACTATTGAGGTTCCTCTAGAAATAGGCCCATGCACCCTCATCATGGATATTAATCTGTTCTATAATTGCTTGTTGGGAAGGCCGTGGGTACATTCAGCAGGGGCTGTACCCTCGTCTCTCCACCAAAAGTTGAAATTTGTGATAAAGAGCCATTTGGTCAATGTATCAGGAGAAAAAGACATAATAGCCTATGCATCTATCGAATCTCTTTATGTTGAACCCTATGAAGATGTCGTAGAATGTTCTTTTCGGTCTTTGAATTTCGTAAATGCTATTTTCGTCGCTGAAGGACCAAAAATTCCAAAGCCAAGGTTGTCCAAGAGCACAAGTCTGGGAGTAAGGACGACAGTGGGAAAGGGCTGTAGGGCTGGAAAAGGTCTTGGAAAATATCTTCAAGGGATGGCCCGAGCAATGGAAGCAGTGGAAAAAAAAGACCGATTTGGCTTAGGGTATCTTCCGAAGCCCCATGAGAGGAGGAAACAAGTTGAAAGGAACTAACAAAGGAGGATGGCCTGTCTCGCAGGTATGGATATTGAATGGGAACCCATGACTTTCCCACCAATCCTTCACAACTTTCGCTCTGTTGGTTTTCTATTCGGAGAAAAAAATTCAGAGGATGTACTCATAATGATCGAGCAAGCTTTTGAAAAATTCCATGGGAATAAAAGGGGACAGATTCAGGATATGGTGATTTGCATGACCGGGAAAGAAGGGATGAAAAAGGATAGTGCGAACTGGATGGTGCGACCTTGTCCACCAGGATATAGACAACCAATTGGAGTGCGACTGAGTTGCCAATAGTTTTTAAGTCTATTCCAACGTAATACTTTAAAAAACAATCTTAAATATCTTTACCTAGAGATATTAAGAGTTTTTTTTTTCTTTCTGTAATGGGCTTTTTGTTTAAACATTTTCATTCAATAAATAACAAGCACAATGCATTTTATTCATATTGATGTGTCCATGTTCTTTCATTTTTTCTATTTATTTTGTTTTTATTATATATATTTTCCTATATTGTTTCTTCTCCACCTATTTACAGGTGTACGGATGCGGAATATGAGGACCTTCTTGTCAATAATTCTGAAATTAATTTTGAAAGACCCATTTGCACGGGTGATTTTGAGGCTAACGAAGATACTGAGGATTATGGTCTACCTCCGGATCTATTAATGAAAATAGAACAAGAGGAGAAACAAGTACTTCCTCATAAGGAATTATTGGAAATGATAAATCTAGGAAATGGTGAAGAGATAAAGGAAGTCAAAATCGGGACTTCATTGTCATCATCAATAAAGGGTGAATTGATAGCCTTGATCCAATAATATGTGGTTGTATTTGCATGGTTTTACCAAGACATGCCAGGGTTGGATCCGGATATTGTGGTTCATAAGCTCCCTTTAAGGCCAGAATAGAAACCAATTCAGCAAAAGTTAAGAAAAATGAGGCCGCACATGTTGTTAAAGATAAAAGTAGAGGTGAAGAAGCAATTTGATGCTGGATTCTTAGAGGTAGAAAAATATCCAGAATGGGTGGCAAATATTGTTCCAGTTCCAAAGAAGGATGGAAAGGTGCGGATGTGCGTTGATTACCGAGATTTGAACAAGGCCAGCCCTAAAGATAATTTCCCTTTGCCCCATATTGATACTCTGGTGGATAATACAACAAAGAGTTCTTTATTTTCTTTCATGGACGGATTCTCAAGATACAATCAGATTAAGATGGCACCAGAAGATATGGAGAAAACCATATTTGTTACAATGTGGGGAACTTTTTGCTACAAGGTAATGCCATTTGGCTTGAAGAATGCTAGGGCAACATATCAGAGAGCCATGGTGACCTTGTTCCATGATATGATGCATAAGCGAATTGAGGTCTATGTTGATGATATGATCGCAAAGTCACAAGGAGAGAATGAGCATATTGCGAATCTTAAAAAGCTCTTCGAACGACTAAGGAAGTTTAGACTCAAGCTAAATCCGGTAAAATCCACTTTTGGAGTCACCTCGGGAAAATTGTTGGGTTTTGTCGTCAGCAAAAAAGGAATTGGGATTCACTCGGATAAAGTTAAGGCCATTCAGAATTTGCCACCACCTCGTACTCAAAAGGAAGTAAAAGGCTTTCTGGGGAGATTGAATTACATTGCTCGTTTATTTCTCAGTTAACTGACAAATGTGATTCAATATTTAAGTTACTTTGAAAACGTGATCTAGGAGAATGGGATGAAGGTTATCAGATTGCATTTGAAAAGGTTAAACATTATCTATCCAACCCACCAGTATTAATGCCACCTGTTCTGGATAAACTAATGATACTATATTTATCAGTATTTGAGAGATCCATGGATTGTGTTTTGGGGCAGCTTGATAAGACTGGAAAGAAAGAACAGGCAGTTTACTACCTTAGCAAGAAGTTCACAGATTATGAGTTGAAATATTCGTTGGTAGAAAAGATGTGATGTGCCTTAGCTTGGACTGCTCGAAGACTCAGACAGTCAATGTTGTACCACACAACGTGGTTGATTGCCAAGCTAGATCCAATCAAGTACATGTTGGAAGCACCTTCTTTATCAGGGAGAACAGCAAGATGGCAGGTTTTATTGTCAGAGTACGACATTGTATATGTAAGTCAAAAAGCTATCAAGGGCAGTACAGTGGCTGAATTCTTAGCCAGTCAGGCAGTGGAAGATTATGAGCCGTTGAACTTTGACTTCTCGGATGAAGATTTGATGTATGTTTCCCATGCAGATGAGATTCCCCTGAAAAAGAAAGTATGGAAAATGCACTTTGATGGCGCATCTACTGCCATGGGGCATCGAATCGGTGCAGTCCTCATATCCCAGAAGAATATTATTATCCTTACACTGCTAGATTGGATTTTGATTGTACAAACAATACTGCCGAGTTTGAAGCGTGTACTATGGGCCTTCGTGCTGCATTGGAAAAAAAGATCAAAGTATTGGAAGTTTTCGGAGACTCAACCCTAGTGATATACCAGCTACGGGGAGAATGGGAAACCCGAGTTACAAAGCTAATCCGATACCGAGAACTCATACTGAGTTTATTGGAGGAATTTGAAGAAGTGAATTTCAATTACTTCCCTTGAGAAGAAAACCGAATGGCAGATGCTCTGGCTACTTTGTCATCAATGTTTAAAGTGAATGAAGGGGCTGAAGTTGTGCCAATAAAAATGAGCATATATAAGTCTCTTGCCCACTGCCTGGGTATTGAAAAAGAAAAAGATGACTCTCTTGGTATAACGACATCTTACAGTACATCAAGAGTCAACAGTATCCAGAACAAGCAACAGAAAATGACAAGAGGACTCTGAGAAGGCTAGCAATGGGTTTTGTTCTAGACAGTGAGATTCTCTACAAGAAAGGAAAAGGAAAAGACCAAGTCTTATTGAGATGTGTCAGATTTGCCAAAGCTCGAAGAATTATAGAAGAGGTCCATGAAGGGATATGTGGCACTCATGCTAATGGTCACATGCTTGCTAAGCAGATTGGTTGATAATGGAAGGAGATTGTATCAGTTATTCTCGGAAGTGCCATAAATGCCAGATATATGCAGATAAGATTCACGTGTCGCCATCGCCATTGTATGTTATGACTGCACCATGGCCCTTTTCAATGTGGGGAATAGATATGATTGGACCTATTACCCCGAAAGCTTCAAATGGACATTGTTTGATCTTGGTGGCCATAGATTATTTCACAAAGTGGGTAAAAGTTGCTTCCTATGCGAATATAACAAAGTCGGTGGTATGCAGATTTGTTAAGAAAGAAATCATATACCGTTACGGATTGCTAGAAAGAATTATTTCGAATAATGCTCTCAATTTGAACAATAAGATGATGAGAGAAGTGTGTACTCAGTTCAAGATCACACATCATAATTCGGCACCTTACCATCCGAAGATGAATGGGGCAGTAGAAGCAGCTAACAAGAACATCAAGAAGATTGTTGAGAATATGACTAATGTGTACAAAGATTGGCACGAAATCTTGCCTTTTTCACTTCATGCATATCGTACCTCAGTTCGCACATCTACAGGGGCAAAACCATTTTCTTTGGTATACGGGATGGAAGAAGTGCTACCTATTGAGGTTGAGATTCCTTCACTTCGGGTTTTGATGGAGGTTGGCTTAGAAGAAGTAGAATGGGTTAGAGCTCGTTATGAATAGCTGAATCTCATCGAGGAGAAAAGATTGAAAGCAATTTGTCACAGGCAGTTCTATCAGAAAAGGATGATTCGAGCCCATAATAAGAAAGTTCGTCCTAGGCAGTTCCTAGAAGAAGAGTTGGTACTAGGAAAATTCTCCCTATAGCGAAGGACCCGAGAGGAAAATAGGCTCCGAATTGGGAAGGACCCTATGTGGTAAAAAGAGCTTTTTCTAGAGGAGCATTGATTTTAACTAGAGTGGACGGGAAGGATTTCAAAAATCCCATGAATGCTGATGAACTAAATAAGTATTATGCTTAAAAAAAATGTGATGCTGTGCACATGGAAATTCGAATGATTCCAAGTGCAAAAATGGAAATTCTATATATCTATCTCCCCTGTGGATTGCTTTTTAATGAGAATATTCATGCTTGATATGATGAATGGCTATCTTCATATTCCTTTCACTAAGAAGAAATTATCCTTAGCCATGCCTTTGAGCCTTAGGAATTATTTATTTCTTTTAACCTTGATCAAGGATCACCCTCTATACTGGAGGGCAAATGCGAGGAAAAATAATAAAAAATTATGGCAAAAAGAAAGCCATCGGAAAATGTGGCAAATGAAAGCCAACAAAGAGCAAAAAAAAAAAAAAAAAGAAAAGAAAAGAAAAGAAAAGAAAGTCCAAAAAAAAGGACAAATGTTTCAAGCATGAGTTCTCCTCTGGAAATGATCCTTGATCCAATCACCCTTAAATACATTTTGGCCTATTTTATCCTTTCTTTCTTTCTAAACCTGAACCTTGGCATACATTACGTGCTTTAAAAGCCCATTTTGATCAAGCATGGATATTTAATTTGAAAGGTTATTCTCAGAAGTCATCCCATCGTTTGAATTGATAATTTTACCTTAGAAGCGTTTAGAATTCTCAGATGCGTGGTAGAATATAAAAAAATGAAAAGAAAAAAGAATGTAAAAGGAGAGGTTTAAGCCGAAAATTCTTAAAGGGTGACTTAATACTGAATGGAGGACACTTGAGTTGAAAACCTGCAAAGGGCGGCTCAGGTACTGATTAAAAGTTCGAATAAATGCTCCGTGTAAAGGGGGAAAAATAGTTGAAAATCAGAGAAAAGGGGAACAACTAAGTCTGACATAATTACGGAAGACGAGAGGTTACCCAAATAAATTGCTTATTCAAGAAAAATTTCAGATTGTTTGAAAAAGGATGGGTCTAAGATATTCCGCATCTGGGGTATCTACAACCTATAACATTATATTTGTTTCTTATATCCATGATATTCATTTTTTTTTTTTAAAAAAAAATTGTTGCAATAAATTCTTGTTTTCCTTTTCATGACATTTTTGCTTCATTCATATTTTCTTTCATATATTTTTAAGATGCATTATAATTGTTATTAAATTGAATGACGATTAGTAATAAAAAATCTTTAAATAAAAGGATTTTAGAGTATTACTAAGGAATAGATTTAAATCTTGGGAAAGGTTTGGAAAGTTCACCAAGAATAGAAAATAGTGAACGTGTTGGAGACTTCATCACGAAGTCAAAAAATCTGTGAATTTCAGCAAAAGTAAAAAATTGAGACTGTTTGACAAGTTATCTTGAGTGAAGGATTCCTTAAGTGAGGCATCAATGAACAATTGAAGAATCTGTCATGAAGTCGGATAATCTGTGAACCTAAAAAAAACCATGGATTAGAAATCATGACACAATCATTTGATTGCATTCATTCTTAGGAAACATACAAGCATTTGCAAAGCATGTCATTCTCATCATTGCATTTAGCTAACATTGCAGAAATCAGGAAGACTTGGACTTCCCCAAAGTAAACTTGTTCTGCTTTTCAAATGAGTCGAGCCCCGAGATAATAGTCGGGGTACGTTCCTTTTCCAAATCGAATTCATTTTGCTTCTCAAATGAGTCGAGCCCCGAGACCGCAGTCGAGGTATGTTCCTTTCATTTTGAAGTTAAATTTATTTTTTTCCAAATGAACCAAACCCAGAATCATTCTTAGTATTTCATTTTATTTTAAATCAAATTCATTCTGTTTTATCAAATGATTCGAGCCTTGAGACCACCGTCGAGGTATTTTCTTTTGTTTTAAATTGAATTCATTATGTTTTATCAAATGAGTCGAGCCTTGAGACCACCGTCGAGGTATTTCCTTTTGTTTTAAATCGAATTCATTCTGTTTTATCAAATGAGTCGAGCCTTGAGTCCACAGTCGAGGTATTTCCTTTTGTTTTAAATCGAATTCATTCTGTTTTCTCAACTGAGTCGAGCCTTGAGACCACTGTCAAGGTATTTCCTTTTGTTTTAAATCGAATTCATTCTGTTTTATCAAATGAGTCGAGCATTGAGACCACCGTCGAGGTATTTCCTTGTGTTTTAAATCGAATTCATTCTATTTATCAAATAAGTCGAGCTTTGAGGCCATCGTCAAGGTATTTTCAAATCACGGGTAAGGCCTCCAGGCACCATTATTAAGACCTTTGGGCATCATTGTTAAAATCGCATACATCGCATTTTTTCAAACCATTGTTCAGACCTTCGGGCACCATTTTTAAGACATCCAGGCATAAGTTTCCAGAGTTTTTACATTTGATTCAACAAGTCTTTGATGGTGATAGCCAAAGCCTCTGGTGGAGATGTCCAAAGTTTTACATTTGCTTGAACAAGTCTTTGATGGTGATAGCCAAAGCCTCTGGTGGAGATATCCAGAGTTTTACATTTGCTTGAGTAAGTCTTTGGTGGTGATAGCCGAAGATTCTGGAGGAGATACCTAGAATTTTTAAACACAGCTTAGCACAAGACTAGTTAAGCCCTCGAGACTATCGTCGAGGTCTTTTATTTTCTTTCAAATCGAACTCGTTTCCTTAAGACGGGTCGAGCCTTGATCAGTCAGGGAATTCAATTTAAGGATAATATCTTCTATTTATAGCTTTTTTTTTCAAGAAAAGAAAATGAAAAAAAGAAACCCCTTTCTCTTCACATTGGATTTCACTAACCGAACAAAATTAGTATTTGTTTATCTTTGCCTGATTCCTGATTCTCAGCAATGGCCAAAGAGGGGCAACTATAGACACCTAATTTTGTCCGGACCACTATTACATGTATGTTTTCTTCCTAAATTGATGTTTCAAAATGTAAAAATACTTTTTTCACCCTGTAGGTGGTACTCCGAGACTTAGCCTAAGAAGGCGAGCATAAAAAGTCAAACTTAAAAAGTCAACCCTGAACAGTCAACCCCAAAAAGTCAACTACTAAAAAAGTCAACCCACTTTGAAAATCAAAATTTGAAGTTCAATTGAAAAAATGGAGAAATAATTTTGATAATTCGAGGTCTATATTGAAAGATATGGAGTTCGAAAGTTGGGTTACAGAGATTCAATAGAAAGGAAACCATAGTTCGGGAAATTTGGGGAAAAATGCTTAAACGATCAAATTGGTTGAAATTGAAGGTTCTAAATGAACGATAAGCACTGACTACGGGTAATGGAGAAGCCACTTGAAAGAAAAACTGAAAGAAAAGTCAATCTGGAAGAAAACCGAGAATTAGGGTTTTTGGTGGATTTCAGTGAAATTGGGAAGAATTACAGAAATAGCCCGATTTGGTAAGAATAAAGCTCCTAATGGATGAGGAGTGATTAAAAAAGGATAGCCCAAGGTTTAGTTTGAAGAAAATCTAAAAATCGGACTTGTTTTGAGCAAAATCGGGTCTTAGAGGCGAAAGGGCAAAATTGGAAAATTTGGGAAAAATAGCAAATGAACTCCAAAAATTCTAAAAAATTGCAGATTTCATTCTTAAATCATTTTGAAGAGATTGGCGAAAGAAAATCTTGATTCGGAGTTTATTTGCAAAATGGCCAAATCTCGGGTCCCTTATGTAGAAATTCAAGAAGATAAATCCCGAAAAAATAGTAAATGAACTCCAAAAATTCTAAAAATTTGCAAATCTCATTTTTAAATTATTTGGAAGATATTGGCAAAATAAAATCCGGATTTGAACTTTGTTTGCAAAATAGCCAAATCTCGAGCCCCCTATGTAGTAATTCAAGCAGATAAATCCCGAAAAAAAATACCAAATGAGTTCCAAAAATTATGAAAACTTTCAGATCATACTTTTAATTTATTTTAAAGAGATTGGTGAAGAAAAATCTGTATTTGGAGCTCCTTTAAAAAATGGTAAAGTTTGGGAGCATAAAAGGGCAATTTTGGAAGAAAAAATCCAAATAAATAGAAAATGGGATCGAATTTTTTTGAAAACCTACAGAATTCAATTTTTTGCTATTTTGGAGGTATTGTAAAAAGAAAATTTTAATTCGGAGTCCGTTTGCTATTTATTTATGTTCGGGGGCCAAAAAGATCATTTTACCCAAGAAACCGAGAAGGGCTTTTCTTGCCTGTTAAAAAAATGAAGATTGGGCTAGAAGTAGAAGGGTCAGCCGGACAAGGCCCAAGGATGGGTAGATATTTTTTGATTTTTAATCAAAAGGCCAACAATAAAGAGGAAGGTAGTAATTTTTTTGATTAAGCCTTTGCAAATAAGCCACATGGACCAATGCATGAAGGGAGAGAGTGTAATGGCTTAAGGTTCTTGAACAACCGTAATTATGGATAGCTGTGGCTTAATCTATGGGTGATAATTTCATATTTTAAACATCTTGGATCAATAGCCGTTGGATGAAAATTGGTTGAATGAAAAATGACAACATCCTAGCATTGGGGGGCATTCAGCCACTATAAGGGGGTCTCTCTCCCTTTTCATTTTCAGCTATTCACTCTCTATTCTCTCTTGGTTTTTGCTGATTTTTCTCTCCATTGTTGAAAGGCAAAAAGAAAATTTTAGAAAATAAAAGAAAGTTAGAAGAGAAAAAGCTTGAAAGATAGCTTCTAGAGGTTGCTTTAAGCACCATACTCTTGCACTTTCTTTGATTTTCCAATTCTTGATTTGCTGTTTTCATTTAATATTTGGTGAGTTTCTTTTGATTTTCCTTTTTAAATAAGTGTTTTTAATATTCTTCTTTAAGTTCTTTCTTGATTCTTTTTTGTAAAAAGCTTTTGAATTTTTTTTCCTTCTTATTTTTGGTTTGGCTGAATGGCCTAGTATTTTTGAGAGTTGTTGTTTTGCTTTTTTATTTCATGTTATTCTTGATGTTTAACAAGTTTTAATGCTTTAAATCTTCTGCTAATACATAAACATGAAGCTTGTTTTAATTTGGTTGCTTGCTTATTTCATTTTTGAGTCTATTATCATGTTTATTTTACTTATCTTGCATTTTTGATTTTCTGTTTTCAAAATGTTTAAGTTTGTTTATGTTTTACATTTTGTAATCCATGTGTTTGTAAAAATGCTTATTTATTTTCACGCCTTTACTTTATGTTTGCATGATTTGAGTGTTATTCTTTAGCTATGCATGTTAGTATATCATGTGTTTGTGGAAATGCCATGTTCATTTTGAGGCATGAGGCCATTCGGCCACCCTTCGATTTCATGCTTTGCATGTACATTTTCATCATGCTAGTTGATAGGTTTGCATTTTCATGATATTTGGTTGAGTATTTTGTTTAAGCATGCCATATGTTTGTGTTATTGCCAAGCAATTTTTTTTAGGTTTAGGATTGGTTTGCTTTGCCATGCATATTCATGCATTTTAGACCTAGGTTGCATTAAATGCCATGCAAGTTCATTTAGGTCTAGGTCATTTTATTGATGCCATGCATTTTTCATGTCATTCAGGTTTTAAATCATGCATTTCATGCATCATATTTGTTGTATTTTTCATGCATTTCATGTCCTTTCCACTTGACTTATGACTTAGGCCAATCAATGGTTCAAAGTCATGCTCACTTGAGCATACTTGTGGAAAATTAAAGAGTTGTCAAATTGATTATTCTACCTTTGTGATTTTTTTACTTAGCCAATTTTTTGCCTAACTTTTCAAAAGTGTTAGCTACTTTTTACGAGTCTTTTAGAGAGTCTCTAATATTTTTACTTTGATTTTTAAATGATTTTAGCAAAGGCAAATGAATGTGTTTTGGCAAAACAATTTTTTCACCCAGTACTTGTACTTTCCCAATTTTTCTGGGCAGTCATCTTTAATCAGAAAATTAAGCCGATTTTTTCATATGTAGTTTTATGTGTCTTGAGTCTCTAGTATTTTTTTATAAGTTTTTTGAATTTTTAAAAATAGGGTAAAAAATCATGCTTCAAAACTGGACAGTAGAGGCAAAATTGAATTTGAAGGAAAATCATTTTTTTGTTTTAGTTAAGTTACTTAGAGGGGGCTGATTAGGAAGTTTAGCTACTGACTTAGGGTAGTTTCTAAGCCTTTTTAAACTCTAAAAATGATTTTTTAAATCTTGGGTTAAAGGTGGTCAAGTCCAGAATTTTAAACTTAGAAAATTAGAGCCATTTAAAAGGGGTTTAGCTAGGTTTTTATTTTTAATCTAAGCTTTTCAAAATTGTTTTCAAACAATCACAAAATATTTTGGCTTTAGAATATTTCATTTGATATATTTTGCTAAGGTAGGTGGATATTTTTTTAGATATACGGATTTACTTAATTATAGAAAAAAATACATTCTCATGCATTGCATTTTTCATGTTCATGCATATTATATAATATGTAATTTTTGCTATGTTTAATTTTCATGATGGTGTTATTATCTTTGATTTAAATTTTTGATATTATATTATTTGTTATATGGTTTTGAATATTTCATGATATCCTATGCTTTTTTATTTAGTTATTTTTGTCATATTATTTAGCGTATACTATGTTCATGCATTATTATTATTATTATTTTTATTTCCATGCATATTATTTATGATAGCATTATTATATGTTTCATGTCATTTAGATTAGATGCCATATCATTTATATTTGCCATGTCATTTAAATTATTTCATTTCATATAGAATATATTATGTTACCTAGGTCATTTAATTTCATGTAGAATATATTATGTTACCTAGGTCATTTCATTTCATTTAGAATATATTATGTCACTTAGGATATTTTATTTCATTTAGAATATATCATATAACTTAGGATATTTCATTTCATTTAGAATATGCTAAGACATTTAAATTATGTCATACCATTTAGGTTGCATTATATTATTTAAACGTAGCTATGTCATTTTATTTATGTCATACATGTTCATATTTTTTAAAATGTTTTGAAAAAGGTAATGATTTTCAATAAAATAAAGATATTCCCGAGTTAAAATAATTCATGAGTTCTCTGTCGAGTTTGCTGGGGAGGAAATCATCAATTATTATTAATAACGGAATATCTTCTTTAAAATAAGAATGATTCGGAAAGTTTTCCAAACTGATAAAAATTTATGTATTTTGCCACGTTTGTTAGGGAATATAGGAAAATTTTGAATTTATAAATTCCGAATCATTTTCAGTTAAAAATGGAATTATTTTTCTTTAAATTGGGAATTAACTTGAAATACTAAATTTAAAACCGACTTTTTACCGAGACTTGAGATAACACGTGATTAATAAGGTACCGTTTTATACGGGTGTTGTGGGGGTGATAATCCTTCCCACGTATCCGAGTCCCGAACCCGCTTCTTTGATTTCTCTGGTTTAAAATGCAGACTTGAAATTGGTTTTAAAAATGTTTTAGTTAATTTTAAAATATTTTATAAAACCGGTTTTAATAGGTGGCCGATCATACCTAGCTAAAAACGATTGGTGGCTACTCCATGTCTTTTTCAAGGTCATTTTCAAAACCTTCATTTTTCAAGAGGAATTAAGTCGACTTTTCCTTGGTTTTTTTTAATGTCACGCTTAACGAATAATAAAGTCTTGTGATGAGACTTGTTATTTTTTAGGTTGCGATAGACCCAACAGAGAACTCATGAATTATTTTAACTCTAGAACAACCTAATTTTATTAAAAACCATTATTATTTCCCACACATTTAAATTCATTTAAAAATAATCATGGATATGCAAATTATTACTACGATATAAATATAAATTAAACAACATAGGCAATTATCATGACATGGTGAACATTTTAATATGACATGGCAAAAGAATTTATTACATGGCAAAAGAATTCATGACAAGGCATACATGAGATGACAAAACCTTATTATAACATGGCAAAGAATTCATGGCATGGCAAATCCTATTATATCATGGCAAAAGATTCATGACATGGCATGCATGACATGGCAAATCTTATTATAACATGGCATGCATGACATGGCAAAAGAATTCATGACATGGCATAAAGAGATCATATGGGCATCAATCATAAAATGACATCATCATTTAATATTCACATCCAACAACACATCATGATCAAAATAGCAATATGAATATCAAATCAAAAAAATGACATCATCATGGAATATTCATGAACATAGAATTATCATGATCAAGATGGCAAATGTAGACGTCAATTATTAAAGGACCTCATAATGGAATATGTATGAACATAGAATAGGCACACATCATTATTTTAAAATTGTTTTTCATGAGTTTTCTTTTTGCGTGAAATTATATAAATGGCATGCGTCAGGACATTTTACCAAACTCCCCGGCAGACCCGACAAAGCATTGGAAAAATATCTTTTCTCATGACATATAAACCCGTCAAAGATTAAGAACTAATTCTCGCCAAATGTCCAGGAAATCGAAAAAGTACGTTTTTATGCCAAATTAAGTAAAAACATTTTTTCGAAATATGCTATGCGTGAAAACGGATGTGTTTCTCTCTCGAAGAGAGGGCATCAGAGTACCTAAAGAGATATCCTAATATGAAAGAAACTTAAGTTGAACTTTAAAATTGAAGGATTTTTGGCACGGATTTTGGCTCGGATTAAGGGGTATTCAAATGCCCTTGATTGGCACCCTAACACCTCTAAGTGAGCCTCAAATGAAAACACCTTGAAAACCAAAATAAGCTAAAAAAAGATGCAATTTTTGAAATGGAAGCCCACATGGCCGAATGGCCTAATGTAAAAATCTTAGTTTTTGCTTGGTTTTGAAAGCTCGGATTAACTACCCATGACCCGATTTGTTTAAAATCAATTTTTAAACTTTAAAAGACCATGAAAACAAGCCCAAAACAATAGCTACAAGTTTCGGCCAGCCCCCTTTTTGTAAAAAAATGAGAACTTTGTTAGCTTTAAGACTTGTTTTTGACTCCAAAAACCGGTTTTATAAAGCTATTTTTTTTACCCTTATAAAAAATTCAAAAGAATATGGAAAAATCATTTTAGGTTCAGAAAATGATAAAATAAATTGAGGTAGAAATAGTTTTTTTATTTTGACAAAAAACGCATAGTGAAAATATTGCCCGAAATTAGCATATCCAACTTGCAAAACATTGTTTTTTCAACTAGTTTGAAAAATAGGTTTGGGCTATGGATCATTGGTTGATCCTAACCAAAACCATACTATAAATGGTTTGAGAACATGATTTACAGAAAGCAAAAATGATTGGCTCAAGGCTAGCCCCTTGGGTGTTAATCCGGCTATAGCCATCACTTGGTAAAAACCAAGATCATCAAGCTCAAAATCATTATTTTAAAGAGAAACAAGCAATATAAATCATACAACCAGCAAGATATACATATGAAAATGATAATATATAAGCAAGAAAATGTAAACAAACATGAAAATAAGGTTGGCTCAAGGTTTGGCCACTTGGATGCTAAACCTGGCTCAAACCATCACTTGGTAAAAACCAAGATCATCAAGCTCAAAACCTTTCATTTTTAAATAAAACAGAAGGGAAAAAATTTACCCTAGCACAACCCATATCAAAATGGGAAACAAGAAGCATGAAATAAACACAAGCTCAATGAAGGCCCTCTAGGTTTGGCCAATTAGAAAAATAGGGGAGAAAATATTGTAAAATTTGCTTCCTTTGGGAAAAAAATAGATAAGGAAAAGAAAAGCTTTTAAGAAATTTATTTTGAAAGTCATGGTTTTTAAGAAGATGAAATAAAAAATAAAAAACAAATGGAAAAGAACATGAAATGAAAAAGAAAATACAGAACAAGAAAAGAAAAGGAAGCTACTTACTAAAGCTTTACCCAAAAGCTCTCAAATTCCTCATTCTTTCTCTTTTTTCTATTTTTTCTTTCCTTTTCTCCTTAGGCGATTTTAGCTACTGTCCTTAGCTCTCAAAATGGTCGTGAATAATGAATGAGTGAATGGTGAAATTAAAAATCCTTCCTTGCCTATAGCCTTGGCCGAAATTCCTAGTTTAATGTCCTCCCTTTATCTTTTGCTTAGCCACTTGGCTTCATCAATGGAGATCAATCCTTACACATTAAAATGCCATCGATTGGCTAGCCAATGGAATTCCTTCTTGACACCAAGAGTGCTCTTTCATTGGCCAAAAATGCCACTTAATCTACCATATTTTTTAGCCATTTGGCAAATATCACATGGCTATCACATGTCCTTAACCAATGAGCTTCATCCTTAGCTACTTAGAGTGCTCCTCATTGGCCAAAAATGCCAACTCATGTACTAGGCAAGGTGACTCATGTCCTTTTTTTACTATCCATTTATTTACCACTATGTCATTTAGCCCTTTTAAGGACACTTTGATGAAAAATGGGCCTCTCCCTTGCTTATTCATGCCCTGGCCAAAAACCACCATTTCCCATGATTTTTCCTCATTTCAACTTCCCTTGATCTCCTCCTTTTTTTCCCAAATCTTTCCATCTTGACCCCTTCTTATTATTCTCTTTATTTTGTCCTCCAAGCCTCCTCATAAGATGCCTAATTTTGTTTCAGAAGATCACATTTATAAAGCTTTAAAACCTTGAAAATGGCTTCCTCTCGAATAAGTAACAAAAAGGTCAAAAAATTTGATGAAGGAAAAATCGCCAGCGCCGCGGTGCTGGGCCTTGACATGGAGGGCGCCGCGGCTCCCAACTCTCGGCCCTCCCCAGACTTCCTCCACTAATTTGGATGACTAAATCTTATCTGTTTTTGGCGTGTAATATACCGTTGGAAAGCTCTTCAAGTCAGATTCAAATGTATAGGGGGAAGTTTCTTTAAATAAAAATCTTAAAATCATGTTTTCTTAGCAACAAGCTTCAGAGGTCAAATCTGCCTTCTTGTTTGGCAAAAAGAGTCCGATGTTTTTGACTCCGACATCTTCTTCCATCCTTGTTCAGGGGGCCTAGACAAAATTAGGTGTCTACAGCTTCCCCACTTTGGCTATTGCTAAGAATCAAGAATCAAGCAAAGATAAATAGATAACAATTTTGTTCGGTCAGTGAGATTACATGTGTAGGAGAGAAGAGAGAGTTTTCTTCATTTTTTTCACTTTTTTTATTTATTTATAAAATGTAAATAAAAGGATTTTCTTTAAATTGATTTCCTTGACTAACATACCCTGGCTTGACTCATCTTAAGGAAACGAGTTTGACATTTCAAGAAAAGTAATACCTCAACGATAGTCCCGGGGTCTTATCTTGTCTCATGCTAACCTTACTGGCGAAACCAGAAAGTGAAACTACCTGGGTGAAACCAGAAGTCGGGTAATGACCTATTTGTAGCCAGTAGTAGAAAAGTGATCAGGGTGAAACCAAAAATTGAAACGACTTGGGTGAAACCTGAAATAGAAACAACTTGGGTGAAACCAAAAGTCGAGAAAAATTTGGGTGAAGCCAGAAATAGAGATGACTTGGGTGAAATCAAAAGTCGAGAAAGATGTGGGTGAAGCCAAAAATAGAAACGACTTGGACGAAACTAAAAGTCGAGAAAAATCTGGGTGAAGCCAGAAATAGAAACGACTTGGGTGAAACTGAAAGTCGAGAAATGATCGAGGTGAAGCTAGAATTATTCTTCACGAGATGACTAAGGCGAAACCAATGGTCGAAAAGAGATTTGGGTGAAGCCAAAAATATTTTCTAAGGGTTTACCTGGGCAAAACCAAAGGTCGAAAAAGATTTGGTTGGAACTAGAAATGATTTGATGAGATGACCTTAGTGAAACCAATGGTCAAAAAGAGATTTGGGTGAATCCATAAGTTTTTTCTACGAGATGACCTGGGCAGAACCAATGGTCGAAAAGAGATTCGTGTGAAGCCAGAAGTCTTTTCTACGAGATGACCTGGATGGAACCAATGGTCGAAAAGAGATCTGTGTGAAGGCATAAATATTTTGAAAATGGTGTTTCTCTTTGAAAATGGTGCTGATACACAAAATAATGTATCTATTAAATCCTTGAACTAGGTTATGATTGTAATTGTGTAAAGTAGTAAGCAAGGGTCGAATCCACAAAGATTGTTCTTAATTTATATGTTAATTGATTATAATCTAATATGACTAAACACTTAAACTAAAATTGGGAGGGGGTTGAATTGTTTTGAGATGTAAAGAAAACTAAGATTTAGAGAAACAGAAATTTAAATATAGCAAATAACAATAATGATGAAAAGTATGGTTAAGGAATCATTCACCACCACTAAATATGAAATATAGTCAATAATCATAATTATCTTTCACTCTCTCTTCTAATTTAATAACCCTAAGACAATACAGAAGTGGGATTGTCTCGAATCTTTCCTTACTGTGTCGTTGGGAAAAAGAACAAGCGCTTTTACCCAATCTCTTTTCAATAAACAACCTAGGATAAGCTCTCTAAATTTAATTCAATGAAAGCATTCAATCTAGAAAGATAGATTATATTAATCAACAAGCACACACAAGCAGGGTTTATTTAACTTGAGCCATACTCTACTTTGTATCGAACGAAAATATCCCATAATCATTGATAACAATTTGCTACTTATGTTTAGGAATCTTGACAATTACGGATCAAAACACTAAACCAACAATCAAATCACTATAATATTCATCTAGTTGCGCACTAAATAAACAAGATAGCAATTTATGACATGTAATCGATAGAATACAATAAATTCAAAAGAGAGTTGAAAGACAATCTGAAATTTATTAACTAACAATCATGTCTAGGGCTTTGAAATCACCCTTAACCACAAGAAGAATTTAGTTACACATGCTTGAAGTCTTCAAGAACATAATCATAAGAAAATTAAACAAGAAAGAAAGTAAAAGAAAAGAATAAAGAAAATGAAGAAGAAACTCTTTTATGGTGGCTAGATGCAATCTCCTTCTTCTCCTCCTCCTCTTAATCTCGTCCTCTTGTTCTCCTAATATTTCCCTCTTGATATCCTATTCTTATTCTCCTTATTTTCTTCTTTAAGACTCCTCAAAACTTGTCTAATTTATGCCTCAAAAGATTTTATTTATAGAGCTTTAAAACCCTGAGAACTGTTTATACCCACGCAGTAATAATGGGACTACAGGAATTTTTTTTTAGGTACTCGAGCGCTGCAGCGTTGGACTCTCGAGTTTTTGAACGGAGTGGGTGCAACGGCCAGTGCTGTAGCGCCAGCCTTCTGGCATCGCGGCGCTAGCCTTCCGGTGGCTATTTCGTGCTACTACATCTTCTCATACTTTATCAGCCTATTTGAATGACCAATTCTTATTCGTTTTGGATAAGTAATATACCATTGGAAAGAACTTCAAATAAGATTCAAAAGTCAAGAAGGAAGTTTCTTTGAATGAATACTTTAATATCATGTTTTCCTTGAAAGAAGCTCCAGAGGTCAAATCTACCTTCTTGCTTTGCACCAAGAGTTTGATATTTTTGACTCCGACATCTTATTCCATCTTGTGATTGTGATTTTGAAAGCTCTTTAACATCCTAATTGACATGTTTTTGCTTTATTCTCTTAAATATACCTGAAATTGAAAAATATAACATAAGTAACCAAAATAAACATAGAAAACATAATGAAAACTAAGAATAAAAAAAGGCATAAAATATGTATTTTATGAACTTATCAAATAGCCCACACTTAGCTTTTGCTAAACAATAAAAATAAAGTAAGAAAATCTAATCCACTTTCGTAGGAAATCATGATGGCACTTAGCATGTGACACAAGCTTTTAAACCCCTAGGTGTCCCTAGTGGACGAGTTTAGTCTCGTGAGGGTTTACTAGGACAATACCCAAAAACATTGAAAACATAAGAAAAATAATATATACTAGGAATAATTAATCCTAATCCTTCCAATATAAATTAGAGAAAATCAATGGATAGTGTCGTAACGGATCCATTGCGGACCCGTCAGAGGACATTTAAAATAAAAAATAAAAAGTGTGGAGAAAAAGAGGAAAAGACGACTTAATTCCTCATAAATAAATTTGACGGTTTGAAAACAACCTCGAAAAATAAATGGAGTCGCCACCAATCGTTTTTGGCTAGGTGTGATCAGTCACCTATTAAAATCGATTTTTATAAAAACATTTCAAAATTAATTAAAACGTTTTTTAAAACCAATTTTTGAAGTCTATGCTTTGAACCAGAGAACAACAAAAATGGGTTGGGGTGTCGATTACGTCACGGGAAGTATTAGCACCCCCACAACGCCCATATAAAATGTTACCTTATTAATCGTTTGTTATCTCGAGTCTCGATAAAATTCGGTTTTATATTTGATATTTAAAAATAATTTCCTAAAATTTGATCATATTATTTCGAGGACGGTCTAGAACTTATTATTGTAAAAATTTTCTATATTCCCCGGCAAATCGGCAAAACATAGTATTTTTATTTTTTTTTGAAAATCTTCGTATCATCCTCTTTTTAGAAGGGTATTCCTTCGTTAATAATAATTGATGAAGACTCTCCGGTAACTCGATGGAGGATCGATGAATAACATTAACTCGGGGGTATTGCCTTATTTATTAAAAAGACATCAATTTTCAAAAATTTAAATGATCATGAATGTACAAATTATCACTAAGGCATAAATATAAAACATGCATAATTATCATAACATGGCAAGCATTTTATTATGACATGACATATAATTTGATACATGGCAAAAATCACTATGACATGGCGAATAATTTAATTCATGACAAAAATCACTATGACATGGCATATAATTTAATTCATGACAAAACTCACTATGACTTGGCATATAATCTAATTCATGACAAAAATTTATTAAATGACATCATCATAGAATATGTGAATCAATCAAAACAACATGATCAAGATAGCAACATGGACATCAATTCTAAATTGACATCATCATGGAATATGCATGAACATGGAATATTATGATTAAGATGGCAATGTAAACATCAATTAAGAATGTTCTCATCATGGAATATACATGAACATAGAACATGCACACATCATTACTTTTAAAATTCTTTTCTTGAATTTTCTTTATGAAATTACATTAATGTCATGTATCGAAAAAAGTATTGTCGCACTCCTCGACAAACCCGGCAAAGCTTGGAAAATAATTCTTTCATATGACATTTATATAATTATGAGAAAAACAAAATTCGTACCTTGTGATTTCATAAACACGTGCGTTGAATAATTTCTTAATCTCCCCGGTAACCCGACGAAAACTAAGAAAGTATTCTCGCCAAATATTTATGAAATTGGAAGGCACGTTTTTATACTAAATAAAGGAAACATTTTTAAATATGAAATGCATGAAAACGGAATGTGTTTATCTCTTGAAAAGAGGATATCCGAACACCTAAAAAGATGTTCGACTACGTTTGAAAGAAACTTAAGTTGGATTTTTTAAAATGAAATATTTCAGGCACGGATTTTGGCTCGTATTATGGGGAATTCAAATGCCCTTGTTTGACATCCGAGTATCTTTAAACGAAATTTAAATGCAACATTTTGAAACCAAAAATGAGTAAAAATGAATGCAATTTTTGAAGTAAAATCCTTATGGCCGAAAGGCTTAGTGTCCAAAATCCTAGTTTTTGATTCACTTCTTAAAGCCCGAATTAACTACCCATGACCTGATTTTTTTTTTAAAACCAATTTTTACCTTTGAACTAACATGGCAAACATCCCAAAATAGTAGCTTATGGATTTCGGCCAGCCCCTCCCCTTTGGTAAAAAATGACATCCTTACTAGCTTTAAAACTTGTTTTGGTGCCTAAAACCAGTTTTACAAATTCAAAAAATTTTGAAAAAATCAGTTTAGAATTATAAAATGATGAACTAAAAAAGGTAGAAGTAGTTTTTTATTTTGACCGAAAATTCAAAGTGAAAACATTGCCCAAAATCATCATATCCAACTTGCAAAACATTGTTTTCTTCCAACTAGTTTGAAAAATAGATTTTGGCTATGGACCATTAGTTGATCCTAACCAAAATCAAGTTGGAAATGAGTTCAAAACATATTTTTTACAAAAAGCAACAACGATGGGTGTAAACACCTAATTTTGTCCGGACCACTGAAACAGGTATGCTTTCTTCCTAAATTGATGTTTCAGAATGTAAAAAGACTTTTTTCATCCTGCAGGTGGTACTCCGAGACTTAGTCTGAGAAGGCGAACATAAAAAGTCAAACTTGAAAAGTCAACCCTAAAAAGTCAACTACTAAAAAAGTCAACCCACTTTCAAAATCAAGATTTGAAGTTCAGGTGAAAAATGGCAAAAGAATTTTGATAATTCGAGGTCTACATTGAAAGATATGGAGTTCGAAAGTTGGGTTACAGAGATTTAGTAGAAAGGAAACCCTAGTTCAGGAAATTTGGGGAAAAGTGCTTAAACAATCAAATTGATCGAAATTGAAGGTTCCAAATGAAAGGTAAGCACTTACTACGGGAAATGGAGAAGCTACTTGGAAGAAAAACTCAAAGAAAAGTCAATCCGAAAGAAAACCGAGAATTAAGGTTTTTGGTGGATTTCGGTGAAATTTGGAAGAATTACAGAAATGGGCCAACTTGGTAAGACTAAAGCCCTTAATTGAGCATTAAACAAGGATAGCCCAAGGCTCAGTTTGAAGAAAATATGAAAATCAGACTTGTTTTGAGTAAAACCGGCCTTCGGAGGCAAAAGGGCAAAATTGAAAAATTTGGGAAAAATAGCAAATGAACCCCAAAAATTCTGAAAATTGGCAGATCTCATTCTTAAATCATTTCAAAGAGATTGGCGAAGAAAAATCTTGATTCAGAGTTCGTTTGCAAAATGGCCAAATCCCGGGTCCTCTATGTAGAAATTTAATAAGATAAATCTTGGAAAAATAGTAAATGAGCTCCAAAAATTCAAAAAAAATTCAGATTCCTTTCTTAAATTATTTTGAAGAGATTGGAAAAGAAAAATCTTTATTCGGAGTTCGTTTGCAAAATGGCCAAATCCCGGGCCCATTATGTAGTAATTCAAGCAGATAAATCTTGAAAAAATACCAAATGAGTTCCAAAAATTATGAAAACTTCTAGATCATAGTTTTAAATTATTTGGAAGAGATTGATAAAGAAAAATCTAGATTTGGAGCTCGTTTAAAAAATGGTAAAGTTTGGGAGCACAAAAAGGCAATTTTGGAAGAAAAATCCAAATAAATAGCAAATGGGCTCGAAATTTTTTGAAAACCTCTAGAATTCAATTTTTTATTATTTCGAAAGTATTAAAAAAAGAATTTTTGAATTTGGAGTCCGTTTGCTATTTATTTATGTTCGGGGGGCAAAAAGGTCATTTTAACCAAGAAATTGAGAAGGGCTTTTTTGTGGTTTTAAAAAAATGAAGCATGAGCTAGAAGATGAGGGGTCAGCCGGCCAAGGCCCAATGGTTGGCAGATATTTTCTGATTTTTAATCAAAAGGCCAACAATGAAGAGGAAGGTAGTTATTTTTGTAATCAAGCCTTTGAATTTGCAACACATGGACCAATGGTTGGAGAGAGAATATATTTATGACATATTTATGAAATCATAATTCAAGGGCTGATGATTCTAATCTATGGGTGAGAATCCTGCATAGAAGGCATCTCGGATTGAAGGCCATTGGATCAAATTTGTTGAAAAAAAATTCTAGAACCTCCTAGGTTCTTCCAAGGGGCTAGCCGGCCACTACAAGGGGGGAGGGGTTCTCTCTTTCATTTTCATTTGATTCACATTCTGGTTTTGGCTGAATGCTCTCTATTTTTTAAAGGCAAAAAGAAAAGTTTAGAAAATAAAAGAAAGTTAGAAGAGAAAAAGCTTGCATCATAGCTTTTAGAGGTTGCTTTAAGCACCATACTCTTGCACTTTCCTTGATTTTCTATTCTTGATTTGCTGTTTTGATTGCTATTTTGGTGAATTTCTTTTGATTTTCCTTTTTAAAATAAGTTTTTTTAAGTTTCTCCTTTAAGTTCTTCTTTATACTTTCTTGGAAAAAGCTTTGAGAATTTTTTTCCATGATTTAGAGGGGTGGCCGAATGGCCTATTGATTTTGTGTAGTTGCTGTTTGCTTTCTAATTTCATGTTATTCATGGTATTTAACAAGTTTTGATGCTTTAAATCTTCTTAAAATACATAAATACAAAGCTTGTTTTGATTTGGTTGCTTGCTTGTTTCCATTGTTGAGTTTTTTATCTTGTTATCATGTTTATTTTATTTCTCTTGCATCTTTGGTTTTCTGTTTTCAAAGTGTTTAAGTTTGTTTTACATTTTGTTAATACATGTGTTTGTGAAAATGCCTATTGGTTCTCATGCCTTTACTTTATATTTGCATGATTTAAGTATTATTCTTTAGCTATACATGTTAGTGTGTTATGTGTTTGTGAAAATGCCATGTCCATAAGGACCATTCGGCTACCCCTCTCTTATTCTTTATGTGTGCATTTTTATTATGCTAGTTGATAGGTTTTCATTTCCATGATATTTGGTTGTGTATTTTGTTTAATCATGCTATATGTTTGTGTTATTGCCATGCATTCTTTAGGTTTAGGATTGGCTTGCATTGCCATGCATATTCATGCATTTTAGACCTAGGTTGCATTAAATGCCATGCAAGTTCATTTAGGTCTAGGTCATATTCTGTATGCCATGCATTTTTCATGTCATTTAGGTCTTAAATCATTCATTTCATGCATCATATTTTCTGTTTTTTCATCCATTTCATGTCATTGCCACATGATTTATGACTTAGACCAATCAATGATTCAAAATCATGCTCATTTTGAGCATACTTGTGAAAAATTAAAGAGTTGTAAAATTGATTATTCTAGCTTTGTGATTTTTTTTCCTTAGCCAATTTTTGTCTAACTTTTCAAAAGTGTTAGATACTATTTGTGAGTCTTTAGGAGAGTCTCTAACATTTTTACTTTGATATTTAAATGATTTTATCAAAGGCAAAAAAATGTGTTTTGGCAAAACAGTTTTTTCACCCAGTACTTGTACTTTCCTGATTTTTTTGGGTAGTCATCTTTAATCAGAAAATTAAGCCAAATTGTTCCCGTGTATTTTTATATGTCCTGAGTCTCCAGTATTTTTTTTAGATTTTTTTGAATTTTTAAAATAGAGTAAAAAATCATGCTTTAAAACTGGACAGTAGAGGTAGAACTGAATTTGAAGTAAAATCATTTTTCTGTTTTGGTTAAGTTACTTAGAGGGGGTTGATTAGGAAGTTTAGCTACTGTTTTAGGATAGTTTCTAAGCCTTTTTAAACTCTAAAAATAATTTTTTAAACCTCGGGTTAAGGGTGGTCAAGTCTGGGATTTTAAACTTAGGAAATTAGAGCCATTTAAAAAGGGTTTAGCTAAGTTTTAATTTTTTAATCTAAGCTTTTGAAAATTGTTTTCAAACAATCACAAAGTATTTTGATTTTAGAATATTTAATTCGATATATTTTTCTAAGGTAGCCGGATATCTCTTTAGATATACGGATTTTCTTAAGGAAAAAATACATTCTCATGCATTGCATTTTCCATATTCGTGCATACTATATAATATGTGATTTTTGCTATGTTAACTTTCATGATGGTGTTTTTATCTTTGATTTAAATTTTTGGTATTATATTAATTGTTATATGGTTTGATTATTTCATGATATCCTACGCTTTTTATTTAGTTATTTTTGTCATATTATTTAGCATATATTATGTTCATGCACTATTATTTTTATTTTCATGCATATTATATGTTAGCATTATTTTATGTTTCATGTCATTTCATATCTTTTAGATTATTTGTCATATCATTTATATTTGCCATGTCATTTAAATCATTTTATTCCATTTAGAATATATCATGTGACTTAGGATATTTCATTTCATATAGAATATATTATATTACCTAGGTCATTTCATTTCATTTAGAATATATCATATGACTTAGGATGTTTCATTTCATTTAGAACATGCTAAGACATTTAATTTATATCATACCATTTAGGTTGCATTATATTATCTAGACTTTGCTATGTCATTTATTTATGTCACACATATTCATATTTTTTTTTTAAATGTTTTGAAAAAGGTAATGATTTTCAATAAAATAAAGATATTTCCGAGTTAAAATAATTCATGAGTTCTCTACTGGGTTTGCTGGGGAGGATATCATCAATTATCATTAATAACGGAATATCTTCTTTAAAACGAGAATGGTTCGAAAAATTTTCCAAAATAATAAAAATTTATATATTTTGCCATGCTTGTTGGGAAATGTAGGAAAATTTTGAATTAATAAATTCCAGATCATTTTCAATAAAAAAATGGAATTATTTTTGTTTAAATTGGGAATTAACTTGAAATACCAAATTAAAAATCGACCTTTTACCGAGACTTAAGATAACACACGATTAATAAGGTACCGTTTCATACGGGCGTTATGGATGTGCTAATCCTTCCCCACACGTAATCGAGTCCCGAACCCGCTTCTTTGATTTCTCTGGTTTAAAACGCAGACTTGAAATTGGTTTTAAAAAAATGTTTTAATTAATTTTAAAATATTTTATAAAACTGGTTTTAATAGGTGGCCGATCACATCTAGCCATCAAAGATTGGTGGCGATTCCATGTCTTGTTCAAGGTTATTTTCAAAACCTTCGTTTTTCTAGAGGAATTAAGTCGACTTTTTCTTATTTTTTTTAATGTCATCCTTAACGAATAATAAAGTCTTACGATGAGACTTGTTATTTTTTAGGTTGCGACAGCTTGGCGACTCCACTAGGGAAATTTAGAGAGTCAGGCCTAGAATTAGTCGTGTGTTATTAAAGTCTCGGTTTTTGTTGGTTTATCCGGTATTTAATTTTAATTGCCACAAATTTTTTTTTTTTAAATAAAGGAGAATTTTGAAAATAATAAAATGTTTTAAATATGTTCATATTCATTCACATGCATTTTATTTGTTTCTAGTTATTTAATGTTGTATTTGACTACAGCATTCTTGTTGGTTAATGCGTTACACTATTCTTGATCTTTGTTTTAATAAATTGTTGGGATAGTGTAGAATAGATGGTGAAAGGTTTGTTGTTCCTCCTCACACACTATACTTGCATTTACATAACATGAGCTCTATACCCGAGTTTTGTCCCTAAAAGTGGAAGTAAAGTAGCTACACTCTCATGATTAACAATCCGCATGGGTTAGCAAAATACTTTCGGATTATAAATTACCTAAGCTCTCGTGATTAACAATCCGCATAGGATAGGGAAATATACTCTAACGAATTGAACCCGTTTTTATCGGGGTGCCTTACTATCCTTCACTGGCAAAGTGAGGAACAATTCGGGGCCTTTTATAATTTCGTTCACCCACATATAGTGAACCATAGAGCCAACATAGGCGAAGCCCTGCCAAATTTTTTATAGATATATCGAAGATAGGAACACATGGAGGAACATTTCTAAACCTTTTGTTACCTATTTTACACTCTGAATAAGGGTTGTAGATCGGGCAATGATGAACGTACATCGCCCGTAATAAATGTGATAATCCGCCCCAAAGGCTTTGTGATACCTAAATGGTTGGATACTGTTGGGGCAAATTTCTATCAACTTTTTGAAATTGAAAATATCAAAACATTCTTTTTCAAACATTTTTGCATTTTGCACATTTCATGCATGTGTGAATAGAGCATGTACATTCATGGTTGTATTTTTTATCTCATTCTTTGCAATAAACAGTTGGTAATAATCTCATTTGATGATTTCATAAACCGGTAGTGTTACATGAACATTTGCATATTGTACCATAGTAGGATCCACTACCCCAAAATTCTTTCAAAAATAATATGTTTGGTTTTTCATAGAGAAAACATGTTTCAAAAAAATCATAGATTAAATTTGGAGGCAAATCTTGCAGATTGAGATTTTTGAATAATCAAGATTTAGGTCCCACCAATTTTGTGTAATCATTGGTTAATTTCTTTGTATATACCTTTGTGTTAATTCATTTATTCTTTACATGTATCATTTTGACATCATGTTACAGTCCTAACATGCATGGTTATTCATTGTAGAATACATTTGTGATATACATGGTCATTCTTTGTATCTACCTTTGTGTTAATTCATTTATTCTTTACATGTATCATTTTGACATCATGTTATAGTCATAGCCTGCATGGTTATTCATTGTAGAATACATTTATAATATGGTTGGTCATTATTTGTATATACCTGTGCATCAATTTATTCATTCTTTAAATGTATCATGTTGGCATCAGGTTGTATTCATGCATTCATAATCAACATGATTTTTCTGTATATACCCATGTATCAATTTATTCATTCTTTACATGTATCATGGTAGCATCAGGTTGCATTCATGCATTCATAATCAGAATGATTTTTTGTATATATCCATGCGTTAATTTGCTTGTTCTTTACATGCATCATGTTGACTTTGGGTTGCATTCATGACAAACATAGTCAGCATGATTTCTCTGTATATGTTCATGCATTAATTTGATTACTCTTTACATGTATTGATTTGTTTATATAAATCATTTTGACTTTGGGTTGCATTCATGACAAACATAGTCATCATGATATGCTCATGCATTAATCTGTCATATTAACATCAGGATGCATTCATGACACACATGGTCAACATGATTTTCTTTGTATATAATCTGTATCAATCATTCATTGTTTACATGCATCATAATTGACATCGTATTGCATTCATAGTGTATATGATCATTCATTGGGAAATACGTTGAATTGTACATGGTCATTCATTGCATATATCCATGCGTTGATTTGTTTATTCTTTGCTTGCAACATGTTGGCATTGTGATTGCATTTATTACATATATGGTCAGCATGTTTCCACTGTACATGTACATACATCATATTATTTAGGCTTCACGTGCATCAAATCGCATTCATGGCTCCTTCGTCATGACACACACTTTGGGAGAATAAAATAGAAGTTGGCTTGGCTTTAAGAGTCTTTGAAAGAATTTCCATTTCAAATCAGAGGTATAAGAAGTGCTGAGTACCCTTTTAATACAGGCTAGTGCTATGGAGAATGAACAAGTTGCCCGAATGGAACGAATGGAAAGGGAATAGGAAGAATTGCGAGAATAGTTGGCAAAGTCTCAAGCAGAATCTAAAGATCAGATGACTAAATTGATGGAGCTAATGTCCACCGTATTCAAGGGATACAATGAAAACTTGGTCGCCAGAGAAGGGTTAGAGGCACGAAAGGGTCAGACTGAGGTTGTAATGATGGATGCCCAAAACACAGTTAACCCCGTCAATGTCTTAAATTCAGATGATCCAGCTGAACATGCAAAGTTGAAAATGGTTAATGAGGTAGAGTTGGCAGATCCCCAAGGGAAATATCAGTTGCTAGATGAAAGGTTCCGGGTAGTAGAAAATACAGATGTATTCAGGAGTGTGAAGGCAAAGGAACGATGCTTGGTCCTCGATTTAGTCATTCCTCCTAAATTCAAGGTCCCTGACTTTTTGAAATATGACGGGACGACTGATCCGTTAGCCCATATCACTATGATCTATCGAAAGATGACAAGTCATATAGATAATGATATGCTTCTGATCCACTACTTTCTGGATTGCCTCAGAGGGTCCGCGATTAGGTGGTATAGTCAGTTGAGCAAGGATCAGATTTGCTCTTGGAATGATTTGGGTAGTTTAGACACCTAATTTTGTCCAGACCACTAAAACAAGTATGTTTTCTTCCTAAATTGATGTTTAAGAATGTAAAAAGACTTTTATATCCTGCAGGTGGTACTCCGAGACTTAGTTTAAGAGGGCGAGCATAAAAAGTCAAACTTGAAAAAAGTCAACCCCAAAAAACCAACCCCAAAAAGTCAACCCCAAAAAATCAACTACTGAAAAAGTCGACCCACTTTCAAAATCAAGATTTGAAGTTCAATTGAAAAATGGCGAAATAATTTTGATAATCCGAGGTTTACATCGAAAGATATGGAGTTCGAAAGTTAGGATATGGAGATTCAGTAGAAAGGAAACCCTAATCCGAGAAATTTTGAGAAAAGTTCTTAAACGATCGAATTGGTCTAAATTGAAGGTTCCAAATGAAAGATAAGCAATGTGTACGGTTAATGGAGAAGCCACTTGAAAGAAAAACAGAAAGAAAAGTCAATCCGGAAAAAAACCGAGAATTAGGGTTTTTGGTAGATTTCGGTGAAATTGGGAAGAATTACAGAAATGGACCGACTTGGTAAGACTAAAGCCCCTAATAGATGAGGAGTGATTAAAAAAGGATAGCCCAAGGCTCAGTTTGAAGAAAATCTGAAAATCGAACTTGTTTTGAGCAAAACTGGGTTTCTTAGGTTAAAAGACAAAATTGGAAAATTTTGGAAAAATAGCAAATGAACTCCAAATTTTTGAAAAATTGCAAATTTCATTCTTAAATCATTTGGAAGAGATTGGCGAAACAAAACCTTGATTCGGAGTTCGTTTGCAAAATGACCAAATCCCGGGTCTCCTATGCAATAATTCAAGAAGATAAATCTCGAAAAAATAGCAAATGAACTCCAAAATTTTTGAAAATTTTCAAATCTCATTTTTAAATTATTTGGAAGTTATTGGAGAAATAAAATCTTGATTCGGAGTTCGTTTGCAAAATGGCCAAATCCCTGGCCCCCTATATAGTAATTCAAGAAGATAAATCCCGAAAAAATACCAAATGAGTTCCAAAAATTATGAAAACTTCCAGATCACAATTTTAAATTATTTGGAAGAGATTGGTGAAGAAAAATCTTTATTTGGAGCTCGTTTAAAAAAGGGTAAAATTTAGGGGCATAAAAGGGCAATTTTGGAAGAAAAAATCCAAATAAATAGCAAATGGACTCAAAAAAATTTGAAAACTTCCAGAATTCAATTTCTTATTATTTTGAAAGTATTTAAAATTAAATTTTGAATTTGGAGTCTGTTTTCCATTTATTTGCATTCAGGGCGCATAAAGGTTATTTTACCCAAGAAATCGAAAAGAGCTTTTCTTGCCTTTCAAAAAAATCAAAATTGGGCTAGAAGAAGGAGGGTTGGCTTTCCAAGGCCCAAGGATGGGAAGGAGGATTCTTATTTTATAATCAAGAGGCCAAAAATGAAGAGTTAGTGATTTTTTGATCAAGCCTTTGCAAATAAGCCACATGGACCAATGCATGAAGAGGGAGAGTGTCAACATAATGGCTTAAGATTCTTGAACAGCTGTAATTATGGATAGCTGATGGCCTAATCTAAGGGTGATAATTTCATGTTTTAAACATCATGGATCAATAGCCCTTGGATGAAAATTGGTTGGAGGAAAAATGACAACATCCTAGCCTATGAGAGAGGGGGGCTCGGCCACTACAAGGGATACCATTCTCTTTCATTTTCAACACTCATTTTTTCTATTCTCTGTTGCTTTTGGCTGATTTTCTCTCCATTGTTGCAAAGCAAAAAGAAAAGTTTAGAAAAGAAAAGAAAGTTTGAAGAGAAAAAGCTTGAAATATAGCCTCTAGAGGTTGCTTTTAGCACCAACTCTTGCACTTTCTTTGATTTTCCATTCTTGATTTGCTGTTTTGATTTTTTTGGTGAGTTTATTTTGATTTTTCTTTTTAAATAAGTGTTTTTAATGTTCTTCTATAGGTTCTTTCTTCATTTTTTTCTTATAAAAACTCTTGAAATATTTTATTTTCTCCTTGGTTCTTTGACATGGCCGAATGGCCCATCATTTTTTTTTCTGTTTTAGTTGCTGTTTTGCTTTAATTTTTCATGTTATATTTTTATATTAAATAATTCTTGATGCTTTAACTCTTCTTCTAATACATATACTTCAAGCTTGTTTTAATTTGGTTGCTTGCTTTTTTCCATTTATGAGTCTATTATCATGTTCTTGCATTTTTGATTTTCTGTTTTCAAAATGTTTAAGTTTGTTTATGTTTTATATTTTGTAATCCATGTGTTTGTGAAAATGCTTGTTGGTTTTCATACCTCTACTTTATATTTTCATGATTTGAGTGTTATTTTTTAGTTAAGTATGTTAGTATATCAAGTGTTTGTGAAAATGCCATGCTTACTTTAGACATGAGGCCATTCGGCCACTTCACATTTATTTGCTTTTTGTGTGCATTTTTGTTATGTTAGTTGATAGGTTTGCACTTTCATGACATTTGATTGAGTATTTGGTTTAAGTATGCCTTGTGTTTGTGTTATTTCCATGCATATTTTAGATGTTAGGATTGGTTTGTTTTTCCATGCATATCCATGCATTTTAGACTTAGGTTGCATTAAATGCCATGCAAGTTCATTTAGGTCTAGGTCATTTTATTGATGCCATGAATTTTTTCATGACATTTAGGTGTAAAATCATGCATCATATTTTCTGTATTTCTTATGCATTTCATGTCCTTGCCACTTAACTTATGACTTAGGCCAATCAATGGCTCAAAGTCATGCTCTCTTGAGCATACTTGTCGAAAATTAAAGAGTTGTCAAATTGATTATTCTACCTTTGTGATTTTTTTACTTAGCCAATTTTTGTCTAACTTTTCAAAAATGCTAGATACTGTTTGTGAGTCATTTAGAGAATCTTAAATATTTTTACTTTGATTTTTAAATGATTTTATCAAAGGCAAAAATGTGTTTTGGCAAAACAGTTTTTTCACCCAGTACTCGTACTTTCCCGTTTTTCTTGGTATTCATCTTTAATCAGAAAATTAAGCCGATTTTTTTCCGGTGTAGTTTTACATGTCCTGACTCTCCATTACTTTTTTTAGATTTTTTTGAATTTTTAAAAATAGTGTAAAAAATCATTGTTTAAAACTAGATAGTGGAGTCAGAATTGAATTTGAAGGAAAATCATATTTCTGTTTCGGTTAAGTTACTTAGAGGGGGCTGATTAGGAAGTTTAGCTACTGACTTAGGGTAGTTTCTAAGCCTTTTTAAACTCTAAAAATGATTTTTTAAGTCTCGGGTTAAGGGTGGTCAAGTCCGAGATTTTAAACTTAGGAAATTAGAGCCATTTAAAAAAAAGGTTTAGCCTAGTTTTAATTTTTAATCGAAGCTTTTCAAAATTGTTTTCAAAAAATCACAAAGTATTTTTGTTTTAGAATATTTAATTTGATATATTTTTCTAAGGTAGCCGGATATCTTTTTACATATACGGATTTCCTTAATTAAAGGAAAAAAATACATTTTCATGCATTGCATTTTTCATATTCACGCATTTTATATAATATGTGATTTTTGCTATGATAATTCCTATGGTATTGTTATTTTTTGGATTTATATTTTTTGATGTTATATTATTTATTATATGGTATTGAATATTTCATGATATCCTAGGCTTTTTATTTAGTTATTTTTTGTCATATTATTTAGCATATACTATGTTCATGCATTATTATTTTCATGCATATTATATGATAGAAATATTTTATATTCCATGTCATTTAAATTATATGCCATATCATTCATATTTGCCATGTCATTGAAATTATTTCATTTCATGTAGAATATATTATGTTTCCTAGGTCATTTCATTTCTTTTAGGATATATTATGTCATTTAGGATATTACATTTCATATAGAATATATTATGTTACCTAGGTCATTTTATTTCATTTAGAATATATCATATGACTTAGGATATTACATTTTATATAGAATATATTATGTTACCTAGGTCATTTCATTTCATTTAGAATATATCATATAACTTAGGATATTTCATTTCATTTAAAATATGCTAAGACATTTAAATTATATCATATCATTTAGGTTGCATTATATCATTTAGACTTTGCTATGTCATCTTATTTATGTCATACATATTCATATTCATATATTTTTTAAATGTTTTCAAAGAGGTAATGATTTTCAATAAAATAAAGATATTCTTGAGTTAAAATAATTCATGACTTCTCTGCCGGGTTTGCTGGGGAGGATATCATCAATTATCATTAATAACGAAATATCTTCTTTAAAATAAGAATGATTCGGAAAGTTTTCCAAACTAATAAGTTTCTATATTTTGCCACGTTTGTCGGGGAATATAGGAAACTTTTGAATTTATAAATTTCGGATCATTTTCATTAAAATGGAATTATTTTTCTTTAAATTGGGAATTAACTTGAAATACTAAATTTAAAACCAACTTTTTACCGAGACTTGAGATAACACACGATTAATAAGGTACCGTTTTATACGGGCGTTGTGGGGGTGCTAATCCTTCCCCACACATAACTGAGTCCCGAACCCGTTTCTTTGATTTCTCTGCTTTAAAACGTATACTTGAAATTGATTTTAAAAATATTTTAATTAATTTTAAAATATTTTATAAAACCGGTTTTAATAGGTGGCCGATCACACCTAGCTAAAAACATATTGGTGGCGACTCCATATCTTTTTCAAGGTCATTTTCAAAACCTTCATTTTTCAAGAGGAATTAAGTCGACTTTTTCTCGATTTTTTTTAATGTCACGCTTAACTAATAATAAGTCTTGCGATGAGACTTGTTTTTTTTTTTTTTAGGTTGCGATAGCATGGCGACTTCGCTAGGGACCTATTAGAGAGTCAGGCCTAGAATTAGTTGTGTTTTATCAAAGTCTCAGTTTTGTTGGTTTAATTGGTATTTAATTTTAATTCCTACATTTTTTTAAGGATAATTTCGAAAATAATAAAATGTTTTTAATATGTCCATATTCATATGCATACATATTATAATTGTTCTCTGGTTATTTTGGTGCATATATATTTATTTATTGATTAATTGATGGTTTATGTTATTTAATCTTGTTGGGGCATTTAGAATAAAGGATATAGAATAGGTGGTGAAAGGTTTGTTATTTCTCCTCACACACTACACGTGCATTTGCGTATCATGAATCCTATACCCGGGTTCCGTCCTTTTAGGTTGGAGCAAAGTAACTAAGCCTTCGTGATTAACAATCCGCATGGGCTAGTGAAACATTTTCGGAGTACTACATTACCTAAGCCTTCGTGATTAACAATCCGCATGGGCTAGGGAAATAAACTCTAATGAATTGAACCCGCTTTTATCGGGGTCCCTTACTAGCCTTCACCGGCGATACTGAGGAACAATTCGGGGCTTTTAGAACTAATTCACCTTTATATAGTAAACCTAGGCAAAGCCATGCCGGATTTCCAATTAGATATCCCGAAGTTAAGAACACATGGAGGAATAGTTCTAATCCTTTTACCTTCTATTCTACTTCCCGAATAAGTTTATTTTTTAAAATCAGACAATGATGAACGTACATCACAATGGCCGTAATAAGTGTTGGTATTTCATCCCAGGGGTGTTATAATGCCGAAATTTTGTTGGCATCCTCAGGGATAATTATTGTTTTGAGTTATATGTTTTTTTTTTGTATTATTTGTATTTTTTCCCGTTACTAATTCATTTTCTTTTTGTTGTTGTTTTTGTTTTTTGCATTCTTGTCATCATTTTTTGCACATGGAAAGTTATTGGTCTTGGGATAATATTCAACCAAAAGGGTTTTCATGGAGGGTCAGAGTGTCTCAGTGGTCGAGAAGCATTTAGAGGTTAGGAAACAGTCCGAGAAAGGTCAGCATGACAATGGGGATTGTTTGAGGATGGGATATGTGTCAGCATTGCCAGCCGAGGTTGATCTTACTATCAAGCAAAATGATCTCGGAGAATTGATGGATATATGGAATCAATGGAACATATCAGAAAAGGAAGCCTTTACTCAGACTTATGGGGACATAGCATTGCTAGTTTAGGTTAAGGCCAGTGGTGAGGTAATCCGGGCTATGGTGCAATTTTGGAATCCCGTTTATTGGTGTTTTACCTTCAACTGAGAGGATATGACTCCAACCATAGAGGAATATTTGACCTTTGCTGCATATTGAGAATGTTATTCCCGACCGTATTTATTTGAAGGATACAAAGACGCCGGGTTTGAAGAAAAAGGTGTCTAAAATTCTGGGAGTGGAAAGAAATTGGGCCGAAAGCCATGTTGTCCGAAAAAGGGTAAGCTACTGTATATCATGGGACATTTTACGAACCTTAATCCATAGCCATTTAAGAAAGGAGACAGTTAGGAATATTTTTGCTTCGGCTATCTTTGGTATAGTTATCTTCTATGGTATAGTTATCTTCCCAAAGACATTAGGGTATGTGGATGTGGCGATATTTGATGTTTTTGAGAGGCTTGAGCAAAGGATAAACTCAGCCCCGACAATTGTAGCAGAAACAATCCGATCCCTAAATTTATGTAGACGGGAAGGAAAAGGGATTTTCTAGGTTGTATACATCTCCTTTACATATGGGTTTAGACTCATTTTTGTAAACAGGAGAATTTCCCTCTTTGCTCATACTCGAAATCTTTTTCACCAATTGGGGAATTTCTTAAGAGGGATTGGCTTGAAAATAGGACTGAGGAACAATGGATCAACATATTCCGGAATATCAGGGCTGAGATGATAATTTGGAGAGCTCCATGGATAGCTCCTAAGCCGACATTGTACAAGTGCAGAGATAAAGCTTCTGTTCCATTATTGGGAGTATGTGGAGGAGTGAGCTATGCACCACTGCTGGTACTGAGACAATCAAAATCCCGTCAATTTACTCTTATGACCCATGACCTTAGTAATTTGGAATTTGCTTATGGAGAATATGGATATTCGGGAAAGGTACGTGAGATTGTAATAGCATGGAAGGAAACTCATCGAGTGGAGGTAGCTAGATATGCCGACATCGTCACACCTGATTACTTGACATAGAGGGAATGGAGAGTTAATAATAGGTTGTTGATATTAGATGGGGAAGAAGTTCAGCATTCGAGTTTGCCGCCCAAGGAAGCGCCATCGGAATTAGAAATCGCAAGGGCAGAATTCGAAAAAAGAAAAGGCCCAAATGAGCAAGGAAATTGCCCTATTACAAGAAGAGCTTGAGTATATGAAAAATAGGGAATCAGCTCGAGAAAGAGAAAAGGAAAAGATCTAGAGAGAGCGACACTGCTAAAATCAATCTTTAGGAATTACACTTGGAGAACAAGAGGTACCATTTTGAGCTCAAATTCGAGGGGACTCTCAAGACTTTCGGAGAATGGGAACAAGAAGTCAAAAACCTCAAGAAGGAGAAGAACTATTGGGCAGAAAGAGCAAAGCATGAGGAAGCCCGAGCCAATCAACTAGAGAAACATGCTAAGGAAAGCTTACACGATGATGCTTCTGCTGACATGTCAAAGGGTCGTGAATAAGTAGGGGTCAGATGGAAGAGCAAGGCAGTCAAAAGAGGACAGTGAAAAAGGTTCAAGATCCGAGGGAGTTACTATAGGCCCAATATTTTGTAATAACATTTTTTTAGGAGAGACAGATTATCATATTGTCTTAAGCAATGATCTTTTTTTTTTGATGTATTTAGTTCCAGGAAATCAATGAAAGATCGTTTGGTTGGAATTATCCCGGGGCCAATACTTTTAAAAGCATTCATTTGTTCTTTCTTTTATATATTTTATTTGTTCATTCATTTATATTCATAATCATTCATTCATTTATTCTTTATAAATTGTTCATACACTTAGTCATTTATTTATTTGTCCATTCATTTATTCTTTATAATTAGTCATTTAGGTTCATACACTTAGTCATTTACTTATTTGTTCATTCATTAACATTTAGTCATTTATTCATTCATTCATTTTTATAAAAATAAAATAAGAAATGTGTCAATAAATTCTAATCCATGGTTTTTAAAACTAATGGTATAATTGGCCGCACTCAGAAAGAATCAGACTTTCGACAACCTTACAATACTCGATCTCAAGCAAGAGCTATGGAGAACGATCAACTTGCTTGAATTGAAAGGATGGAAAAATAAAATAGTTAACTAAGTCTCAAGAGGAGTCACGAGAACAAATTACCAAACTCATGGAGATGATAAGTACCATGATGAGGCAGAAGTGGCCAGGAGAAAATTCAATTACAGGAATGTGGGCAGTGAACCAGGAAGACCGACCAGAGGTGGTACAGAAGAATGGTCAAACATCCTAGCCTGTGGGAAATGAACTTTCGACTGGGGCAGGATCTTATATTTACATCTAACCAGCAGCCGAAGCATAGAATTTTGGTCATAAAAGGGGTAATTTGGGGTTGATCCAATTGATGTGGAAGTTTCAGACTTTGAAGAAATGGCTGAAAAGGAAAGAGAAAAGATGACTGAATTGAAGAGGGTTGAAACTACTGAATCCCAAAAAAAATATCAGCTTCTGGAAGAAAGGTTAAGGGCAGTTGAAGGGGCAGAGTTATTTGGCAGTCTGGATGCCAAAGAGATGAGCTTAGTACACGATCTAGTAATTCCCCCAAAGTTCAAAGTACCAGACTTTGAAAGATATAATGGGACTACCAACCCATCAGCACATCTGACCATGTACTACAGAAGGATGATGGGGCATGATGATAATGAGAAACGGCTTATCCATTGTTTCCAAGATAGCTTGACAGGGTCAGCAACCCGATGGTACAATCAACTGAGTTGTACCAAGATTCGTTCATGGTCAGATTTAGCCAGGGCTTTCATGGAATATTATAAGCATGTATCTGACATGGTACCTGATAGGCTGTCGCTACAGAATATGGAAAAGAGGTCCAATGAGAGCTTCAAAGAATACTCGCAAAGGTGGAGGGATCTGGCCACACAAGTGCAACCCCCTTTAACCAACAAGGAAACTACAGTGCTTTTCATCAACACCTTGAAAGCACCCTATTATGATAAATTGGAGAGGAGTACCACCAAGGAGTTTGCAGATATGGTGACATCTGGGGAGATGATAGAATCCGCTATTAAGAACTGGAAAATGGAAGAGGGTGAGTCTGCTACCCTGAAGAGAGTTTTTCCTGCAAAGAAAAATGAGGAGACACATCCAGTCAGTTTCAATCAATACCCTTATATACCTCATACACCATACACACCACTAAGGCCCTATACTCTTACCACATCTTAGCACCCCCGACACCTTACACACCTTACCCAGGGTATAATCCTTACTACCCCAATTTGAACCACCTTACACAAAATCCATTCCCCTATACCAATATACCGCAACAGCCGTTCCCAACTAGTATATCCCCATAAATAACCCTTCATCAAAATACTATCCCAAACACTCAAGGTCCTGTACGCAATGACCAACGTTCACCAAGGAACGATCAAAAACCCCAATTTGATCCGATTCCTACCACCATGGTGAGCTATATCCTAAATTATTGCAGGGTCAACTTGTTGCACCCGTGTACCTCAAACCTCTGACACCTCCATATCCAAGGTGGTACAATGCAAACACTAACTACGCATACCACGCAGAATTCAAGGATATTCGACTGAAGATTACCTAGCCCTTAAAAAGAAAGTCCAAAGCTTGATCAATGCCGGAGTTGTGAAGTTTGGGGCAAAGAATGGGCCGAATATAGCGGGAAACCCATTGCTCGATCATGCTGAGAATCGGGTAAATACAGTATTGACAGGGGAAGTCAGAAGGTTAAAAAGGGATGTCAGAGAAGTCAAGACTCCGATGTTGACAATATGGGTCGAGATGGTCAAGGCATGAATGGTGGGAGATGCAGACAGTCTAAAAATGGTAGCAAAGAGGGTGCAGAATTGGTGCCCGTTCCATAAGTGTGGAGGTCATGTCATACAGGATTGCGAAGACTTTCTGGTTAAAGTCCAAAAGATGATGGATGATGGAGAGGCCCAGTTTTATTAGGAGACAGAGGAGAAAATAGAAGTTATTGAGCATACAGCTGGCTAGGAAGACCCTTGATATCTATTATGATGAACCAGAGGAGAAAGTTATGCCAGTCGTTGAGGAAAGTGCACCTAAGTTAATCATTGATTTGCCTGTTTCCTTTTCATAGAATGAAAACAAAGCTGCACCATGGAAATACGAATGTAGCATGGTTATGCCTGGGTCTTCAAGTCAACAAGATATCACAGGTGTGGGGCATTTAACACGAAGCGAAAGGTGTTATACTCCTAAGGCTGTTGAACAGGGGTTAACAGGGAAAGATAGAGGAATAGACAAAGGGAAGAAAGCAGTTGATCCAATCCATATTGAGATGGATTTGTCAAAAGAAGAAGAGAGGGGATCAGCCCCGGTTAACAGAATAAAAGAACTGGTAAGTGAGAAGGAAGCCTGCGAGTTCTTAAAATTCATAAAGCACAGTGAGTATAGCTTGGTTGAACAACTGCAACGTCAACTAGCTAGAATTTCAATCTTATCTTTGCTTTTGAATTCAGAGCCACACAGAAATGCCCTGTTAAGAGTGTTGAATCAGGCATACGTGGCTAACAACATATCAGTAGAAAGGCTAGATAGGCTGGTAGGAAACATTGCAGCGGACGACCATATATTTCTCAGTTATGATGAAATACCACCTAATGGTATTGGGTCCACAAAGGCTCTTCACATAACAACTACCTGTAAGGGGCATATACTACCAAGGCTGCTTCTGGACAATGGTTCTTCATTAAATGTAATGCCCTTGGCAACCTTGTCTAAGTTGCCAATGGACATGTCTTATATGTTACCAAGTTGCACAACAGTCAGGGCTTTCGATGGTACAAGGAGAGAGGTAATGGGAACTATTGAGGTTCCTCTAGAAATAGGCCCATACACTTATATGGTGAACTTTCAGGTCATGGATATTAATCCGTCTTATAATTGCTTGTTGGGAAGGCCATGGATACATTTAGTTGGGCTGTACCCTCGTCTCTCCACCAAAAGCTGAAATTTGTGATAGAGGGCCGTTTGATCACTATATCAGGAGAAGAAGACAGAATAGCCTCTGCGTCTACTGAATCTCCTTATGTTTAGCTCAATGAAGATATCATATAATATTCTTTTCGATCGTTGGAATTCGTAAATGCTATTTTCGTCGCTAAAGGATGGAAATTTCCAAAACCAAGGTTGTCCAAGAACACAAGGCTGGGAGTAAAAACCACAGTGGTAAAAGGTTGCATGGGTGGAAAAGGTCTAGGGAAATATCTTCAAGGGATGGCCCGAGCAATGGAAGCAGTGGGAAAGAAAGACCGGTTTGGCTTAGGGTATCTTTCGAAGGCCCATGAGAAGAAGAAACAGGTTGAAAGGAATAGACAAAGAAGAATGGCCCATCTCACGAGTATGGATATTGTATGGGAACCCATGATTTTCCCACCAATCCTTCATAACTTCCGCTCTGCTGGTTTTCTATTCGGAGAAAAGAATTTCAGAAGATGTACTCATAATGATCGAGCAGGCTTTTGAAAAATTCCATGTGAATAAAGGGAGGCAGATTCAGGATATGGTGATTTGCATGATCAGGAAAAAAGGGATGGAAAGTGACAGTGCGAACTGGATGGTACGACCTTGTCCACCAGGATATAGACTAACCAATTGGAGTGCGATTGAGTTGCCCATAGTTTTTAAGTCTATTCCAACGTAATACTTTTAAAAAATGCAATCTTAATTATCTTTACCCAGAGATATTAAGAGTTTTTTCTGTAATGGGCTTTTTCTTTAAACATTTTTATTCAATAAATAACAAGCACAATGCATTTTATCCATATTGATGTGTCCATATTCTTTCATTTTTTATTATTTATTTTGTTTTTATTATATATATATTTTCCTATATTGTTTCTTCCCCACCTATTTACAGGCGTACAGATGCCGAATATGAGGACCTTCCTGTCAGTAATTCTGAAATTGATTTTGAAAGACCCATTTGCATGGGTGATTTTCAGGCTAATGAAGATACTGAGGATTATGGTCTACCTCTGGATCAATTAAGGAAAATAGAACAAGAGGAGAAACAAGTACTTCCTCATAAGGAATTATTGGAAATGATAAATCTGGGAGATGGTGAAGAGATAAAGGAAGTCAAAATCAGAACTTCATTGTCATCATCAGTAAAAGGTGAATTGATAGCCTTGCTCTAGGAATATGTGGATGTATTTGCATGGTCTTACCAAGACATGCTAGGGTTGGATCCGGATATTGTGGTTCATAAGCTCCCTTTAAGGCCAGAATGCAAGCCAATTCAGTAAAAGTTGAGAAGAATGAGGCCAGACATGCTGTTAAAGATAAAAGAGGAGGTGAAGAAGCAATTTGATGCTGGGTTCTTAGAGGTGGTAAAATATCCAGAATGGGTGGCAAACATTGTTCCAGTACCAAAGAAGGATGGCAAGGTGCGGATGTGCGTTGATTACCAAAATTTGAACAAGGCCAGCCTTAAAGATAATTTCCCTTTGCCCCATATTGATACTCTGGTGGATAATACGGTGAAAATTTCTTTATTTTCTTTCATGAATGGATTCTCAGGATACAATCAGATCAAGATGGCATCAGAAGATATAGAGAAAACCACATTTGTTACAATGTGGGGAACCTTCTGCTACAAGATAATGACATTTGGGTTGAAGAATGCTTGGGCAACATACCAAAGAGCCATGGTGACCTTGTTTCTTGATATGATGCATAAGGGAATTGAGGTCTATGTTGATGATATGATCGCAAAGTCACAACGAGAAGAGGAGAATATTGTGAATCTTAAGAAGCTCTTTGAACAATTAAGGAAGTTTAGACTCAAGCTAAATCCGGCAAAATGCACTTTTGGAGTCACCTCAGGGAAATTGTTGGGTTTTGTCGTCAGCAAAAAAGGAATTGAGATTGACTCGGATAAAGTGAAGGCCATTCAAAATTTGCCACCACCTCGTACTCAAAAGAAAGTAAGAGGCTTTCTGAGGAGATTGAATTATTGCTCGATTTATTTCTCAATTAACCGAGAAGTGTGATCCAATATTTAAGTTGCTTCGAAAACGTGATCCAAGAGAATGGGATGAAGGTTGTCAGATTGCATTTGAAAAGGTTAAACATTATCTATCCAACCCACCAGTACTAATGCCACCTGTTCTGGATAAACCAATGATACTGTATTTATCAGTATTTGAGAGATCCATGGGTTGTGTTTTGGGGCAACTTGATGAAATTGGAAAGAAAGAACATGCAGTTTACTACCTCAGTAAGAAGTTCACAGATTATGAGTTGAAATATACGTCGGTAGAAAAGTTTTTTTGTGCTTTAGCTTGGACTGCTCAAAGACTCAGACAGTACATGTTGTACCACACAACGTGGTTGATTGCCAAGCTGGATCCAGTCAAGTACATTTTGGAAGCACCTTTTTTGTCAGGGAAGATGGCAAGATGGCAGGTTTTATTGTCAGAGTACGACATTGTATATGTAAGTCAAAAAGCTATCAAGGGCAGTGCAGTGGCCGAATTCTTAGCAAGTCGGACACTGGAAGATTATAAGCCGTTGAACTTTGACTTCTCGGATGAAGATTTGATATATGTGTCGCAAGCAAATGAGATTCCCTTGAAGAAGAAAGTATGGAAAATGTACTTTGATGGCGCATCTAATGCCATGGGCCATGGAATCGGTGCAGTGTTTATATCCCTAGAAGAAGATTATTATCCTTTCACTGCTAGATTGGATTTTGATTGTACAAACAATACTGTCGAGTATGAAGCATGGACTATGGGCCTTCGTGCTACAGTGGACAGAAAGATCAAAGTATTGGAAGTTTTCGGAGACTCAGCCTTAGTGATATACTAGTTACGAGGAGAATGGGAAACTCAAGATACAAAGCTAATCCTATACCGAGAACTCATACTAAGTTTATTAGAGGAATTTGAAGAAGTGAATTTCAGTTACTTTCCTTGAGAAGAAAATCGAATGGCAGATGCTCTGGCTACTTTGTCATCAATGTTTAAAGTGAATACAGGGGCTGAAGTTGTACCAATAAAGATGAGTATATATGAGTCTCCTGCCCACTGTCTAAGTATTGGAGAAGAAACAGATGGCCTTCCTTGGTATAACGACATCTTGCAGTACATCAAGAGTCAACAGTATCCAGAACAAGCAACAAAGAATGATAAGAGGACTCTGAGAAGGCTAGCAATGGGTTTTGTTCTAGACAGTGAGATTCTCTACAAGAAAGGAAAATACCAAGTCTTGTTGAGATGTGTCGATTTTGCTGAAGCTCGGAGAATTATAGAAGAGGTCCATGAAGGGATATGTGGCACTCATGCTACTGGTCACATGCTTGCTAAACAGATTATGAGGCAAGGTACTATTGGTTGACAATGGAAGGAGATTACATCAGTTATTCCGGAAGTGCCATAAATGCCAGATCTATGCAGATAGGATTCATGTGTCACCATCGCCATTACATGTCATGATTGCATCGTGGCCCTTTTCAATGTGGGGAATGGATATGATAGGGCCTATTACCCCAAAAGCTTCAAACGGACATCGTTTCGTCTTGGTGGCCATAAATTAGTTCACAAAGTGGGTAGAAGCTGCTTCCTATGCAAATGTAACAAAGTCGGTGGTATGCAGATTCGTTAAGAAAGAAATCATATGCCGTTACGGGTTGCCAGCAGGAATTATTTTGGATAATGCTCTCAATTTGAGCAATAAGATAATGAGAGAAGTGTGTACTCAATTAAAAATCACACATCATAATTCGGCACCTTACCGTCCGAAGATGAATGGCGCAGTAGAAGCTGCTAACAAGAAGATCAAGAAGATTGTTGAGAAGGTGACCAATGTGTACAAAGATTGGCATGAGATCTTGCCTTTTGCTCTTCATGCATATCGTACTTCAGCTCGCACATCGACAGGGGCAATGCCTCTTTCTTTGGTATACGGGATGGAAGCAGTGCTACCTATTGAAGTTAAGATCCCTTCACTTCGGGTTTTAATGGAAGTTGGCCTAGAGAAAGCAGAATGGGTTAGAGTTCATCATGAACAGTTGAATCTCATCGAGGAGAAAAGATTGAAAGCAATTTGTCATGGGCAGTTGTATCAGAAAAGGATGATTCAAGCCTGTAACAAGAAAGTTCGTCCTAAACAGTTTAGAGAGGGGGAGTTGGTACTGAGGAAAATTCTCCCTATAGTGAAGGACCCGAGAGGAAAATAGGCTCCGAATTGGGAAGGACCCTATGTGGTAAAAAGAGCTTTTTCTGGAGGAGCATTGATTTTAACTAGAATGGACGATGAGGATTTCAGAAATACCGTGAATGCTGATGAACTGAAGAAGTATTATGCTTGAAAAAAAAAAAAAGTTGTGTGATGCTGTGCATATGGAAACTCGAATGATTCCATGTGTAAAAATGGAAATTCTATAAATCTATCTCCCCTGAGAATTGCTTTTCAAAGAAAATATTCATGCTTGATATGATGAATGCCTATCTTTCATATTCTTTTCAGTAAGAATAAATTATCCTTAGTCACCCCTTTGAGCCTTAGGAATTATTTCTTTCTTTAAGCCTTGATCAAGGATCACCCTCTATACTGGAGGGCAAATGCGAGGAAAAATAATTAAAAGATCATGGCAAAAAGAAAGCCATCGAAAAATGTGGCAAATGAAAGCCAACAAAGCCAATAAAGGAAGAAAAAAGTCCAAAAAGGGACAAGTGTTTCAAGAATGAGTTCTCCTCAAGAAATGATCCTTGATCCAATCACCCTTAAACACACTTTGGGCCTATTTTATCTTTTCTTTCTAAACCTAAACCTTGGCCTACATTACGTGCTTTAAAAGGCCATTTTGATCAAGCATGGATATTTAATTTGAAATGTTATTCTTAGAATTCATCCCATCTTTTGAATTGATATTTTTACCTTGGAAACATTTAGAATTCTCAGATGCATAGTAGAATACAAAAAAAAATGGAAATGAAAAAAGAATGTAAAAGGAGAGGTTTAAGCTGAAAACCCACAAAGGGAGACTTAATACAGAATGAAGGACACTTGAGTTGAAAACCCGTAAAGGGCGGCTCAGGTACTGATTTAAAACTTGAATCAATGCTCCATATAAAGGGGGAGAAAGTATCTGAAAATCAGAAGAAATGGGAACAACTCAGTATGATGTAATTACGGAAGCTAAGAGGTTACCCAAGTAAATTGCTTGTTCAAGAGAATTTTCAGATGGTTTGAAAAGGGAGGGGTCCAAGATATTCCGCATCCGGAGAATCTACAACCTATAACCTTACATTTGTTTCTTATATCCTTGATATTTATTTTTAGAATTTTGGAACATTTCTTGCAATAAATTCTTGTTACTTTTTTCATGACAATTTTTGCTTGATTCATATTTTCTTTCATACATTTTTGAGATGCATTATGATTGTTATTAAATTGAATGATGATTAGTAATAAAAAAAATCTTTAAATAAAAGGATTTCAAAGTATTACTAAGGAATAGATTGAAATCTTGGGAAAGGTTTGGAAAGTTCACCAAGAAAAGAAAACAGTGAACATGTTGGAGACTCCATCACGAAGTCAAAAAATCTGTGAATTTCAACGAAAGTCAAAAACTGAGACTGTTTGAAAAGTTATCTTAGGTGAAGGATTTCTTAAGTGGGGCATCAGTGAACAATTGAAGACTCCGTGAACCAAAATAAACCATGGATTAGAAATCATGACATAATCATTTGATTGCATTCATTCTTAGGAAACATACAAGCATTTGCAAAACATGTCATTCTCATCATTGCATTTAATTAACATTGCAGAAATCAGGAAAACTTAGATTTCCCCAAAGTGAGCTCGTTTTCTTTTTCAAACGAGTCAAGCCCCGAGATCACCGTCGAGGTACGTTTCCTTTCCAAATCGAACACATTTTGCTTCTCAAATGAGTCGAGCCCCAAGATCGCCGTCAATGTATGTTCCTTTCATTTTCAAGTTAACTTTATTCTTTTCCAAATGAACCAAACCCAGAATTATTCTTAGTATTTCTTTTTGTTTTAAATCGAATTCATTCTGTTTTATCAAATGAGTCGAGCCTTGAGACCTCCGTCGAGGTATTTCCTTTTGTTTTAAATCGAATTCATTCTGTTTTATCTAATGAGTCGAGCCTTGAGACCTTCGTCGAGGTATTTCCTTTTATTTTAAATCGAATTCATTATGTTTTATCAAATGAGTCAAGCCTTGAGACCTCCGTCGAGGTATTTCTTTTTGTTTTAAATCGAATTCATTTTGTTTTATCAAATGAGTCAAGCCTTGAGACCTTCGTCAAGGTATTTTTTTTTTGTTTCAAATCGAATTCATTCTGTTTTATCAAATGAGTCGACCCTTGAGACCACCGTCGAGTTATTTCCTTTTGTTTTAAATCGAATTCATTTTGTTTTATCAAATGAGTCGAGCCTTGAGACTACCGTCGAGGTATTTCCTTTTGTTCTAAATCGAATTCATTATGTTTTATCAAATGAGTCAAGCCTTGAGACCGTCGTCAAGGTATTTTCAAATCCCGGGTATGGGCTCCGGGCACCATTTTTAAGACCCTCCAGGCACCATTCTTAAGACATCCGGGCAATTTTTTCTATTTTTTTTTTCAAAATCACGGGTAAGGCCTCCGGGCACCATTCTTAAGACCTCCGGGCATCATTTTTTAAAGCCGCATACAGTGCAATTTTTTTTCAAATCACGGGTAAAGCCTCCGGGCACCATTCTTAAGACCTCCGGGCATTATTGTTAAGATCTCCGAGCATAATTTTTTTCTTGCAAATCGAACTCGTTTCCTTAAGACGGGTCGAGCCTTGATTAGTCCGGGAATTTAATTTAAGGACAATATCTTCTATTTACAGTTTTTCTCAACAAAAAAAAATGAAAAAAAACATTGAAAAAGAAAAAAGAAACCCCTTTCCTTCTCTTCACATGTGATTTCACTAACTGGACAAAATTAGTGTTTATTTTTCTTTGCCTGATTCCTGATTCTGAGCAATAGCCAAAGAGAGGCAGTTGTAGAAACCTACTTTTTCTATTTTTTTTTTCAAAATCACGGGTAAGGCCTCCGGGCACCATTCTTAAGACCTCCGGGCATCATTTTTTAAAGCCGCATACAGTGCAATTTTTTTTCAAATCACGGGTAAAGCCTCCGGGCACCATTCTTAAGACCTCCGGGCATTATTGTTAAGATCTCCGAGCATAATTTTTTTCTTGCAAATCGAACTCGTTTCCTTAAGACGGGTCGAGCCTTGATTAGTCCGGGAATTTAATTTAAGGACAATATCTTCTATTTACAGTTTTTCTCAACAAAAAAAATGAAAAAAAACATTGAAAAAGAAAAAAGAAACCCCTTTCCTTCTCTTCACATGTGATTTCACTAACTGGACAAAATTAGTGTTTATTTTTCTTTGCCTGATTCCTGATTCTGAGCAATAGCCAAAGAGAGGCAGTTGTAGAAACCTACTTTTGTCCGAACCACTAAAACAAGTATGTTTTCTTCCTAAATTGATGTTTCAGAAAGACTTTTTTCATCCTGCAGGTGGTACTCCGAGACTTAGTTTAAGAGGGCGAGCATAAAAAGTCAAACTTGAAAAAAGTCAACCCCAAAGAATCAACTACTAAAACAGTCAACCCACTTTCAAAATCAAGATTTGAAGTTCAATTGAAAAATGGTGAAAGAATTTTGATAATTCAAGGTCTACATCGAACGATATGGAGTCCGGGAGTTGGGATATGGAGATTCAGTAGAAAAGAAACCCTAATCCGGGAAATTTTGGAAAAATGCTTAAACGATCAAATTTGTCAAAATTGAAGGTTCCAAATGAAAGATAAGCACTGACTACGGGTAATGGAGAAGCCACTTGAAAGAAAAACTGAAAGAAAACTCAATCCGGAAGAAAATCGAGCATTAGGGTTTTCGGTGGATTTTAGTGAAATTGGGAAGAATTACAGAAATGGCCCGAATCTGTAATAATAAATCCCCTAATGGATGAGGAGTGATTAAAAAAGGATAGCCCAAGGCTCAATTTGAAGAAAATCTGAAAATTAGACTTGTTTTGAGCAAAACCGGGTTTCGGAGACAAAAGGGCAAATTTGGAAATTTTGGAAAAAATATCAAATGAACTAAAAAAATTCTAAAAAATTTCAAATCTCATTCTTAAATTATTTGGATGAGATTGGAGAAAGAAAATCTTGATTCGGAGTTCGTTTGCAAAATGGCCAAATCCCGGGTCTCCTATGCAATAATTCAAGAAGATAAATCTCGGAAAAATAGCAAATGAACTCCAAAAATTTTGAAAATTTGCAAATATCTTTTTTAAATTATTTGGAAAATATTGACGAAAGAAAATCTTGATTGGGAGTTCGTTTACAAAATGGCCAAATTTCGGGCCCCCTATACAGTAATTCAAGAAGATAAATCTCGAAAAAAATACCAAATGAGTTCCAAAATTATGAAAACTTTCATATCACACTTTTAAATTATTTGGAGGAGATTGGTGAATAAAAATATTGATTTGGAGCTTGTTTAAAAAAGAGTAAAATTTGGGGGCATAAAAGGGCAATTTTGGAAGAAAAATCCAAATAAATAGCGAATAGACTCGAAATTTTTTGAAAACTTCCAGAATTTATTTTTTTTATTATTTCGAAAGTATTGAAAAAATAAAATTTGAATTTGGAGTCCGTTTTCCATTTATTTGCATTTGGGGGGCAAAAAGGTCATTTGACCCAAGAAACCGAAAAGGGCTTTTCTTGCCTTTCAAAAAAATCAAAACTGGGCTAGAAGAAGGAGGGTTGGCTTTCCAAGGCCCAAGGATGGGAAGGAGGATTCTTATTTTATAATCAAGAGGCCAAAAATGAAGAGTTAGTGATTTTTTGATCAAGCCTTTGCAAATAAGCCACATGGACCAATGCATGAAGAGGGAGAGTGTCAACATAATGGCTTAAGATTCTTGAACAGCTGTAATTATGGATAGCTGATGGCCTAATCTAAGGGTGATAATTTCATGTTTTAAACATCTTGGATCAATAGCCCATGAATGAAAATTGGTTGGAGGAAAAATGACAACATCTTAGCCTTTGAGAGAGGGGGGTTCGACCACTACAAGGGATCCTATTCTCTTTCATTTTCATCACTCATTTTATCTATTCTCACTTGATTTTGGCTAATTTTCTCTCCATTGTTGCAAAGTAAAAAGAAAAGAAAAGAAAGTTTGAAGAGAAAAAGCTTGAAAGATAGCTTCTAGAAATTGCTTTTAGCACTAACTCTTGCACTTTCTTTGATTTTCCATTCTTGATTTTCTGTTTTAATTTTTTTTTTGGTGAGTTTATTTTGATTTTTCTTTTTAAATAAGTGTTTTTAATGTTCTTCTATAGGTTATTTCTTCATCTTTTCTTATAAAAACTCTTGAAAGTTTTTTTCTCCTTGGTTCTTTGACATGGCCGAATGGCCCATCATTTTTTTTTTCCTGTTTTAGTTGCTGTTTTGCTTTGATTTTTCATGTTATTTTTGATATTAAATAAGTCTTGATGCTTTAAATCTTCTTGTACTACATATACTTGAAGCTTATTTTAATTTTCTTGCTTGGTTATTTCCATTTATGAGTCTATTATCATGTTCTTGCATTTTTTATTTTCTGTTTTCAAAATGTTTAAGTTTGTTTATGTTTTATATTTTGTAATCCATGTGTTTCTGAAAATGCTTGTTGGTTTTCATACCTCTACTTTATATTTGCATGTTTGAGTGTTATGTTTAGTTACGTATGTTAGTATATCAAGTGTTTGTGAAAATGCCATGCTTACTTTGGACATGAGGCCATTCGGCCACTTCACACTTATTTGCTTTGTGTGTGCATTTTTGTTATGTTAGTTGATAGGTTTGCACTTTCACGACATTTGGTTAAGTATTTAGTTTAAGTATGCCATCTTTTTGTGTTATTGCCATGCATATTTTAGATGTTAGGATTGGTTTGTTTTGCCATGCATATCCATGCATTTTAGACTTAGGTTGCATTAATTGCCATGCAAGTTCATTTAGGTCTAGGTCATTTTATTGATGCCATGCATTTTTTCATGACATTTAGGTTTAAAATCATGCATTTCATGCATCATATTTGCTGTTTTTCTCATGTATTTCATGTCCTTGCCACTTGACTTATGACTTAGGCCAATCAATGGCTCAAAGTCATGCTCTCTTGAGCATACTTGTGAAAAATTAAAGAGTTGTCAAATTGATTATTCTACCTTTGTGATTTTTTTTTTTACTTAGCCAATTTTTGTCTAACTTTTCAAAAGTGCTAGCTACTGTTTGTGAGAAATTTAGAGAGTCTTAAATATTTTTACTTTGATTTTTAAATGATTTTATCAAAGGCAAAAATGTATTTTGGCAAAACAGTTTTTTCACCCACTACTCGTACTTTCCTCATTTTTCTGGGCAGTCATATTTAATAGAAAATTAAGATGATTTTTTCTCGTGTAGTTTTACATGTCCTGAGTATCCACTATTTTTTTTAGATTTTTTTGAATTTTAAAAATAGGGTAAAAAATCATGGATTAAACTGGACAGTGGAGTCAGAATTGAATTTGAAGGAAAATCAGTTTTTTATTTTGGTTAAGTTACTTAGAGGGGGTAGATTAGAAAGTTTAGCTACTGACTTAGGGTAGTTTCTAAGCCTTTTTAAACTCTAAAAATGATTTTTTAAGTCTCGGGTTAAGGGTGGTCAAGTCCGAGATTTTAAACTTAGCAAATTAGAGCCATTTTAAAAAAGGGTTTAGCCAAGTTTTTATTTTTAATCTAAGCTTTTCAAAATTGTTTTCAAACAATCACAAAGTATTTTGATTTTAGAATATTTAATTTGATATATTTTCCTAAGGTAGCCGAATATCTTTTTAGATATACGGATTTCCTTAATTAAAGGAAAAAAATTACATTTTCATGCATTGCATTCTCCATATTCATGCATTTTATATAATATGTGATTTTTGCTATGATAATTCCTATGGTATTGTTATTATTTTGATTTAAATTTTTTGATGCTATATTATTTATTATATGGTTTTGAATATTTCATGATATCCTATGCTTTTTATTTAGTTATTTTTTGTAATATTATTTAGCATATACTATGTTCATGCATTATTATTTTCATACATATTATATGATAGCATTATTTTATATTCCATGTCATTTAAATTATATGCCATGTCATTCATATTTACCATGTCATTTAAATTATTTCATTTCATGTAGAATATATTATGTTACCTAGGTCATTTCATTTCATTTAGGATATATTATGTCATTTAGGATATTACATTTCATATAGAATATATTATGTTACTTAGGTCATTTTATTTCATTTAGAATATATCATATGACTTAGGATATTACATTTCATATAGAATATATTATGTTACCTAGGTCATTTCATTTTCATTTAGAATATATCATATAACTTAGGATATTTCATTTCGTTTAGAATATGCTAAGACATTTAAATTATATCATATAATTTAGGTTGCATTATATTATTTAGACTTTGCTATGTCATCTTAATTATGTCATACATATTCATATTCATATATTTTTTTTAAAATGTTTTCAAAGAGGTAATGATTTTCAATAAAATAAAGATATTCCCAAGTTAAAATAATTCATGAGTTCTCTGCCGGGTTTGCTGGGGAGGATATCATCAATTATCATTAATAACGGAATATCTTCTTTAAAATAAGAATGATTCAGAAAGTTTTCCAAACTAATAAAAATTTCTATATTTTGCCACGTTTGTGGGAGAATATAGGAAAATTTTGAATTTATAAATTCCGGATCATTTTCATTAAAAATGGAATTACTTTTCTTTAAATTGGGAATTAACTTGAAATATTAAATTTAAAACCAACCTTTTACCGAGACTGGAGATAACACACGATTAATAAGGTACCGTTTTATACGAGCGTTGTGGGGGTGCTAATCCTTCCCCACACGTAACCGAGTCCCGAACCTGTTTCTTTGATTTCTCTGGTTTAAAACGCAGACTTGAAATTGGTTTTAAAAATGTTTTAATTAATTTTAACATATTTTATAAAATCGGTTTTAATAGATGGCCGATCACACCTAGCTAAAAAAAGATTCGTGGCGACTGCATCTCTTTTTCAAGTTTATTTTCAAAACCTTCATTTTTCAAGAGGAATTAAGTCGACTTTTCCTCGATTTTTTTTTTCATGCTTAACGAATAATAAGTCTTGCGATAAGACTTGTTATTTTTTTTAGGTTGTGACAGGTAGGGCTTTTCTAAACCAGTACGAGCATATGACCGATAGGACACCTGATCGTCTCACTTTACAAAATATGGAGAAAAGAGCTACTGAGAGCTTCAAAGAGTATGCTCAGAGGTGGAGGAACATGTCTACCTAAGTACAACCACCTTTGACACAAAAGGAAATCATCGTCCTTTTTGTGAATACACTGCTGGCCCCTTACTATGATAGACTCGTCGACAATGCCTCGAAGAATTTTGCGAATATGGTAATCTCAGGGAAAATGATTGAGAATGCTATCAAGAATGGGAAACTTGAAAGAGAAGGAACATCCAATGCCGAGAGAAATAAGGCACCTAGAAAGAAAGAGAAAGATGTCCAAGCTTTGGGAGATTTCATCCCATATTCCTAATTTCCCTCATACCAATCAAGTTACCCTACTGAGGTATCTCCAAGCCTTTATCCTTACCTACCAACCCAAGCACCTAATCCTATACCAGTCCTTGCAATAAGGCCTACTTCCAAAAAATGACTGCGAGACAACCAAGAAAGAATTCCAATCCCTATCCCTGACCTGTTGCCATTACTAATAAAGAATCAGTACCTTACCCCGGTACCTTTGAAAATAGCTCTGAGTCCATCAGCGAGGAGTTATGACCCTAACAACAAGTGTGATTATCAACTGGGGGTAGTTGGGCATTCAACTGAAAAATACAGGCAACTGAGGGAAAGGATTGAAAGTCTTATCAGCGCTGATATTTTGACACCAGAGCTTATCAATCAGTGAAAGGCCGCTTTGTCATTAATCAGTTTCTTTTAGGGTTTTAGGGTCAGAATTACTACCTTTGAAGGATGTCAATAGGAGCATTTTGATGCATATAATTTCAGACCTTATGATGAAAACACTTGTCTCATGTCGACATTCATATGAATTAAATGAATTTTGAATTTTAAATGCTATGTGTTTGTTGTGTTTTAACAATAATCTGAATTTGCAAAAACAAGCATTAAGGAAGTTTTAATAATGGATAGTCTCGAGAATAGTGATGATCATTGTCACAAATGACCCAATACATTCTCCCCTCTCTTTTAGGCTTTCCTAGGCCTATGTCCCTTGAACCGAGACCACTTAGAAAACCTAATGCTTCAAGGAAAATGAATGATTGAACTTCATAAAACCATTGTCATCATAGAATAAGCAAAGATGTATATCCTAGTATAGGCTATGAACAAAGGAGCAAACTTTTTAAATTTTTTTTGAACTCCTTGAAATTCAAACAAATGAGACATTCTTTCAAGAGTTTAGATCATGGTAATTTGGTGTGTGTCAAGTTTGTGCCAAAACCATTCATGTCATTTTCGGCAACAACAAAACACTAATTGCCCAAACATCACTTCATGATTGACACCTCAGGGCACCATGACTAAATCAGATTACCCTATTTTGGGTCACATTCTTTCTCGTCTCTAAAAAAAACCCAAGACTGAAACTCAACTTTTTTCAGTGTAAACCTAGACTTGCGATGTTCCTTGTAATGATACAAATTCTCATGGTTAATCAAATTGGGGCATCATATGTGGAAGTGATGGTTATGTGGTGAAAAAGGATAGGACTAATGCCTAAATCATTAGGGGCACGCAAAAATGAAAAAAAAAAAAAGAAAAAAAAAATTGTGATATCATGCATATGAGAATTCGGATGATTACAAAGTGCAAAATGAAAATTTGATGATCTATTTCCCCTGGGGGTTGCTTTTCAATGAGAATATTTGTGCTTGATATGAGAAATGGCCATCTTTCATATTCCTCTCACAAAGGGAAAATTATCCATAGTTACCCTTTTTGAGCTTAAGGAATTATTTTTCTTGAAACCCTGATCAAGGATCACCCTGTACACTGGGGGGCAACGGCGAGGAAAGATCTTTTCAAAGATCATTGAGAAATGAGTCCTAGCTCGAGGACATATACAAAGTAAATTGAGCGCCTAAATAAATACAGGCTCACTCTTTCGAAGAAAAAAGAAAAGGAAAAGATGGAAAAATGGAAGCCAGGAACAAAACAAAAGAAAAAACACAAAAAAAATGTGTGAAAAAGTATGGCAAATGAAAGCCAAAAGCAAAGAAGAAAAAGAGCAAAAGTAAAAAGGAAAGAAATGTCCAAGAAGGGACAAATGCTTCAAAGAGAATTCTCCTAAAAAATGATCCTTGATCTTATTACCCTCAAACACATATTTTGGGCCTATTTATCCTTTCTTTTTGAACCCTAGCCATGGCCTACATTACGTGCTTTAAAAGTCCTTTCTGATCAAGCATGAATATTTAACTTGAAGGGTTTTTTCCTCAGATTTTATCCCATCTCATCGAATTATCATTTCACTAAGGTAGAATCTAGAATTCTCAATGCATGGTAAAACAATGAAAAAAGGAAAAAAATTGGAGAGAATGGGACTCTAGGGTGAAAACCCAAAAACGGGTGGTCTAGAGTAAAATGGGAATTTTCGTTGTCATCTATGATAGTGCCGATACCACAAAAGAGAATATCATCTTAAAGATGTGGTCATCGAGAAATATCTAGGAATTCCTGAACCTCCCAAATTGTCAACTCTCATTTGGATGATTGATTTCAAAAACTCAAACTCTTTTTCTCCAAAATCAACTTTCTAGTTTAAACATCCTAGCCAATCTTGACACTTGTCAAAATACCTTGATATGGAAAGTAAAACAATGTTGAATTTGTTGGTTCTCAATGAATTCATACATTTGTGAGCCTAGAAGGGACATACATTTTTTGTTGTGAAGTTTTCCTGAAAAAACCAAAATCATGTTGTACCAAGCCTTGTCAATTCAAGTTGAAAAAACCCAAATTGACACTTAGGTAAATTTCTAACAGTGATCATCAGTCTTCAAAAGATTTGTACATTACACACTGTAGGGTTAAAATTTTTGACTCAGAAGTTTTCATTAAAGAAGCAAAATTGTTTTTGAAATACCCATTTTTGATGTTGACATGAGATAAGTGTTTTTCTAATCCAAAGATGTGGAATTACTAGGGATAACCTATATGAGAAGAAGAAATAAAACTCAGCAAGCAGATTTCTGTTAATAATAGTTTGAAAATTGTTGAGGCAAAAAGAATAGCCAAAGATTGAAAAAGGAGTTGAAGATATACTCTGATTTGAAGAGGAAAAATGAATGGGAAAGGCTAAGCCAAAGTCTAGAAAAATGATCGGGGGCATTTGCATCATTCATGAACACTCATCTCTCTATTAAGCTTTGCATCTGCACCATGTCAGCAAGCATTTGCATCATTCATGGATATTTGCATTTGCATTATTCCATGAGCATCTGTATTCTACCTTTACAAGAACACTTTTCATAGATATTTGCATTCGCATCACCTCAAGCAAGCGCATCATTTCAAGGATCATTGCATCTTCATTGTAGCTACAATTACACCATTCATGAACCACTTACATGAACATGATTCGTAGGGACATCTGCATCTGCATTTAGAAGCATTTGCATCAATCCAAGATATTTGCATCTGCATTTAGAAGCATTTGCATCAATCCAAGACATCTATATCATTTCAAGAAGCAGTTGCATCAATCTAAGACATTTGCATTTACACCATCAAGCATTTGCATCCTCTCTCAAATCCTTCAGGTTAATTTCCAGTCCATTTCAATTTTTGGTGTCATCCAGATCTTTTTCAAATTTCTGGTTTCCACCATGCTTTCCAATTTCTGGTTTCCACCATGCTTTCCAATTTCTGGTTTCATTTAGATCTTTTTCAGATTTCTGGTTTCACCCATGCTTTTCAATTTCTGGTTCCATCCAGATCTTTTTCAAATTTCTGGTTTCACCCATGCTTTTCAATTTCTGGTTTCATCCAGATCATTTTTCAAATTTATGGTTTCACCCATGCTTTTCAATTTCTGGTTTCATCCAGATTTTTTTTTCAATTTTTGGTTTCATCCAGATCTTTTTTCAAATTTCTGGTTTCACCCATGCTTTTCAATTTTTGGTTCCATCCAGATCATTTTCAAATCTCTGGTTTCACCCATGCTTTTCAATTTCTAGTTACATCCAGATCTTTTTCAAATTTCTAGTTTTACCCATGTCATTTCAATCCCTGGTTTCATCCAAATCTTTTTCAATTTTCTGTTTCACCCATGCCAATAAGGTTAGCACAAGATAGGATAAGACCCCGAGACCATCGTCGAGTTTTTTTCTTCTCTTGCAAATTGAACCCGTTTCCTTAAGACGGGTCGACCTTGATTAGTCAAGGAATTCAATTGAAGGACAAAATCTTCTATTTACAGTTTTTTCAACAACAACAAAAAATGAAAAAATAAAAAAATGGAAAATAAAAAAATGAAAAAAATGAAAAATGGAAAAACGAAAACTCCCTTTCCCTCTTCACATGTGATTTCAATAACCGGACAAAATTAGTTTTATTTATCTTTGCCTGATTCCTGATTCTTAGCAATAGCCAAAAAGGGGCAGCTGTAGACACCTAATTTTGTCCGGACCACTAAAACAGGTATGTTTTCTTCCTAAATTGATGTTTCAGAATGTAAAAAGACTTTTTTAATCTTGCAGGTGGTACTCCGAGACTTAGTCTAAGAAGCCTAGTATAAAAAGTCAAACTTGAAAAAGTCAACCCTAAAAAGTCAACTACTAAAAAAGTTAACCCACTTCAAAATCAAGATTTGAAGTTCAATTGAAAAATGGTGAAAGAATTTTGATAATCCGAGGTCTACATTGAAAGATATGGAGTTCAAAAGTTGGGTTACAGAGATTCAGTAGAAATAAAACCCTAGTTCAAGAAATTTGGGGAAAGTGCTTAAACGATCAAATTGGTCGAAATTGAAGGTTCCAAATGAAAGATAAGCACTGACTACGGGTAATGGAGAAGCTACTTGGAAGAAAAACTGAAAGAAAAGTCAATCCGAAAGAAAATCGAGAATTAGGGTTTTTGGTGGATTTTAGTGAAATTTGGAAGAATTACAGAAATGGCTCCGTTCGGTAAGAATAAAGCCCTTAATTGATGAGGAGTGATTAAACAAGGATAGCCCAAGGCTCAGTTTGAAGAAAATCTGAAAATCGAACTTGTTTTGAGCAAAACCGGGCTTTAGAGGCAAAAGGGCAAAATTGAAAAATGTGGGAAAAATAGCAAATGAACTCCAAAATTTTGAAAATTTGTAGATCTCATTCTTAAATCATTTCGAAGATATTGGCGAAGAAAAATCTTCATTCGGAGTTCATTTGCAAAATGGCCAAATCCCGGGTCCTCTATGTAGAAATTCAATAAGATAAATCCTGAAAAAATAGTAAATGAGCTCCAAAAATTCTAAAAATTTGCATATCTCTTTATTAAATTATTTTGAAGAGATTTGCAAAGACAAATCTTGATTCAGAGTTCGTTTGCAAAATGCCCAAATCCCGGGCCCATTATGTAGTAATTCAAGCAGATAAATCCTGAAAAAATACCAAATGAGTTCCAAAAAATATGAAAACTCCATATCATGCTTTTAAATTATTTGGAAGATATTGATGAAGAAAAATATAGATTTGAAGCTCATTTGAAAAATGGTAAAGATTGGGAGCACAAAAGGGCAATTTTGGAAGAAAAAATCCAAATAAATAGCAAATGGGCTAGAAAAATTTTGAAAACCTCTAGAATTAAATTTTTTATTATTTCGGAAGTATTAAAAAAGAATTTTTGAATTTGGAGTCCGTTTGCTATTTATTTATGTTCGGGGACAAAAAGGTTATTTTACCCAAGAAGCCAAAAAGGGCTTTTTTTCTTTTAAAACAATGAAGCATGGGCTCGAAGATGAGGGGTCATCCAGCCAAGGCCCAATAGTGGATAGATATTTTTTGATTTTTAATCAAAATGCCAACAATGAAGAGGAAGGTAGCTATTTTTGTGATCAAGCCTTTGAATTTGCAACACATGGACCAATGGTTGTAGAGAGAGTATATTTATGACATCTTTATGACATCATAATTCAAGGGCTGATGATTCTAATCTAAGGGTGAGAATCCTACATAGAATGTATCTTGGATTGAAGGCCATAAGACAAATTGGTTGAAAAAAATTCTAAAACCTCCTAGGTTCTTCCAACGGGCTAGTCGGCCACTACAAGGGGCAGGGGTTCTCTCTTTCATTTTCACTTGATTCACATTCTGATTTTTGCTGAATGCTCTCCATTTTTAAAAGGCAAAAAGAAAAGTTTAGAAAAGAAAAGAAAGTGAGAAGAGAAAAAGCTTGCAATATAGCTTCTAGAGGTTGCTTTAATCACCATACTCTTGCACTTTCCTTGATTTTCTATTATTGATTTGCTATTGTGATTGCTATTTTAGTCAGTTTCTTTTGATTTTCCTTTTTGAAATAAGTGTTTTTAAGTTTCTCCTTTAAGTTCTTCTTTATACTTTCTTAGAAAAAGCTTTGAGAATTTTTTTTTCATGATTTAGAGGGGAGGCCGAATGGCCTATTGATTTTGTGTAGTTGCTATTTGCTTTTTTATTTCATGTTTTCATGGTATTTAACAAGTTTTGATGCTTTAAATCTTTTAAAATGCATAAATATGAAGCTTGTTTTGATTTGGTTGCTTGCTTGTTTCCATTGTTGAGTTTTTTTTATCTTGTTATCATGTTTATTTTATTTGTCTTGAGCATCTTTAATTTTCTGTTTTCAAAGTGTTTAAGTTTGCTTTACATTTTGTTAATACATGTGTTTGTGAAAATGCCTATTGGTTCTCATGCCTTTACTTTATATTTGCATGTTTAAGTATTATTCTTTAGCTATACATGTTAGTGTGTTAAGTGTTTGTGAAAATGCCATGTCCATATGGACCATTCGACTACCCCTTTCTTATGCTTTATGTGTGCTTTTTTATTATGCTAGTTGATAGGTTTTCATTTCCATGATATTTGGTTGTGTATTTTGTTTAAGTATGCTATATGTTTGTGTTATTGCCATGCATTCTTTAGGTTTAGGATTGGCTTGCTTTGACATGCATATTCATGCATTTTAGACCTAGGTTGTATTAAATGCCATGCAAGTTCATTTAGGTCTAGGTCATATTCTCTATGCCATGCATTTTTCATGTCATTTAGGTCTTAAATCATGTATTTCATGCATCATATTTGTTGTATTTTCATGCATTTCATGTCATTGCCACATGATTTATGACTTAGACCAATCAATGGTTCAAAGTCATGCTCATTTTATCGAAGCAAAAAAATGTGTTTTGGCAAAACAGTTTTTTCACCTAGTACTCATACTTTCCTGATTTTTCTGGGCAGTCATCTTTAATCAATAAATTAAGCCAATTTTTTTCCATGTAGTTTTACATGTCCTAAGTCTCCAGTATATGTTTTAGATTTTTTTGAATTTTTAAAAATAGGGTAAAAAATTGTGATTTAAAACTGAACAGTAGAGGCAGAATTGAATTTAAAGGAAAATCATTTTTCTGTTTTGGTTAAATTACTTAGAGGGGGCTGATTAGAAAGTTTACCTACTGTTTTAGGATAGTTTCTAAGCCTTTTTAAACTCTACAAATGATTTTTTAAATCTCAGGTTAAGGATGGTCAAGTCCGGGATTTTAAACTTTGGAAATTAGAGCCATTTATAAAGGGTTTAGCTACGTTTTAATTTTTAATCTAAGCTTTTCAAAATTGTTTTGAAACAATCACAAAGTATTTTGGTTTTAGAATATTTAATTCAATATATTTTTCTAAGGTAGCTGGATATCTATTTAGATATACCGATTTTTTTAATTAAAGGAAAAAATACATTCTCATGCATTGCATTTTCCATATTCATGCATACTATATAATATGTGATTTTGCTATGTTAATTTACATGATGGTGTTATTATCTTTGATTTAAAATTTTGATATTATATTAATTGTTATATGGTTTTGAATATTTCATGATATCCTATGCTTTTTATTTAGTTATTTTTGTCAAATTATTTAGCATATACTATGTTCATGCATTATTATTTTTATTTTCATGCATATTATATGTTAGCATTATTTTATGTTTCATATCATTTAGATTATATGTCATATCATTTATATTTGCCACATCATTTAAATCATTTTATTCCATTTAGAATATATCATGTGACTTAGGATATTTCATTTCATATAGAATATATTATGTTATCTAGGTCATTTCATTTCATGTAGAATATATTATGTTATTTAGGTCATTTCATTTCATGTAGAATATATTATGTTATCTAGGTCATTTCATTTAGAATATATTATGTCACTTAGGATATTTTATTTCATTTAGAATATATCATATGACTTAGGATATTATATTTCATATAGAATATATCATGTTACCTAGGTCATTTCATTTAGAATATATCATATGACTTAGGATGTTTGATTTCATTTAGAATATGCTAAGACATTTAAATTATATCATACCATTTAGGTTGCATTATATTATCTAGACTTTGCTATGTCATTTTATTTATGTCACACATATTCATATTCAAATTTTTTTTTTTTAAATGTTTTGAAAAAGGTAATGATTTTCAATAAAATAAAGATATTATTGTGTTAAAATAATTCATGAGTTCTTTGTTGGTTTGCTGGGAAGGATGTCATCAATTATCATTAATAACGGAATATCTTCTTTAAAACGAGAATGGTTCGAAAACTTTTCCTAAATAATATAAAATTTCTATATTTTGCCACGCTTGTTGAGAAATATAGGAAAATTTTGAATTAATAAATTTCGGATCATTTTCAATAAAAAAATGGAATTATTTTACTTCAAATTGGGAATTAACTTGAAATACCAAATTAAAAAATGACTTTTTATCAAAGCTTGGGATAACATACGATTAATAAGGTACCGTTTTATATTGGTGTTGTGGGGGTGCTAATCCTTCCCCACACGTAACCGAGTCCCGAACCCGCTTCTTTGATTTCTTTGGTTTAAAACGCAGACTTGAAATTGGTTTTTATAAAATGTTTTAATTAATTTTAAAATATTTTATGAAACCGGTTTTAATTGGTGGCGACTCCAAGTCTTTTTCAAGGTTATTTTCAAAACCTTCATTTTTTTAGAGAAATTAAGTCAACTTTTTCTTGGTTTTTTTAATGTCACGCTTAACAAATAATAAAGTCTTGCGATGAGACTTTTTATTTTTTAGGTTGCGACAATGGGCTCAAGGCTAGCTTATTAGAAACGAATCCCACTTAGCCATCTCTTGGTGGGAAACCAAGGTCATCAAGCACTAACATCATTTCCCGAAAGAAGAACAAACAATATGCCATATATTATGAATCATTTTTAGCAAGACAAGTGTTGGGAATACACTACCTCGGTCTCATGCATAAACATGATAATCAAAGTGCAGCGGAAATAAACAAAGAAGCACCTGAAGTACAACAGGATCTTAGGCTTGTGTTTAGCATAGGTTTATGACATTCAAAACTAATTAAATCACCCATATGATTTAGAAGTTACCTACTTAAGATATCGTAACCATAAGTTCCAGATCCAAATCCCGAATAGCTTTCAAATCCAAGATATACAAAGCTTCCAACTCGTCCAAGACCACAATAAGCACAGTTGTCCTTCCTCTAGAGCTAGTCCACACGAACAGCTAATGGATCCTTCTCTAAGATATGGCGATTCACTTGTACTGGCAAGTTGATCCTAAGATCACAATCAAAAGATATATATCCTTGTGTCTTTCTCCCTTAATTGATCTCACTCAACAAGGTGAAGTAGCGGTAAGAAAACACCAAGAAAATGAGGAATTACGGCAAGCACAAACTGCTGCACGAAGGCTGTAATTTCACTGTTTTGCCAAGGAAAAGTTCTCTTCTTGAAACAAAACTTTTTCTTAAGCAAAATCAGAATATCACAAGTAGAATGAATGTCACTTAGGTGGCTACAGCCTCTAAATCAGATTATATAGTGGTGCAAACCCTGACCCTTATCTCCCTAAGATTGGCCGGCCACCTGTAGCTTATTGCACAAGATTTTCATTAATCCACTTTGACTTAAACTATTTAATTCTAAGATGGATCAATAGGCCCATTATATTATCTAATAATGATAATGGTCCAACAATCTTAATGCCTTAAGTTGGGCCAACCATCCTTAGTGGATAGTCCTCAATTAGAATAGTCACTTTGGACCCATTCTAATTTATCATGCTTATTTATTGGATAGATTAATTTCTAAATGAAAGTAATTTAATTCTCAATTAAATTTCTTTCTCCTCATGAACAATTCATGTCATTAATCTATTAATATCATCTCATGATATTATTCCAATATAGTATAGTCATTCGAAATTCACCTTGCACATCTCTATGTCAAAGTCGACTATAGGCTTCTTGATTCCTCTTATATCATTAAGACATTGTCCTTGGATTTCTCAAATCTCAATTATCTCTTAAATAATCTCAATTGAACTTTTTCAATTAAGTGCTTAATATAAATGTTTTATTCTATTAAGTTTTACCTTAATAGAATACCATGTTTAATCCTTACATATCTGTTCTTATGTGTGTGACCCTCTAGGTTCCCAATATGTTGGCAATGAAAATAATTTAATCTCATTAACTAGTTTTCATAGATCAAAAGCGGGATCTAGCAACCCATCATGACCACCCAAATATTGTAAGGTCAGTGTGACCTATAGAACCTTTCAGCAACTAGCATGTCGGTGTAATACGATCGTTTCACCATATATCTCGGATAACGCATAAGCATGGTGCAGTGTCTACTCATGATCAATCCATATTAGTTCTTTGCAACTTATGATCAACCTTATGAATTTAGAGAAACAACTTTCTCCTAAATCCATCATGCTTTGGCCAAAGACTTAATCAAGTTAATCATAGTCACGAACAAACGAGATATGTCTCCAATATCACAGGGAGTGGTGAATCCTGTCTAGATCACTCATTCATCTTCGTATGGTTCATGTAATACCCAATAACACCCTACTATAAGCATCCTAGTGTTTTGGATCCGTTCGTGATGGAATCTAAGTATGACACCTTCCATACCAGATGACCTGGTATCACAAGTCTGAGGACTAATTTACACGACTGGTACTAAGAGAACATTATCATAGACACTAGAGTGATATATTACCAAATGAATTTCTCTTGGCGGGCCATGTTCAATGAACTTGTTCAACAGACAAGCACCTATATGTTATCCTAAGTATCCAATACTTCAACCTGTATGAGATCGGTTGCTTACTTCATATGTAAGAAGGCTTAACATATACTAGTCTTTGAGCATTGCCAATGCCCTGTCTTGGCAATACGATAACCTGCAACTGTTTGAGGAACAAGGCTTTGATGTATAAGGATCTCATAATTATAACTATTTATAATTCCTTTGCAAGGCCATTATGTTCTATGGGCTTCATCCGATTATTACTTAATAACTCCTTATCATTGTACTAACATGAAGGAAAACCTTGTATCACTATCATCATAGTGAAGGGTATGCATTATTGACTGTGTATCCCAAGCTCAATCTGATTGGCTCTAGGGCATACACCAACCATCTCCTACTTGCACTAAGCCAATCACTAACGCATCCAATGCCGAACTCTTTCGATTAGTAATTGTATCTCTACTAGGACATAGCTTAAGTGCATTGAGAATATGCTTTGTCATATACATGATAATCTCATTATCAAGGTTAATAATTTGGATCACAACGGACCTAGATTCCATACATATGGTTCAGTTGTATCTAAAACAACTATTGGAATATACTTGTTAGCTAGTACCTAATGATCCAAATATAACTCCTTTTGCAAGCCAAAATAAAAGAGTTAGTCTTAAAAACCTTTAATATAAACGTGCAATCTTTTCAAGTATGGAACGTTTCCTACTAATTGCATTTTTTAAAAATGGCAATTTATCATAACATTTTATCATTCAAAAAGTTATTAATAGCTCCCACTAAATCCTACATATGTAGATGTTAAGGGACTAATTCAATAACAATTAAAATTCCATATCAATAAGATAAATGGTATTCATAATAGTTTGCAAGTTGTATAATATATAAGACTATGTTATAGAACTTTTCTATAACTGATTTATTTGAGAGGAAACTAAATAAGCATGGCATCCTATGCCAGCAAAACAATATGTTTCGAAAATATAAATAAAATATCCTCAACATTGGCCTATAATGCCAATGAAAAACATCAATTGTTTCTAAATAAATCATAAATATAAAGTCTTATTAAAAAACCCATAAGATCGCAAGCTCTGATGTAGCATCTAACTCGGTTGCCATCTTGATGGTCCGGCTTCACTACTCCTTTCCTTTTGTCCCTACAATATGTCATACATATTTAGTACCAAATGATAGGTATCATATACCAAGAGGAGTGAATCAAATTGTACCTGAAGTTGAAACTCCTTTCAGCTTCTTTCCCTTGTTAGACTCAAGGTACTCTTTGCAATTACGCCTCCAATGACCAGTTTTCCCACAATGGAAGCAAGCTTTGTTAGTATTATCCTTATCTTTTGCTTCCTTTGCAAGACCAACATCGGGCTTCAAACTCTTTGAAGCAGGAGGTACATCCCACCTAGTCTTCCTTTTTTTTTACCTTTCGGTTTAGAGGAAGAGACTAAATGGACAGATGACTTGTCTTTAACAATGGTTTGCTCGGCCTGTGTGAGCATATTCAATAACCAAGAAAGGGTAGCCTCCAAGTGGTTCATGTTGAAGTTCAACACAACCTGCCAATAGCTCTCAGGCAGTGAAGAAAGGATTAGATCAATGCTTAGATCATGATCCATAACCCATCCAATCTATTCTAATTGGTAATATACCCTATCATCTTAAGCATATGAGGCCTCACTGGGCTTTCCTCTGACATCTTTATTTGGAACAATTCCTTTGATATGTCAAATCTCTCAGTGCAATTTTCCTTAGCGAACAGTTCTCTAAGGTTAAGGATGATATCCTAAGCATTCATGGCCTCATGCTACTTTTGGAGATCGGGTGCCATACTAGCCAATATCACACATGTTGCTTGTACGAGATCATCTCTATGAACTCTATAGGCCACCCTCTCCTCCACAGTTGCATCAGCAGCAGGCTCATCTGGGATGGGCTCATCAAGAATATAAGCTTTCTTTTCCTGTGTCAAGACAATCTTAACATTACGAAACCATTCAACAAAGTTCGATATAGTTAACTTATTAGCATCAACTATGCTTCTCAGTGATAATGTATTTGCCATTTTAGCATTTGTATCCTATATGAATCAAAACATTGAACAGTCAATAAATAGCAAGTAGTAAACATTTGTGTCAGACTTTAATGCTTAAATGATTATTCTCATTATTTTAACAAAATAATAGCCCTCTACTACTATTTCGAGAAATTTAACTCTTAAACTTCTTAATAAGCTAGGACCCCTTTCATTCCAGCATAACCTTGAGTGCCTCAACAAGCTATGTTGAAACTAATTGAGTAGGTAACTTAGTTTACCAATTACATCTCTATGCAACTCCTAGATCCAGTTAGGTGCCAACTCTTTGCCTAAATACATAATATGCATTTCCTCTAACTATGCCTCTAAATGTCATGTGATCAAGTTTTATGCTTCCGGATTACATAACACTTAGTTGAGTAAGACCCACCTTCAATAACTCAAACATGTTCGTACATAAGTTTGACCCTGAGTGACTCAATAAGTCTCCGAATGGAAGAATTCTGGTTATCTTGTTATGATGGTGGAAGGCAACTAATCATGCGTAACATGGACTCAATATAATTTAATGAGGGATTTAACTTTTATATAGGTCTCATTGATTTCATACTTGATTGACATGCATAGCATAGCATTCATTCAATTACATACATCACATATATATAATTCAAAATAAATCTATCACATGCAATCTACTAGGATGATTATGGACTTTATTCTAATCTAGTTTCCTTGAGCCATTAGGAAACTAGTTGGTCAAATTCCTAGTGGATACCATACATAGTCTTCGAAAGGTTTGTTGGTAATCTCCTTGGTTGCTTCTTCTTGGTGCCATATCTCCTTACAAATTGGGAATTTTACATAAATTCTACTTCTTATCCTTAGTCTAAATCTATAAAGAATATAACAATTACATTGCTTTATCAGAGACCTCGAGTTACATTTGAGAGGAGTTAGATGAGAAGAGAATTTACAACTCATGCATGAAGAAGAGAAGGCATGGTGCGCAGACCCTATTTATAAAATACGAATAAGAAAAATTCAACCAGACATTCCCTAGTCATACTAAGGTCTAGTCCATAACCATCCTTCATGTGATAAGTGCTTAGTTTCATAAATTTTCATGTATTATTTCCTTATACTTTGTGCTTTAATTCTTAAGTTCCTTGACATTTTATTACATTTTTGTGAATTATAGGTATTTTGGATGAGATGAAGTCAAAACATGTCAATTATGATGTTAAAGAGCTTATAAAGTCACAATCATAAGATGGAAGAAGACTTGAGAGTCAAAAAGATCAAATTCTTAGTGCTAAGTGATTAGGCAGATTTGACCTCTAGAGCTTGTTGCTAAGAAATAATCATGTTAAATTTATTATTTTAAGAAACTTTATACTTGAATTTTGAATCTAGCTTGAATACCTTTCCAACGATGGTTTACACGCCCAAATCGGACAAGAAATGGTCATCCAAATCAGCCTATGAAGTGCGAGATAGTCCAACAGCCACAAAAGCGAAGTCTGCGGGCAAAATAGGCAAGTCAGTGTACTCAGTGCCGCGGCACCAACCATTATGTCCCCAATCCATGAAAAAACCACAAAAATCACAGAGGTTGCTTATTTTGCACTCCTTTGACTCCTAGCTTCCTTGATCAGCAAGAAAGGGTTTCCAAGACTTTAAAGCTCTATAAATACTATCTTTTGAGCAATCAATGAGGACATGCTTTTGATTATCAATCTTCTTCTTTAATCTCTCAAGTTTTATTTTATTTTTCTTATTAGTTTCTTTTGAATATTCATGTTTATGTTGACAATGCCTATGCAAGGCTAAACTTTTATTTGGTTAAGGGTGATTTCGAAGCCCTAGACAAGTTGTGTAATTAATTTTTAGATTTATCTATCATTAATTTTCTATCAAAGTTGATTATGTTCTTCCATAAAAATTGTTCATGATGTTGTCTTGATTTGTTTAGGTCGCGAACTAGATAAATTTTGATAATTATCTACTGCTAGTTTAGGAGTTTTGATCCGTGTAATTGTCTTTATTTCCTATTCATAAGTGGCAATTTGTGATTAATGATTATGGTCAAGTTTTCGCTAATTGCAAAGTGGAACAAAACATAGGTTAAACAATCTGAGCTTAAGTGTTTGTTGCCTAGATCAACCTATCTTTCTCATCATAAAGCTACCACTGCATTAAATCTAGAGAGCTTATTCTAGGTTGTCTAGTTGTTAGAGATTAAATAGAGAACTTGTTCTATTTAACGATGAACTAAGGAAAGATTGGGGTAACAGAGCTTGTTGTTTTCTACGGTTGATAATTTTGATAGTTAATTGATGTTGATAGATCTGATTATCGATTCTCAATGATGTCTAGTGGTGGAGAATGAAACCTTAACCATATTTTTCTCATATTTGATTAATTCTTATTTACTTACTTTCTTCTTTGATTATAAGTTTTTAGTTTAAACTGATTTTAAAAACCTCCCCTTTTATTTTGTTTTCTTTGAATTTAAGTTTAAACTAATAATTCTTAAACTAAACACCAATCCCTGAGGACTCAACCCTTTCTTATTGCTATACTTTACAATTGATATTTTTAGTGCAAGGATTAAATAAGATATACTCTTTTGAATGCATCAAATTTTTGGCACCATTGCCGGGGATTGCTTTCTTTAGTTTATTAATTATTTGGTTTATTCTTATTTTTTGTTTTAATTAGTTTATTTTCTTTTTTTCTTTTTCAGTGAATGTCATAGTCTCCCTAAGAAGAAGAACCATACTTCGGACTTAGGAGAATTCGGGAATTCATAGCAGCACACCAAAGAACAAACGAAGAGTTGATTCAAAATATCCAAGAGGAGCGAGGAGAGATGGCAGCAAACAACCAAACTCTTAGAAAGCTAGCCACTCCGAACTTGGATCAACAACCATTGTGCAAAGAGCATCCTACTCTTGAGGTAGCATTTGAATTAAAATTTGGCCTGATTCATCTTTTTCTAGTTTTTCATGGTTTTGTAGGAGAGTATGTTCTAGCATGAGACCAACCGGAATCACGGAAAAGCAAATAAAGTTAAGAGCATTCCAATTCTCTCTAGCTGATTCGGCAAAGGAATGGCTCTACTACCTACCATCCGGGACTCTCACTACATGGAATAGGATGAAGAAAGCATTCTTAGAAAGATATTTCCCAGCATTTAAGGCTGCCAATATTAGAAAAGAAACATGTGGGATACGACAGTACAACAGAGAATCCTTGTATGAATATTGGGAGAAGTTCAAGAAACTTTGTGCATCATGTCCACATAATCAGATAAGTGAACAGCTGCTTATCCAATATTTCTATGAATGTATCTTACCCATGGAGAGACGCATGATAGATGCAGTAAGTGGGGGAGCGCTAGTTGATAAAACTCCCGAAGCTACTAGACTTCTCATCTCCAACATGGCAGCCAACTCACAACAATTCAACATGAGAGATGAACCACCATCACAATCACAAAAAAAAAATGAGGTAAGTACATCATCCCTTGCACAACAAATTTCTCAACTGACTTCTCTTGTGCAACAAATGGCTGTAGGTCAAATATAGCAAAGCAAGGCTTGTGGTATATGTTCAAACATTGGACACCGAATTGATATGTGTCCAACACTTCAAGACGATCCAAATGAACATGTTAATGCTATGGGTGGATTTCTGGGCCAACTAAGAAAGTATGATCCCTACTCAAACACTTACAATCTAAGATGGAAGGATCATCCGAACTTTAGTTATGGAGGAAACCAATCACAAGTTGCTCCTTTACCCTTTGATAAGAGACAACTGGGTTTTCAGCAAAGAATGTAACAACCATATCAAACCCGAGAGCAAGTGCCACCACCGCAAAATTCAGTTGAGTCTCTAGCAGATCTTGTCAGATCCCTTACTACTAAACAACTGCAAATGCAACAGGATATAAAAGAAACAAACAGACAAATGCAAAAAGGATGAGCCAAAAAAACACTCAAATAGAACAAAAGGCAACAACAATAAGTTAAACCCAAGCAAGGGATTTTGAAAAATTACCATCCCAAACCATAGTGAATCCTAGAGAAAATGCCAATGCCTTAATTTTAAAAAGTGGCAAATAGCTTGAGACACCACAAAAGGATAATGCTCAAAAGGAGGAAAACACCAAGGCATCATCTTCACATCCCAATGATCCATTACAAAAGTAACTCCTAAACCATCTTTTCCTTCTTATACAACTCCTCCACATTTTCCTAGCAAGTTAGCAAAATCCAAGAAGGAGGACCAAGAGAAGGAACTTTTGGAAACCTTTCAAAAAGTAGAGGTGAATATTCTTTTACTAGATGCTATCAAGCAAGTGCCAAGGTATGCCAAATTTTTAAAAGAGTTGTGCACTTCTAAACGAAAGTTGAAAAGAAATGAAAAGGAAAGTGTGGGGGAGAATGTGTCAGCTGTTCTTCAAAAGAAACTCTTACCTAAATGCAAGGATCCAGGTATGTTTACCATTCCTTGTAAGATAGGAAACACCAAGTTTGAGTGTGCTATGCTAGATCTAGGAGCATCCATTAATGTCCTATCATATTCAATTTATGCTTCATTGAATCTAAGATCATTAGAGGAAATCAATGTTATAATACAACTTGCTGACCGTTCTAACACATATCCTAGAGGAGTTATAGAATATGTTATAGTGCAAGTTAATGAGTTGGTTTTTCCTGCTGATTTCTCTGTTCTTGAGATGGAAGATGAGATGTCTTCTTATCTAACACCCATCCTATTAGGGAGACCATTCTTAAAATTGCTAGGACCAAAATAGATGTGCATGATGGAACCCTTACTATGGAATTTGATGGTGAAATAATTCGTTTTAACATTTTTAAGGCTGTGAGATATCCTAGTGATGTGCATTCTATTTTTTCTATTGACATAATTGACTCTTTGATGCAGCAAATTTACGAGTTAGATGGTGAAGATAGTTTGGAAGTAACCATTAGCAACCATCTAAATTCTGTTTGTGCAAAAGAAATAGCCTTGAGTAAACATGTGAAAGAGGAAATTGAATCTCTACAAGTGTTGCCATATCTTGATAAAAGGTATGATGTTTCTTATATTGACTTGCCTATATCTGATGAGAAAATTCTACCTTCCATTTTGCAAGCACCAACTTTGGAGATGAAACCATTACAAGATCATTTGAAATATGTGTTATTGGGTGAAAAGGACACATTATCGGTCATTATTGCAAAAGAGCTCACTTTTTTGCAAGAAGAACGACTTATCCGGACAATTGCAAAAGATCATAAGAGAGTAATTGGTTGGACAATTGCCGATAACAAGGGCATAAGCCCTTCCATGTGCATGCACCAGATTTTGGTAGAGGAAGGATCAAAACAAACAAGAGAGGCACAACGAAGATTGAACTCACCTATGATGGAGGTTGTGAAAAGGGAGATACTTAAGCTCCTAGATGTTGGAGTGATCTATCCTATCTCGGATAGCAAATGGGTGAGCCCGGTCAAAGTAGTTCCTAAAATGTCTGGTGTAACTGTTGTTAAAAATAATGAGAATGAACTTGTTCCTACTAGAATTCAAACAGGGTGGCGAGTTTGTATTGACTATCGCAAACTTAATTCAACAACTCGCAAAGACCACTTTCCTTTACCTTTTATTGATCAAATGCTTGAAAGGTTAGCTGGCATTCTTATTATTGTTTTCTGGATGGATTTTCGGTTACAATAAGATTACAATTGCTCTGGAGGACCAAGAGCAAACCACTTTCACATGTCCCTTTGGTACCTTTGCTTATAGGCGTATGATGTTTGGTCTTTGTAATGCACCAGCTACATTCCAAAGGTGTATGGTTAGTATATTTTCAGATTACGTAGAGAACATCATAGAAGTTTTCATGGATGATTTTAGTTTCTATGGTGATTCTTTTGATAGATGTCTCGAGAACCTTACCCTTGTACATAAAAGATGCATGGAAACTAACCTTGTATTGAATTGGGGAAAATGTCACCTAATGGTAAAACAAGGAATAGTTTTAGGCCATGTTATTTCTTCTAACGGAATAGAAGTAGATAAATCTAAAATAGATATTATGCATTCTTTACCACCTCCTACAAATGTGAGAGAGGTTCGTTCTTTTCTTGGACATGCAGGTTTTTATAGACGATTTATCAAAGTCTTCTCAAAGATAACACTATCTCTTTGCAAGTTGTTATAAAAAGATGTGGATTTCCACTTTGATGATAAATGCAAAGAGGTGTTTGACACTTTGAAGGGACTCTTGACATCAGCGCCTAACATGCAACAACCATATTGGAATGTATCATTTGAAATTATGTGTGATGCTAGTGACTATGCCATTGGAGCTGTTTTGGGCGAACGAGTTGGCAAACCCTCACATGCCATATATTATGCCTCCCGAACTCTTAAGATGCTCAATTAAACTATTCCACTACTGAAAAAGAACTTTTGGCTGTTGTATTTGCTTTAGAGAAATTTCGTTCTTATTTAATTAGTACTAAAGTAATTGCATTTTCTGACCATGCAGCCCTTAGGTATTTGCTCACTAAGAAGGAGGCCAAACCAAGGTTGATTAGATGGATACTTCTCTTACAGGAGTTTGATTTAGAAATAAGAGATAAGAGAGGTAAAGGCAACCTGGTTGCGGACCATCTTACCCGATTAGTTCATGAAGAGGATGCACTACCGTTGCATGAGAACTTTCCGGATGAGCAACTCTTTTCCATAAGCAAAACAACCCCTTGGTATGCTGGTATTGTTAATTACTTAGTCACCAAGAAGTTGCCACAAAAGTTGACAAGAGCCCAAAGAAAAAAGATCAAGAGTGATGTCAAATACTACATTTGGGATGAGCGTTATCTTTGGAAGCATTTCTCTGATCAGATTATAAGAAGGTGCGTACTTGAATCTAAATTTCATTATATTCTGATCTTTTGTCACTCTTATGCATGTGGAGGGCACTTTGGACCCAAAACAACAGCGATGAAAGTGCTTGATAATGGATTTTATTGGCCTACCTTATTCAAAGATGCATACCTCATTCACAAGTCATGTGATAGGTGCCAAAGAACAGGTAACTTAGGTGCTATAATTCAAATGCCTCAAACTCCCATATTAATTGTTGAAATTTTTTATGTATGGGGCATGGATTTCATGGGCCCTTTTCCTTCTTCTTTTGGTAATCTTTATATATTACTTACTGTTGATTATGTTTCAAAATGGGTGGAAGCAAAAGCCACTCGGACTAATGATTCTAAAGTTGTTTCAGATTTTGTGAAGACTAACATTTTTGCAAGGTTTGGAACACCAAAGGCCACAATCAGCGATCGAGGTACTCACTTTTGTAATAGAGCCATGGAAGCAATTTTAAAAAGGTATAACATCACACATAAGGTTTCCATATCCTATCATCCTCAAACTAGTGGGCAAGATGAAGTGTCAAATCGAGAGGTAAAATCCATCCTTGAAAAAATTGTCAATCCAAATCGGAAGGATTGGAGTTTACATCTAGATGATGCACTTTGGGCTTATAGGACAGCATATAAAACACCTATTGGTATGTCTCCTTATCGACTTGTTTATGGTAAGCCTTGTCATCTTTCGGTTGAATTAGAACATAAAGTATATTGGGCTATCAAACAATGCAACATGGAGATGGATGAGGCAGATAAGAAAAGAAAACTTCAGTTACAAGAACTTGAGGAGATAAGGAATGATGCATATGAGAATTCTAGGATTTACAAGGAAGGGAGTAAGGCATTCCATGACAAGATGATATCAAGAAAGGACTTTGTTGTTGGACAAAAAGTTCTTCTTTTCCATTCACACCTTAAGTTGTTTCCAAGTAAATTACGTTCTCGTTGGGTTGGACCTTTTGTTATTACTAATGTGTTTACTCATGGTGTAGTTGAAATCAAAAGTTCAAAGACAGATAAAGCATTCAAGGTAAATGGCCATAGATTGAAGCCTTATTATGAGAACTTTCCAATGCAAGATATTGAGGAGTTGCCACTTTATGAGCCAAATTATATTGAGTAATGAAGGCATAGGTCTAAGTCAGGCTGAAGACACTAAACCAAGTGCTTCTTGGGAGGCAACCCAAAAGGATGGAGAGCATATATTATAATCAGATTTGCTATTCATTACTCTCCATCATTCTATCTATTATTGTTTTTCTTTAGTTTGTTTTAATTAGTAATTCTTTTCTTTTACACATGATTCTTATATTTGGGGATAATAGAATTACATTAAGGACAATATAAGAATTAAGTGTGGGGGAATTCTTTACTATGATGAGATATGAATTGAATAGGTCTGAAATTGATCATTAGTGGTAAGATTTTCATGAGAATTAAGCTTGATATCAATATTTTTTCATGAGCCAATGTTAATATGATATGTTGATTGAGAAAGAAACATGTTTAGACTTGATATTGACTTGTATAATCATCCTTGTGAGTTTTGAGCCTATATGATTGATGCATTATACATATCAATCTAATTTCTTTCTTGAGTGCTCTTATGATTACATGATTCTCTAGAACTTGCTTTAAATCATTTGAGACTATATTGATGCATGTGATAAAATGAATATGATTGAGGCATTAGGATTATGACCAGGGCTAAACAGCCATCCCTATTGATGTTCCAAGAGAACATCCCCCTAGTAAGCCAATTTAAGCCTATATTGAATATGGTATTTTATTGGTAACTACAACTTACACCTAGCCTAAACACATTTATATCTTTACCCTTGTTCTAAAGATAGACTAGAATGTTTGAGACATATTGCAAAAACAAGGGATACATTTTGAAAATTTGGATTAGAACAAAAGATAACTGTGGGGGAGGAGAAAGGCAAAAGGCAAGAGAAAAAGAAAAAGGAACATTGTAAAAATACATTCCCATAAAAAAAAAATTGAATCATCTCTTGAACTTCTAGTTAAAGAAAAGAAAAAGAATGTTACAAGGTTGGTTAGAATGAAGCAAAGGCTCAACATGAAATATTCAGCCTATGTGATTATGCACTTCTAAATAATATTGAGAAAGTTTTATTTGCAAAATCTTATTTTATCTCTAAATTCTATGAAGTCTTTGGAACCTTTGTGATATCTTTTCCTTTTTTTTTTCTTTAACCACATTATTACCCCTTGGCCCCATTACAACCTTGAATAAGGACCTCTTGATTCATGAAATTGCATGATCTAACTAGTGGAGAAAAAATGCACAAGCAAGCATATGGTGGAACTGTTTTCATGAGATTGATTGAGTGTAAACACTTTACCACTACTTTAAAGAGTGAAAATCATGAGAGTATCCCATGTGAGAAGTATTAAGTTTGAACATGCATTATTTCGATTGAGATATGTTATGTTAATGTTAGCTTAACTCAAAACCTTTACTATCAAGCATGGTTCTTTGTAAAACTCTTTAAGTTAGTGGTTAGTTATAAGACTTGTTTAATGATTGTCTCTCATTTTTATTGAAAGTGGATTAGATTAGGATTTCTTATTTTGTTTGTATTTAATTTTGCTCGAGGACTAGCAAAAAGACTAAGTGTGGGGGAATTTGATAAGTGCTTGATTTCATACATTTTCATGTATTATTTCCTTATACTTTGTGTTTTAATTCTTAAGTTCCTTGACATTTTATTATATTTTTGTGAATTATAGGTATTTTGGATGAGATGAAGTCAAAACATGTCAATTATGATGTTAACGAGCTTATAAAGTCACAATCATAAGATAGAACAAGACTTGAGAGTCAAAAAGATCAAATTTTTAGTGCTAAGTGATTAGGCATATTTGACCTCTAGATCTTGTTGCTAAGAAATCATTATGTTAAATTCCTTATTTGAAGAAACTTCCTACTTGACTTTTGAAGCTGACTTTAATACCTTTCCAACGATAATTTACATACCCAAATCGGACAATAAATGGTTATCCAAATCAGCCTACAAAGAGTGAGACAGTGCAGCAGCCACAAAAGCGAAATCAGCGGGCAAAACATGCAAGTTAGTGTACTCGATGCCGCGACGCCATCCATTCTGTCCCCAATCCGTGAAAAAACTGCAAAAATCACAAAGGTTGCCTATTTTGCACTCTTTTCACTCCTAGCTTCCTTGATCAGCAAGAAAGGATTTCCAAGACTTTAAAGCTCTATAAATACCATCTTTTAAGGCACGAATGAGGACATGCTTTTGATTATCAATCTTCTTCTTCTTCTTATTCTTCTTCTTCTTTAATCTCTCAAGTTTTATTTTATTTTTCTTATTAGTTTCTTTTGAATATTCATGTTTATGTTGACAATGCCTATGCAAGGCTAAACTTTTATTTGGTTAAGGGTGATTTCAAAGCCCTAGACAAGTTGTGTAATTAATTTTTGGATTTATCTATCATTAATTTTCTATCAAAGTTGATTATGTTCTTCAATAAAAATTGTTCATGATGTTGTCATGATTTGTTTAGGTCGCGAACTAGATAGATCTTAATAATTATCTATTGCTAGTTTAGGAGTCTTGATCCGTGTAATTGTCTTGATTTCCTATTCATAAGTGGCAATTTGTGATTAATAATTATGGTCAAGTTTTTGCTAATTGCAAAGTGGAACATAACATAGGTTAAACAATCTGAGCTTATGTGTTTGTTGCCTAGATCAACCTATCTTTCTTATCATAAAACTGCCATTACATTAAATCTAGAGAACTTATTCAAGGTTGTCTAGTGGTTAGAGATTAAATAGAGAGCTTGTTCTATTTAACGACGAACTAAGGAAAGATTAGGGTAACAGAGCTTGTTGTTATCTACGATTGATAATTTTGATAGTTAATTGATGTTGATAGATCTGATTATTGATTCTCAATGATGTCTAGTGGTGGAGAATGAAACCTTAACCATACTTTTCTCATATTTGATTAATTCTTATTTACTTGCTTTCTACTTTGATTATAAGTTTTTAGTTTAAACTGATTTTAAAAACCTCCCCTTTTATTTTGTTTTCTTTGAATTTAAGTCTAAACTAATAATTATTAAACTAAACACCGATCCCTGTGGACTCGACCCTTGCTTATTGCTATACTTTACAATTGAAATTTTTAGTGTAAGGATTAAATAAGATATACTCTTTTGAGTGCATCATCATGCATATATATATAATCATATTACAACCATGAATTAAAAACATGCATATTCAATATCACCTGGTGATCTTGTGTACTATTTTCATAAATGTCGCCAAATAAATATGAGACAATTTATCAAATCATTCTAGCAATTTCGGTTCCACCTATTAAAATACTTTTAATAATATCTTAATAATTAAGAAAGCTATCTTGAAATCGGACTTTACCTAACTTTTAGGTTGCTTGTCTTAATTATGACAAAACATTATAGCATGCATAATATCCTAAACCTTTTAGGACACTACATTGTCATATACCGAGTCTTCAAGTTTTCAATCCATCCTAACTCTTTAGGAACTTAAAGTCTCATTAGGTAACTCTTACCTAATCATACTACAAGTCTCTCCTAATGTCGCAACCCAAAAGATAACAAGTCTCATCGCAAAACTTTATTATTCGTTAAGCGTGACATTAAAAAAACCCGAGGAAAAGTCGACTTAATTCCTCTAGAAAATGAAGGTTTTGAAAATGACCTTAAAAAAGACATGGAGTCGCCACCAATCTTTTTTAGCTAAGTGTGATCGGCCACCTATTAAAACCGTTTCATAAAAATATTTTAAAAATTAATTAAAACATTTTTTAAAACCAATTTCAAGTCTGCGTTTTAAACCAGAGAAATCGAAGAAACTGGTTCGGGACTCGGTTACGTGTGGGGAAAGATTAGCACCCCCACAACGCCCGAATAAAACGGTACCTTATTAATCGTGTGTTATCTCAAGTCTCGGTAAAAAATCGGTTTCAAATTTAGTATTTCAAGTTAATTCCCAATTTAAAGAAAAATAATTCCATTTTTAATTGAAAAATGATCTGGAATTTATAAATTCAAAATTTTTCTATATTCCCCAACAAACATGGCAAAATATAGAAATTTTTATTAGTTTTGGAAAACTTTCCGAATCATTCCCTTTTTAAAGAAGATATTTTGTTATTAATGATAATTGATGATATCCTCCCCAGCAAACCCGGCAGAGAACTCATGAATTATTTTAACTCGGGAATATCTTTATTTTATTGAAAATCATTACCTTTTTGAAAACATTTTAAAAGATATGAACATGTATATGCATGATATAAATAAAATGACATAGCAAAATCTAAATAATATAATGCACCCTAAATGATATGATATGATTTAAATGTCTTAGCATATAATAAATGAAATGAAATATCCTAAGTTATATGACATATTCTAAATGAAATGAAATGACCTAGGTAACATAATATATTCTATATGAGATGCAATATCCTAAGTCATATGAAATATTCTAAATGAAATAAAATATACTAAATGACATAATATATATCCTAAATGCAATGATCTAGGTAACATAATATATTCTACATGAAATGACCTAGGTAACATAATATATTCTATATTAGATGAAATAATTTAAATGACATGGCAAATATGAATGATATGGCATATAATTTAAATGACATAAAATATAAAATAATACTATCATATAATATGCATAAAAATAAAAATGAAAATAATAATGCATGAACATAGTATATCCTAAATAATATGACAAAAATAACTAAATAAAAAGTATAGGATATCATGAAATATTCCAAATCATATAATAAACAATATAACATAACTTTAAATCATAACAATATCATAGAAATTATCATAGCAAAAATCACATATTATATAAAATGCATGAATATGGAAAATGCAATGCATGAAAATGTATTTTTTCTTTTAATTAAGGAAATCCGTATATCTAAAAAGATATCCGGCTACCTTAGGAAAATATGTCAAATTAAATATTCTAAAACCAAAATACTTTGTGACTGTTTGAAAACAATTTTGAAAAGCTTAGATTAAAAACAAAAACTGGGCTAAATCTTTTTTTAATGGCTCTAATTTCCTAAATTTAAAATCTCGGACTTCACCAACCTTAACCCGAGACTTAAAAAATCATTTTTAGAGTTTAAAAAGGCTTAGAAACTACCCAAAGTCAGTAGTTAAACTTCCTAATCAGCCGCCTCTAAGTAACTTAACCAAAACAGAAAAATGATTTTCCTTCAAATTTAATTCTGACTCCAACGTCCAGTTTTAAGCCACGATTTTTTATCCTATTTTTAAAAAATCTAAAAAAATACTGGAGACTCAAGACATGTATAAATAGACCCGAAAAAATTTGCTTAATTTTCTGATTAACGATGAATGCCCAGAAAAATCGGGAAAGTACAAGTACTGGGTGAAAAAACTGGTTTGCCAAAAAAACTTTTGCCCTTTCATAAAATCATTTAAAAATCAAAGTAAAAATATTTAAGACTCACAAAATGACTCACAAACAGTAGCTAAGACTTTTTAAAAGTTAGATAAAAATTGGCCAAGTAAAAAAAATCACAAAGGTAGAATAATCAATTTGACAAACCTTAATTTTCCACAAGTGTGCTCAGGAGAGCATGACTTTGAACCATTAATTGCCCTAAGTCATTAGTCAAGTGGCATGGACATGAAATGCATGAAAAAATGCAGCAAATATGATGCATGAATGCATGGTTTTAAACCTAAAATGTCATGAAAAATGCATGGCATCCATATAGTGACCTAGACCTAAATGAACTTGCATGGCATTTAATGTAACCTAGGTCTAAAATGCATGAACATTCATGGCAAGATAAACCTAACCTAACAGCTAAAATATGCATGGCTATATCACAAACACAAGGCATGCTTAAACCAAAAACTCAGCCAAATATCATGCAAATGCTAACCTATGAACTAACATAGCAAAAATGTGCACATGATGCTAGAATACATGGAGTGGCCGAATATAACACTTGATATACTAACATGCTCCACTAAAATATAACACTCAAATCATGCAAACACAAAGTAGAAATACTAAAACCAAACAAGCATTTTCACAAACACTTGATATACCAACATGCTCAACTAAAATATAACACTCAAATCATGCTAGCACAAAAGAGAGATATTAAAACTAACAAGCATTTACTTGATATACTAAATATAAAACATCAACAAATTTAAACATTATGAAAACATAAAATTAAAAATGCAAGAACATGATATTTAAATCATAAATCGCAACAAACAAAGCAACTAAATTAAAACATGATTCAAGTATATGAAATAGAAGAACACTTAAAGCATCAAGATTAAAGAAAATAACATAAATAACATGATAAATTAAAGAAAAAACAGCAACAATAATAAAGAAAAATATAGGCCATTCGGCCATTAAAGAAAAAATAAGGAAAAAAATTGTAAATATTATTTAAGAAAGAGATGAAGAAAGAACTTAAGAAGAACATAAAAAAAAAAAAAAACACTTATTTAAAAAGAAAACTCACCAAATAATAATCAAAATAGCAAAAACAAGAATGGAAAATCAAGAAAGTGCAAAAGTTGGTGCTAAAAGCAACCTCAAGAAGTTATATTTCAAGCTTTATCTCTTCAAACTTTCTTTTCTTTTCTAAACTTTTTCTTTTTGCTTTCAACAAATGAGAGAAAAAACTAAGCAAAACAATAAGAAAGCTGAAAAAATGAAGTGAAGAAAATGAAAAAAATGCCTCCGCCTATAGCCAGCCGAATGGACCCTCTATCCTCTAAGGAGTGTTGTCATTTTTTTCCCAACCAATTTCCATCCAATGGCTAGTAATTCAAGGTGAAAATATCATGAAATTATCACCCTTAGATTAGCATATCAGCTGTCCGTAATTACAGCTATTCAAGAATAATGTTGATACTCTCCCTCCTCATGCATTGGCTTATGTGGCTTAATCACAATGGCTTGATAAAAAAAATCTCTAAATAACTCTTAATTCTTGGCCATTTGATTGAAAAATCAGAAGCTTCCTCCTTCCTTTGGGCCTTGGCAGGCCAACACTCTCTTTTCCAACCCAAGTCTGATTTTTTGAAAGGCCAAAAGAAGCCCTTTTCGGTTGCTTGGGTAAAATGACCATTTTAACCCCCGAATGCAAATAAATGGTAAACAGACTCCAAATTCAAATTTTTTTTTATACTTTCAAAATAATAAAATATTGAATTCTGGAATTTTTCAAACTTTTTCCGAGTCCGTTTGCTATTTATTTGGATTTTTTTCCAAAAATGCCCTTTTATGCCCCCACATTTTACCATTTTTTAAACGAGCTCCAAATAAAGATTGTTCTTCACCAATCTCTTCCAAATAATTTAAAAGTGTGATATGGAAGTTTTCATATTTTTTGGAACTCATTTGATATTTTTTCGGGATTTATCTTCTTGAATTACTGGATAGGGGCTCGGGATTTGGCCATTTTGCAAAGGAACTCCGAATCAAGATTTTCTTTCACCAATATCTTCCAAATAATCTAAAAATGAGATTTGCAAATTTTCAAAATTTTTGGAGTCCATTTGCTATTTTTCCGGGATTTATCTTCTTGAGTTATTGCATAGGAGGCCCGAAATTTAGCCATCTTGCAAACGAACTCCGAATCAAGATTTTATTTCGCCAATCTCTTCCAAATAATTTAAAAATAATATTTTCAAATGTTTAGAATATTTGGAGTTCATTTGCTATTTTTTTAGGATTTTCCTTCTTAAATTTCTACATAAGAGACCCATATTTGGCCATTTTGCAAACGAACTCCGAATCAAGATTTTATTTCTCGAATCTCTTCCAAATGATTTAAGAATTAGATTTTCAAATTTTTCAGAATTTTCGGAGTCCATTTTCTATTTTTCCCAAATTTTCCAATTTTGCCCTTTTGCCTCCGAAACCCGGTTTTGCTGAAAACAAGTCCGATTTTCAGATTTGCTTCAAGCTGAGCCTTGGGCTATCCCTTTTGAATCATTACTCATCCATTGGGGCTTTAGTCTTACCAAGTCAGACCATTTCTGTAATTCTGCCCGATTTCACCGAAATCTACCAAAAACCCTAATTCTCAGTTTTCTCCCGGATTTACTTTTCTTTCAATTTTTCTTTCAAGTGGCTTTCTCCATTACCCGTAGTTAGTGCTTATCCTTCATTTGGAACCTTCAATTTCGACCAATTCGATCGTTTAAGCACTTTTCCCTAAATTTCCCGGATTAGGGTTTCTTTTCTACTGAATCTCCATAACACAACTTTCGAACTCCATATGTTTCAATGTAGACCTCGGATTATCAAAATTCTTTCACCATTTTCCAATTGAACTTCAAATCTTGATTTTGAAAGTGGGTTGATTTTTTCAGTAGTTAACTTTCTGGGGTTGACTTTTTCTGGGGTTGACATTTTCCGAGTTTGACTTTTTATGCCGCCCTCTTAAACTAAGTCTCGGAGTACCACCTGAAGGATGAAAAAAGTCTTTTTACATTCTGAAACATCAATTTAGGAAGAAAACATACTTGTTTTAGTGGTCCGGACAAAATTAGGTGTCTACAGCTACCCCTCTTTGGCTATTGCTGAGAATCAGGAATCAGGCAAAGATAAACAAACACTAATTTTGTACGGTTAGTGAAATCACATTTGAAGGAAAGGGAAAGGAGTTTCTTTTTCATTTTTCTATCATTTTTTCATTTTTCAATTTTTTTTTTGTTGAAAAAGCTGTAAATTGAAGATTTGTCCTTAAATTTAATTCCCTAACTAATCAAGGCTCGACCGTCTTAAGGAAACGAGTTCGACTTCAAAACAAAAAATTATGCCCGAAGGTCTTAAGAATAGTGCTCGAAGGTCTTTAAAACTAGTGCCCAAAGGTCTTTAAAATTGGTGCCCGAAGGTCTTTAAAACTGGTGCCCGAAGGTCTTTAAAACTGGTGCCCAAAGGTCTTTAAAACTGGTGCCCGAAGGACTTTAAAGCTGGTGCCCGAAGGTCTTTAAAGCTGGTGCCTGAAGGTCTTTAAAACTGGTGCCCGAAGGTCTTTAAAACTGGTGCCCGAAGGTCTTTAAAACTGGTGCCCGAAGGTCTTTAAAGCTGGTGCCCGAAGGTCTTTAAAGCTGGTGCCCAAAGGTCTTTAAAACTGGTGCCCGAAGGTCTTTAAAATTGGTGCTCGAAGGTCCTTAAAACTGGTGCCCGAAGGTCCTTAAAATTGGTGCCCGAAGGTCTTTAAAATTTTGATTTGAAAATACCTTGACGACGGTCTCAAGGCTCGACTCGTCTGATAAACAAAATGAATTGGATATAAAACAGAAGGAAATACCTCGATGGCGGTCTCGAAGTCTGAATCTTTTGAGAAGCAAAACGAGTTCTCTTTGGGGAAGTCCAAGTTTCCCTGATTTCTGCACTATTAGCTAAATGCAATGATGAGAATGTCTTGCTTTGCAAATGCTTGTATGTTTCCTAAAAATAAATGCAATCAAATGATTGTGCCATGATTTCTAATCCATGGTTTCTTTGAGGTTCACAGATTATCTGACTTCATGACAGAGTCTTCAATTGTTCATTGATGCCCCACTTAAGGAATTCTTCAATCAAGATATCTTGTCAAACAGTCTCAGTTTCTGTCGTTCGCTGAAGTTCACAGATTTTCTGACTTCGTGATGGAGTTTCCACCACGTTCACTATTTTCTTTTCTTGGTGAACTTTCCAAACCTTTCCAAAGATTTAAATCTATTCCTTAATAATACTTTGAAATCCCTTTATTTAAAGATTTTTATTACTAATCATCATTCAATTAAATAACAACCATAATGCATCTCAAAAGTATATGAAAAAAAATATGAATCAAGCAAAAATTGTCATGAAAAGGATAACAAGAATTTATTTTAAGAAATGTTTTAAAATTGTAAAAATAAATATAAAGGATATAAGAAACAAATGTAAGGTTAAAGGCTGTAGATGCCCCAGATGCGGAATATCTTGGACCCCTTCTTTTTCAAACCATCTGAAATTTCTCTTGAACAAGCAATTTACTTGGGTAACCTCTTAGCTTCTGTAGATACGTCAAACTGAGTTGTTCCCTTTTTTTCTGATTGTCAGATACTTTCTCCCCCTTTACATCGAGCATTGATTCAAACTTTGATTAGTACTTGAGCCGCCCTTTGCGGGTTTTCAACTCAAGTATCCTCCATTCAGTATTAAGTTGCCCTTTGCAGGTTTTCGGCCTAAACCTCTCCTTTTACATTCTTTTTTCATTTCCATTTTTTTTTTGTATCCTATCATGCATCTGAGAATTATAAATGCTTCCAAGGTAAAAATATCAATTCAAAAGATGGGATGAATTCTGAGAATAACCTTTCAAATTAAAGATCCATGCTAGATCAAAATGGGCTTTTAAAGCTCGTAATGTAGGCCAAGGCTTAGGTTTAGAAAGAAAAGATAAAATAGGCCCAAAGTGTGTTTAAGGGTGATTGGATCAAGGATATTTTTCTGAGGAGAACTCATTCTTGAAACATTTGTCCCTTTTTAGACTTTCTCTTCTTTTTTCTTTTTATTTTTTATTCTATTAGCTTTCATTTGCCACTTTTTTTCAATGGCTTTTTTTTTGCCATGATTTTTTATTATTTTTCCTCGCATTTGCCCTCCAGTGTAGAGGGTGTTCCTTGATCAAGGTTTTATAGAAAGAAATAATTTCTAAGGCTCAAAGGGGAGACTAAGGATAATTTCTTATTAGTGAAAGAAATATGAAAGATGGCCATTTATCATATCAAGCATGAATATTTTTTTGAAAAGCAATTCTCAGGGGAAATAGATATATAGAATTTCTATTTTCACACTTGGAATGAATCGAATTTCCATGTGCACAACATCACATTTTTTTTTTCAAGCATAATACTTCTTCAGTTCATCAGCATTCACGGGACTTCTGAAATCTTCCCCGTCCATTCTAGTTAAAATCAATGCTCCTCCAGAAAAAGCTCTTTTTACCACATAGGGTCCTTTCCAATTCGGAGCCCATTTTCCTCTCGGGTCCTTCACTATAAGGAGAATTTTCCTCAATACCAACTCCCCCTCTCGGAATTGACTAGGACGAACCTTCTTTTTGTGGGCTTGAATCATCCTTTTTTGATACAACTGCCCGTGACAAATTGCTTTCAATCTTTTCTCCTCGATGAGATTCAACTGTTCATAACGAGCTCTAACCCATTCTGCTTCCTCTAGGCCAACTTCCATCAAAACCCGAAGTGAAGGGATCTCAACTTTAATAGGTAGCACTGCTTCCATCCCGTATACCAAAGAAAATGGTGTTGCCCCTGTAGATGTGCGGACCGAAGTACGATATGCATGAAGAGAAAAAGGCAAGATCTCATGCCAATATTTATACACATTGGTCATCTTCTCGACAATCTTCTTGATATTCTTGTTAGCTACTTCTACTACGCCATTCATCTTTGGACGGTAAGGTGCCGAATTATGATGTGTGATCTTGAATTGAGTACACACTTCTCTCATCATCTTATTGTTCAAATTGAGAGCATTATTAGAAATAATTTTTGCTGGCAACCCGTAACGGCATATGATTTCTTTCTTAACGAATCTGCATACCACCGACTTTGTTACATTCGCATAGGAAGCATCTTCTACCCACTTTGTGAAATAATCTATGGCCACCAAGATGAAACGATGTCCATTTGAAGCTTTCGGGGTAATAGGCCCGATCATATCCATTCCCCATATTGAAAAGGGCCATGGTGCAGTCATGACATGTAATGGCGATAGCGACACATGAATCTTATCTGCATAGATCTGGCATTTATGGCACTTCCGGGAATAACTAATACAATCCCCTTCCATTGTCAGCCAATAGTACTCTACCCTCATAATCTGTTTAGCAAGCATGTGACCATTAGCATGAGTGCCACATATGCCTTCATAGACTTCTTCTATAATTCTCCGAGCTTTCGCAAATCCGACACATCTCAATAAGACTTGGTCTTTTCCTTTCTTGTAGAGAATCACACAAAACCCATTGCTAACCATCTTAGAGTCCTCTTGTCATTCTCTGTTGCCTGTTCTGGATGCTGTTGACTCTTGATGTACTGTAAGATGTCGTTATACCAAGGGAGACCATCTGCTTCTTCTTCGATACTCAAACAGTGGGCAGGAGACTCATATATGCTCATCTTGATCGGCACAACTTCAGCCCCTTTATTCATTTTAAACATTGATGACAAAATAGCTAGAGCATTTGCCATTCGATTTTCTTGTCGGGGAAAGTAATTGAAATTCACTTCTTCAAACTCCTCCAATAAACTCAGTATGAGTTCTCGGTATCGGATTAGCTTTGTATCTCGGGTTTCCCATTCTCCTCGTAGCTAGTAAATAACTAAGGCTGAGTCTCCGAAAACTTCCAATACTTTGATCTTTCTGCCTACTACAGCACGAATGCCCATAGTACATGATTCATACTCGGCAGTATTGTTTGTACAATCAAAATCCAAACTCGTAGTGAAAGGATAATAATCTTCTCCTGGGGATATAAGCACTACACTGATTCCATGCCCCATGGCGTTAGATGCGCCATCAAAGTACATATTCTATACTTTCTTCTTCAAAGGAATCTCATCTGCTTGCGACACATACATCAAATCTTCATCTGGGAAGTCAAAGTTCAACGGCTCATAATCTTCCACTGCCTGACTTGCTAAGAATTCAGCCACTGCACTGCCCTTGATAGCTTTTTGACTTACATATATAATGTCGTACTCTGACAATAAAACCTGCCATCTTGCCGTCCTCCCTGACAAAGAAGGTGCTTCCAACATGTATTTGACTGGATCCAACTTAGCAATCAACCACGTTGTGTGATACAACATATACTGTCTGAGTCTTTGAGCAGTCCAAGCTAAGGTGCAAAACAACTTCTCTATCGACGAATATTTCAACTCATAATCTGTGAACTTCTTGCTGAGGTAGTAAACTACATGTTCTTTCTTTCCAGTTTCTTCAAGCTGCCCTAAAACACAACCCATGGATCTTTCAAATACTGATAAATATAGTATCATTGGTTTATCTGAAATAAGTGGCATTAGTACTGGTGGGTTTGATAGATAATGTTTAACCTTTTCAAACGCAATCCGACAACCTTCATCCCATTCTCCTGGATCACGTTTTCGAAGTAACTTAAATATTGGATCATATTTGTCGATGAACTGTGAAATAAATCGAACAATGTAATTCAATCTCCCCAGAAAGCCTCTTACTTCCTTTTGAGTACGAGGTGGTGGCAAATTCTGAATGGCCTTCACTTTATTTTGGTCAATCTCAATTCCTCTTTTGTTGACGACAAAACCCAACAATTTCCCCGAGGTGACTCCAAAAGTGCATTTTGCCAGATTTAGCTTGAGTCTAAACTTCCTTAATCGTTCAAAGAGCTTCTTAAGATTCGCAATATGCTCCTCTTCTTTTTATGACTTTGCGATCACATCATCAACGTAGACCTCAATTCCCTTATGCATCATATCATGAAACAAGATCACCATGGCCCTTTGGTATGTTGCCCCAGCATTCTTCAACCCAAATGGCATTACCTTGTAGCATAAGGTTCCCCATATTGTAACAAATGTGGTTTTCTCCATGTCTTCCGGTGCCATCTTGATCTGATTGTATCCTGAGAATCTGTCCATGAAAGAAAATAAAGAACTCTTTGTTGTATTATCCACCAGAGTATCAATATGGAGCAATGGGAAATTATCTTTAGGGCTGGCCTTGTTCAAACCTCGAAAATCAACGCACATCCGCACCTTGCCATCCTTCTTTGGTACTGGAACAATATTTGCCACCCATTCTGGATATTTTGCCACCTCTAAGAATCCGGCATCAAATTGCTTCTTTACCTCCTCTTTTATCTTTAACAGCATGTTGGGCCTCATTCGTCTCAACTTTTGCTGAATTGGCTTGCATTCTGGCCTTAAAGGGAGCTTATGAACCATAATATCCGGATCCAACCCTGGCATGTCTTGGTAAGACCATGCAAATACATCCGCATATTCCTGGAGCAAAGCTATCAATTCACCTTTTATTGATGATGACAATTAAATCCCGATTTTGACTTCCTTTATCTCTTCACCATCTCCCAGATTTACCATTTCCAATAACTCCTTATGAGAAAGTACTTGTTTCTCCTCTTATTCTATTTTCCTTAATAGATCCGGAGGTAGACCATAATCCTCAGTATCTTCGTTAGCCTCAAAATCCCCCGTGCAAATGGGTCTTTCAAAATCAATTTCAGAATTACTGACAGGAAGGTCCTCATATTCCGCATCCGTACACCTGTAAATAGGTGGAGAGGAAACAATATAGGAAAATATATAATGAAAACAAAATGAATAGCAAAAATGAAAAAATATAGATACATCAAATATGGATAAAATGCATTGTGCTTGTTATTTATTGAATGAAAATGTTTAAAAAGCCCATTACAAAAAAAAAAAAAAAAAAACTCTTAATATCTCTGGGTAAAGATAATTAAGATTGCTTTTTTAAAAGTATTACGTTGGAATAGACTAAAAAACTATGGGCAACTCAGTCGCACTCTAGTTGGTTAGTCTATATCCTGGTGGACAAGGTCGCACCATCCAGTTAGCATTCTCTCTTTCAATTCTTTCTTCCTCAATTGTGCAGATCTCCACATCATACATCTGCTCATCCCTATTCACCTAGAATCTCTCGAAGGCTTGCTCTATCATTACGAGCAGATCATCAGAATTATTTTCTCCGAACAGAGAACCGGCTGAATGAAAGCTGTAAAGGATAGGTGGGAATGTCATAGACTCCCATTCAATATCCATACCCGCAGGACGGGCCATCCTCCTTTGTCGGTTCCTTTCAACTTGTTTCCTTTTCTCATGGGCCTTCGGAAGATACCCTAGGCTAAACCAGTCTTTCTTTCCTACTACTTCCATTGCTCGAGCTATTGCTTGAAGATATTTCCCCAAACCTTTTCCAGCCCTGCAGCCTTTTCCTACTGTGGTTCTTACTCCCAGCCTTGTGTTCTTGGACAACCTTGGTTTCAAAATTTTCCATCCTTCAGTGACGAAAACTACATTTACAAATTCCAAAAACCGAAAAGAACACTCTACAGCATCTTCATTGGGCGCAACATAAAGAGATTCAGTAGATGCGGAGGGTATTATGTCTTCTTCTCCTGATACTGTGTTCAAACGACCCTCCATCACAAATTTCAGCTTTTGGTGGAGAGACGAGGGTACAGCCCCAGTTGAATGTATCCATGGCCTTCCCAACAAGCAATTATAAGATGTATTAATATCCATGACCTGGAAGTTCACCGTATAAATGCACGGGCCTATCTCCAAAGGAACTTCAATGGTTCCCATAACCTCTCTCCTTGTTCCATCAAAAGCCCTGACTACTGTGCAACTTGGTATCATATAAGATATATCCACTGGCAATTTGGATAGGGTTGCTAAAGGCATCACATTTAGTGAAGAACCATTATCCAAAAGGACCCTTGGTAATATGTGCCCCTTACAAGTGGTAGTTATATAGAGAGCTTTCATTGATCCAATACCATTGGGTGGTATCTCATCATAGTTGAAAAATATGTAGTCATCTGCTGCGATGTTTCCCACCAGCGTGTCCAATTTTTCTACTGATATATTATTAACCACGTATGCCTGATTTAATACTCTTAACAGGACATTTTTGTGTGGCCCTGAATTCAATAGCAAGGATAAAATTGAGATTCTAGCTGGTTGACGTTGCAGTTGTTCAACCACGCTATACTCACTGTGCTTTATGAATTTTACGAACTCACAAGCTTCCTTCTCACATACTGGTTCTTTCATTCTGTTAACCGAGGCTGATCCCCTCTCTGTTTCTTTTGGCAAATCCATCTCAATATGGATTGGCTCAACTACCTTATTCCCTTTATCTGCTCCTATGTCTTTCCCTGTTAACCCTTGTTTAGCAACTTTCGAAGCATAACACCTTTCGCTTCGGGTTAAATGCCCTACACCTGTGATATCCTGTTGACTTGAAAGCCCAGGCATAACCATGCTGCAGTCGTATTTCCATGGTGCAGCCTTGTTTTCCTTGTATAAAAAGGAAACAGGTAAATCAATTATTAACTTGGGCGCATTTTCTTCAATGACTGGCATAACTTTCTTCTCCGGTTCATCATAATAGATTATCAAGGGTCTTCCTATCCGATAGCCATCTGCATTTTCAATGACTTCTATTTCCTCCTCTATCTCCACGTAGAATTGGGCTTCCCCATTATCCATCATCCTTTGGACTTTAACCCGAAAATCCCCGCAATCCTGTATGTCATGGCCTCCACACTTATGAAACGGGCACCAATTATGCATCCTTTTTGCAACCATTTTCAGACTATCTGTATCTTTCACCAATCCTGCCTTGACCATTTCAACCAATACTGTCAGCATCGGAGTCCTGACTTCCCTAATATCCCTTTTTAATCTTCTGTCTTCTCCGGTCAATATTGCATTTACCTGATTCCCAGCGAGATCGGGCAATGGGTTTCCAGCTATGTTGGGCCCATTTTTTGACCCAAACTTCACAACCCCAGCATTGATCAGACTTTGGACTTTCTTTTTGAAGGCTAGGCAATCTTCAATCGAATGTCCTTGGATTCCCGCGTGGTATGCGCAGTTAGTGTTTGCATTGTACCATCTTGGATATGGAGGTGTCAGAGGTTTGAGGTACACTGGTGCAACAAGTTGACCCTGCAATAGTTTTGGATATAGCTCACCGTAGGTGGTAGGAATCGGATTAAATTGGGTTTTTCGATCGTTCCTTGGTGAACGTTGATCATTGTGTGCGGGACCCTGAGTGTTTGGGATAGTATTTCTAAGAAGGGTTATTTGAAGGGATATACCAGTTGGGAATGGCTGTTGTGGTATATTAGTGTAGGGGAATGGGTTTTGGGTAAGGTGGTTGACATTGGGGTAGTAAGAATTATACCCCGGGTATGGTGTGTAAGGTGTTGGAGGTGCATAAGGTGTGGTAGGAGTATAGGGCCTTGGTGGTGTGTATGGTGTAGGAGGTGTATAGGGGTATTGGCTGAAGCTTACTGCATGTGTTTCCTCCTTCTTCTTTGCAGGAAAAACTCTCTTTGGGGTAGCAGACTCACCCTCTTCCATCTTTCCATTCTTAATAGCTGACTCAATCATTTCCCCAGATATTACCATATCTGCAAAGTCCTTGGTAGCGCTTCCCACCAATTTGTCATAATAAGGTGCTTTCAAGGAGAACATGAAAAGCACCGTAGTTTCTTTGTTGGTTAAAGGGGGTTGCACTTGTGTGGACAGATCCCTCCACCTCTGCGAATATTCTTTGAATCTCTCATTGGACCTCTTTTCCATATTCTGTAATGACAGCCTATCAGGTACTATGTCAGACACATGCTTATAATATTCCATGAAAGCCCTGGCCAAATCCGTCCATGAAAGAATCTTGGTACGACTCAGTTGATTGTACCATCAGGTTGCTGACCCTGACAAGCTATCTTGGAAGCAATGAATAAGAAATTTCTCATTATCATCATGCCACGTCATCCTTCTACAGTACATGGTCAAATGAGCTGATGGGTTGGTGGTCCCATTATACTTTTCAAAGTCTGGTACTTTGAACTTTGGAGGGATTATTAGATCGTGTACCAAGCTCATTTCTTTGGCATCTAGACTACCAAATAACTCTACCCCTTCAACTGCCCTTAGCCTTTCTTCTAGCAATTGGTATTTCTTCTGAGATTCAGCAGTTTCGACCCTCTTCAATTCAGTCATTTTGGCCCTTTCCTTTTTCGCCATTTCTTCGAAGTCTAGAACTTCGACCTCAATTTGATCAATTTCGATATTACCCCTTTTTGGACCGAAATTCTGTGCTTCAGCCGCTGATTGGATGTAAATGTAGGATGCTGTCCCATTTGGAAGTTCATTTCCCACAGGTTGGGATGTCTGACCATTTCTCTGTACCACTTCTGGTCGATCTTCCTGGTTCACTGCCCGCATTCCAGTAGCTCAATTTTCTCCGGGCCACTTTTGCCTCATCATAGTGCTCATCAACTCCATGAGTTTTGTCATCTGTTCCCGTATCTCCTCTTGAGACTTAGTTAACTATTCCTGTAGCTCCTTCTGGATTCTTTCCATTCTTTCAATTCTGGCAAGCTGTCGTTTTTCATGGCTCTTGTTCGAGATCGAGTATTGTAAGATTGTGTTGGAAGTCTGGTTCTTTCTGAGTGCGACCAATTGTACCTTTAGTTTTAAAAACCATGGATTAGAAATTATTGACACATTTCTTATTTTATTTTATAAAAAATGAATAATGAATGAACAAATGCTAGTGAATGCACAACTAAGTAAATGACTAAGTGTATGAACTTAAAAGACTAATTATAAATAATAAAAGAATGGACAAATAAATAAATGACTAAGTGTATGACCAATTTATAAAGAATAAATGAATAAATGATTATGAATATAAATGAATGAACAAATAAAATGAAATATATAAAAGAAAGAACAAATGAATGATGAATGCATTTAAAAGTATTGGCCCCGGGATAACTCCAACCAAACGATCTTTCATTGATTTCTTAGAACTAAATACATCAAAAAAGATCCCTGCTTAAAACAATATGATAATCTGTCTCTCCTAAAAACCTATTACAAAATATTGGTCCTATAATAACTCCCTCGGATCCTGGACCTTCTCCACTGCCCACCTTTGATTGCCTTATTCTTCCATCTGATCCCTACTTGTTCACGACCCTTTGACGTGTCAGCAAAAGCATCGCCGTGTAAGCTTTCCTTAACTTGTTTCTCAAGTTGATTTGCTCGGGCTTCCTCGTGTTTTGCTTTTTCTGCCCAATAGTTCTTCTCCTTCTTGAGGTTTCTAACTTCTTGTTCCCATTCCCTGGAAGTCTTGAGAATCCCCTTGAATTTAAGCTCGAAACGATACCGCTTGTTCTACAAGTGTAATTCCTGAAGATCGCTTTGAATAGTGTCCCGCTCTCTCTTGATCTTTTCCTTTTCTTTTTCTCGGGCTACCTCCTTATCTTTCATATCCTTAAGCTCTTCTTGCAATCGGGCAATTTCCTTGCTTATTTGGGCCTTTTCTTTTTCAAATTCTTTCCTCGCGATATCTAACTCCGATGCCGAACTTCTTCCCCATCCGATATCAACAACCTGTCATTAACCCTCGATTCCCTCCATGTCAGGTAATCAGGTGTGATGATATCGGCATATCTAGCTACCTCTACCCGATGAGTTTCCTTCTATGCCACCATAATCTCACGTACCTTTCACGAATATCCATCTTCTCCTTAAGCAAATTCCAAATTACAAAGGTCATGGGTCATAGGAGTAAACTGACGGGATTCTGATTGCCTCAGTACTAGCAGTGGTGCATAGCTCACTCCTCACCATACTCCCAATAATGGAACAGAAGCTTTATCTCCACATTTATACAATGTCGGCATAGGAGCTATCCATGGAGCTCTCCAAACTATCATCTCAGCCCTGATATTCTGGCATATGTTGATTCATTGCTCGTCAGTCCTATTCTCAAGCCAATCCCTCTTATGAAATTCACCAATTGGTGCAAAAGATTTCCAGTATGAGTGAAGAGGGAAATTCTCCTATTTACAAAAATGGCTCTGAACCCATATGTAGAGGAGCTGTATACAACCTAGAAAACGACCTTTGCCTTCCCGTCTACAAAAATTCAGGGATCGGATTGTTTCTGCTATGATTGCCGGGGCTGGGTTTATCCTTTGCTCAAGCCTCTCGAAAACATCAAATATCGTCACATCCACATACCCTGATGTTTTCGGGAAGATAACTAAACCATAGATAGCCAAAGCAAGAATATTCCTAACTGTCTCCTTGCTTGAATGGCTATGGATTAAAGCCCGTAAAATGTCCCATGATAAATATTCCTAACAGTAGCTTACCCCTTTTTGGACAACATGGCTTTCTACCCAATTTCTTTCCCCTCCCAAAATCTTAGACACCTTTTTCTTGAAACCCGGCGTCTTTGTGTCCTTCAAATAAATACGATCGAGAATAACATTCTCAATATGCAGCAAAGTCGAATACTCCTCTATGGTTGGAGTCATATCCTCTCGATTGAAGGTAAAACACCGATAAGCGGGATTCCAGAATTGTACCACAGCCTGGATCACCTCGCCACTGACCTTAACCTGAGTGAATAGTGCTATGTCACCAAATGTCTGAGTGAAGGCTTCTTTTTTCGATATGTTCCATTGATTCCATATATCAATCAACTCCCGGATATCATTTTGCTTGATAATAAGATCAACCTCGGTTGGCAATGCTGACACATATCCTATCTTCAAACAATCCCCATTATCCTGCTGACTTTTCTCGAACTGTTTCCTAACCTTTAAATGTTTCTCGACCACTAAGACACTCTGACCCTCTATGAAAGCCCTTTGGTTGAATAATATCCCGAGACCAATAACCTTCAAAGATGCAAAAATGATGGCAAGAATGCAAAAAAACAAAAAACAACAACAAAAAGAAAATGAATTAGTAATGGGAATAAATATGAATAATACATAAAAAATATAATTCAAAGCAATAGTTATCCCAGAGGATGCCAACAAAATTTCAGCATTATAACACCCGGGGATGAAATATCAACATTTATTACGGGCATTGTGATGTACGTTCATCATTGTCCGAAAAAATAAACTTATTCGTAAAGTAGAATAGAAGGTAAAAGGATTGGAAATATTCCTCCATGTGTTCTTAACTTCGGGATATCTAATTGGAAATCTGGCATGGCTTCGTCTAGGTTTACTATATGAAGGTGAATGAGTTCTAAAAGCCTCGAATTGTCCTCACTGTCGCCGGTGAAGGCTAGTAAGGCACCCCGATAAAAGCGGGTTCAATTCGTTAGACTCAATTTCCTAGTCTATGCGGATTGTTAATCACGAAGGCTTAGGTAATTTAGTACTCCGGAAGTGTTTCACTAGCCCATGCAGATTGTTAATCACGAAAGCTTAGTTACTTTGCTCCCACCTAAAAGGACGGAACCCGGGTATAGGATTCATGATATGCTAATGCACGTGTAGTGTGTGAGGAGAAATAACAAACCTTTCACCACCTATTCTATATCCCTTATTCTAAATGCCCCAACAAGATTAAACCACATAAATCATCAATTAATCAATAAATGAATATATGCACCAAAATAACCAGAGAACAATTATAATATGTATGAACATGAATATGGACATATTTAAAAACATTTTATTAATTTTTTGAAATTATCTTTATTATTTTTAAAATATGGGAATTAAAATTAAATACCAATTAAACCAACAAAACCAAGACTTTGATAACACACGACTAATGTTAGGCCTGACTCTCTAATTATCCCAGCGGAGTCGCCAAGTTGTCGCAACCTAAAAAATAACAAGTCTCATCGCAAGACTTTATTATTCGTTAAGCGTGACATTGAAAAAAACCGAGGAAAAGTTGACTTAATTCCTCTAGAAAATGAAGGTTTTGAAAATGACCTTAAAAAAGACATCGAGTCGCCAACAATCTTTTTAAGCTAGGTGTGATTGGCCACCTATTAAAACCGGTTTTATAAAAATATTTTAAAAATTAATTAACACATTTTTTAAAACCAATTTCAAGTCTGCGTTTTAAACCAGAGAAATCAAAGAAACGGGTTCGGGACTCGGTTACATGTAGGGAAGGATTAGCACCCCCACAACGCCCGTATAAAATGGTACCTTATTAATCGTGTGTTATCTCAAGTCTCAGTAAAAAATCGGTTTTAAATTAGTATTTCAATTTAATTCCCAATTTAAAGAAAAATAATTCCATTTTTAATTGAAAAATGATCTGGAATCTATAAATTCAAAATTTTCCTATATTCCCCAACAAACGTGGCAAAATATAGAAATTTTTATTAGTTTTGGAAAACTTTCCGAATCATTCTCTTTTTAAAGAAGATATTCTGTTATTAATGATAATTGATGATATCCTCCCCAGCAAACCCGGCAGAGAACTCATGAATTATTTTAACTCGGGAATATCTTTATTTTATTGAAAATCATTACCTTTTTGAAAACATTTTAAAAGCTATTAACCTGTATATGCATGACATAAATAAAATGACATAGCAAAATCTAAATAATATAATGCACCCTAAATGATATGATATGATTTAAATGTCTTAGCATATTATAAATGAAATGAAATATCCTAAGTTATATGACATATTCTAAATGAAATGAAATGACCTAGGTAACATAATACATTCTATATGAGATGCAATATCCTAAGTCATATGATATATTCTAAATGAAATAAAATATCCTAAATGACATAACATATATCCTAAATGAAATGACCTAGGTAACTTAATATATTCTACAAGAAATGACCTAGGTAACATAATATATTCTATATGAGATGAAATAATTTAAATGACATGGCAAATATGAATGATATGGCATATAATTTAAATGGCATAAAATATAAAATAATACTATCATATAATATGCATAAAAATAAAATGAAAATAATAATGCATGAACATAGTATATGCTAAATAATATAACAAAAATAACTAAATAAAAAGTATAGGATATCATGAAATATTCCAAATCATATAATAAACAATATAACATAACTCAAAATCATAACAATATCATAGAAATTATCATAGCAAAAATCACATATTATATAAAATGCATGAATGTGGAAAATGCAATGCATGAAAATGTATTTTTTTCCTTTAATTAAGGAAATCCGTATATCTAAAAAGATATCCGGCTACCTTAGGGAAATATGTCAAATTAAATATTCTAAAACCAAAATACTTTGTGTTTGTTTGAAAACAATTTTGAAAAGCTTAGATTAAAAATAAAAACTGGCTAAATCTTTTTTAAATGGCTTTCATTTCCTAAATTTAAAATCCCGGACTTGACCACCTTTAACCTGAGACTTAAAAAATCATTTGTAGAGTTTAAAAAGGCTTAGAAACTTCCCAAAGTCAGTAGCTAAACTTCATAATCAGCCACCACTAAGTAACTTAACCAAAACAGAAAAATGATTTTCCTTCAAATTCAATTCTGACTCCAACGTCCAGTTTTAAGCCATGATTTTTTATCCTATTTTTAAAAATTCAAAAAAATCTAAAAAACATACTGGAGACTCAGGACATGTATAAATACAAGGGAAAAAAACAGCTTAATTTTTTGATTAAGGATGAATGCCCAGAAAAATTAGGAAAGTACGAGTACTGGGTGAAAAAACTGTTTTGCCAAAATACATTTTTGCCTTTGATAAAATCATTTAAAAATCAAAGTAAAAATATTTAAGACTCAAAAAATGACTCACAAACAGTAGCTAGGACTTTTTAAAAGTTAGATAAAAATTGGTTAAATAAAAAAAATCACAAAGGTAGAATAATCAATTTGACAAACCTTAATTTTCCACAAGTGTGCTCAAGAGAGCATGACTTTGAACCATTAATTGGCCTAAGTCATTAGTCAAGTGGCATGGACATGAAATGCATGAAAAAATACAGCAAATATGATGCATGAAATTCATGGTTTTAAACTTAAATGTCATGAAAAATACATGGCATCCATATAGTGACCTAGACCTAAATGAACTTGCATGGCATTTAATGTAACCTAGGTCTAAAATGCATGAACATGCATGGCAAGATAAACCTAACCTAACATCTAAAATATGCATGGCAATATCACAAACACAAGGCATGCTTAAACCAAAAACTCAACCAAATATCATGCAAATGCTAACTTATCAACTAACATAGCAAAAATGCACACATGATGCTAGAATACATGGAGTCGCCGAATGGCTTATGATTCCTAACAAGCATGGCATTTTCACAAACACTTGATATACTAACATGCTCCACTAAAATATAACACTCAAATCATGCAAACACAAAGTAGAAATACTAAAACCAAACAAGCATTTTCACAAACACTTGATATACTAACATGCTCAACTAAAATATAACACTCAAATCATGCCAACACAAAATAGAGATATTAAAACTAACAAGCATTTTCACAAACACTTGATATACTAAATATAAAACATCAACAAATTTAAACATTATGAAAACAGAAAATTAAAAATGAAAGAACATGATATTTAAATCATAAATGGCAACAAACAAAGCAACCAAATTAAAACATGATTCAAGTATATGAAGTAGAAGAACACTTAAAGCATCAAGATTAAAGAAAATAACATAAAAACATGATAAATTAAAGCAAAAACAACAACAATAATAAAGAAAAATATAGGCCATTCGGCCATTAAAGAAAAAATATGGAAAAAATTTTGTAAAAATTATTTAAGAAAGAGATGAAGAGAGAACTTAAGAAGAACATAAAAAAAACACTTATTTAAAAAGAAAACTCACCAAATAATAATCAAAATAGCAAAAACAAGAATGGAAAATCAAGAAAGTGCAAAAGTTGGTGCTAAAAGCAACCTCAAGAAGCTATATTTCAAGCTTTATCTCTTCAAACTTTCCTTTCCTTTCTTTTCTAAACTTTTTCTTTTTGCTTTCAACCAAGGAGAGAAAAAACTAAGCAAAACAATAAGAAATCTGAAAGAATGAAGTGAAGAAAATGAAAAAAATGCCTCCCCCTATATAGCCAGCCGAATGGACCCTCTTTCCTCCAAGTAATGTTGTCATTTTTTTCCAAACCAATTTCCATCCAATGGCTAGTAATTCAAGGTAAAAAAATCATGAAATTATCACCCTTAGATTAGCATATCAGCTGTCCATAATTACAGCTGTTCAAGAATAATGTGGACACTCTCCCTCCTCATACATTGGCCTATGTGGCTTAATCACAATGGCTTGATCAAAAATAATCTCTAACTAACTCTTAATTCTTGGCCATTTGATTGAAAAATCAGAAGCTTCCTCCTTCCTTTGGGCCTTGGCAGGCCAGCACTCTCTTTTTCAGCCCAAGTCTGATTTTTTGAATGGCCAAAAGAAGCCCTTTTCAGTTGCTTGGGTAAAATGACCATTTTGCCCCCGGATGCAAATAAATGGGAAATGGACTCCAAATTCAAATTTGATTTTTTTAATACTTTCAAAATAATAAAATATTGAATTCTGGAAGTTTTCAAAATTTTTCGAGTCCGTTTGCTATTTATTTGGATTATTTTTCTTCCAAAAATGCCCTTTTATGCCCCCACATTTTACCATTTTTTATACGAGCTCCAAATCAAGATTTTTCTTCACTAATCTCTTCCAAATAATTTAAAAGTGTGATCTGGAAGTTTTCATAATTTTTGGAACTCATTTGGTATTTTTTCGGGATTTATCTTCTTGAATTACTACATAGGGGCTCGGGATTTGGCCATTTTGTAAACGAACTCCGAATCAAGGTTTTCTTTCGTCAATCTCTTCCAAATAATTTTAAAATGAGATTTGCAAATTTTTAGAATTTTTGGAGTCCATTTTCTATTTTTTCGGGATTTATCTTCTTGAATTATTGCATAGGAGGCTCGGGATTTGGCCATTTTGCAAACGAACTCCGAATCAACATTTTCTTTTGTCAATCTCTTCCAAATAATTTAAAAATAATATTTGAAGATTTTCAAAAGATTTGGAGTTCATTTGCTATTTTTTCGGGATTTTCCTTCTTGAATTTCTACATAAGAGACTCGGGATTTGGCCATTTTGCAAACGAACTCCGAATCAAGATTTTCTTTCGCCAATCTCTTCCAAATGATTTAAGAATGAGATTTACAAATTTTCAGAATTTTCAGAGTCCATTTTCTGTTTTTCCCAAATTTTCCAATTTTGCCCTTTTGCCTCTCAAACCCGATTTTGCTTAAAACAAGTCCAATTTTCAGATTTTCTTCAAGCTGAGCCTTGAGCTATCCCTTTTAAATCATTCCTCATCCATTGGGGCTTTAGTCTTACCAAGTCAGACCATTCTGTAATTCTGCCCGATTTCATCGAAATCCACCAAGAACCCTAATTCTCGGTTTTCTCCCGGATTGACTTTTCTTTTAATTTTTCTTTCAAGCGGCTTCTCCATTACCTGTATTCAGTGCTAATCTTTCATTTGGAACCTTCAATTTCGACTAATTCAATCGTTTAAGCACTTTTCCCCAAATTTCTCGGATTAGGGTTTCCTTTCTACTGAATCTCCATAACCCAACTTTCGAACTCCATATCTTTCAATGTAGACCTCGGATTATCAAAATTCTTTCACCATTTTCCAATTGAACTTAAAATCTTGATTTTGAAAGTGGGTTGATTTTTTCAGTTGTTGACTTTCTGGGGTTGACTTTTCTGGGGTTGACTTTTTTTGAGTTTGACTTTTTATGCTCGCCATCTTAAACTAAGTCTCGGAGTACCACCTGCAGGATGAAAAAAGTCTTTTTACATTCTGAAACATCAATTTAGGAAGAAAGCATACTTGTTTTAGTGGTCCGGACAAAATTACGTGTCTACACCTAACATTTAGGATTCACACTCCCACTAGGAAATGGTTTCCTTGTTGGAGTATGACTCTAACTCTTAGTGTCCTAGGCGCAAGCAATCTCTTTGGCCATCGAATGGCCACTGCCAGCCTGTGATCAGACTATTGTATGCCATCTATAGTGGCTACTGGATGCCCTAAAAGAGCTTAATGGCGGCTCCTTAGAACTACACTCAATTCGGCAATAATTCCCTCCTTGGTGTCGCGGTTCGGCCTACTAGCATGTAGCAAGAATTGCCCCTTTATCCAGTTATGTTCCATGCCTAAACCAGCTTTCATAGATGAATCATATTCACCTTAGATGCTGTCCAAAATTCCTAGCAAACATGTGTAACGTTTACACACTTATGCTCGAATTTTATGGCATGCAAACACCTATGAAACAGTCCAAAAAATTTCAGCATTGTAGTAACAACGTTTCATGTCCAAAAACAACTTCTCTTAAATGTTTAAAGCTCAAATCAATATTGTAACTTCAATGACAGCATATAATATAAAATTTCCAGATCTGAAACATCTAAAAAATAAATTTTATATCATCCCCAAATAAGCTTTCAAAACTTGACTCAAAACTATGGTTTTTGACATCAAAACTTGTTGCATTTAATAAGACATGTCATGGCTTTAAACCTTGTTGATTAAAACAATTTTAATCTACTGTTTAAACAATTTTAAACATGATTGAAGTCATTATATAGCTGCTATCCAGATTTAACAAAATAAAGAAAACAACTTTTCTTTTCAAACATAGGTACCGAAATCATGCCAAATCAATACACAACACATTAACTTGTATATCACCAAGAATTGACATGTACAAACCTCATGTAAACTATAGAACCTTGGCTCTGATACCACTATTGAGAATACTCTACCTTGGGCTCATGCATAAACATGATAATCAAAGTGCAACGGAAATAAACAAAGAAGCACCTGAAGTACAACAGGATCTTAGGCTTGTGTTTAGCATAGGTTTATGACATTCAAAACTAATTAAATCACCCATATGATTTAGAAGTTACCTACTTAAGATACCGTAACCTTAAGTTCCAAATCCAAATCCCGAATAGCTTTCGAATCCAAGATCTATAAAGCTTTCAACTCGTCCAAGACCACAAGAAGCACATTTGTCTTTCCTCTAAAGCTAGTCCACACGAACAGCTGATAGATCCTTCTCTAAGGTATGGTGATTCACTTGTGCTAGCAAGTTGATCCTAAGATCACAAAAAAAAAGATCTATGTCCATTTGTCTTTCTCCCTTAATCGATCTCACTCAACAAGGTGAAGTAGAGATAAGAAAACACCAAGAAAGGAGGAATTGCAGCAAGCACAAAGGGCTGCAGAGAGGCTGCGATTTCACTGTTTGGCCAAGGAAAAGTTCTCTTCTTGAAACCAACCTTTTTCTTAAGCAAAATCAGAATATCACAAGTAGAATGAATGTCACTTAGACGGCTACAGCCTCTAAATCAAATTATATAGTGGCGCAAACCCTGACCCCTATCTCCCTAAGCTTGGCCGGCCACCTGTAACTTGTTGCACAAGATTTTCATTAATCCACTTGGACTTAAACTATTTAATTCTAAGATGGATCAATAGGCCCATTATATTATCTAATAATGATAATGGTCCAACAATCTTAATGCCTTAAGTTGGGCCAACCATCCTTAGTGGACAGTCCTAAATTAGAAGTCACTTTGGACCCATTCGAATTTATCATGTTTATTTATTGGATAGATTAATTTCTAAATGAAAGTAATTTAATTCTAAATTAAATTTATTCCTCCTCATGAACAATTCATGTCATTAATCTATTAATATCAACTCATGATATTATTCCAACATAGTATAGTGATTCGAAATTCACCTTGCACATCTCTATGTCAAAGTCGACTATACTAGATAAGACTTCTTGATTCCTCTTATCTCATTAAGACATTGTCCTTGGATTTCTCAAATGTCAGTAATGTCTTAATTCATCTCAATTGAACTTCTTCAATTAAGTCCTTAATATAGATATTTTATTCCATTAAGTTTTACCTTAATAGAATACCATGTTTAATCCATACATATCTGTTCTTATGTGTGTGACCCTCTAGGTTCCAGTATGTTGGCAATGAAAATAATTTAATCTCATTAACTTGTTTTCATATATCAAGAGCGGGATCTAGCAACCCATCATGACAACCCAAATATTGTGAAGTCAGCGTGACCTTTTAGAACCTTTCAGCAACCAGCCTGTTGGTGTAATACAGTACTTTCACCATATATCCCGGATAGCGCATGAGCATGGTGCAGTGTCTACTCATGATCGATCCATATTAGTTCTTTGCAACTTATGATTAACCTTATGAATTTAGAGAAACAACTTTCTCCTAAATCCATCATGCTTTGGCCAAGACTTAATCAAGTTAATTGTAGTCAAGAACAAAAGAGATATTTCTCCAATATCACAGGGAGTGGTGAATCCTCTCTAGATCACTCATTCATCTTCGTATGGTTCATGTAATACCCAATAACATCCTACCATGAGCATCCTCATGTTTAGGACTCGTTTGTGATGGAATCTAAGTATGACACTCTCCATACAAGATGATGGTATCACAAGTCTGAGGACTAATTTACACGACTGGTACTAAGAGATCATTATCATAAACACTAGAGTGATATATTACCAAATGATGTTCTCTTGGCGGGCCATGTTCAGTGAACTTGTTCAACAGACAAGCACCTATATGTTATCCCAAGTATCCCATACTTCAACCTGTATGAGATCGGTTGCTTACTTCATAAGTAAGAAGGCTTAACATATACTAGTCTTTGAGCATTGCCAATGCCCCGTCTTGGCAATACAATGACCAGGAACTGTTTGAGGAACAAGGCTTTGATGCATAAGGATCTTATAATTATAACTCTTTATAATTCCTTTGCAAGGCCATTATGTTCCATGGGCTTCATCCGATTAGTACTTAATAACTCCTTATCATTGTACTAACATGAAGGAAAACCTTGTATCACTATCATCATAGTGAAGGGTATGCTTTATTGACTGTGCATCCCAAGCTCAATCTGATTGGCTCTAGGGCATACACCAACAACAAGTGTAGACACCTAATTTTGTCCGGGCCCCCTAAACTAGGCAAATTCTCCTTTCAACTTTCCGGAATGCAAAGAGACCTCCGCCATTCCATAGATGGGTCCCCAAGACTTTGTTTTAGAGGTCAGCACAAAAAGTCAACCCCAAAAAGTCAACCATTAAAAAAGACAACTCTCTGTCAAAATCAAGATTCGAAGTTCAATTGAATGATGGAGAAAGAATATTGATGATCCATGGTCTACAACGAATGATATAGTGTTCGGAAGATGGGTTGCGAAAATTCAGTGTAGGGGAAGACCCAATCCGGCAAATTTAGGGAAAGCAACAAAGATGGCCCGAGTTGGTGAAATTGAAGCCCTCAGTTGAGAAAGGATGAATAAACAAAAATAGCCCAAGGCTCAGTTTGAAGCGGATCCCAAGGAAGAGCCGGTTAGAGCAAAAACAAAAAAAGAGAAAATCCCCGAGGTTGAAAAAGGGAAAACTAAATTGGAGGAGAATTTGATTGTAAAAATTGCCCTTTTTTGGACAAAGCCAAATTCAATATAGGACAAAGGAAATGGAAAAAGAAAACCCAGAAATCGGACCAGTTTTGAGTAAAACCGAAGTTTCAAAGGTTGAAGGGCAATCTGAGAAAATTCCAAAAGATAATTCGGGGAAAAATAGTAAACGAGCTCGAAAAATTATGAAAACTTCTAGATCTGAGTTTTATAATTTTTGGAAGAGATTAGTGAAGAAAAATCCAGAATCGGAGCTCATTTGAAAAATGGGAAAGTTCGGTGCACTACCTTGAAATTCCAAAAGATAATTCTGGCAAAAATAGAAACGAGATTTTAAAATTGTGAAAACTTCTAGATCTTATTTTTATAATTTTTGGAAGAGATTAGCGAAGAAAAATCTGGAATCGAAGCTCATTTGAAAAATGGCAAAGCTTGGGTGCATTAACCTGAAATTCCAAAAGATAATTTTGGGAAAAATAGCAAACGAGCTCGAAAAATTATGAAAACTTTCAGATCTGAGTTTTATAATTTTTGGAAGAGATTGGTGAAGAAAAATCCCGAATTGGAGCTCATTTGAAAAATGGCAAAGTTCAGGTGCACTAACCCGAAAAATCTAAAAGAAAATTCTGGGAAAAATAGGAAACGAGCTCAAAAAATTATGAAAACTTCTAGATCTCAATTTTATATTTTTTGGAAGAGATTAGTGAAGAAAAATCCGGAATCGAAGCTCAAATGAAAAAGGCTATGTTTGGGAGGCACTAAATCAAAATTTTAGAGAAAAATCCGAAGAAATAGCAAATGAGCTCAAAAAAATGTGAAAACTTCCAGAACCAAGTATTATATTGAATGGGATGAGTTGGAAAAGACAAATCCAAAATTGGGGTCCATTTTCAATTAAATTAAGTTTGGGGGGCTAAAAGGTAATTTTATCGAAGAAATCAAAAAGAGCCAATTTTGCAAAATTAAAAAGGTGACAAAAATGTAGGGATTCCTGGAATATTTCAGGCCCTTGGCTGGCTAGCTTATGGCAGAAGGGTGGGATTTGATTAAATTCATCCAATGGTCACTATCACATTACAAGATGTCATTTTTACTATCTTGAAAGTGTCTTTGCCCATCCAATGCCTAGGTGTTTTGTAGAAATATTAGTACCTCCTTCAATGGCCAAGATCAAATTGTAAGATGAATTTTTTATTGTCATGAAAATACCCTCATCCAATGGCCCAGATTGTTGGAGAAAAGATGAGCACATCTCATCCAAGGGTCTAGAAGCCATTCGGCCAAAGAGAAAGGAGAGGGGGGATTTTTTTTTCTTAAGGTGGTTGGCCATTGTGAAAGGGGATACAGTAGCTAATTTGGCAACAAAAAAAAAAAAAGAAATTTGAAAGAAAAAAAAGAGAGAGTTACCTAAGAAAGCTTGGAAGGTAGTCATTCCTCCCTTGCTCTAGCATTATTTCTTCTTCATTCTCATGTGTTTCTTTGTTTTCCATGTGATTTCTACCTCTTTTCTTGTGAAAATAGAAGCTTTGAAATGTTTTTAAGCTTTCATCTTTTCCTTTTCATAAAATAAAAAAAAAATTCAAAAGAAAACCATGCTTACAAGCTTTTCACCATAGCAGAACCTATGCTTGTTGCTTGCCTTGATTTTTGTTTTCTATGTTTGATATGGGAAACATGATTGTCGAAGGTTTATATTTCTTTTTATGTTGTGATTTTAAAAAATATATGACTCGAAAGAGGTTGAAAGGCTTCATGCTCTTGATAAAAATCAAGTGATGATGGTTAGGGGGCTACGCCTATTGTACCAACCATAGAGCTAACCTCCATTTTTCTTAATATGCTTAGTTTATTTTTTGATTCTTGAGTTGGAAAGGCTTCATGATCTTGATGAAAAATCAAGTGATAAGGGTTAGGGGGCTATGTCCATTGTACCAACCATGGAGCTCACTTTCCTTATTCTTTGTTTGCTTATCTTTTTATTATCTCCATGCTTGTTTATGTATTTTTGGTCATGTTTCTTTACATTATCCTCATGCCTTACCAACTTTTGTATCATTTTCATGACATTTTAGCTCCTTATACATTTCGACCAGCCCATATATTTTGTTTAATGTCATGCCTGCATCATATTTGATTATGTCTTGCTTCTTAAGTCATTTAGCTATGTCACTTAGCATTTTGTGCTCATAATATGCTTTACATGCATTTCGGCTAGCCCATGTTTTTTGTTTCATGTCATGTCTTGCATCATATTTTGGTTATGTCATGCATCTTAGGTCATGTAGCTATGTCATGCATCTTAGGTCATGTAGCTATGTCATGCATCTTAGGTCATTTTCCATGTTATTTAGAGAATAGGTCATTTTTGGCTTTTCCATGTCATTCTAGTGGTCATGTCATTTTCACGCCATGTCATTTTCCATGTCATTTAAAGTCTAGGTTATTTTTATGCCATGTCACCTATTCCATGTCATCATTTTATGCCATGTCACCATGTTATGCCATGTCATCATTTTATGCTATGTCATCATTTTATGCCATGTCATTATTTTATGCCATGTCAACTATGCCATGTTACCTATGCCATGTCATCCATATAACATATCATTTACCATGTCATTTAAAGCTTAGGTTCTTCTCATGCCATGTTATCATTTTAGGCTATGTCACCATGCAATTGGCCAATCATATGCCATGTCCATGCATGTCATGCCATTCATGTTATTACAATGACCATTCGGTCACCATGACATTTCATTCATGTCATTCTATTTTCATGACACAACATTCTCATGCCATGTCATTTGGATTGCCATGTCATTATGTTTATCTCATTTTGGTTTGCCATGTCGAGTTTGTAGACACCTAATTTTGTCCGGACCACTAAAACAGGTATGTTTTCTTCCTAAAGTGATGTTTCAGAATGTAAAAAGATTTTTTTTCATCCTGCAGGTGGTACTCTGAGACTTAGTTTAAGAGGGCGAGCATAAAAAGTCAAACTCGAAAAAAGTCAACCCCAAAAAAAAGTCAACCCCAAAACAGTCAACCTCAAAAAGTCAACTACTAAAAAGTCAACCCACTTTCAAAATCAAGATTTGAAGTTCAATTGAAAAATGGCGAAATAATTTGATAATCTGAGGTCTACATCGAAAGATATGGAGTTCGAAAGTTGGGTTATGGAGGTTCAATAGAAAGGAAACCTTAATCCGGGAAATTTGGGGAAAAATGCTTAAACGATCGAATTGGTCAAAATTGAAGGTTCCAAATGAAAGATAAGCACTGACTACGGGTAATGAAGAAGCCACTTGAAAGAAAAATTGAAAGAAAAGTCAATCCGGGAGAAAACCGAGAATTAGGGTTTTTGGTAGATTTCGGTGAAATCGGGCAGAATTACAGAAATGGCTAGACTTGGTAAGAATAAAGCCCCCAATGGATGAGGAATGAATAAAAATGGATAGCCCAAGGCTCAGCTTGAAGAAAATCCAAAAATCGAACTTGGTTTGAGCAAAACCGGGTTTCGGAGGTAAAAAGGCAAAATTGGAAATTTTGGGAAAAATAGCAAATTGACTCCAAAAATTATAAAAACTTGCAAATATCATTCTTAAATCATTTGGAAGAGATTGGCAAAAGAACATCTTGATTCGGAGTTCATTTGCAAAATGGCCAAATCCCGGGTCTCTTATTCAAAAATTCAAGAAGGAAAATCCCAAAAAAATAGCAAAAGAACTCCAAATCTTTTGAAAATTTTCAAATCTTATTTTTAAATTATTTGGAAGAGATTGGAGAAAGAAAATGTTGATTCGGAGTTCGTTTGCAAAATGGTCAAATCCCGAGTTTCTATCCAATAATTCAAGAAGATAAATCCCAAAAAAAATAGCAAATGGACTCCAAAAATTATGAAAATTTGTAAATATCATTTTTAAATTATTTGGAAGAGATTGGCAAAATAAAATCTTGATTCGGAGTTCATTTGCAAGATGGCCAGATCACGAGCCCTTATTTAGTAATTCAGGAAGATAAATCCCGAAAAATACCAAATGAGTTCCAAAAATTATGAAAACTTCCAGATCACACTTTCAAATTATTTGGAAGAGATTGGTGAAGAAAAATCTTGATTTGGAGCTCGTTTAAAAAATGGTAAAATATGGGGGCATCAAAGAGCATGTTTGGAAGAAAAAATCCAAATAAATAGCAAACGGACTCGAACATTTTTGAAAACTTTCAGAATTCAATATTTTAATATTTTGAAAGTATTAAAAAAATAAAATTTGAATTTGGAGTCCGTTTGCCATTTATTTGCATCCGATGGGCAAAACGGTCATTTTACCCAAGCTACCGAAAAGGGCTCCTTTTTGCCTTTCAAAAAATGAGACTTGGGCTGGAAAACAGAGTGCTAGCCTGCCAAGGCCCAAAGAAAGGAGGAAGCTTCTGATTTTTCAATCAAAAGGCCAAGAATTAAGAGTTAGTTAGAGATTTTTTTGATCAAACCATTGTGATTAAGCCACATAGGCCAATGCATGAAGAGGGAGAGTGTCTATTAATCTTGAACAGCTGTAATTATGGAAGCTGATACACTAATCTAAGGGTGATAATTTCATGATTTTTCACCTTAAATCACTAGCCCTTGGATGGAAATTGGTTGGAACCAAAATGACAACATCCTTGGAGGAGAGAGAGTCCATTCGGCCAGCCTAAAGGGGGGAGGGGAATTTTCATTTTCTTCACTTGATTTTTCAGATTTCTTCTTGGTTTTGCTTAGTTTTTCTCTCCTTGGTTGAAAGCAAAAAGAAAAAGTTAAGAAAAGAAAGGAAAGGAAAGTTTGAAGAGATAAAGCTTGAAATATAGCTTCTTGAGGTTGCTTTTAGCACCAACTCTTGCACTTTCTTGATTTTCCATTCTTGTTTTTTCTATTTTGATTATTATTTGGTGAGTTTTTTTTAAAATAAATGTTTTTTTTATATTCCTTTTAAGTTCTTTCTTCATCTTTTTCTTAAACAAGTTTTTTTTTTTACACATTTTTTTCCTTATTTCCTCACCATGGCCGAATGGCCTATATTTTTTAGTTTTGCTTTTTATTTGATTTCTCATGTTATTCATGTTATTTTCTTTAGTCTTGATGCATTAAGTGTTCTTCTACTTCATATATTTGAAGCATGTTTTAATTTGGTTGCTTGTTTGTTGTCATTTATGAGTTTATTATCATATTCTTGCATTTTCAATTTTCTATTTTCATAATGTTTAAATTTGTTGATGTTTTATATTTATTATATCAAGTGCTTGTGAAAATGCTTGTTAGTTTTAATATCTCTACTTTGTGTTTGCATGATTTGAGTGTTATATTTTAGTTGAGCATGTTAGTATATCAAGTGTTTGTGAAAATGCTTGTTAGTTATAATATCTCTACTTTGTGTTTGCATGATTTGAGTGTTATATTTTAGTTGAGGATGTTAGTATATCAAGTGTTTGTGAAAATGCTTGTTAGTTTTAATATCTCTACTTTGTGTTTGCATGATTTGAGTGTTATATTTTAGTTGAGCATGTTAGTATACCAAGTGTTTGTGAAAATGCTTGTTAGTTTTAGTATCTCTACTTTGTGTTTGCATGATTTGAGTGTTATATTTTAGTTGAGCATGTTAGTATATCAAGTGTTTGTAAAAATGCCATGCTTGTTGGAAACCTTAGGCCATTCGGCCACTTCATGTATTGTGTGTGCATTATGTGTGCCTTTTTGCCATGTTAGTTGATAGGTTTGCATTTGCATGACATTTGATTGAGTATTTAGTTTAAGTATATCAAGTGTTTGTGAAAATGACATGCTTGTTTGGAACCTTAGGCCATTTGGCTACCATGTTATTTTGCATTGTGTGTTGCATTTTTGCTATGTTAGTTGATAGGTTGGCATTTACATGATATTTGGTTTAGGTTTTTGTTTAAGCATGCCTTGTGTTCGTATTATTGCCATGCATGTTTTAGTTATTAGGTTTGGTTTATTTTGCCATGCATGTCCATGCATTTTAGACCTAGGTTGCATTAAATGCCATGCAAGTTCATTTAGGTCTAGGTCACTATATTGATGCCATGCATTTTTCATGAAATTTAGGTTTAAACTCATGCATATCATGCATCATATTTGCTGTATTTTTTCATGCATTTCATGTTCATGCCACTAGACTAATGACTTAAGCCAATTAATGCTTCAAAGTCATTCTCTCTTGAGCACACTTGTGGAAAATTAAGGTTTGCCAAATTGATTATTATACCTTTGGGATTTTTTTTTACTTAGCCATTTTTTGTCTAACTTTTAAAAAGTCCTAGCTACTGTTTGTAAGACATTTTGTGAGTTTTAAATATTTTTACTTTGATTTTAAAATGATTTTATCGAAGGCAAAAATGTATTTTGGCAAAACAGTTTTTTCACCCAGTACTCATATTTTCTTGATTTGTTTGGGCATTCATCTTTAATCAGAAAATTAAGCTGATTTTTTTCCAGTGTATTTTTACATGCCCTGAGTCTCCAATAAGGTAAAAAATCATGGCTTAAAACTGGACAGTGGAGTCCGAATTGAATTTAAAGAAAAATCATTTTTCTTTTTTGGTTAAGTTACTTAGAGGGGCTGATTAGGAAGTTTATCTACTGACTTAGGGTACTTTCTAAGCCTTTTTAGACTCTAAAAATGATTTTTTAAGTCTCGGGTTAAGGGTGGTCAAGTCCGGGATTTTAAACTTAGGAAATTAGAGCCTTTTAAAAAAGGGTTTAGCCCAGTTTTATTTTTTAATCTAAGCTTTTCAAAATTGTTAATCACAAAGTATTTTGGTTTTAGAATATTTAATTTGACATATTTTCCTAAGGTAGCCGGATATCTTTTTAGATATACGGATTTCTTCAATTAAAAGAAAAAATACATTTTCATGCATTGCATTTTCCATATTCATACATTTTATATAATATGTGATTTTTGCTATGATAATTTCTATGATATTGTTATGATTTTGAGTTATGTTGTTTATTATATGATTTGGAATATTTCATGATATCCTATACTTTTTATTTTGTTATTTTTGTCATATTATTTAGCATATACTATGTTCATGCATTATTATTTTCATGCATATTATATGATAGCATTATTTTATATTCCATGTCATTTAAATTATATGCCATATCATTCATATTTGCCATGTCATTTAAATCATTTCATTTCATATAGAATATGTATGTTACTTAGGTCATTTCATTTAATGTAGAATATATTATGTTACTTAGGTTATTTCATTTCATTTAGGATATATTATGTCTTTTAGGATATTTTATTTCATTTAGAATATATTATGTTACCTAAGTCATTTCATTTCATTTAGAATATATCATATGACTTAGGATATTTCATTTCATTTAGAATATATCATATAACTTAGGATATTGCATTTCATTTAGAATATGCTAAGGCAGTCAAATCATGTCATATCATTTAGGTTGCATTATATAGATTTTGCTATGTCATTTTATTTATGTCATGCATATACATATTCATTTCTTTTAAATGTTTTCAAAAAAAGATAATGATTTTCAATAAAATAAGGATATTCCCGAGTTAAAAATGCATGAGTTCTCTGTCGGATTTGCTGGGGAGGATATCATCAATTATCATTAATAATGGAATATCTTCTTTAAAAAGAGAATGATTCGGAAAGTTTTCCAAAACTAATAAAAATTTCTATATTTTGCCACATTTATTGGGGAATATAGGAAAATTTTGAATTTATAAATTCCGGATCATTTTTAATTAAAAATGGAATTATTTTTCTTTAAATTGGGAATTAACTTGAAATACTAAATTTAAAACCAACTTTACACCGAGATTTGAGATAAGACACGATTAATAAGGTAGCATTTTGTACGGGCGTTTTGGGGGTGCTAATCCTTCTCCATACGTAATCGAGTCCCGAACCCGTTTCTTTGATTTCTCTGGTTTAAAACGCAGACTTGAAATTTGTTTTTAAAATGTTTTAATTAATTTTTAAAATATTTTATAAAATCGATTTTAATAGGTGGCCGATCACACCTAGCTAAAAAAGATTGGTGGCGACTCCATGTATTTTTCAAGGTCATTTTCAAAACCTTCATTTTTCTAGAGAATTTAGTCGACTTTTCCTCGGTTTTTTTAATGTCACGCTTAACGAATAATAGAGTCTTACAATGAGACTTGTTATTTTTTAGGTTGCGACAGAGTTCATACATATGAAATTCATTACTATGCTATATTATTTTATGCCATGTCATTATCTCATCTCCCATATTATCAAGAAAATGCTTAGCATGTTTCAGTAATCATGCATGCCTTAATGTCAATTTGCACATTCATAATATTTTAATAAATAGGGAAATATCCCTGAGTTATTATAATTCATGAATTCTCCTCCAGGTTGCCGGGGAGTCTTCATCAATTATATTAACAAAGGAGTATCCCTTTCTAAAATAAGGGTGACTCGGAGAATTCTGAAATAAACAAAATTTTCTATGTTTTGCCGGGCTTGCTGGGGAACATGAAAAGATTTTGGTGTTAATAAATTCCGAGTCATTCTCAAATAAATTCATACATAAGCTATGTCACTTAGATTATACCATGTCATTTATCTATGTCATTCATGCATATGCCATGTCAATTTTATTCACATGACATTCTCATGCCATGTCATTTTGCATATGCCATCTCGATTTCATTCACATGACATTTATTCCTATGCCATGTCATTTTCTTTCACATGACATTCATTCTCATGCCATGTCATTTTATATGCCATATCACATGACATTCATTCTCATGCCATGTCATTTTATATTCCATGTCATTTTGTATGCCTTGTCATTTTATATGCCATGTCATTTTGCATATGCCATGTCGATTTCATTCACATGACATTCATGCCATGTCATTTTATATGCCATGTGATTTTGCATGCCAGGTCGATTTCATTCACATGACATTCATTGTTTATGCCATGTCATTTTTGCATGCCATGTCGATTTCATTCACATGACATTCATTCTTTTGCCATGTCATCTAGACTTTGCCATGTCAAGCATGCCATTTCATTAATCCTTATGCCATGTCATAATAAATGTGTAATGTCATAATAAATGTACATATAAGTTAGGTCATATTTGTACATTCGTAATAATTGGCATATTCATAACAATTTTTTTAAAATATTTTTAATGCAATAAAAAAGGATTCCTTTTTTCAAATAGAAATAAAGCAATATCCCTGAGTTATTAGAATTCATGAATTCTCCTCCGAGTTGGCGGGGAGTCTCCATCAATTATATTAACGAAAGAATACCCTTTTAAAAAGAGGATGATGCAGAGATTTCGAAAAGTAAAAAAAAAAAATCTATATTACCGGTTTGTCGGGGAATATAAAAAAAATTGGAGTAACAGATTCCAGATCATTCTCGAACAAAAATAGGATTGTTTTTAAAATGGGAATTATTTTCAAAATACCAAATCTAAAACCAACTTTTCACTGAGACTCGAGATAACACATGACTAATAAGGTACCGTTTTATACGTGCGTTGTGGGGCTGCTAATCTTTCCCCATATGTATATGAATCTCGAACCTGCACTTGTTTTTCTCTGGTTCAAAGCGCAGACTTCAAAATTGATTTTAAAAAATATTTTAATTAATTTTAAAATATTTTTCTAAAAATCGATTTTAATAGGTGGCCGATCACACCTAGCCAAAAAAAAAGATTGGTGGCGACTCCATTTCTTTTTCCAAGGTTGTTTCATACCCTCGACCTTTATTTTCAAGAGGAATTAAGTCGTCTTTTCCTCTGCCTGTTGTTTTCCCCCTCACTCAAGCGGGTTCTCCTCCCCTGGAGGATCACGTATCGACAACTTGGCGACTCCACTGGGGACTTTAGAGAGTCAAGCCTAGAGTTAGTCACGTGTTATTGAAAGTCTCGGTTTGGTCGATTTTAATTGGTATTTAATTATAATTCCCATTTTTTGTATAATAAAGAGAATTTTGAAAATAATAACAATTTTCTTTTCCTCTTCATGAGCATACATATTATTATCATGCTCCGTTCAATCAAGTGTTGTGCATTATCATTATTTCTTTGATTGACTAATGCTTTCCTTCATTTGATTCAGTTTTTTTATATAATGCATTGTTGGGGTATTTTTAAAATTATGGGTTGTAAAATAGTAGTGAAAGGTTTGTTGTTCCTCTTCACACACTATACTTGCATTTGCATAACATGAGCCCTCAAGCCGTGTTCCGTCCTTTTAGGTGGAGTGAAGTACCTACACTTCATGTGGCAATAGCCTCTGCATAAGATAGCAAAACACTCCGAGGGTACAAATTACCTACGCTTCTAGAGGTGTTAACCTCCGCATAAGCTTGGGAAATGTATTATAACAAATTGAACCTGTTTTGATCGGGGTGTCTTACTAGCCTTCACCGGCGACAGTGAGGACAATTTGGGGCCTTTTTAGAACCTATTACCACTCCACATAGTAAACCTAGGCGAAGCCATTACCATTTTCTGTTAGATATCCCGAAGTTAAGAAACACTAGGAGGAACATCTCTTATATTTTATGACACTATTATGATCATTTCTATCCCCGTACCGACTCGTGTTCTGTTTTGTTTTGGTCTTTATCCCATGCATCATGATCATTCAAGAGGTATTTGCCTTAAGCCGAGTGCCAACCGAAGGGTCTTTTCATTATAATCATGGAATGTCAAGACTTTCTGCCGGTATCAGTGGTTAGCAAGACATATCAAGAGGTCAGGATTGAATCCGAGGGAAATTAAGGGCAAAAAGGAGACTATTTGGTCGTCGATTTTGTGTTTGCGCTTCCTGAGTTAGTTCGTTTGGATTTTGTTCAAAATGACTTAACAGAGTTAGAGAAAATTTGGAGACAGTGGGGAGTTACAAGGAAAGATGAGTTCATCGAAAAATAAGGTGACATAGCTTTACTCCTTCCAGTTAAGATGGACGAGCAGTTGATCAGAGCCATAGTACAGTTTTGGGATCCTTCTACCATTGCTTCACTTTTAAACAGGAAGATATGGTGCCTACCATTAAGGAGTATTCTATCTTGCTCCGTGTTGAGTCAGCGAATCCAGATAAAATCTATTGGAAAGAAAAGAAAACATCGAGTTGTCGGAAGAAGCTTTCCAAAGTGATGGGTATAGAGTTTTTGATTGATTCTCCACATATAAAGAGGAAGGGTTAGAGTGACTGCATTCCTTGGGTAGTTTTGCGGAATTATATCAAGAATAACCAAGATTATGACCGTGTTGTGGATGTCTTTTCCTTGGCAATTTACAATTATTCTTGTTCTCGAAGGTGGAAGGTCACATTGAAGTAGCCGTAGTAGACCTCTTCGATCTTTTGGACAAACAAATTGACCCTTCCCCTGCCATTCTCGCTGAAATGATCAAGTCACTCAGTTACTGCCGAATAAGAGGTAAGGAACTTTTCGAGGGTTGTGTACAGCTTCTGTATGTCTGGATTCAGAGCCACTTTTGGGGTGATGATGGTGGAAGACTTTGCCCCTACATAAAGACCTTTAGTCACCTTTGAGAATTCAATAAGGAAAAATGGTCAAAGAAAGAGGATAAGAAACAATAGGTCAGGACTCTCCGTCACTTAGGTTGAGAAGATATAACTTGGAGGGCTCCGTGGATGCCACTCGGGTCAATATTGTACCGTTGTGGTGAGAATTTATGGGTTCCACTGTTGGGAATCTGGGGGGCCGTTAGCTATGCTCCATTACTAGTACGGAAGCAATACGAATCCGAACAGTTCATCCCGATGACTCATGAGCTTATTTTGATCGAGTTCTCCTATGGTGGGTCCGGATATATGGGAAAGATATGTGAAGTTATCAAGCATGGAAGAAACTACACCGGTCGCAAGTGAGTAGGTACTTTGACAATGCCACTCCGGCATATCAGGTATGGAGAGCCAGGAGGGTCCCTGACATTGTGCTACCAGCCGAAAACACCTCTGTTCATCCGATAGTCCTTCAGCTATCCATTATGTAATGTTGCAGATCCATAGTAAATGTCTTTAAGAATGATGGAGCAACTATTGCCTTTATTCTTATCTTGAAACCATCATTAACAGTGATGTGTGAAACCGAAATGATGTTTCTAGACAATACTGGAACAAAGTAACAATCTTTCAGTTCCAACTTCATGCCAGACGGCAAAGATAAAGTACATGTTCCAACAGCTAATGCTGCAACTTTTGCACCATTGCCTACTCTTAGAACTACTTCATCTTTGCTCAACTTTCTACTTCCTTTCAACATCGTTATGTCATTACATAGATGTGAACCGCATCCTGAATCAATTATCCAGGAATTGGATTTAACAGTAGAAAGATTCAATTCAATCACAAACACAGTCAACCTAGAAACTTCTATAAGTTCTTCTTGACTTGACAAGTGAGCAACCTTCCTTTCATTGAGAACGCTTCTCAATCTTTTGTACCAATCCTAACATTTTGGACTAATGGCATTCATAATGTCGTGCAGTGCAGTTAAAGTACTAACCATTTTCAACAACCCAATATGGAAAAAGTATATATCAGTTATATTCATGCATTTATACCAATTCAAGATGAGGTATTAAATCGTTTATTGGTTCTCCCACTAATTTTTCGAGATAATAGCCCTCACTATTATTCGAAAATCTCATCAAGGTATTTCTAGTGGGCTGGGATCCCTTTCAACATGTTGCAATCTTGAGTGACTCAACAAATTACAACAAGCCTAGTTGGGTAAATAACATAGCTTATCAATTGCATCTTTATGCGACTCCTGGATCAGTTAGGTGACAACTCTTTGTCTAAGCACATCATATGTACTTCGCCTAACTTTGCCTCTAACACCATGTGGTCAAGTTTGACGCATCCGGACAACATGGCATTAGTTGAGTAAGACCCAACTTCATAACTCAAACATATTCGTACAGTAGTTTGACCTTGAGTGACTCAACAAGCCTCCTACTGGAAGAACTCTGGTTATCTTGTTATGATGATGGAAGGCAACTTTATCATGCGAAACATGTGACTCAATATTGTAAAAAGGGATTTCCTTTTCTTTAACTCTCATCATAATAAACATTCATAGCATTTATAATATCGCATAAAATAAATCTATAAGATGCTTTCTACTTGGATGATTATGGATTTTTCTAATCTAATTTCCTTGAGCCATCAAAGGAAAATAGTTGGTCAAATTCCTAGGTGATTACATATATAGTCTTCAAAGCTTGCTTGTAATCTCTTTATCTTCATGGCGCCTTTCTTCATCTTCAAGTTACAAAAATTATTCCTAACTAATCCTAATTTTACACATTGATGTAACTAATTACATTTGTAATAAAGAAACCTCAAGTTACATTTGAGGGGAGTTAGGTGAGGAAAGAATTTTTACAACTCCAGAAAATGAGAGATAAGGCAGGGCACGCAGTCCCTATTTAATTTAATAAAAACCATAAAATTAAATTCAACCATCCACAATCATATTGGGTCTAAGTCTATAATCATCCCATACATTCACAAACAATTTATGAACATATAAATCATGCTTTAATCTCTAATTACCATCATTGATTATATTGATCCATAATATAATTAAAAGAAAATAATAAACATTAATTCTAATCTCATTAGAATAAATCCTAATCCAATTAGGATTATTTCCTTTAATTAAATTATTCTCCAATTAAATAATTTAATTGAATATTCATGTAAATTCTTATTTTGGTGATTTAATTTATTTAACAATATTACCTTGATTACTAATTTTTAGTGTTGTATCTCAACTAGGATACTACAAGATTAGTAACTTAATATTGCTAAAATTCATAAGCTGTGAGAATCTGATAGAACCAAAAAACCCTAGCAAGGGAGGCGCAGGCCGTGGATATTATAAGTAGCCGTCGCCCCACCTCCCTACAGGTTGTCTATCCGCTTTTCACAGCTTCCAACTTTTCAATGCTAAATCAGTTTTATGATTTTAATGCTTGCCAAGAACAATTATAAGCAATTTTAAATCCTAAAAATCATTAAAACATGCATTAACAATCAGCCAAGAAAAATCTATAAGTTTTTTCTTACTAAAATCACTAAATTTGCGCAAAGCAGGCTTAACAGTTTTCAATAGCTGCCAAACTTTTGCCAGTTGCATTAATCAGTTTAAAACAATTTAAACCAATTAATCAATAAGAATTCACCATGACTAACTGCTGCCTTCACCGAAACACTACAAGTCCAAATTCTCACAATTTTGGTTAGTGACAATCGGATAAAAAAAACTCAAACAACAAAACAATTTTGTTAAAGGTAACAATCAAAGCATAGATCTTATAGGAATAACATAAGTGAGGCTCTGATACCACTGTTGGGATTCGGCTCATGCTCAAACAGAGATAATGTATAATTTAATCAACAATGTAAACATATAATGCAACGGAATAAAATCTACACAAGTGATCTGAAACACAACCGAATCCTCAAGACAGATTCTTGATGTTCTTGTTCTTGTACAAAAAGCTCGCTCGTCGAAAACCAAAGTCGTCTAATTGTTCGGCCTCTAATAGTAATCCACACAGGTGATCTAAAAATCTTCACAAGGTTGAGATAATGTTTTGCCAAGACAATGCTAGTAGTCTAGGTTGTGAGAAACCTTTCTCCTCTACCTTAGTTAACCTAAAGAAAATGAAAGAATCGTATTCTCTCTAATCTCAAGGTGTTGGGGAGAGAGGCGCCGATTCAAGTTAGCTCCTTATGGGGAGGCGGCAACAACATAAAGCATATATATAAGTAGGTTTAGTGTATTCCAACTCTTGGGCTAATTGCACTAAAGCCCTTATACATATTATTATATATTCACTATAAGCCCACAACACTTAATGAATATTTAATCTGGCCCAATCTCATTTTAAATCTGCAGCTTGTGAATACTTAATGAATATTTAATATAACCCTAAACCCCTTCATCAAATATCTCAGGATAGGAAAGAGCATGCTTCAGTGTTTACTTTTAAGCCATTCCCTATTAGATCTGCAGCTTTGATATTAACTCCTTAAGTATTGCCTTGGCCAAGGACTTCCATAAGTTCATATAAGCCAGATACATGTGAGATATGTCCCCTTAATCACTTGGGGTGATGAATCCTCTCTGGACCACTCATTCATCTTCGTATGCTTCATGTCATACCCAATAACACCGTACTTTAAGCATCCTCGTGATTGGGACCCGTTCATGATGAAATCTAAGTATGACAGTTCACATACAAGATAACCTGGTGTCACAAGTCAAAGGATTACTTACACTATTGACACATGAGAGTATTTACCATAGACACTTGAGTGAAATACCAAATGGAACTTTCATAGCGGGTCATGTTCAGTGAACTTGTTCAACTAACAAGGACCCATATGTTATCCCCAAGTATCTTTATACTTTCAACCTATGAGATCAGTTGCATGTATCCAGTGCATGAAGGCTTATCATATACCAGTCTTTGAGCATTGTCAATGCCCTTTCTTGATAATACAATGACCAGGAACAGTTTTAGAAACACGACATTGATGCATAAGGATCCTCATAATTGTAACTCTTTACAATTCCTTTGCAATGTCATTGTGTTTCATGGGCTTTATCTTCATAAGTGATTTATAACAATTATAACAAAACTTATGGATAAAGAAATACCTCAATTATAATTAATAAACTATAATGTGAAATACATGAATATATAAATAGTGTCTTACAAGCCCAACTAGATGGGCTTGTAGGGCTTACACCAACACCAAGATCTTCTCCCTATATTGATCCGAGATCACCTGGTTGCCTGTGTGCCATTGAAACCCTTGCTACCACCATACCTCAGGTGGTATAATCTAAATGCAAGGATATGATTATCACTACGGAATTGCTGGGCATAGCATTGAAGATTGTGAAGCCTTCAAGAGGAAAGTGCAGTCTCTCATAGATGTCAAGTGGTTCGATCCAACGACACTGATTGATAGAGGACTGTGAAAGGCTAATTAAGGCTGGGAGATTAATCTTTACTGATGTAATAGGATTTCATCTTTTCAGTAGCCGACTCTTATAGCATTAGGATGCTAGGAAAAATAAAGTGCTTGTAAAGACAGTTCTAACCACTACTTAGATTTTGTAAACATGGTTTATACCTTGTGAACATTGACATGGGAATGAATTGGTTATGCTTCAAATTTATGAGATGTTGATGATTAAGTTCCTCCGATTCTCATTTCCTCCGTGGTATCTTCCCCTTTCCATTTTGCATCCAATCAATTATTTGTCATACCATACATTTCATTCACACATGCATCTTGGCGGCATCAGGTTGCATTCATGACATATATAGTCAGCATGATTTCTCTGTATATGTTCATGCTTAATTTGCTTATTCTTTACATGCATCATGTTGGCATCAGGTTGCATTCATGACATACATAGTCAGCATGATTTCTCTATATATGTTCATGCATTAATTTGCTTATTCTTTACATGCATCATGTTGGCATCGAGTTGCGCTCGTGGCATACATAATCAGCATGATTTCTCTGTATGTTTTACATGCATTAATTTGTTCATTCTTTACATGCATCACGTTAGCATCATGTTGCGTTCATGACAAACATAGTCAACATGATTTCTCTGTATATGTTTATGCATTGATTGTTCTTCACTTGCATCATGCTAGCATCAAGTTGCATTCATGACAAACATAATCAGCATGATTTATCTATATATGTTCATGAATTAATTTGTCTATTATTTACATGCATCATGTTGATATCGTGTTGCGTTCATGGTATACAGGATCATTCATTGGAAAATGCATCTGGAACATACATGGTCATTCATTACATATATCCATGCGTTGATTTGTTTCGTCTTTGCTTGCATCATGTTGGCATCTTGATTGCATTTATAACATACATGGTCAGCATGTTTCCACTGTATATGTCCATACATCACTTTGTTTATTCTTCACGTGCATCAAATGACATTCATGGCTCATTCATCATGAAACATATTTGGAGGGATAAAACAGAAATTGGCTTGGCTTTAAGAGCTTTGAAGAAGTTTCTCTTTCAAATCAGAGGTATAAGAAGTACTGAGCATCTTTATAACATAGGCTAGAGCTATGGAGAGTGAACAAGCTACCCGAATGGAAAAAATGGAAAGGGAACAGGAAGAATTGCGAGAACAGTTGGCAAAATCTAAAGCAGAATCTAGAGATCAGTTGACCAAACTTATGGAGCTAGTGTCCACCGCAATCAAAGAAAAGGGATACACTGAAAACTTAACCGTCAAAGAAGGGTCGGGGACACAAAGGGGTCAGAATGAGGTCGTAATGTTAGGTGCCCAGTCTTTTCAGAACACAGTTAATCCCATCAATGTCTTGAACATAGATGATCCAGCTGAACAATAAAAATTGAAAATGGTTGATTCGAATGGGGCTGACTTGGTAGATTCCTAAAGAAAGTATCTGCTGTTAGAGGAAAAGGCTACGGGCAGTAGAAAGTATAGATGTATTTGGGAGCGTAGATGCAAACGAACGCTGCTTGGTCCCCGATTTAGTCATTCCTCCTAAATTCAAGGTTCCCAATTTTGAGAAATATGATGGGACAACCGATCCGTCAGCCCACATCACTATGTTCCGCCGAAAAATGACTGGCCATATAGATAATGATAAGCTTTTGATCCACTACTTTCAGGATATCCTTAGCGGGTCCTCAATTAGGTGGTATAATCAGTTGAGTAAGGATCGGATTCACTATTGGATTGATTTGGCTAATGCATTTTTAAGCCAATACAAGCATGTGACTGATATGGTGCCTGACCGTCTCGCTTTACAGAATATGGAGAAAAAGGTTACTGAGAGCTTCAAAGAGTATGCTCAAAGATGGAGGAACATGGCCGCCCAAATACGACTGCCCTTGACTCAGAAGGAAACCACTATCCTTTTTCTGAATACACTGCAGGCCCCGTACTATGATGGACTCATCGGCAATGCCACGAAGAATTTTTTGGACGTGGTGATCTCCGGGGAATCAAGGCTGGGAAACCCGAAGGAGATAAAACATCTAATGCAGAGAGAAACAATACACCCAAAAAGAAAGAGGAAGATGTCCAAGCTATGGGAGGCTTTGCCCCATATCTTCAGGCTCCCTCATACCAACTATCATGTCCTTTTATGAACAACATATCATAGGGTTCATACTTATACCTGATGCCTCTCAGAATCCAGCAAATCTTCAACCTCTTGGAAGCCAAAGGAAGCCGAAAAACATCTGAAAAAGAGATCGGTTTGAGCCATTCCCCTTGTCTTACTCTGAACTATTGCCCTAGCTGGTTGAAGAGCAACTCCTCACTAAAGTTCTAGTAGAGCCTAACCAACCCCCATACCCGAGCTGGTATGACGAGAATGCATATTGTGATTATCATTCCGAGATTCGGGGACATTCCATAGAAAATTGCCTATGTCTGAAACAGAATGTTCAAGCATTCATTAATAAAGGGTGGTTAGATGTGGGGAAGAAACAAAGGTCAGACAGCGTGGAGAATCCACTAAATGGGAATGATGAAACCATTGTGGATGTCATAATGGGGGAAAAATATGAAAAGGTCTAAAAGAGTACCGAGGAATAGCCAGTTTGAATTAGGGAAAACATGTCCAAAGGGAGTTTTTGATGCATGTGGTTTCATACCTCATGATGGAAACACTTGTTTCATGTCGGCATTCATATGAATTAAATGAATTTTGAATTTTAAATGCTTTATGTTTGTTGTGTTTTAACAATAATTTGAATAGGCAAAAACAAGCATTAAGGAAGTGGATAATCATTGTTAGAAAGACCCAATACCTTCCCCCCTCTCTTTTGGGCTTTCCTATGCCTAAATCCCTTGAACCAAGACCACTTGAAAGACCTAATGCTTCAAGGAATATGAATGATTGAACTTCATAAACCATTGCCACTACAAAATAAGCAAAGATGTAGATCCGAGTTTAGGCTATGAGCATAGGAACAAAATTTTTGAAATTTTTTTGAGCTTCTCGGAAAATCAAACAAATGAAACATTTTTTCAAGAATTTAGATCATGGTAATTTGATGTGTGTCAAGGTTGTGCCAAAACCATTCACAGCCTTTCCAAACAACCACAAAATACCAGTTGCCTGAACATCACTTCATGATTGGCACCTCGGGGCACAATGACCAAACCATATTATCCTATGTCCTGGAGAAAACCTATTTTTGGGTCATATTTTCCTTGTCACTTCAAACAAACCCAAGATTGAAACTCAGCCTTTTCAATATAGACCTAGACTTGCTATGTTCCTCGTAGTGATACAAATTCCCAAGATTGATCAAATTGGGGCATCATATGTAGAAAGGATGGATACATGGTGAATAAGGATAGATTAAAGCATGAATTATTGGGGGCATGCGATATATATATATATAAAAGAGAAAAAATTATGATATCATGCATATGAGAATTCAGAAGATTCCAAGTGCAAAATGAAATTCTGATTATCTATTCCCCCTGCAGATTGCTTGTCAATGAGAATATTGTGCTTGATATGAGAAATGACCATCTTTCATATCCCTTTCACAAAAATAAATTATTCCATAGTCACCTCTTTTGAGCTGAAAGAATTCATTTTTGAACCCTGATCAAGGATCACCCTCTACACTAGGGGAAAATGCGAGGAAAGATCTTCTAAAAAAAATCACTGAGAAATGAGTCCTAACTCAAAGACAGAAACTAAGCAAATTGAGCTCCCAAATAAATACGGGCTCACTTTGTCGAAAGGAAGATGTAGAAAAGATGGCGAAATGAAAGCCAAGAACAAAACAAAGAAAAAGAAAAAATATGGCAAAATGAAAGCCAAAAACAAAACACACATATAAAAAAAAATGTATGAGAAAGTATGGAAAATGAAAGCCAGAACAAGTAAGAAAATGAGCAAAAGTCAAAAGAAGTAAAGAAAAGTCCAAAAAATACAAATGCTTCAAAGGGAATCCTCCTCAAAAAATGATCCTTGATCTGATTACCCTCAAACAAATATTTTGGGTCTATTTATCCTTTTTTCTGAACCCCGAACCACGGCCTACATTACGTGCTTTAAAAGTCCATTTTGATCAAGCATGAATTTTTAACTTGAAGGGTTTTTCCTCATATTTTATCCCATTTCATCGAATTATCATTTCACTATGGAAGAATTTAGAATTCTCAAGTGCATGGTAAAACAAATAAAAAAAAAAAAGAAAAAATGGAAAGAATGCGACTCTAGGGTGAAAACCCAAAAATGGGTGGTCTAGAGTAAAATGGAAATTTTTGATGCCATCTATGTCAGTGCTGATGCCACAACAAGAGAATAGTTCATCTTCAAGAAATCAAGGAACATCTAGGAATGTCCTGAACCTCCTAAACTGTCAGCTCTCATTTGGAGAATTGACTTCAAAAACTGAAACTTGTTCCCTCCAAAATTAACTTTCTAACCCTGAATATCCCGGCTAATCTTGACGCTTGTCAAAACGCCATGATTTGGAAAGAATGTTGAATTGTTTGATTCTCAAGGAATTCGTATTTTATAAAACCTGTTTCATTTGTGAGCCTGGAAGAGACATACATTTTTGTTGTGAAGTTTTCTTCGATCAACCAAAATCCTGTTATATCAAGCCTTTCAATTCAAGTTGAAAAACCAAGATTGACACTTAGGGACATTTCTAACAACGATCATCAGTCTTCAAAAGATTCGTACATCACACACTATAGGGTTAATATTTTTGGCTTAGAAGTTTTCATTAAGTGAGCAAATTTTTTTCAAGATGGAAAAACAAATAAAAATATTTTTTTCGAAATAACCATTTTTGATGTTGACATGAGACAAGGGTTTTTCTAACCTAAAGGTATGGAACTACTAGGGTTGACCTTAACTTCTCGACATAGAACTTGGCAAACAAATTTTCGTTGATAAGAGTTTGAAAACTGTTGGGGCAAGAAGATAGCCGAAGACTGAAAGGAGAATGACCTCTTATGGGGCACGAGTATTCAAGATACACTCTGATTTGAAGAGCAAAAATTAATTGGAAAGGCCAAGCCAAAGTCTAGAAAAATAATCAGGGACATTGGCATCATTCATGAGTACTTACCTTTTTATTGAGCTTTGCACTTGCACCATGTCAGCAAACATTTGCATCATTCATGGGTATTTGCATTTGCACTATTCCATGAGCATCTACATGTTACCATTACAATTACATCCTTCATGGATATTCTGCATTTGCGTCATCTCAAGCAATTGCATCATTCCTAGGATCATTGCATCTTCATTGTTGTAAGATAACTGCAATTACACCATTCATGAACCACTTACATGAACACGATTCGAAGAGGTATATGCATCTTTTCATGAAGCATTTGCATCTTATTCAATCCCTGCATCTACATAAAGAAGCATGTGCATCTTGTTTAATCTCTGTATCTGCATCAAGAAGCATTTATATCAATTGAAGACATTTGAATTTGCACCATGAAGCATTTGCATCTTATTCAATCTCTGCAACTACATCAAGAAGCATTTGCATCAATTAAAAGCATTTGGATATGCATCATGAAGCATTTGCATCTTCTCTCAAAACCTTCAGGTAAACTTTCAACACATTTTCAAAAAAAAAAAAACGTGGATAAGTCATCCAGACACCATATTCAGAAAATACCCCTAGCTTTACCAGATCTTTTCTCGACCTTTGGTTTCACCCAGGTAATCTCATAGAAAATACCCCTGGCTTCACCAGATCTCTTCTTCACCCAGGTCTTTCTCGACCTTCGCTTCATCCAAGACATTCCAATTTCTGGCTTCATCCAGATCTTTCTCGACTTTCGGTTTAACCCAAGTCATTTCAATTTTTGGCTTCTTCCAGATATTTCTTTGACTTCTATTTCCGCCTAAGTCATCTCATTTGAAAATTATCTATGGTTTCGCCTAGATAACTTTTCTCGACCTTCGGTTTCACCCAAGACGTTCCAATTTATGGCTTCATCCAGATCTTTCTCGACCATTGATTTCACCCAAGACATTCTAATTTATAGCTTCATCCAGATCTTTCTCGACCTTTGGTTTCACCCAAGACATTCCAATTTATTGCTTCATCCAGATCTTTCTCGACCTTCGATTTCACCCATGATATTCCAATTTCTGGCTTCATCCAGATCTTTCTCGACTTTGGGTTTCACCTAAGTCATTTCATTTTCTGGCTTCTTCCAGATCTTTCTTCGACTTCTGGTTCTGCCCAAGTCATCTCATTTGAAAATTATCTATGGTTTTGGCTAGATAACTTTTCTCGACCTTCGGTTTCACCCAAGTCATTTCAATTTATGGCTTCTTCCAGATCTTTCTTCGACTTCTGGTTCCGTCCAAGTCATCTCATTTGGAAATTGTCTATGGTTTTGCCTAGATAACTTTTTGACTTCTGGTTCCGTCCAAGTCATCTCATTGGAAAATTATCTATAGTTTCGCCTAGATAACTTTTTGACTTTTAGTTTCACCCAAGTCACCTCATTTGAAAATTATCTATGGTTTCGCCTAGATAACTTTTCGACTTCTGGTTTCACCCAAGTCATCTCATTGGAAAATTATCTATGGTTTCGCCTAGATAACCTTTAGACTTCTGGTTTCGCCCAAGTCATCTCATTTGAAAATTATCTATGGTTTCGCCTAGATAACTTTTCGATCTATGGGTTGGCCCAGGTCTTTTTAATTTCTGGTTTCGCCAGTAAGACTTCACCACGATAGGATAAGGCCCCGAGACCACCGTCTAGGTATTTTCTTCTCTTGAAAATCGAACTCGTTTCCTTAAGATGGGTCGAGCCTTGAGTAGTCAGTGAACTCAATTTAAGGACAAAATCTTCTATTTACAGCTTTTTTCAAAAAAATAAAAAATGATGAAATAAATGGAAATGAAGAATAAAGCAAACTCTCTTTCCTTTTCTTTACATGTGATTTCACTAACCGGACAAAATTATTGTCTATTTATCTTTGCCTGATTCTTGATTCTCAGCAATAGCCAAAGAGGGGCAGCGGTAGACACCTAATTTTGTTTGGACCCCCTAAACCAGGTAAACTCTTCCTTGTACTTTTTAGAATGCAAAAAATCTCTTCCCATCTTGTAGATAGTCCTCCAAGACTTGTGATTCAGAGTTCATCGTGAAAAGCCAATCCAAAAAAAGTCAACTCCAAAAAAGTCAACTTCAAAAAGTCAACCCTAAAAAGTCAACCACTAAAATAGTCAACCCTTAATCAAAATCAAGATTGGAAGTTGAATTGAACAATGGTGAACGAATTTTGATGATTCGAGGTCTACAACGAAAGATATGGAGTTCGGAAGAGGGATTGCAGAAATTTCAATGTAGGAGAAACCCTAATTCGACAAATTTGGAGAAAAATGCTTAAACGATCAAATTGGTCGAAATTGGAGGTTCCAAATGGAATATGATTAATGACTACAGGTATTGGAAGGGACAATTGAAAGCAAAACCAAGGAAAAGTCAATTTGGAAGGAAAACAAAAAATTAGGGTTTTGGTTAAAAAGGGTAAATTTTGCAAATTTGGGGAAATTGTAAAGATGGCCCAATTCGGTGAAATTGAAGCCCCCAGTTGATAAAGAATGAGTAAACAAGGATAGCCCAAGGCCTAGTTTGAAATGGATCCTAAGGAAGAGCCGAGCTAACAATCTTCTCGTTTTTTATATGAAAAAACTTAAGATAAATTTATTTGTGAAAATTCCCCCCTAAATCATTTAAAGAATAAAAACAGTTGACAATAAAAACTCTTCCTTAATAAAAATATTATTTTCAACTTTGCAAAATTGATAATAAGGGCATTTTCAATCCACAATATCCCATAAGTATTTAAGCATTTTTCACAATAACTCATAAGTATTCTTATAAGCATTTAAGCACAATATCCAATACAAGCAGTTTAAATAAATTTGTCTATAAAGCTTCTCTCTTTTTTTATATATATAAAAAAGAATCAATTCAAAGCTAAAGAGAAACTGAGCAAGAGTAATATAATGATAGTAGTAATTAAGTGCAAATTGAAGAGTTCAAATAGAAACAAGTTTTCATTATAAAACATTATAGCACAAAAAAATCGCAAAGGCACACACGAAAGCTATAGCATTGAAATTCAATAATAGCAAGGCATGTCATCCAAATTTAAGAAGAAATTTAGAAGTGCTTAATTACATAAATGTTGTCAAAACATGATATCACGAAAAACATGAAAAATACTAAGTTAAAGTTCAAAAACATGTCTAAAATGAAATAATATGTAAGAAACACATTAAATCTTGAGCACATTAAGGTGAGTTGGATGGTGTTGGTGAGAAAGGAGGAGTGAGTGTATAAGGAGGGGTAGGATTAGATGGAGGTATGGCCCTAGTATAGGTATCGATGTTGGTGATGACCTCTTACATGATCTTGATGTCGTTGTGCATATCTTCTTGGTGTTGCTCAAGTGGTTGGAATCTTGCATTGACATGGTCTTAAAAAGACTTCTGTTGTTGCTCCAAAGCAAGCATCCTCGTATTTAAAGTAGCAAACTGGCCCATGATCGCCTCCAAATCATTTTGGGCATCGAAAAACCCATTAGAGGATGAGGAACCAACCATCCACTGCATATTGGGCACATTTGGTACACCTTCAAGTTCTCTTTCATTATCGTCCATATGCTTTTCAGGGATATTTTGCTAAGCACATTTTTCATTATCATGGTATCTCATCTTGTGAATTGTCATTTTACTAATCATTGCGTGTTTGGAGTGGAGAATGTCTGGATCACAAGTGACACTTATCCTATTTCCTTGATATAATAGCTCAAGGCCATCCCAAATACTAAAGTCTGTGGACAATTTGCAGGAGATCATTGAAGATGAAATGCGTGAGGTTTGGTCTCCTAAGATTCCTAAGCATATGGATCCACCAATAATCAATGCTGTAGTATGGAGTACTTTGTGCCAAAGGGCTTAAGATTATAAGAGATGATAATGTAAGTAATTGATCATGCAAAGGCAGGAACCATGCATGATTCTTGTGAGTGCACATCTCCTCAGGAATTTCTTCATTTATTTCCCCTTCATTCGGAATCCCAAAAGCTACAGCTCAGACTCTTGAGTCACAACAATCTGTCTACACATTAGGTATATTGTGATCTCATCCATTAAGAACCTATTCTTGTTTTCATTCTCATCCATACATGTAGCATTGCTAAAAAAAATGCACGGACTAAGTTCTCATGAACAGGATAGTTTAGACTAAGTTCTCATGAACAGGATAGTTTAGACTAAGAAATTTCATCCAGCCAAACTCAACAAACAGGGGTAGATACACAAAGTTGAACTCTGTAAGGAATGAGAAGTCAATTACCCTACCCTTTTTTAGAGCTCTTGGGCATAAGTAGAGTTGAAGTACGTCTGAGCCTTGACCGTTTGAAAGCACGAATCAAAGGATGCATTTGAGGCTTGAGGAGGATTGGAAGGAGTAGCTCGTTTCGATGAGGAGGATTGCCCGATAGCATTTTGTGTTTGGAGGAAGTTCCGGTGGTGTGTTTGATTTTAGGAGCTATTGGAAGGAAGTTGTGTTGAAATTGGAAGAGAAAAACATGGGGCAAAACAGTGACTGCTGGTGTTGAGGAATTTTATCAGACACTTGGTGTGAGTCACGTTTGGGAGATGGATTGGCTTCAATTTGAGGTTGTTTGAGGGATTTGTAGTTTAAATTGGAGGGAAATGTTGATTTAGAGTAGGAATTTGTAAGAAAAACAATGGAGTAGGATTGATGGTTGGTTTGGAAAGTTGGAATTTGGGTTTGATTTTGAGTGTGATCTTGGATTGAAAAGAAAAAAATAGATTTTTGTTGTTAAAGGATGTTTTTAAAGTGTAAGAGATGAAATTTCGGTGATTGGTTGTGTTGAGATGAACAAATGTCAAAGAATACGAGGTGGTTTATAGGTTTTCGTGTTGAGAAAGGGTTAGGGCTGAGGGAGAGAATGAGAATGTGAAGAGAGGAGGTAACATGTGATTTTAAGCTGCCTAGGCATGAAGGATCGATCCTTAGTGATAGGGGATCGATCCTCTATTCACTATTCATAGGAGATTGACCCTTTTCTAGGTTTCTTGTACTTTTTATAAAATTGACTTAAGGGATCGATCCTAGGTGTTGGAGAATCAACCTTTTGTTCTTTTATAGTAGTAAAAGAGCTTAAAAACTTGTGATTTCTTATTCAAAAAATACAATATGAAGTTATTATTCAAAATTTTGAATTTAAACATAACAAAGACATCATTTGAAATTTTTTAATTAAAAGCACTTATGTAAAATATATGCCGTGTGAATGCATATGCAAGTTTGGACATTATTTATGTAATCATATAATTTTAAATACTTCCATAATTATAAAAACATGACAAAATAAAAGATATTCATCAATTACTCACAAATCACATTTTACTATTTGAAACTCAATATGTGCATTGAATAGTACATTAGGTATTCTTAAAGCATCAAATATAGGATTTTTCATTAAAAAAACATTTACACAAATTCATAAGCATGTTCAATGTTCACCAAACTTATTCAAGTCATAAAACATGTTCATATAATCATCATAAGTAAATACTTTAAGCTTCATTTAAATCAAACATTAACATATATCATTCAAGAGGCATAAAATCCATTAAGATCATATATATATATATATATATAACCAAATTTTCTCTAACAAGTTTATTTATGCAAATCAAATAACATAGATCAATCAAAACTCAATAAACTCAAGATTTTTTATTTTTGGCACTTAAAACTCTTTTCTTTTTCTCGAAAATGCCTTGAAAAGTAGTCAAAACTTGTTAATCTCATTTTTAACTATCTTGAACATTTCCAACAAGTTTCAAATAATAAAATAAAGTTTTTCAAGTGGTCATGTAGCTTTCAAAACAAGGAAATCGAAGCATCAACTTTTGGAACCTATTTTCCTTGAAAATACTACTAGAATACGAAAAAATGTTAGAAAGCATTTAAAGCTTTTTAAATTATTTAGAAAGGATATTTTTCATAATTTCAAATTGTTCAAATGGTTTTTATGTCTATATTTGCTCAAAAACAAGATTTTCATTGCAAGCTCTAAAACTCCTTGAAGACTTGTATTTAACATATTGAGGATTAAAATCATTCGCAAGTTAATCAAATTTCTTTATTGAGCAAGTTCAAAAAAAATGAACTTAAGATATTCAAAAATATTTTGCACTTAAGAACTTGCTAAAACATAATTTGACATTTTAAAGCTCAAGTTTGCAAAAAAGATTTTCGAAATAAAAAAAAATTGAAATCTTAAAGTCACTAAGCTTTGTATGCTCCCCCTAAGTATATGCATAAATTCAACTTAATCATGCAAGCATACTTATCAATTTTCAAAAAAGCATGACTATCATCAATATCAAACAACCATGCACATAATCATGCTCAATCTCATATTAATGTACAAATATATCTCAAGAAGTTATGCAGAACATCAATTTTTTCACCAATCATAAAGGTAAATCAACACTAAGCACTCAATATCAAAGGCATATTCAATGTTACTTCATACTTCATTTAAGATTATGCAAGTCAAGATATTTTCAATTTTACATAATCAATGTAGGAAAAATATCAAAGAATTAAGCACCAATTAATTAAACAAGAGTAAGCAACCAAATTTTCATCCAATTTCAATCTCATGTGTCTAGAGCATCCAATCCTCAATTAAAGCAGTTTGTTGCTCCTTGCATTAAAACTCACTTACAAGAGACAATCACTTGGATTTCGGTACCTAAATTGCTTTGTGTTCTTGAAGGTTAGTCACTAAGTCTCTTCTTCCTTTTGGAACCCACACTTGTCAAAATCTATATAGAACTTTAAATTTAATACGACGAGTGGATATAGTATGACCATGATAATCACAATGAGTACGTTTGGTCATTTTGAAATATGAAGAGCTTTCAACAACTTCTCAATCTTAATTTTCAACTTCTCAAGCTTAATTTTTAACTCTAAATTCTCTTTTTCTAAAAAATTCATTTTTCTCTTTGGAAGCATAAAAAATATTTTTCAAATTTTTATTTGATTTTCTAAATTAATCTTTATTTAAAAAAAAAAATTCATTTTCAACATTTAATTTTGAAATCATTTTCTTGTATTTTAAGTTCATTGCTATAAATTCTATTGCTAAGTCATCAAAAGCATTTTGCAATTCATCAAAAGAATAAGAATTTGAATCACAAGTATTATATGTTACATTGGGCTCATCTAGAGCCATGAAACATAGGTTGGGCATTTCACCATCATTGGAGTCATCATCATCGAAAGTATCACTTCCACTCCATGTGGCTATCATTGCTTTCTTCTTTGTCTTTTGTTTCTTGCCCAAATATAGACCTGTCAATTGGGCGGGTTAGGTTGGTTTCGAGTTGGGTCAATTCGGGTTGAGTCAATTCGGATCTTAAAATTTTTGGGTCATTTTTGAGTTCGGGTCAATTCAGGTTGGGTCATTTTGGGTTTAGGTCATTGGGGTTTGACACTCGAGTTATTCGGATTCTGGTTATTCGGGTTCAATTTAATAATTTTAAAATTAGATCAAATTTAAACAAATTATTTGATCGAAGGATAGATTTAATTAAAATTTTAATGAAATATAGAAAATAAATAATATATAAAAATAAATATATACATTGTAATTTTAATTTAAAAATAAATATCTATCTAACCTAATTATTTTGGATTCTGCCATAGTCCGATAATTTTTCAAATTCGAGCATTCGTTTTACTTAACCAATTATTGTATACCTGAAATCATTATCCAAATCTATTTACATATTTGTAAATGTATTGTTATGACGCAAAGTATAAATTATTATAATACGATACACATATCAATTACCTATTTTATATACTTTTAAAAAATCACACGATAAAATTTAAGAGATTACACATTTAAAATTAAAAAATAACTTGCACTAAATATTGTGCATATATATATATATATATATATATTGCAATCATGGTGTCTATTAGTGTTAAAATTTAAAGATGACAGTTGATCGGATATCTGTAATTTTTTATATATTCGAATATGAATTTGTTTAGTTTATCTGAAATTCGAATTCGTTTATTATCTGCTTACTATCTGGATATTACTATCCGAATTCGCATCTGATTTAAAAGCAATATCTGTCGGATATCCAAATCTGCTAAATATCCAAATTTATTAAATTTTTTTAAAATAAAAAAAAAAAACTAAATTTGTAAATGGATATTATATACGGATATCAGAATTTGTTATCCTTATAAATAAAGTGGATTCGGATATCCGAACCAAAATCAAAACGGATTCGGATAACGGATATCCAAGAGTTTATATCTGAATCAGCTGCGGATAGTAAATCTAATATTCGAATTCGTAAATTATTTGAATCCGTATATCCGGATCTGTAAAAAATAAATAAAATAATATCGAATATTCAATTTTTTATTATCCATTGTCGTCCCTATTAAATTTCTCGAATTTATAATCTAATAGAGTTTCACAATTTTGTTCTTTTAATAATAGGTAAAAAAAAAAAAAAAATAGGGAGAACTTATGCATGTTGTTCTACATTTAGATTTACTAAAGAAATTATTAAAATAAAAACTTCAAACCAAAAAAATGAAAACACTTTAACGAAGTTGTAGTAGCAAATGCAATTACATTGTAAACTCACATTTTTTACACTTCCTAGTTCCCAGTTGGAAGGTAAAGAAAGAAAAATTAAATCAATAACCCAATCTTAAAAATGAATTAGCCTATTTTTATTCGTTTCATCATCCTCGACATGCATTTCTTTGTACCCAACCCGACTATGTACCTGTGTGCCTCTCTCATGCAACATATGTCAACCGAAGAAAAAAAACAACATACCTTAGTATTTAAAAAAAAAAAAAAACTTAAAAAAAAAAAAAAAAACTTCAATTATAATTAAAAAATCATCTCAGTCTTTATTTTTTTATTACAACCAATTAAGCTTTCAAAATTTCTTTTTCCTTAATTGAATCATTCTATTAACGGAAATAGATAACAAACTGACGATGTGGAATAAAATAGCCACCTGTTGAAAGATGTTGCAAAAAAAATCCAGCGTGACAAACTATAATTTGAATGTGATAATTCCTCAATTTTAATGTTCACGTGACATCATTCTATTGGTTAAAAATAGAAGAAAAAAAATTAAAAATCCAAATTATTCCTTTATATATATATATAAAAAAAAAAAAAACAAAAACAAAAATTACCCAGTATCCATGGTGAGAACTTTTACAATGGAAACCATGAGAACACTTTAAATTCTAACCTCTAAATTTGATATAAATAATCACAAGCACACACTTGTCTCATAAGTTTTGCTATCACAAGAAAATTACAAAAAATTTAATATTTAAAACCTATTTACTAATTATGTATCATGACAAAAAAAATTTATTAAAAACATTTAAAACTGATATTTTAAAAATAATTAAAATTATATTAAAATTATTTTAAAAATTAGATCTATTATTAATAATGAGATTTAGTACTCAAATATTAGTATAATATTTATAATAATAATACTAATTTTTTTTAATAATAATATCATTTAAAATATTAAAACATATGTGTATATTAATAATAATTTTTTTTAATATTGCAAAAGTGTTATTTAAAATATAAAACTAGTTGAATATTAATATTTTAAATATACTTTTTGAATAAAATTAATTAAAATAATTATTTATAAATAATATATCAAGTTGAGTTCAAACTCAAAAAATTTGTCCAAAACTTGTCTTGTGGGTAAGTAATTTGAGAAAAAGTTTATTTTGTCCCTCAATGAGTTTAGAAAAATATATAATATTTGTATAGTTTTACCATTAAATAAAATGAGTTAAAATTTTTAAAAAATTTATCCACTAAAATAAAAATATTGGTAATATTGGACACGACATGAGAAAAATAACTAAAATACGATACAAAATACAACATGACACAAAAAATTACACGAACACTATACGAATACACGAATATATCTATATAACACGAATTATTAACGTCTCGAAATATATAAACATATAATAGCATAAACACGATTATGACACAAAAAATAACATGAATATGATACAAATACACAGATTACTAGACCTACATCTGATAAATTTATTAAAATAAAAAAAAATATTTTTTAATAAAATAAAATTATAAATTGGGTCTAGCTTAACAAATTTATTTTCGAATTTGCCAAACTCGTAAGCTTGATAAATAACTTGATCCATGAATAAATTTAATGACAATATCTTATTTAATCAATTTTTAATATTTCATTTCATTTTAATAAAGTTTTTGTTATAGTGGTAACAAATAATATTTTTTATCATTAATTTTTTTTTGTAATTCTTTAGTTTTGACTCTTTATTCAAGAGGTTCTCATGGTGAAAGTTCTCACCGTAGCAGTCACCAGAATCCTTAAACCAAATTGTTCTTTTCTTTATAGTTTCTCTTCTCTCTTTAATCTTCCCCTTCCCCTTATCCTTTTTCTTCATTGTTCTTCCCTTTCAACCTTCTCTACCACCAAACTTTCAATAGGATCACAAATTAATGCCGACAATGTTGAGTTTAGCCATATAAGCACCGATGAAATGGGCTACAAAGGCTAGAACCGATGCTCTATGAAGCTAAATCGAGCCATCAAAATGACGAAATGAAAACCATATGCTAGATCTGGGCCTCGATCTAGCAACCTTACTTCAATTTCTTGATCTTGACGCAAATCAGGTGAAGGGGGTTATGAACAGGGGTATAACAGTGTCGTACCCTAGCCAATCCTTCGTTATCTGAGTGGTGAAGGTTTTAGGCATTTTTGCACAAAATTTATAGATAAAAAAAATAAATAAATAAATAAAAAAAAAAAATTGAAGGATTTTGGAGAAGGATAAAGGGAAGTTGTTGGTCTTAGAGTTTTTGCAGTTTTTACTTTTGCTGAAAGTTTATTTTTGTTTTGTTGGTTCAATGTATAACAGAGATCTTGATTTTTGAATATCATGGATTAATCTTTACCGATCTCATTTTGTTTTCCATATAAATTTGTGTGTATTATTATTTATTTTCAATTTTTATGTCTTTTTATTATTGAATTTTATTATTATTATTCACAAGTTAATGAGATATGAAAAATTCATAAGTATGTGAGATTTGAAAAATGGAAAAAAATAGTTATTCTATGATAAGCATTTTAAATATTACTGAAAGAATTTCTGTTAGCTTTTTTAGTTTGATTAGAACTATAAATGCATTAAAAAAAAAAAAATTGTTATAGGGATGACATTGGATATCGACTTCGATTAAAAAGGGTTTAGAAGATGTAAAATTAAAGTGGGATAAAAAATAGATAAGACAAAAAAAAGAAGAAGAAAGAATTCACATATATGCATTGCGCCATATGACAAAGTTTAATCCACGTCATGTGGAATTTTGTCTTAGTTGGCAAAAAGAACTAATTGGATAAAATAAATATTTGATAATTCAATTGATTGCAAAAAAAAAAAAAAAATATTAGATGATTATTGAATTATAGTTAAGAGGCCTTTTTTATATTTAAGCCAAACAAAATAACATACTTCGTAACAAGTAAGTAACATAAAAAGTTAAGTAATTCTTGTAAAGAAATATATCATGAAAGTTATAAATAAAAAAAACTTTGAATGTAGTGAGAGAAAAATGATAAAAGAAAAATATTATTTGTGGAGAAGAAGAAATGAATAGTAATTGTAGTTGTGAAAGGTGAGTGATATGTTTACTACGTGAGTGATTTTTATTTTGTTATTTTATTTATTTTTTAGAAAAATTAAGTTGAAATTTTATTAAATTATGTTTGTATTACATTTTGATTTTTTTTAAAATTATTTAATGTTGATTTTTTGTCAATTTTCAACTAAATTAGTATCGGGTTAACTCATAACACAAACTCAATTAATTTTTAAAATTAATATATGAAAAATGATTGATACACTTCTTAAAAAAAAAAAAACACTCTTTAAAAACACGTAATGAAGATTAAAATATATTTTGAAAATTTAACATCATATTATGGTTTTGTTTTTAAAAGTTTCCTAGTATATATATCATGGTAGTCGGTACCATACCGGTACCGATCGTACCGGCCAGTTTATACCAATTTTGAAGAAAAACTAAATGGTACCAATATCGTACCATTTCGGTTTTTGTAGCTGTCGCAACCCAGGATCTCACGACCCGTTAAGCGTGACATTGGGGGAAAGAGAGGAAAAGATAATTTAATTTCTCTAGAAATAAAAAATGAGGGTTTGAAAACAACGTTGAAAAATAAATGCAGTCGCTGCCAATCTTTTTTGGCTAGGTGTGATTGGTTACCTATTAAAATCGATTTTAATAAAACATTTCAAAATTACTTAAAATATTTAAAAAATCAGTTTCGAGGTCTGCGCTTTAATCCAGAGAAAAACAAAGGCGAGTCCCGGAGTCGGTTACGTGTGGGGAAGGATTAGCACCCCCACAACTCCCGTATAAAACGGTACCTTATTAGTCATGTGTTATCTCGAGTCTCAGTGAAAGTCGGTTTTAGATTTGGTATTAAGAATAATTCCCTAAAAAAATGGTCATATTAATTCGAGAATGATTCGGAATTTGTTAATGTAAACATTTTCTATATTCCCCGGCAAGCCGGCAAAATATAAAATTTTTATTATTTTGAAAATCTCCGCATCATCCTCTATTTATAAGGGTATTCCTTCGTTAATGATAATTGATGAAGATTCCCCGGCAACCCAGAGGAGGATCCATGAATTATATCAACTCGGGGTTATTGCCTTATTTATTAAAAATCATTGTTATTTTTCATGCATTTTAAAATCATAAAGAAATGGTCATGAATATGCAAATTAATATTAAGATACAAATGTAATTTAAACAACATGTACAGTTATCATAGCATGGCAAAAGGATTAATGACATGGCAGGCTTGACATGGCAAAATCTAAATGACATGACCAAAAGAATGAATGACATGGCATGCTTGACATGACAAAATCTTAATGACATGGTAAAAGAATTAATGACATGGCAAATTCTATTATGACATGGCAAAAGAATTAATGACATGGCATGCTTGACATGGCCAAAAGGATGAATGAAATGGCATATGAATTAATGACATGACATACTTGACATGGCAAAATCTTATAATGGCATAGCAAAATAAATCATGACATGGCATACAAAGAGATCATATAGGCAACAATCACAAAATGACATTATCATAGAATATTCACATCCATCAACACATCATGATCAAGATAGCAACATGAATATCAATAAAATGACACAATCATGGAATATTCATACACATAGAATTATCATGATCAAAATGATATGAAGGCATTAATTAATAAATGATCTACCATGGAATATGCATGATCATAGAATATGCATACATCATTATTTTGAAATGGATTTTTCATATGAGGAATCACATAAATGGCATATGTCGAAAAATATTTTCGTACTCTTGGAAAACTCGGCAAAGTTTGGCAAATAATGCTTTCATATGACATTTACATGATTATGGGTAAAACGAAAATTATACCTTTCGATTCCTTAAACATATGCATTGAATAATTTCCTAACCTCCCCTGCAACCCGGTAAAGATTAGGAACTAATTCTCGCCAAATGTTTAGGAAACCGAAAAATACGTTTTTATGCCAAATTAAATAAAAAATTTTAAAATATGCAATGCATGAAGATGTGTTTCTCCCTTAAAGTAAGGACATCTGTATACCTAAAAAGGTGTCCTACTACCTTTGAAAGAAACTTAAATTGGATTTTTAAACCAAATAATTTTGGGCTCGGATTAAGGAAAATGAAAATTTTGGATAAAAAAACACCTATGGCCGAATCTCGTAAAATCACAACTCTAGTTTCCTATTTTTAAAACCCGGTTAACTACCCATGACCTGATCTTTGTAAAACCAATTTTTATTCCTGAACTAAAATGGAAAACAAGCTAATACAGTAGCAACATGATTTTGGTCAGCCCTACCCTCTTGTAAAAAATTGAAATTTTTGCTAGCTTTAAAAAGGCTTGTTTAGACTCCTAAAAATCGGTTTTGCAAAGCTATTTTTTAGACCTTTGTAAGAAATTCAAAACAATCTGAAAAAATCAGTTTAGACTTAAGAAATGATGAATTAAATGAGGTTAAATCATTTTTTAATTTGGACTAAAAATGCCTAGCCCAATGTTGCCTTAAAGATAGAAACAACAAACTAAAATCTGTTTTATCGAAAACTATTTTTCAACCCTTGATAAAAAATTCTAAAAATCCTAGAAAAAATACCAGAGGCTCCTTTAAGGGTATACTAAATGAGGTTAAAAAATCTTTTTGTTTTGACAAAAGATGCATGGTGAAAATATTTCCCAAAATCAGAATATCAAACTTACAAACCATTATTTTTCCAACTAGTTTGCATAAGAGACTTTGGCTATAGACCATTGATTGGTCTTAGCCAAATATCAAGTTGAGAATGATATGAATGCATGATTTTCCAACAAGACAAACATATGAAAATGATAAATCGTGAGCTAAAAAATATAAACAAAGAAAGAAAATGAAGGTTGGCTCAATGGTTGGTTTCTTGGACATAGTCCCACCTGACCAAAATCACTTGATAAAAATCAAGATCCTCAAGTTTCTCAAACCTTTTATTTCATTTATTACTGAAAACAAAAGAAAAAAAATATATCTTACCACAATAATGAAACCCACATCCAACATGCAAACAAGAAAATCAAGCAAAAGACAAGCACAATAAAGCCTCAAGGATTCGGCCAAAGTGAAAAAGCATGTAGGAAAAGATTTTGCAAGATTCATTATTTTGTAGAGAATAAAAAAAAAAAAGGAAAAACCTTTAGAAATTTATTTTGAAAACATTTTATTCAAAAAAAGAAAGTTAACAATCACATGGAAAAGAAGAGAAAGAGAACATGAAATCAAGGAAAAATAAATAAAAGAAGAGAAGATAATGTTACCTAGCAAAGCTTTTCCAATCAAGCTCTCAAACTCTCCCTCCTTTCTCCCTCCTTTCTCTCTTTTTCTTTTTCTCCTTGAGAGGTTTTTTTGCTACTGATTTTCTCTTCAAAATGTAGTGAATAGAGTATGAAAAATGAAAGAAACCCCTCCTTCTATGTAGTGGCCGATCCTTCCTTCTATGTAGAGAAAATTTTGCACATCTTTTTAGCTTTTAGTCATGCTTTGTGCATGCTCTCCCAACATCTTTTCCACATGTCCATTTCTTGTCCTCTTTTTGCATGATGCTTTCCTTAAATTAAGGGTCTCCTAACCTCTTATTGGCCAAGAATGTCATATCATTTATTCTTGTCTCCTATCTCTACAAAATATCTAAGTCATTTGTCATCATCATGTGGCTTACTACCAAAATATCTTTTTAGTTGGTATTTTTATTCCACTTATCATCATCATGTAGCCTTCACATGCTCTTTACATGGCCTTCACATGGCCTTGAAATTAAAAGGCTTCCTATTGCCCACAAATGTCACATAGGCAAGTAGTGGAGAATCTTGTCCTCTCTTAAAAATGTCATCTTTCTACTCAATCTTGGCCATTGGATCAAGTTGATCAAACTCTCCTCTCTTGATCTTCATGCTGGCTAAAAAAGGCCTCGAAAATTCCAGGTCATTCCTCTTTTTTTATTTGCAAAATGGTCCTTTTCAGTTTTTGGTAAAATTGCATTTTGGCCCTCAAACTTAATCTATTTGCAAATGGACCCCAGTTTTAGTTTTTTATTTTTTAATCCATCCCATCTAATATAATACCCAGTTCTAAGGTTTTAATAATTTTTCGAGCTCGTTTTCTGTTTTTCCCGGATTTTTCTCTAAAATTGAAGATTAGTCCCCCCGAACTTTGCCTATTTTCATTTCAGCCCTATTTTTGGATTTTTATTCTCCAATCCATCCTATCCATATAAAACTTTGTTCTGAAAGATTTCATAATTTTTCGAGCTCGTTTTCTATGTTTCCTAGATTTTTCTCTAAAATTGCGAATTAGTTCCCCGAATTTAGCATATTTGCGTTTCAGCCCCAATTTTGGTTTTTTTCCTTCTCATTTCCTTCTTTTCATTCTAAAAATTAATTTTGGAAAGTTTTTCAATTTTCAAAGCTTGGATTCTATTTTTCTCGGATTTTTCAAAATTGCCCTTTAGCCCCTGAAACCTCGGTTTTACTCAAAACGGGCCAATCTTCAAGATTTTCTTTTTCCATTGCCTTTTTCATATATTGAATTGGAGTTGGACTGATTTTGCCCAGTTTTTACATCTGAATTCCTCTCCGATTTAGTTTTTCCCTTTTTCTTCAAAATTGGGAATTTTCTCCATTTTCTAGTTTCTCTTCCAATCGGCTCTTCCTTTGGATCCACTTCAAATTAGAACTTGTGGTATCTTTATTTATTTATTATTCATCAGCTGGGGACTTCAATTTTACCGAATTGGACCATCTCTGTAGTTTTCCTCAAATTTGTGAATATCCCATTTATTAATTAAATCTTTATTTTTATTTTTCTCTTCAAACTGATTCCTCCTCCAACTCCGCCTCAAAATTGGATTGTTGCAACCTAAAAAATAACAAGTCTTATCGCAAGACTTTATTATTCTTTAAGCGTGACATTAAAAAAAAAGAGGAAAAGTGGACTTAATTCCTCTAGAAAAATGAAGGTTTTGAAAATGACCTTGAAAAAGACATGGAGTCGCCACCAATATTTTTTAGCTAGGTGTGATCGGCCACCTATTAAAATCGGTTTTATAAAATATTTTAAAATTAATTAAAACATTTTTAAAACCAATTTCAAGTCTGCGTTTTAAACCAGAGAAATCAAAGAAACGGGTTCGGGACTCGGTTACGTGTGAGGAAGGATTAGCACCCCCACAACCCCGTATATAACGGTACCTTATTAATCATGTGTTATCTCAAGTCTCGGTGAGAAAGTCGGTTTTAAATTTAGTATTTCAAGTTAATTCCCATTTTAAAGAAAAATAATTTCATTTTTAATTGAAAATGATCCGAAATTTATAAATTCAAAATTTTCCTATATTCCCCAACAAACGTGGCAAAATATAGAAATTTTTATTAGTTTGGGAAACTTTCCGAATCATTCTTATTTTAAAGAAAATATTTCGTTATTAATGGTAAAATTGATGATATCCTCCTCAGCAAACCTGGCAAAGAACTCATGAATTATTTTAACTCGAGAATATCTTTATTTTATTGAAAATCATTACCTTTTTGAAAATATTTAAAAAATATGAATATGAATATGTATGACATAAATAAAATGACATAGCAAAGTCTAAATAATATAATGCAACCTAAATGATATGATATAATTTAAATGTCATAGCATATTCTAAATGAAATGAAATACCCTAAGTTATATGATATATTCTAAATGAAATGAAATGACCTAGGTAACATAATATATTCTATATGAAATGTAATATCCCAAGTCATATGATATATTCTAAATGAAATAAAATATCCTAAATGACATAATATATCCTAAATGAAATGAAATGACCTAGGTAACATAATATATTCTACATGAAATGAAATGACCTAGGTAACATAATATATTCTATATGAAATGAAATAATTTAAATGACATGGCAAATATGAATGATATAGCATATAATTTAAATGACACGAAATATAAAATAATGCTATCACATAATATGAATGAAAATAATAATGAAAATAATAATGCATGAACATAGTATGTGCTAAATAATATGACAAAAAAATAACTAAATAAAAAGCATAGGATATCATGAAATATTCAAAACCATATAATAAACAATATAACATCAAAAATATAAATCAAAATAATAACAATATCATAGAAATTATCATAGCAAAAATCACATATTATATAAAATGCATGAATATGGAAAATGCAATGCATGTAAATGTATTTTTTCCTTTAATTAAAGAAATCAGTATATCTAAAAAGATATCCGGCTACCTTAGGAAAATATATAAAATTAAATATTCTAAAATCAAAATATTTTGTTATTGTTTGAAAATAATTTTTTGAAAAGCTTAGATTAAAAATAAAAACTTGGCTAAACCCTTTTTAAATGGCTCTAATTTCCTAAGTTTAAAATTTCGGACTTGACCACCCTTAATCGGAGACTTAAAAAATCATTTTTAGAGTTTAGAAAAGGCTTAGAAACTACCCTAAGTCAGTGGCTAAACTTTCTAATCAGCCCCCTCTAAGTAACTTAACCAAAACAGAAAAATGATTTTCCTTCAAATTCAATTCTGACTCCACTGTCCAGTTTTAAACCATGATTTTTTACCCTATTTTTAAAATTCTAAAAAATCTAAAACAAATACTGGAGACTCAGGATATGTAAAATTACACGGTAAAAAATGGGCTTAATTTTTTGATTAAAGATGACTGCCCAGAAAAATTGGAAAACTACGAGCACTGGGTGAAAAAACTGTTTTGCCAAAACACATTTTTGCCTTTGATAAAATCATTTAAAAATCAAAGTAAAAATATTTGAGACTCTCTAAATGACTTAAAAACAGTAGCTAGCACTTTTGAAAAGTTAGGCAAAAATTGGCTAAGTAAAGAAAATCACAAAGGTAGAATAATCAATTTGACAACTCTTTAATTTTCCACAAGTATGCTCAAGAGAGCATGACTTTGAACCATTGATTGGCCTAAGTCATAAGTCAAGTGGCATGGACATGAAATGCATGAAGGATACAACAAATATGATGCATGAAATGCATGAGTTTAAACCTAAATGTCATGGAAAATGCATGGTATCAATAAAATGACCTAGACCTAAATGAACTTGCATGACATTTAATGCAACCTAGGTCTAAAATGCATGGATATGCATGACAAAACAAACCAATCCTACATCTAAAGTATGCATGGCAATAACACAAACACAAGGCATGCTTAAACAAAATACTCAACCAAATGTCATGAAAATGCAAACCTATCAACTAACATAACAAAAATGCACACACAAAGCAAATAAAGTGAAGTGGCCGAATGGCCTCATGTTCAAAATGAGCATGGCATTTTCACAAACACTTGATATACTAATATGCTTAACTAAAGAATAACACTCAAATCATACAAATATAAAGTAGAGGCATGAAAACCAACAAACATTTTCACAAACACATGGATTACAAAATATAAGACATAAACAAAGTTAAACATTTTGAAAACAGAAAATCAAAAATGCAAGAACAAGTTAATAGACTCATAAATGGAAATAAACAAGCAACCAATTAAAACAAGCTTCAAGTCTATGTAGTAGAAGAATATTTAAAGCATCAAGACTTATTTAATATAAAAAATAACATGAAATAACAAATCAAACAGCAACTAAAACAAAAAAAATGGGCCATTCGGCCATGTCAAAGAAACAAGAGAAAAAAATATTTCAAAAACTTTTTTTAAGAAAGGATCAAGAAGAAACTTAAAGAAGAACATTAAAAAAAACACTTATTTTAAATAAAAAAAAATCAAAAGAAACTCACCAAAATAATAATCAAAACAGCAAATCAAGAATGGAAAATCAAAGAAAGTACAAGAGTATGGTGCTAAAAGCAACCTCTAGAAGCTATCTTTCAAGCTTTTTCTCTTCTAACTTTCTTTTCTTTTCTAAACTTTTCTTTTTGCTTCTCAACAATGGAGAGAAAATCAGCCAAAAGCAAGAGAGAATAGAGAATGAGAGTGTGCTGAAAATGAAAGAAAAAAGAATCCTTGTAGTGGCCGAACCCTCCCTCTCTCTAGGCTAGGATGTTATTATTTTTCCATCAACCAATTTTCATCCAAGGGCTATTGATCCAAGATGTTTAAAACATGAAATTATCACCCTTAGATTAGGCCATCAGCTATCCATAATTACAGTTGTTCAAGAATCTTAAGCCATTATGTTGACACTCTCCCTCTTCATGCATTGGTCCATGTGGCTTATTTGCAAAGGCTTGATCAAAAAATCACTAACTAACTCTTCATTGTTGGCCTCTTGATTAAAAAATCAGAAACTTCCTTCCCATCTATGGGCCTTGGCTGGCCAGCCCTCCTTCTTCCAGCTCATGTTTGATTTTTTAAAAAGGCAAGAAAACCCTTTTCAGTTTCTTGGATAAAATGACCTTTTTGCCCCCTGAATGTAAATAAATGGCAAACGGACTCCAAATTCAAATTTTATTTTTTCAATACTTTTAAAATAATAAAAAATTGAATTCTAGAAGTTTTCAAAATTTTCCGAGTCCATTGCTATTTATTTGGATTTGTTTTCCAAAATTGCCCTTTTATGCCCCCAAATTTTACCATTTTTTAAACAAGCTCCAAATCAAGATTTTTCTTCACTAATATCTTCCAAATAATTTAAAAGTATGATCTGTATGTTTTCATAATTTTTGGGAACTCATTTGGTATTTTTTCGAGATTTATCTGCTTGAATTACTGCATAGGGGGCCCGGGATTTGGCCATTTTGAAAACGAACTCCGAATCAAGATTTTCTTTTGCCAATATCTTCCAAATAATTTAAAAATGAGATTTACAAATTTTCAAAATTTTTGGAGTTCATTTGCCATTTTTTTGGGATTTATCTTCTTGAATTTCTACATAGGAAACCCGGGTGGCCATTTTGCAAACGAACTTCGAATCAATATTTTCTTTTTCCAATCTCTTCCAAATGATTTAAGAATGAGATTTGAAATTTTTCAGAATTTTTGGAGTTCATTTGCTATTTTTCCCAAATTTTCCAATTTTGCCTTTTTGCCTTCGAAACCCGGTTTTGCTCAAAACAAGTCCGATTTTCAGATTTTCTTCAAACTGAGCTGTGGGATATCCTTTTTTAACCACTCCTCATCCATTAGGGGCTTTAGTCCTATCGATTCGGGCCATTTCTGTAATTCTTCCTAATTTCACCGAAATCCACCAAAAACCCTAATTCTCGGTTTTCTCCCGGATTGACTTTTCTTTCAGTTTTTCTTTCAAGTGGCTTCTCCATTACCTATAGTTAGTGCTTATATTTCATTTGGAACCTTCAATTTCGACCAATTCAATCGTTTAAGCACTTTTCCCCAAATTTCCCGGATTAGGGTTTTCTTTCTACTGAATCTCCATAACCCAACTTCCGAACTCCATATCTTTCGATATAGACCTTGGATTATCAAAATTCTTTCACCATTTTTCGATTGAACTTCAAATCTTGATTTTGAAAGTGGGTTGACTTTTTAGTAGTTGACTTTTTGGGGTTGACTTTTTTCAAGTTTGACTTTTAATGCTCGCCCTCTTAAACTAAGTTTCAGAGTACCACCTGCAGGATGAAAAAAATCTTTTTACATTCTGAAACATCAATTTAGGATGAAAACATACCTGTTTTAGTGGTCCGGACAAAATTAGGTGTCTACATGGACCTTCCAATATCTTTATTTATTGATCTTATTCAATTCTGAACTTTCAATTGTATCCAATTTGATCATTTACGTACTTTTTTCCAAATTTGCAAAATTTCCCATTTTCTCTAAAAATAGCAGTTTCCAATTTTGTCCACTTCTTCTTTCGATTGATTCCTCTTGGTGAAATTGGACCTTGAGATATCCTTTTTTATTGATTATCCTTCAATTTGAGGTTTCAATTTCATCAATTTGATCATTTACGTACTTTTCCCTCAATTTGGAAATTCCATGCTTTTCTTCTAACTGAATTTTGCAGTTTGTCTTTCCACCTCTCTATCTTCAATTGTAGATCTCTAATTATCAAGATTTCTTCAATTGTTCAATTCAACTTCGAATCTTGATTTTCCCTGACAGTTGACTTTTTTAGTGGTTGACTTTTTGGGAATAACTTTTTTGGAGTTGAATTTTTTTGAGTTGACTTTTCATGTTGACCTCCGAATCACAGTCTTGCAGACCCATCTATGGAATGGGGGAGATTCTTCGCATTCCGGCAAGTTGAAGGAAGAACTTAACTTGTTTTGGGGGCCCAGACAAAATTAGTGTCTACAGCTGCCCCTCTTTGACTATTGTTGAGAATTAGGAATCAGGCAAAGATAAAATAGACAAAAATTTTGTCCGGTTAGTGAAATCACATGTGAAGGAGAGAAGGGAGGTTTCTTCATTTTTGTCTTTATTCTTTTTTCATTTTTTGTAAACTGTAAATAAAAGGATTTGTCCTTAAATTGAGTTCCCTGACTAATCAAGGCTCGACCCGTCTTAAGGAAACGAGTTCGGTTTGCAAGAGAAGAAAATACCTCGATGGTAGTCCCGGGGCCTAATATTATCTTGGTGAACTTTGTTTAAAATTCTGGGTATCTCTTCCAAAAGCTTTGGCTATCACTACCAAAAACTTGGTTTCTTTCTTTTAAAATAGTAAAATTCTGGGTATCTCCTCCAGAAGCTTCAGCTATCACCACCAAAGAGTTGCTCATTTTTAAAATAGTAAAATTCTGGGTATCTACTCTAAAAGCTTCGACTATCACCCCCAAAGACTTGCTAATTTTGAAAATTCTTTTAAAACAGTAAAATTCTAGATATATTTTCCAAAAGCTTCAGCTATCACCACCAAAGACTTGTTCATTTTTAAAACAGTAAAATTCTAGATGTCTTTTCCAAAAGCTTAGGCTATCACCACCAAAGACTTCTTCATTTTTAAAAACAGTAAAATTCTGTTTGTCTTTTCCAAAAGCTTCGGCTATCACCACCAAAGACTTATTCCTTTTTAGAACAGTAAAATTCTGAATGTCTTTTCCAGAAGCTTCGAGTATCACCACCAAAGTCCTGCTAATTTTTTTTTTTAAAATCTGGATATTGGTTCTTGAAAACGTGTTGAAAATTATACCCGAAAGCTTTGAGAGAGGATGCAAATGCTTCATGATGCAGATGCAAATGTCTTTAATTGATGCAAATGCCTCATGATGCAAATGCAGAGATTAAACAAGATGCACATGCTTCATGGTGCAAATGCAAATGTCTTGGATTGATGCAAATGTTTCTTGATGCAGATGAGAGATTGAATAAGAAGCAAATGCGTGCAAATGCAAATGTCTTGGATTGATGCAAATGCTTCTTGATGCATATGAGAGATTGAATAAGATGCAAATGCTCCATGGTGCAAATGCAAATGTCTTCGATTGATGCAAATGCTTCTTGGTGCAGATACAGATGTCTTGGATTGATGCAAATGCTTCATAAAATGATGCGAATGTAGGGATTATCAATGTGCAAATGCTTCTGTATGATGCAAATACAAATGTATTCAAATGATGCAACTTCTTCATGGAATGATGCAAATGCAAAGATCAACAATATGCAAATGGTTCTGAATAATGCAAATGCGGAGATTAACAGTGTGCAAATGCTTCTATATGATGCAAATGCATAGGTTATCAATATGCAAATGCTTCTGAATGATGCAAATGCAAATACCCTCAAATGATGCAACTACTTCGTGGAATGATGCAGATGCAAAGATCAACAATGTGCAAATGCTTCGGAATGATGCAAATGCAAATATCCTCGAATGATGCAACTACTTCATGGAATTATACAGATGCAAAGATCAACAGTGTGCAAATGCTTCTGAATGATGTAAATACAGAGATTAACAGTGTGCAAAATGCTTCTATATGATGCAAATGCAAAGATCAATTATGATGCTAATGGTTCATGAAAATATGCGGATGCAAATATCAATAATGATATAAATGCTTCATCAAAAGACGCTAATGCAAGTATCAATAATGATACTGATGCTTCATGAAAAGATGCAGATGCTCCTATGAATCGTGTTCATGTAAATGGTCCATGACTGGAATTACTGCAGTTACCACACAATAGTGAAGATGCAATGATCCTAGAAATGACGCAATTGTTCGAGATGATGAAAATGAAAATATCCATGAAGGATGTAAATGTAATGGTAAAATGCAGATGCTCATGAGTGGTGCAAATGTAAATACCTAAGAAATGATGCAAATGCTTCCTGACATGGTGCGGATGTAAAGCTCAATAAAGAGGTAAGTGCTCATGAATGATGCAAATGTCCCCAATTATTTTTCTAGACTTTAGCTTAGTCTTTCCAATTCATTTTTTCTTTTCAAATCAGAGTGTATCTTGAATAGTTGTGCCCCATAAGAGATCCTTCCCTCTTTTGTCCTTGGCTATCTCCTTGCCCCTACAGTTTCTAAGACTCTTATCCACAAAAACTTGTTTGTCGAGTTCTGCTTTTTCTTCTCATATCAGGAAGTCAAGGTCAACCTCTAGTAGCTCCATACCTTTGGGTTAGAAAAACCCTTGTCTCATGTTAGCATAAAAAATGTTATTTCAAAAATATTTCTATTTCTTTTATTTGTTTTCCCCATTTTAGAAAAAATTGATTTTTTGATGAAAATTTCTGAGCCAAAAATATTAACCCCATAGTGTGTGATGTACGAATCTCTTAAAGACTAATGATCACTATTAGGAATTTTTCTGAATGTCAATTGAGTTTTCAACTCGAATTGAAAGGCTTGGTATAACATGATTTTGGTTGAGTCCAAGAAAACTTCACAACAAGAAAAAAAATATGTCCCTTTTAGGCTCACAAATGAAACAGGTTTTATAAAACATGAATTCCTTGAGAATCAAACAAATTCAACATTCTTTTAGTTTCCAAATCATGGTGTTTTGAAAGCGCCAAGATTAGTCGGGACGTTCAAACTGGAAAGTTAATTTTGGAGGGGAAAAAAATCTCAGTTTTTAAAGTCAATCCTACAAATGAGAGTTGATAGTTTTGGGGAATAGTTAGGGATTCCTGGATGTTCCTTGATTCCTTCAAGATGACTTCCTCTTTCTTCATGGCTTCAATAATACCATGAGTGGTATCAAAAATTTCTTCTTGTTTTGCTCTAGATGCCCATTTTTGGGTTTTTGACCCTAGAGCTTCATCGTTTCTTTCTCTTTTTTCTCTCATTTTTTTTTATTATTCCATCATGCATCTGAGAATTCTAAATTCTTCCATAATGAAATGATAATTCGATGAGATGGGATAAAATCCGAGGAAAAACTTTTGAAGTTAAATATTCACACTTGATCAAAATGGACTTTTAAAGCACGTAACGTAGGCCAAGGTTCGGGGTTCAGAAAGAAAGGATAAGTAGGCCCAAAATATGTGTTTGAGGGTAATCAGATCAAGGATCATTTCCTGAGGAGGATTCTCTTTGAAATATTTGTCCCTTCTAGACTTCTCTTTCCTTCTTTTGACTTTTGCTTCTTTTCTTCTTTGTTATTGGCTTTCATTTCGCCATTCTTTTTACATTTTCTTTTTTTGTTTTGTTCGTGGCTTTCATTTCGCCATCTTTTCTACATTTTCCTTTTCCTTTTGCATCTTCATTTCAATAGAGTGAGTATTTATTTGGGAGTTCAATTTGCACTGTATCTATCTTCGAGTTAGGATTTATTTCTCAGTGATCTTTGAAAAAATCTTTCCTCGCATTTGCCCCCCTGTGTAGAGGGTGATCGTTGATCAGGTTTTAAAGAAGAAAGAATTCTTTCGGCTCAAAAGGGGTGACTATGGATAATTTCTTTTTTGTGAAAGGGATACGAAAGATGGCCATTTCTCATATCAAGCACAAATATTCTCATTGAAAAGCAATCCTCCAGGGAAATAGATAATCAGAATTTCATTTTGCACTTGAAATCATCCGAATTCTCAGATGCATGATATCATAATTTTTTTTTTGTGTGTGTCCATGCCCCAATAATTCAAGCATTAATCCATCCTTATCCACCATGTATCCATCATATGATGCCCCAATTTGATTAACCATGGGAATTTGTATCATTACAAGGAACATCGCAAGACTAGGTTTATATTAAAAAGGTTGAGTCTAAATCTTGGGTTTGCTTGGAGTGACAAGGAAGAATGTGGCCCAAAATTGGTTTTCCTTGGGGACATGGGATAATCTGGTTTAGTAATTGTGCTCGAGGTGTTAATCATGAAGCGATGTTTGGGCAATTGGTGTTTTAGGGTTATTGGAAAGGATGTGAATGGTTTTGGCACAACCTTGACACACATCAAATTACCACGATCTAGATTCTTGAAAGAATGTCTCATTTGTTTGAGTTCCCAGTAGCTCAAAACTTTTTCAAAAAGTTCGTTCCATTGTTCATAGCCTAGACTAGGATCTGTATCTTTGCTTATTATTATTATTATTATTTTTGCAATGACAATGGTCAATGAAGTTCATATTCCTTGAAGCATTAGGTCTTTCAAGAGGTCTTAATTTAAAGAATTTTGGCATGGAAAAGCCTAAAAGAGAAGAATAAAGGTATCAGTTCATTTCCAACAATGATCATCAATGTTCTCAAGACTCTCTTTTATTTCATTTATGTGGAAAAAAGAATTTTCTTTTTAAAAATACATTATTAAGGATTTCCTCGGTGTTTATTTTTTTGCAAACTCAAATTATTGCTAAAACACAATAAGCATTTAAAAACCAAAACTTATTTATTTAACATGGATGTCAACATGAGACAAGTGCTTTCCTCCTCAAATTGTATGGAACTACATGCATCATGAATTCTGATATGATTATGCACCATGTTTCTTATGACACTTGGCTTTCCATTCTTCAAAACTTATCTAACCAGCCTTGATGAGATCCCTGACCTTGTACTTCAAAGCGAGGTAGTTCTCCGTTGAGTGGCCTTGATTGCCGGAATGATAATCGCAACACTCATTAGCATCATACCATCTTGGGTACGAGGCCGTCAGAGGCTCTAATTGCATGGGTGTCAGAAGGTGATTCTGAATGAATTGAGGTAGCAGTTCACTATACGACACGGGAATCGGGTCAAGCTGATTTCTTTCTCACTTTTTACGTCCTCTTTGACTATTCCCGAAGGTGTTTGATTGATAGAGAGATGAAAATGCTGGCACAGTTGCAGGCATTGGTTGATAAGAATAAGAACCTTGAGAAATGTTGTTCAGGGTAAGGTAGAATGGTTGACACTAGAAGAATTGAGGATACGAGGAAAAACCTTCCACAGCTTGGGCATCTTCCTCTTTTTTTTTTTTGGGTACCCTATTTCTCTCGGCACTGGACGTTTCATATCTTTCAAATTTCTCAATCTTGACAGCATTCTCAATCATCTCCCCTGAGATTACCATATCTGCAAAATTCTCCGTGGCATTGCCTACGAGTCTATCATAGTACAGGGCCCGCAGTGTATTCACAAAAAGGATAGTGGATTCCTTCTGAGTAAGGGGCGGTCGTACTTGGGTAGCCATGTCCATCCACCTTTCAGCATATTCTTTGAAGCTCTTAGTAGCCTTTTTCTCCATATTTTACAAGGTGAGATGGTCATACGCCATATCATTCACATGCTTGTATTGGCTTAAAAATGCATTAGCCAAATCATTCCAAGAGCGAATCCGATCCTTGCTCAACTGATTATACCACCTAATTACGGACCCGCGGAGGCTATCCTAAAAATAGTCGATCAAAAGCTTATTATTATTTGTATGGCTCGTCATCTTTCGGTAGAACATAATGATGTGGATTGATGGATCAGTTGCCCCATCATATTTCTCAAAGTTGGGAACCTTGAATTTAGGACGAATGACTAAATCGGGGAACAAGCAACGTTCATTTGCATCTACACTCCCGAATACATATGTGCTTTCTAATGGTCAGAGCGTTTCATCTAATTGCTGGTATTTCCCTTGGGAATTTTCCGACTCAGCCCCATTCAACGCAACCATTTTCAACTTTGCTTGTTTAGCCGGATCATCAAAGTTTAGGATGCCAACATGATGCATGTAAAGAATAAACAAATCAATGCATGAACATATACAGAGAAATCATTGCATATACAGAAAAATCATGTTGACTATGTTTGTCATGAATGCAACCTGATGCCAACATGATGCATGTAAAGAATAAACAAATCAATGCACAAACATATACAGAGAAATCATGCTGACTATGTTTGTCATGAATGCAACCTGATGTCAACATGATGCATGTAAAGAATAAACAAATCAATGCACGAACATATACAAAGAAATCATGCTGACTATGTTTGTTAGGAACGCAACCTGGTGTCAACATGATGCATGTAAAGAATGAATAAATTGATACCTAGGTATATACAGATAATGACCATGTATGTCACAATTGTATTCTACAATGAATGACCATGCATGTTATGATTGCAACATGATGTCAATATGATGCATGTAAAGAATGAATGAATTAACACAAGGGTATATACAAAGAAATGACCATGTATGTGACAAATGTATTCTACAATGAATGACCATGCATGTTAGGATTGTAACATGATGTCAATATGATACATGTAAAGAATAAATGAATTAACACAAGGGTATATACAAAGAATAACCATGTATGTCACAAATATATTCTACAATGAATGACTATGCATGTTAAGACTGTAACATGATGTCAATATGATACATGTAAAGAATAATGAATTAACACAAGGGTATATACAAAGAAATTAATCAATGATTAAACAAAATTGGTAGGACCAATCTTGATTATTCAAAAATCTCATTATGCAAGATTTGTTCCCAAATTTAATTCACGATTTTTTTGAAACATGTTTTCCCCTCAAAAATCAAAATATTATTTCCAGAACCAAATTTTAAAAACTTTTGGGGTAGTGGATCTTATTATGGCACGGGTGTCCAAATGTTCATTCAACACTATCACTCTATAATTCTTATTCAATCAATGAATGTTTATGAAATCGTCAAATAAGATTAGTATCACCATTCGTTTATTGAAAAGAATGAGATAAAAAATACAACCATAAATGTACATGCTCTTATTCACATATGCATGAAATATGCAAAATGTAAAAATGTTTGAAAATGAATTTTTATATTTTCAATTTCAAAAAGTCAATGAGCATTTACCCTAACAGTATCTACTTATTTAGGTATCACAATACCATTGGGATGAAAATTTAAACTTATTACGGATGATGTACGTTCATCCTTGCCCGGGGTACGAGGTTTATTCGGACTGTAAAATAAATAGTAAGAGGTTAGAAGTGTTGCTCTGAGTGTCCTTAACCTCGAGATATCTAGTCAGAAAATTCGACATGGCTCTACCTAAGTTGGTTCCATACGGCTCACTATATGAGGTTGAATTAGGTTTAAAGGCCCCAAATTATTCCTCACTGTCGCCGGTGAAGGCTAGTTAGGCACCCCGATCAAAACGGGTTCAATTTGTTAGAGTACATTTCCGAGGCTTATGTGGAGGTTATCACCTCACGAAGTGTAGGTACTTTACTCCTACCTAAAAGGACGAAACTCGGGTATAAGGGCTCATGCTATGCAAATGCAAGTGTAGTGTGTAAGGAGGAACAAGCCAACCTTCACCACCTATTCTACAACCCTTATTCTAAATGCCCCAGCAAATTATTAAAACAAAGATCCAGAATAGAGTAACGCATTAACCAGCTAGAGAGAACTAATAACATACAAGGTTAAATAACCAAATAACAATAATAATATACAAGATTAAATAACCAGATAACAATAATAATATGCATGCAAATGAATATATTTAAAAATATTTTATTATTTTTGGAAATCCTCCTTATTTTATGAAAAAAATGGGAATTATAATTAAATACCAATTAGAACCGACAAAACGAGACTTTTGATAACACACGACTAATTCTAGGCTTGACTCTCTAAAGGTACCCAGTGGAGTCGCCAAGCTGTCGCAACCCGGGATCTCACGACCCGTTAAGCGTGACATTGAGGGAAAGAGAGGAAAAGACGACTTAATTCCTCTTGAAATAAAAAATGAGGGATTGAAAACGACCTTGAAAAAGAAATGGAGTCGCCACCAATCTTTTTTGGCTAGGTGTGATTTTTCACCTACTAAAATCGGTTTTAATAAAATATTTTAAAATTAATTAAAATATTTTAAGAAAACCAATTTTGAGATCTGCGCTTTAATCTAGAGAAAAACAAAGGCAGGTCCAGCAGTCGGTTATGTGAGGGGAAGGATTAGCACCCCCACAATGCCCGTATAAAATGGTACCTTATTAGTCATGTGTTATCTCGAGTCTCGGTGAAAGTCGATTTTAGATTTGGTATTAAAAATAATTCCCTAAAAAAATGGTCATATTAATTCGAGGATGATTCGGAATTTGTTGTTGCAAAAATTTTCTATATTCCCCTGCAAACCGGCAAAATATAGAATTTTTATTGTTTTGAAAATCTTCGCATCATCCTCTTTTTAGAAGGGTATTCCTTCATTAATAATAATTGATGAAGACTCCCCCGGCAACTCGGAGGAGGATCCATGAATTATATCAACTCGGGGATATTGCCATATTTATTAAAAACCTTTGTTATTTTTCATGCATTTTAAAATCATAAAGAAATGATCATGAATATGCAAATTAATATTAAGATACAAATGTAATTTAAACAACATGTACAATTATCATGGCATGGCAAAAGGATTAGTGACATGGCATGCTTGACATGGCAAAATCTAAATGACATGGCCAAAAAAATGAATGACATGGCAAAATCTTAATAACATGGTAAAAGAATTAATGACATGGCATATGAATTAATGACATGGCAAATCCTATTATATCATGGCAAAAGAATTAATGACATGGCATGCTTGACATGGCAAAATCTTATTATGGCATAGCAAAATAAATCATGACATGGCATACAAAGAGATCATATAGGCAACAATGCAAAATGACATTATAATAGAATATTCACATCCATCAACACATCATGATCATGATAGCAACATGAATATCGATAAAATGACATACTAATGGAATATTCATACACATAGAATTATCATGATCAAAATGATAAATGAAGGCATTAATTAATAAATGATCTCACCATGGAATATGCATGATCATAGAATATGCACACATCATTATTTTGAAATGGATTTTTCATATGAGGAATCACATAAATGACACATGTCAAAAAATATTATTGTACTCCTTGGCAAACCCGGCAAAGTTTGGAAAATAATTCTTTCATATGACATTTACATGATTTTGGGTAAAACGAAAACTATACCTTTCGATTCCTTAAATATGTGCATTGAAAAATTTCCTAACCTCCACGAAAATCCGACAAAGATTAGGAACTAATTCTCGCCAAATGTTTAGGAAATCGAAAAATAAGTTTTTATGCCAAATTAAATAAAAACATTTTAAAATATGCAATGCATGAAGATGTGTTTCTCCCTTGAAGTAAGGACATTCGTACACCTAAAAAGGTGTCCGACTACCTTTAAAGAAACTTAAATTGGATTTTTAAACCAAATGATTTTGGGCTCGGATTAAGGAAAATGCAATTTTTGGATTAAAAAAAAATATGGCCGAATGGCTTAAAATCACAACTCTAGTTTCCTATTTTTAAAACCCGAGTTAACTACCCATGACCCGATCTTTGTAAAACCAATTTTTATTCTTGAACTAACATGGAAAACAACCTAAAAGAGTAGCTACATGATTTTGGTCAGCCCTCCCCTAAATTGAGATTTTTGCTAGCTTTAAAAGGCTTGTTTGGACTCCTAAAAACCGGTTTTACAAAGCTATTTTTTAGACCTTTGTAAAAAACTTAAAAAATCTGAAAATATGAGTTTAGACTCAAGAAATGATAAACTAAATGAGGTTAAATCTGTTTTTAATTTAGACTAAAAATGCCTAGGTCAAAGTTTCCCTAAAGACAGAACAACAAACTAACATCTATTTTATCGAGAACTATTTTTCAACCCTTGATAAAAAATTCTAAAAATCCTAGAATACTAAAGGCTCCTCTAAGGGTCTACTAAATGAGGTTAAAAAATATTTTTATTTTGACAAAAGATGCATGGTGAAAATATTGCCCAAAATCATAATATCCAACTTACAAACCATTATTTTTCCAACTAGTTTGCACAAAAGACTTTGGCTATAGACCATTGATTGGTCTTAGCCAAAAATCAAGTTGAGAATGATATGAATGCATGATTTTCCAACAAGAAAAACATATGAAAATGATCAATCAGGAGCTTAAAAATATAAACAAAGAAAGAAAATGAAGGTTGGCTCAATGGTTGGTTTCTTGGACATTGTCCCACCTAACCAAAATCACTTGATAAAAATCAAGATCCTCAAGCTTCTCAAACCTTTTATTTTATTTTTTTATTGAAAACAAAAGAAAAAAATCTATCCTACCATAATAGTGAACCCCACATCCAACATGCAAGCAAGAAAATCAAGCAAAAGACAAGCAAAATAAAGCCTCAAGGATTCGGCCTAAGTGAAAAAGTATGTAGGAAAAGATTTTGCAAGTTTCATTATTTTGTTAAGAATAAAAAGAATGGGAAAAACCTTTAGAAATTTATTTTGAAAACATTTTATTCAAACAAACAAAGTTAACAATCACATGGAAAAGAAGAGAAAGAGAACATGAAATCAAAGACAAAATAAATAAAAGAAGAGAAGAGAAGAGAATGTTACCTACCAAAGCTTTTACAATCAAGCTCTCAAACTCTCCCTCCTTCTCCCTCTTTCTCTCTTTTTCTTTTTCTCCTTGAGAGGTTTTTTTGCTACTGATTTTCTCTTCAAAATGTAGTGAATAGGGTATGAAAAATGAAAGAAACCCCTCCTCCTATGTAGTGGCCGATCCTTCCTTGTGTGTAGAGAAAATTTTGCTCATCTTTTTATCCTTTAGTCCATGCTTTGTGCATGCTCTCCCAACATCTTTGCCACATGGCCATTTCTTGTCCCCTTTTTGCATGATGCTTTCCTTAAATTAAGGGTATCCTAACCTCTCATTGGCCAAGAATGCCACCTCAATTATTCCTGTCTACTATCTCTACAAAATATCTAAGCCATTTGTCATGATCATGTGGCTTACTACCAAAATATCTTCCTTGTTGGCATTTTTATTCCACTTGACATCTTCATATAGCCTTCACATGCTCTTCACATGGCCTTCACATGTCTTTGCAATTAAAAGGCCTCCTATTGGCCAAAAATGCCACATAGGCAAGTAGTGGAGAATCTTGTCCTCTCTTTAAAATGTCGTATTTCTACTCAATCTTGGCTATTGGATCAAGTTGATCAATCTCTACTCTCTTGCTCTTCATGCTGGCTGAAAATGGCCTGGAAAATTCTTGGCCATTTCTTTTTTTATCTGCAAAATGGTCCTTTTTGATTTTTTCTGTAAAATTTTATTTTGGCCCCCAAACTTAATCTATTTGCAAATGGACCCCAATTTTGGTTTTTTTCTTTTTAAATCCATCCTTCTAATATAAAACTCAGCTCTGGAGGTTTTCATAATTGTTCGAGCTTGTTTTCTATTTTTCCCGGATCTTTCTCTAAAATTGCGGATCAGTCCCCCCGAACTTTGCCTATTTTCGTTTCAGCCCCGTTTTTGGATTTTTCTTCCCAATCCACCCTATACAATATAAAACTCAGTTCTGAAAGTTTTCATAATTTTTCGAGCTCATTTTCTATTTTTCTGAAATTTTCTCTAAAATTGCAAATTAGTTCCCCGAATTTAGCATATTTGCGTTTTAGCCCCAATTTTGGGTTTTTTCCTTTTCATTTCCTTATTTCCAACCTAAAACTTAATTCTGGAAAGTTTTACAATTTTTCGAGCTCAGATTCTATTTTTCTCGGATTTTCCAAAATTATCCTTTAGCCCCTGAAACCTCGATTTTACTCAAAATGGGCCAATCTTTCGGATTTCCTTTTTCCATTGCCTTTTTCATATATTGAACTAGAGTTGGACTGATTTTGCCCATTTTTTACATCTGAATTCCTCTCCAATTTAGTTTTTCCCTTTTTCTTCAAAATTGAAATTTTTTTCGATTTTTCAGTTTCTCTTCCAATCAGCTATTCCTTTGGATCCACTTCAAATTGGAACTTGGGGTAACTTTATTTATTTATTATTCATCAACTGGAGACTTTAATTTTACCAAATTGGACCATCTCTGTAGTTTCTCCCAATTTTGTGAATTTTCCATTTATTCATTAAATCTTTATTTTTCTTTTTCTCTTCAAACTGATTCATTAAATCTTTATTCCTCTTTCACTCCGCTTCAAAATTGGACCTTCCAATATCTTTATTTATTGATCTTATTCCATTATGAACCTTCAATTTTGCCAAATTTGATCGTTTATGCACTTTTTGCCAAATTTGCCAAATTTCTCATTTTCCCAAAAAATGGCAATTTTCAATTTTGTCCACTTCTTCTTCCGATTGATTCCTCTTGGTGAAATTGGACCTTGAGATATCCTTTTTTATTGATTATCCTTCAATTTGAGGTTTCAATTTCATTCAATTTGATCATTTATGTACTTTTTCTCCAAATTTGAAAATTACATACTTTTCTCCTACACTGAATTTTGCAGTTTGTCTTTTGTCAATTGTAGATCTCCGATTATCAAGATTTTTTCACCATTGTTCAATTCAACTTCGAATCTTGATTTTTCCTGACAGGTGACTTTTTTAGTGGTTGACTTTTTGGGGTTGACTTTTTTTGAAGTTGACTTTTTTCAGTTCACTTTTCGTGTTGACCTCTGAATCAAAATCTTGGAGACTCATCTATGGAATAGGGGGAGATTCTTCGTATTTCGGGAAGTTGAAGGAAGAACTTAACATGTTTAGGAAGCTCGGACAAAATTAGGTGTCTACAGTAACGGTCGGTACCGGCACGTACCGACCCGTACCGATTGATACAAGATTTTGATTTTTTTATTTTTTAAAATTCTTTTTTTCACTTGATTCTTTGAAGCAATTCTTAATACTTTTTAGTCATAATAATAATAATTTTTTTTTATATAATTTCATTCAAAAAATATATATTTATTAAATTAGGCTAGCTATTGAATCAAATTAGTAATAATTTTTATTTTTATATTTTTTATTTATTTATAATTAAAAATTTTAGATATTAAACATTTAAAATTTTAAAATTTTTTATTTGCATATAAACATATATATGTATGTAATTGAGATATATTTTTACATGTATATAATATATATTATATTAGAAAATTTAGAAATGAGCTTTATAAATATATATGTGAAAAAATATTTTAAAAGTTCCGATAAACCCGAAACGGTACCCCGAAACCATGATAGTCGGTATCGTACCGATAGCAGTTGTACCGACCGGTATGTATCGATTTTGAAGAAAAACAAAACGGTACCAACATTGTACCGTTTAGGTTTTGTTACCGGTCCATACCAACCTGTATCGGTTTGTACCGGTCTGTACTAGTACGTACCGACCCGTACCGGTTGGTACAAGATTTTGATTTTTTTTTTTTTTAAACTTACTTGATTTTTTTAATCAATTCTGAATACTTTTTAGTCATAATAAATTTTATTTTTTTATAATTTCATTCCAAAAATATATATTTATTAAATTATGCTATTGAATCAAATTAGTAATAATTTTTTTTTTATTTTTTATGATTAAAAATTTTAGATATTAAATATTTATAATTTTAAAATTTTATATTTGCATATAAACATATATATATATATATATAATTGAGATATACTCTTACATGTATATAATATATATTATTAGAAATTTGGAAATGAGCTTTATAAATATATATATATGAAAAAATATCGGTAAACCCGAAACGGTATGTCGAAACACACCGATACCGATATGTACCAGTACCAAAAGAAAAACGATATGCCTACTGATACGGTTTTGACTACTTTAACCGAAACACCGATATCAATACATTCCAGTAAAAAAAATAATAATATGCCCATTAGTACAATACTTGACTACTTTGATATATATTGCAGAAAAACAACATGGTTACAGTTCCATGACTCACAATAGCCAAAAGGCAAGGTAAAAAAAAAGGAAGTTCAGAGCCCACTTGATCCAATCAACTTGGTTAACCCAAAGGTTATTGCCATAGCCAGCCATCCTCCAACCAAGACCCTAACTGCAGACCACACGATTGGTGCCTTCCCTAACACAGCCCCCAACCATCCGAACACCAACAAAGCCAAGCTCACTGCACCAGTCACTACACCTAACCTCACCTTATATTCCCTTATAAAAGATGCAGCTAGCAATGGCACCATTGCTCCCACTGAAAATGAAAGGCCTGAGGCTGCAGCTGCTTGTAAAGGGTTTGGTAAAAACTCCTTTTCTCCTTCTTCTATTTCTCTATTTTCACCTCTTTGCTTGTCTCTTTTAATCTGGGCCAACTCTATATCTAACTGTGAGTACACAGAAACAAACTCACCTATGGCCATGCTGCAAGCCCCAGCTACCAGACCTGCAAAACCGGTTAGTATCATGGCCTTAATGTCTTGTTTTACTGCACCAACACCCATCATCAGTGATGCAGTGGAGATAAGTCCATCGTTGGCGCCCAAGACCGCAGCTCGTAGCCATTGCGATCGTTTTGAGTAATTAAAGTCATCTTTTGCTTCAAGTTCCATTCGTGTTTGTTGCTCAACATCGTTCGCTGCTGGGATAGTGAACTTCTGGTTATTGAAAGCTGTTCCGTTGGTGGTCTCCATGAGAAAGGAATGGAAATGGCAAGAGATTGTTAGAAAATGAAGGAAATTAGTGAAGGAAAGATGGAGAAGTGTGGAGGACACACGCCCCCCTAGAAGGGTATTTATTGAGGGAGACTTTCACCGTGAAGGAGGCAAATGTGGGGAATAAGCACTAAATAAGAAATTAAGAATCAATATTTCACAAAGGAAAAAAAAAATGAGTAGCTGTCTATATAGCCTGGAAACAAAATTTTTCGTAGTAGATGTGCCAAAGAAATTGTGTCAACTGCCTAAAGACTTGTATAGTTTCTTTTTTTTTTTGGCCGAAAAGACATGTATAGTTTACACATTTAATCTCAAAGAAACAAAAAAATTCTCCTTTGACCTTATTTATTAGCCTTATATTATTGGTATCCTTTATACGCATCAAATATTAATTTAGGGATTTTTTAAGCAAAACTAAGAAGGATAAAGAAGAAAAAGAGAAAAAATTTTCTCATTTTGAATGGACTGCCAGATCTCATACCAATATAGGCATGGAATAATATAAGGCAAAGGTTATATACCAATGATTGCTAAATCACAACGTACGACACCAACCTAGAGTAGATAAGAATTAATATGGTTAAAGAGTATGTAAATCAAAGATTAAAATTTGCGGAAAAGAAAAAAAAAAAATTCTTGTATGGAAGATCTTGGTGGGGGTGTCATGATTTGATATCAATTACATACACTATTCAATTGCTGCTCACCCCATTAATATTGTCTCCATGCAGGTGTTGGAAAATCCTTAAAGAAGCCTAATCAAGCTGATTTTTTACCAAACAAAGGAAGCTTTGCCGCCCTGTGAATCACTTCTACAATGGACTCAGACTCGACTCTTCAAATTTTGTATGGCCAACCCAATTGGTAGTATTTGGTAAAAACAGTAGTGATAGTTTCTCCACAATTTGCTGCCAAATTCTACATTGGATATATTGCTTCTCATCAAAATTATTAGCTTCAAATTGTTTGAAAAGCTAAGAAAAAAAAGTAGTAGGGAAAACAGAAAAGGTTATAACAAATCTAAAGAGTAAAGGGGTATATACAAAAGAACTTAAACTGAAAGCATAAAAGTACCAAAATTGAAATTTTTGTAGTCTATATCTGTATGAATTTTTTATAATTATATCACAAAGGAAATGTACATCAAGGCAGTTACACCGGACTAGAAAATCATGACTAAAGCATGATTACTGAACAAGACAAAAGAAAGTTCAAAGTGTTTCAAATCTCTCAATTTTCTTCGGTTAAAATTATATATCCATCTTTCTATATATCGTTCTTTTGTGTTTTTTTTCCTTTGAATTTTTTTCGACTGCCAATAAGGCATGTGATTCTCGATACGGTTGCTCTATGGACAGTGGAATGGCTGCTTCATTCTTGACCTGCATAGCGAAGTCTCTTTCGATGTGGTGGTGTGGTTGGACACTCTGTATTATTTACTATATGGGTCTAAGATTGTTGTATACTGCACATGGTAGGTGCCACATTTTCATATCTTAATTAATGTTAGTAAGTGTTTTGCACATAATTAAGTATTTGACTCAACGATGATTCAAATAGGATTTTATCCACAAATCTCATTTTCCTCGAAAATATAGTACTATCTTTTTTTTTTTTTTTGGCTTTCTATTGAAATTGTGCCTTTGCGGCATTTGAGCTCTTTGTGTATCATTAAAGGTGAGTTTCTATAACCTATACTTTAGACATGTATACTGGATAGATTAAGATCGTACCAATGGCCATTTGCTTTCTCTTTTTTAGTATTTGAGAAAGCAAATGGTCATTGGTTGCTTTCTCACAAAAACTTGGGTGAATTTTTGCATGTCTGACAAAACTGAAAGAGGTTAAGAAGTTTTAAAGCTTCAAGCCCCATGCAAATTAAGACTTTGCTTGATAGAGTGGATAGAATAATAAAAAAATAAAAAATTGGAAGGAAAGAAAGAAAGAAAAATAAAATATATATATATATTTCATAGTATGCTTGGTAAAAAAGATTGAAAAGTGAAAAAAAAAATTATTTTTACTTATTATCGGTATGATTGAAAAATGAGAAAAAAGAAAATAAAAGGTATATTATTTTACCATTATATCTATTATAAGTTAAGATTAAAAAATAAAATTTTAAAAATGATAGATAATTTTGTAAATTTACAAACTTGACTCACACCACTTTCATATTTTTTTTTTAATTTTCTATTTTCTTTTCTCTTAATTTTTTTTTTTACCAAACACACCCAAAATTCATTTTTCTTTTAATTTTCACTCTCCTCTATCAATCTTTTTACTTTTTCATTTAACAAAAGGCTGCAATAATTTAACAAAAGGCTGTTTTCATCGGTCCAAAACCCTTATTATAGCTCTATAATATAATATTGAGAATAAGGAATAAATATTTCAAATCGTATGGAACCATCTTTCTTTCTTTATCTTCTTTTTAAGCATTTGAAAACCACCTGTTTTTGGATGTTCTTCAACTCCTTTAACCAAAGCACCTATGACAACACAAAACACTTTGATTATCTAAAATAAATATTTTTTTGGGTGCTGTGCTGTCTGTAACAAAATCCGATTAGACTAAAAAATTATCTGACTATTGAAACCCAAAGGATGATCCGTTAGAGGGCTTAGAACCCTCTAAAAATAATGGATTGCTGAAAGGGAGAGCACTGGGTCGTGGGAATGAGATAATATTAAATAACCAAAGGGAGTGTGCTATCCACGCGACTACCACCAACTGCCCATTAGTTTAGCAATTGAATAAAATTAAAAATGTTGGGATGTTTCTGTATTGCCCTTTCATTTTCAATTTTCCACTCAGACACTTAAATTATGTTTGGTCTCTATCTTCTATCATGGAGCTCTAATGGTAACACAATGGCTTTTTCTGATACTATTTTTGGTTTCCACATCTTCCTTCACGACGAAAATAAATGGCCTTTTTCCGGTACAGTTTACGCATAGACCTCAATTTGGTTTTCTTCTATGAAGCATGGACAAGCTTAGCATTCCTGTGTACCAGTGTCCCATACTTGTTTGATACGGACACATCTTCAATATTGAAAGATAAGTATGGAACACACCGAGACACGTTAAAAAAATAAAAAAAATTTAAACACAGGCAAAGCATGGTCACATGTTTAAATATGGATGGACACATGATGAAGAATCTTTTTGCATTTTCTCTGGAAATTTGGAATCAACAATGAACAAAAATTCAAACCCTAAAGAAGTTAGATGCTTGAAATTCATTAAAAAAAAAAAAAAAAACAGAGAGAAACAACAAGAGCAAAAAATTAAATGCTGAAAAGAGTTGGAGTAGAAAGTAAAACATGAATATAAATATGTTAAGGGATTGAGAATAAGGGACTGAGAACGAGAGAGAAACAAGATAGATGTTGCACAAAATAAGATAAATATGAAAAAATTCTTTATTGAATAATTTGGGGTACGATGATTTAGGGTTTTTCAGTTTGAGTTATTTGTGTCTTAATGGATTTTTAAGATTCAAGTTTTTAAATTTCAAAATAACTTTAAATAATTAAAAAAACTATTTGCATGTTAATATTTGATTGAAAAGTATAATTTTATATTTTTATTATATAAAAATATTTCATTGTCGTATTTTGTAGTACCCATTTCCTAATTTTTTTAATAAAACTTTCGTGCCATCATGTTCTTGTCGTGTTATACTCATGTTGTGTGTCTGTGTTGGAGCTTTTTAGGTTTTCTTCAGTGGTCTAGTCTGGTGAAGTAGCTTGCGGCGCCCCAACTAATAATTTAACTTTATGGCTTATGCCAATTGTATGTTTCACCATACATATATCACCACGTGCATTGTAGAATTCTCGTGTATAGATACTTGATTTTGGTTATTAATGTATTATCTATTTTTTGAGACTAATAAAGTTGTTTACAGGAAATTATACTTTCGCGTACAATAGCAAAGGTAATCCAAAACAGGTAACAAAGATGCTTTACTGAAGGTTGCTTCACAGGATAGCTCCTTCATTGGAAAGCTCTTGTTTAGAAAAACTCCTGTTCAGAAAAACTCTTTTTCAGAACAACTCTTGTTCAGAATAGGGCTCCTTTCAGAAAAGCTCCAATATTTTAGAATAGCTCATTTACAGAACAACACTTTCAGAAAACAGCTAATTATAGAATATCTCTTCCACGAGACAACACTTTCACGAAGCAAGAGAAGTTGAAATAACCCCGAAAATATGACAAGATTCTGTTAGGAATAGCGTGATAGCCCATAACAAGCATTAACCCACAACATGAACTCGAGAAGAAGAGAACACAATATTTTTAACGTGGTTCAGCCCTTCTTGGCCTACATCCACGATCCTAAAGGGATAAGATACTTCACTAGGAAATATTCCAACTTATAACTTTTGCACGGATAAAGTTACAAACCCTCCTTACAAATATTATAACTTTTGCATGGATAAAGCTACAAGCCTTCCTACAAACAAACTTGACTCACCACTCAAAGAGTCCCAAATACAACTTCTACTAAAGTGTATAGACTCCCTCTCTTAGGGGGCGTTGGGTGATTTCTTTCAAAGGTCAAGACTCCTACTTATAGGTGAGCACTCTCCTTGGCTTAACATAATTACTCAATGTGGGATGAGTACTCTACTTGACTTAACCAAGTTAAGCATTGTGTGATGAACATTCCCCTTAGCTCAACCAAGTTACTCAAAGTGGGACTTGGACTCATTATACCCAACAGATTCTTGGGTTAATTTCACTATTGGGATGTTCTGGAGAGCTTGGTTTGGTGGATCAGATATGTAGATAGTTAATAGGTCTCCTCTTAAGCTTTCCCTAAAGTATGAGTACTTCTTCCTTCCTTTCAGAATAGATAGTGGACTCTTGTTCACTATTCACTATTACCAACAAAAATCTAAACTCCCATAAAACAAAGTACTAATACTTTAATTATTAACTGACAACATTCTCCATTATACCTATTAAATACCCATGTTTTGTAACTCTTATTTTGAGACCTATAAACAAAAGTTATTTACAACTCGTATGGGGACTTTTGGGCATTTGACAAATTTTCTCTTTAAAACTCTCTCTGAAATTCTTTCTTCTCTAATACTCTTCTCAGCTTTATACTCCGCCATACTCGGACTTACTCCAATATCTCTCTACTTACTTCACTTTGCCTACCAACACCTGCCGCTGCATTCAATACTTCAGTGTCAGCTCCAGCCTTCCTCTTCGTTGTCTCCCGACACATCCTGTTTCACTTATTTGTAATGCTTTCTCTTCCTACCAATGAATCCTCTACATCGTGTTATTGTGAAAAAACTTTATGCTATTTTCCTATCTAGGCTGACTCAAGAATGTATCATAGATATATGATGGCGTAGTCATAAACTATGGTTACAGAAATTTAATTGAGGGTGGGAAATCCCCCATGGACAAATACTTACCCATTTCCCATGCACTGATTCATTGCTTTCAATTCCTTAATTAGCTTCATTTCACCAACTAACATATGCATGGTTGTTGCTGTTGTTTTATTATTATTGTTAGTAGGAGAGTGCAACATACATTTTTTAAAAATATTTTTTATAAAAACATAAATTTTGCAACAATTTAAAAAACTCTATCTTATGATCTTAAATTTTCAAATACCCTTTGTCACAACCACTTCAAAAGTTTGGTCCGAAAATTTTGCCCCACCGCGGGAGTCAGCTCGTTAAGTGTGACATTAGAAAAATAGAGGAAAAGACGACTTAATTCCTCTAAATCAAAGGGTTGAGGGTATGAAAACGACCTCGAAAAAGAAACGGAGTCGCCATCAACCTTTTTTGGCTAGGTGTGATCGGCCACCTACTAAAACCGGTTTTTGAAAAAAAAATTAAAATTAATTGAAACATTTTAAAACCAATTTCGAAGTCTGCGCTTTGAACCAGAGAAAACAAGTGCGGGTTCGGGAGTTAGTTACGTGTGGGGAAGGATTAGCACCCGCACAACGCCTGTATAAAACGGTACCTTATTAGTTATGTGTTATCTCGAGTCTTGGTGAAAAGTTGGTTTTAGATTTGGTATTTGAAAATAATTCTCATTTTAAAAACAATCCTATTTTTGTTCGAGAGTGATCCGGAATTTGTTATTGCAAAAAATTTCTATATTCCCCGGCAAACTGGTAAAATATAGATTTTTCATTGTTTTTGGAAATCTCCGCACCATCCTCTTTTAAAAGGGTATTCCTTCATTAATATAGTTGATGAAGGCTCCCCGACAACTCGAAGGAGAATTAATGAATTATAATAACTCGGGGATATTGTCTTATTTTATTAAAAAGTATCAATTTTAAAAAAGTTGACTAATCATGAATGTATAAATTAAAACATGAGTGTGTAACATGCATAATTAACATGGCATGGCAAGCAATTTATTATGACATGACAAAATTTAAATGACATATCCAAAAGAATAAATGGCATGGAATATGGATCAAAGACATGGCATATGAATGATATAGCACATGAGTGAATGACATGGCATAAACTAAATGACATGACATGTGAATGAATGATATGGCATGTGAATGACATGGCGTATGCATGAATGACATGGCATGTGAATGGATGACATGGAAAATTCTTGATGACATGACATGTGAATGAATGACATGGCATATGAATGACATGGCATAATGAATGACGTGATATGGCATGCGAATGACATGGCACATGTGAATGGATGACATGGCATATGAATAACATGGCCTAATCTAGATGACATGGCATATGAATGATATGGCACATGTGAATGGATGACGTGGCATGTGAATGAATGATATGGCATGCGTATGAATGACATGACATAATGAATGACATGGCATGTGAATTAACGATATGGCATGTGAATGACATGGCACATGTGAATGGATGACATGGCATATGAAAGACGTGGCATATGAATGATATGGCACATGTGAATGGATGACATGACATGTGAATGAATGATATGGCATGCGTATGAATGACATGGCATATGAATGACATGACATAATGAATGACATGGCATGTGAATGACATGGCATAAATTAAATGACATGACATATGGATGAATGACATGACATGTGAATGGATGACATGGCATAAAGGAATGACACGACGTATGCATGAATGACATGGCATAAATTAAATGACGTGACATATGGATGAATAACAAGACGTGTGAATGGATGACATGGCATGTGAATGAATGGCATGGCATATGAATGGATGACATGACACATGAATGAATGACATGGCATGGCATGCTAGACATGGCAAAATCTAATTATGGCAACATGAATATAAAATGACATCAATATGGAATATTTATGGACATAGAGTTTTCATGTGAGGAATCATAGAAATAGCATATATCGAAAAATATTACCACACTTTCTGGCAAACCCGGTAAAGCTCGGAAAATATTTTTTTCTTATGACATTTATATGATTCCGAAAAAAACAAAATCCAATGTCTTTCAATTTCCTAAGCATGTGCATTGAATAATTTCCTAACCTCCCCGGCAACCCGGCAAAGATTAGGAACTAATTCTCACCAAATTTTTAGGAAACCGAAACACATGTTTTATGTCAAATTAAAATTTAAAAACATTTTAAAAATGCAATGCATGAAGATGTATTTCTTCCATGAAGTAAGGACATCCGTATACCTAAAAAGGTATCCGACACCTTTGGAAGAGATTTAAATCGGATTTTCAAAATCGAAAGACTTTGGACTTGGATTTAAAAAAAATGGAAATTTTTAAATGAAAATTGCCTCATGACCGAACCCCAAAAAGGCTCTATTTTCCTAGTTTTTAAATTCGGGTTTACCGCCCTTGATCCGACTTTTATAAAATCAAAATTTATGATTGAAATGACTTGGAAATTAACCTAAGACAGTAACTAAGGTCCCAAATTAGCCCCACCTTTGTATCCAAACAAAAACAAAAAATTATTATTTCTAAAAAATAAATCTGACTCCCACTGGCAGTTTTGAAAATTTATTTTTTTACCATTCTAAAAAATTTTAGAAAATTCTGAAAAAATTAGGACAGACCTAAAACATATTGATCTTCATGGGAAAAAAGTAGCTTAATTTTTGGAGCAAAGGTACTATGACCGAAGTTTTACCAAAGTTAAGACAGTGAGCTAAAACTGCTTTGCTAAAAACCATTTTTTCAAACATGATAAAAAAAATCTTAACATCATGAAAAAAATATCATGGCATCCTCTAAATGACTACTGCCTACAGTAAAAAAATCAATTTATTTTGACCATAGATGAATAGTGATAAAAAATCCCAAAGTCAGAATACCCAATCTAAACTATCAATCTCTCAACTAGTAGAGACAAGGGATTTTTGGCTTGAGATCATTGGTTGATCTTGGCCAAAATCCTAGTTGAAATGTCATGAAATGCATGATTTTACAGCTTACAATCATATGACAATAGATAAATCATGAGTCAAGAGATGAACACAACCAACCAACCAAGCAATACCAAGCAAAAACAAGCACAAAATCCCCTAGGTAGGTTCGGCTAATGCAAAGGAATGTAAAAAAAATTGTCAAAACTTGGTTATTTGATAAAGCATGAAGAATAAAGGATAGAAAACCTTTCAAATTTATTTTTGAAAATCTTTTTATTCATCAAAAAGTTTACAAATCACATGAATAAAAAGAGGAGAAAAAGAATCACAACATCAAAGAAAAACATTAAAGAAGAAAAAAGGAAGAGGTAGCTACCTAGATTTTGCTTTCCAAATCAAAGTTGTCAAAATTTTCTCCTCTTCTCTTCTATTTTCTTTTTCTTCTCATTTTCTCTCAAGAATGAAAAAATGCCTTAAAGAAAAAATGAACCTCCCTCTTTCCTTACTATGGCCGACTGCCTCTTAATATAGAGAGTGTGTATGGCTTTTATTTTTTTACCCTTGTCATGCTTCCCATGCTTCTCCAACATCCTTTGCCACATGGCCAAAAATGTTCCCCCTATATGTCTATTTCCCTTAAAAATAGGGAGCTTGTCCACTATTTGCATTGTGCTTCCCCTAAAAATATGGAATCCTAGCCTCCCATTGGCTAACAATGCCACCTCAACCATTTGTGTCTCCTATCTCTTATAAAATATCTTTGCCATTTGTCAAGATCATCGAGGCTACTACAAAAATATCCTCCTACATGGCATTATTTATCCTATTTGGGATCATCTTATTAACTTCACATGCTCTTCACATGGCCATGCAAATTGGAGCCTTCCTATTGGCTTAAAATGCCATATAGGCAAAGTGGTGGAGAATCTTGCCCTCGTGTAAAAATGTCATCTTGCTATCCATCCTTAGCCATTTGATCCATAATGATCACACTCCCCCTTTGCATTAGCTGTTGGCTGAAAATGGCCTAGAAATTTCCAGGCCATTCAATTTTTTTTTTTAATTTGCAAATTGGCCTTTTTTGGTTTCTTTGGTAAAATTATATTTTGGCCCCCAAACTTAATTTAATTGCAAACGGACCCCAATTTTGAAATTTTCTTTTCCAACACATCCCATCAAATATAAAACTTAGTTCTAGAGGTTTTTAAATTTTTTCGAACTCAGATTCTATTTTTCTCGGATTTTCCTCTAAGTTTCAATTTAGTGCCTCCCATACTTTGTCTTTTTTCAAATGAGCTCCGATTCTAGATTTTTCTTTTCCAATACCTTCCAAAAATTATAAAACTCAGATATGGAAGTTTTCATAATTTTTCAAGCTCGTTTCCTATTTTTCCCAAATTTTTTTTTTTGGAATTTTGGTTTAGTGCACCCGAACTTTTTCCTTTTCATTTGAAACCCGATTCTGGATTTTTCTTCTCCAATACCCTCCAAAAAATATAAAACTAAGATCTGGAAGTTTTCATAGTTTTTCGAGCTCGTTTTCTATTTTTCTCGAAATTTTCTTTTGGATTTTCGAGTTAGTGCACCCGAACTTTGCCTTTTTCTCATTTGAACTCTGATTCTGAATTTTTCTTCTCTAATACCTTCCAAAAAATATAAAACTCGGATCTGGAAGTTTTCATATTTTTTCGAGCTCGTTAGCTATTTTTCCTAGAATTTCCTTTTGGATTTTCCGAGTTAGTGCACCCGAACTTTGTCCTTTTCCGTTTGAACTCGGATTCCAAATTGTTCTTCACCATTCCCTTCCATTCAATATAAAATTCAGATCTGGAAATTTTCATAAATTTCTTGAGCTCAAGTCCTATTTTTCCTGAAATTTCCAATATTGTCTTTTAACCCCCGAAACCTCGGTTTTACTCAAAACGGGTCCGATTTTCGGATTTTATTTTTCCACTGCCTTTTTTATATATTGAATTAGAGTTTTTTCGAAAATGCCCAATTTTTACGATCAAATTTCCCTTCGATTTAGTTTTCCCTTTTCAATACCCGGAATTTTCTCGTTTTTCCGTTTTCCTTCTAACCGACTTTCCTTGGGATCCACTTCAAACTGGGCCTTGGGCTATTTTTGTTTATTCATTCTTTATCAAATGGGGGCTTCAATTTCACTGAATCGGGCCATCTCTGCAGTTTTCGCAAAATCCGTGAATTTTTTATTAAATTCTTATTTTCCTTCAAAGCGTATCTTCCTTCAACTCTGTTTCCAAAATTGGAATTTCCAATATCCGTAGTTTCTGATCTTGTTCCATTTGAGACCTCCAATTTCATCTGATTTGATCGTTTACGCACTTTTCCCCAAATATGCCGAATTAGGTATTCCCCTACACTGAATTTCCGTAACCCATATTCTGATCTCTATATCTTTCGTTGTAGACCTCGGATTATCAAAATTCTTTCACCATTGTTCAATTCAACTTCGAATCTTCATTTTGACTGGGAGTTGACTTTTTTCAATGGTTGACTTTTGGGGTTGACTTTTTTTGTTGACTTTTTTGTGTTGACCTTCGAAATGAAGTCTTCGACACCCATCTGTGGGATGGTGGAAGTTTTTTAGCGTTCTGGGAAGTTGAAAGGAGAATTTGCCTGGTTTAAGGGGCCCGGATAAAATTAGGTGTCTACAGCTGCCTCTCTTTGACTATTGCTAAGAATTAGGAATCAGGCAAAGATAAAATAGACAATAATTTTGTCCCGTTAGTGAAATCACATGTGCAGGATAAAAGGGAGAATTTTTATTCATTTCATTTATTTTTTATTTTTTTGTAAACTGTAAAATAAAATAAAATAAATTTGTCCTTAAATTGAGTTACATAACTAATCAAGGCTCGACCCGTCTTAAGGAAACGAGTTCGATTTGCAAGATAAGACAATACCTCGGCGGAAGTCCCAGGGGCTTATCTTATCTTGGTGTGATTTTGTTTAAGAACAATAAGATTTGTCCTTAAGTTGAGTTCCATGACTAATCAAGGCTCGACCCATCTTAAGGAAACGAGTTCGATTTGCAAGAGAAAAAAATACCTCAACAGAAGTCCCGGGGCCTTATCTTGGTGTGAAATCATATGAATGACATGTGTCGGGATATTTCACTGAACTCCCCGACAACCTGGCAGAGCTTTAGAAAAATATCTTTTCACATGACATGTATATAATTTTGGGATGAAATCATATTTTTCGAAAAGAATTTGTCCTTAAATTAAGTTTCCTGACTAATCAAGGCTCGATCCGTCTTAAGAAAACGAGTTCGATTTGTAAGAGAAGAAAATACCTCGACGAAAATCCTGGGGCCTTATCTTAACTTGGTGTGAAATCATATAAATTAACATGTGTCAGGATATCGAACTCCTCGGCAGACCCAGTAGAGTTTTAGAAAATCCTTTTACATGACATGTATATAATTTTGGGATGAAATTATATTTGGATGTTTTGTTTAGAAGCTTCGACTATCACCACCAAAGACTTGTTAATTTTTTAAAATAGTAAAATTCTGAATATCTCCTCCAAAAGTTTCGGCTATCACCGCAAAAGACTTGTTTACTTTTAAAACAGTAATATTATGGATATCTCATCCAGAAGCTTCAGCTATCACCACCAAAGACTTGTTCATTTTTTTAAAACTGTAAAATTCTGGATATCTCCTCCGGAAGCTTCGGCTATCACCACCAAAGACTTGTTTTTTTTCAAAAGCTTCAGCTATCACCACCAAAGTAAAATTTTAGATGTCTTTTCAAAAGCTTCGACTATCACCATCGAAGTAAAATTTTTAGATGTTTTTTCAAAAGTTTCGGCTATCACCACCAAAGTAAAATTTTAGATGTTTTTTCAAAAGCTTCAGCTATCACCACCAAAGTACAATTTTAGATTTTTTTCAAAAGCTTCAGCTATCACCATTAAAGACTTGTTCATTTTTAAAACTGTAAAATTTTGGATATCTCTTCCAGAAGCTTCGGCTATCACCACCAAAGACTTGGTTTCTTTTTTCTTTTTAAACAGTTGGATATTGGTTCTTGAAAACGTGTTGAAAATTATACCCGAAATCTTTGAGAGAGGATGCAAATGCTTCATGATATAGATGCAAATGTCTTTAACAAGATGCACATGCTTCACGGTGCAAATGCAAATGGCTTGGATTGATGCAAATGCTTTTTGATACAGATGCAGATATTGAATAAGATGCAGATGCTTCATGGTGCGAATACAAATGTCTTTGATTGATGCAAATGCTTCTTGGTGCAAATACAAATGGCTTGGATTGATGCAAATGCTTCTTGATGCAGATGCATATATTGAATAAAATGCAAATGCTTCATGGTGAGAATGCTAATGTCTTGGATTAATGCAAATGCTTCTTGGTGATGCAAATGCAGAGATCGACATTGACGCAACTACTTCATGGAATGATGCGGATGCAAAGATCGACATTGTACAAATGCTTCTGAATAATGCAAATACGAAGATTTGCAGTGTGCAAAATGATTCAAAATGATGCAAATGCAAAGATTAGCAGTGTGTAGATGCTTCATTCAAAGATGTAGATGCCCCTACGAATCATGTTCATGTGATTGGACCATGAATGCTGTAATTGCATTTACCACACAATAATGAAGATGCAATGATCCTAGATATGATGCAATTGCTTGAGATGCTGCAAATGCAAATATCCATGAAGGATGCAAATGTAATGGTAAAATACAAATGCTCATGGAATGGTGCAACTGCTAGTACCTACAAATAATGCAAATGCCTCCTGACATGGTGTAGGTGCAAGGCTTAATAAAGAGATAAATGCTTATGAATGATGCCAATGTCCCCATTTATTATTCTAGACTTTGTGTTAGCCCTTTCAATTCATTTTTCCTCTTCAAATTAGAGTATATCTTGAACACTCGTGCCCCATAAGAAACCATTCCCTTTTCGGTCTTCGGCTATCTTCTTGCCCCAACAGTTTCAAACTCTTATCAATATAAGCCTATTTGCTGAGTTCTATGTCTGGAAGTCAAGGTCAACCATAGTAGTTCCCTACCTCTGGGTTAGAAAAACCCTTGTCTCATGTCAACATAAAAAATGGTTATTTCAAAAATATTTTTGTTTGCTTTTCCGTTTTGAAAAGAAAGGTCACTCATTTAATGAAAAGTTTTGAGCCAAATTAACCCTATAGTTGTGATTTACACATCTCTTAAAGACTGATGATCACTGTTAGAAATTTCCCTAAATGTCAATGTGGGTTTTTCACTTGAATTGAAAGGGCTTGGTACAACAGGATTTTGGTTGATCCAAGAAGACTTCGCAACAAAAATGTATGTCTCTTCTAGGCTCACAAATGGAACAGGTTTTATAAACATGAATTCCTTGAGAATCAAACAAATTCAACATTCTTTTAGTTTCCAAATTATGGCATTTTGACAAGCGTCAAGATTGGTCAGGATGTTCAAACTGGAAAGTTAATTTTGGAGGAGAAAAAGTTTCAGTTTTTTGAAGTCAATCCTCCAAATGAGAGCTGACAGTTTAGGAGGTTCAAGAATTCCTAGATGTTCCTCGATTTCTTCAAGATGGCCTCTTCTTTTTTATGGCATCGACACTGACGTAGATGGCATCCAAAATTCTCGTTTTACTCTAGACCGCCCATTTTTGGGTTTTCGCCTTAGAGTCCCATTCTTTCCATTTTTTCTTCTTTTTTTTTTTATTTATTCTACCATGCACTTGAGAATTCTAAGTTCTTCCATAGTGAAATGATAATTCGATGAGATGGGATAAAATCTGAGGAAAAACCCTCCAAGTTAAATATTCATGCTTGATCAAAATGAACTTTTAAAGCATGTAATGTAGGCCAAGGTTCGGGGTACAGAAAGAAAGGATAAATAGGCCCAAAATATGTGTTTGAGGGTAACCAGATCAGGGATCATTTCTTGAGGAGGATTCCCTTTGATGTATTTGTCCCTTTTGGACTTTTCTTTCCTTTTATGACTTTGCTCTTTTTCTTCTTTGTATATGGCTTTCATTTGCAATACTTTTCACACATTTTGTGTGTGCGTTTTTTTTTTCCTTTCCTTTTGTTTTGTTCTTGGATTTCATTTCGCCATTTTTCTCTTTTCCTTTTTCTTTATTTCGACAAAGTGAGCATGTATTTATTTGGGAGCTCAATTTGCTTTGTATATGTCTTTGAGTTAGGACTCATTTCTCCATGATCTTTGAGAAGATCTTTCCTCGCATTTTCCCTTCGTGTAGAGGGTAATCCTTGATCAAGATTCAAAGAAGAAAGAATTCTGCAGCTAAAAAAGAGTAACTATGAATAATTTCTTTTCCTGAAAGGGATATGAAAGATGGCCATTTCTCATATCAAGCACAATTATTCTCATTGAAGAGCAATCCCCAGGGGGAATAGATAATCAGAATTTCATTTTGCACTTGGAATCATCCGAATTCTCATTGTAGACACCTAATTTTGTCCGGACCACTAAAACAGGTATGTTTTCTTCCTAAATTGATGTTTCAGAATGTAAAAAGATTTTTTTCATCCTGCAGGTGGTACTCCGAGACTTAGTCTAAGAAGGCGAGCATAAAAAGTCGAACTTGAAAAAGTCAACCCCCAAAAGTCAACCTTAAAAGTCAACTACTGAAAAGTCAATCCACTTTCAAAATCAAGATTTGAAGTTCAATTGAAAAATGGCAAAAGAATTTTGATAATCCGAGGTCTATATTGAAAGATATGGAGTTCGGAAGTTGGGTTACAAACATTCAGTAGAAAAGAAACCCTAGTTCGGGAAATTTAGGGAAAAGTGCTTAAACGATCAAATTGGTCGAAATTGAAGGTTCCAAATGAAAGATAAGCACTGAATACAGGTAATAGAGAAGCTACTTGGAAGAAAAACTGAAAGAAAAGTCAATCCGGAAGAAAACCGAGAATTAGGGTTTTTGGTGGATTTCGATGAAATTTGGAAGAATTACAGAAATGGCCCGATTCAGTAAGACTAAACCCCTAATGGATGAGGATTGATTAAACAAGGATAGCCCAAGGCTCAGTTTGAAGAAAATCTGAAAATCAGACTTGTTTTGAGCAAAACTAGGTTTCGGAGGCAAAATGGCAAAATTAGAAAATTTGGGAAAAATAGCAAACGAACTCCAAAAATTCTGAAAAATTGCAAATCTCATTCTTAAATCATTTTGAAGAGATTGGCAAAGAAAAATCTTGATTCGGAGTTCGTTTGCAAAGTGGTGAAATCCCGGGTCCCCTATGCAGAAATTCAAGAAGATAAATCCCGAAAAAATGGCAAATGAACTCCAAAAATTCTGAAAATTTGCAAATCTCATTCTTAAATTATTTGGAAGAGATTGACGAAAGAAAATCCAAATTCGGAGTTCGTTTGCAATATGGCCAAATCCCGGGCCCACAATGTAGTAATTCAACCAGATAAATCCCGAAAAAATACCGAATGAGTTCCAAATATTATGAAAACTTCCATATCATACTTTTAAATTATTTGGAAGAGATTGGTGAAGAAAAATAAGGATTTTGAGCTCATTTAAAAAATGGTAAAGTTTGGGAGCATAAAAGGGCAATTTTGGAAGAAAAAAATCCAAAAAATAGCAAATGTGCTCAAAAAAATTTTGAAAACCTGCAGAATTCAATTTTTTATTATTTTGGAACTATTGAAAAAATAAAATTTGAATTTGGAATCCGTTTGCTATTTATTTATGTTCGGGGGGCAAAAAGGTTATTTTACCCAAGAAATCGAAAAGAGCTTTTCTTACTGTTTAAAAAAAATGAAGCATGGGCTGGAAGAAGAGGGGTCAGCCGGCCAAGGCCCAAGGATGGGCAAAGATTTTTTGATTTTTAATCAAAAGGCCAACAATGAAGAGGAAGGTAGTTATTTTTTTTATCAAACCTTTGTAATTAAGCCACATGGACCAATGCATGAAGAGGGAGAGTGTCAACATAATGGCTTAAGATTCCTGAACACCTGTAATTGTGGATAGCTGATTGCCTAATCTAAGGGTGATAATTTCACATTTTAAACATCTTGGATTAATAGCCTTTGGATCAAAATTGGTTGAAGAAAAGATGACAACATCCTAGCAAGAGGAGGCCATTCGGCCACTACTAGAGGGAGTCACTCTCTTTTCATTTTCAGCTATTCACTCTCCTTTTTCACTCTGGTTTTGGCTGATTTTCTCTCCATTGTTGAAAGGCAAAAAGAAATGTTTAGAAAAGAAATGAAAGTTAGAATAGAAAAAGCTTGCAATATAGCTTCTAGAGGTTGCTTTAAGCACCATACTCTTGCCCTTTCTTTGATTTTCCATTCTTGATTTGCTATTTTTGTTTGATATTTGGTGAGTTTCTTTTTATTTTGATTTTACAATAAGTGTTTTTAAGCTTTCTTTTCAACTTCTTCCTTCATGCTTTCTTGAAAAACTATGGAAAATCAATTTTTTTCTTCTATTTTTCACTAAGTGGCCGAATGGCCTATTTTTTTAGTGTAGTTGCTGTTTGCATTTTTATTTCATGTTATTCTTGATATTTAACAAGTTTTGATGCTTTAAATATTCTTCTAATACATAAACATGAAGCTTGTTTTAATTTGGTTGTTTGCTTGTTTCTATTTTTGAGTCTATTATCTTGTTATCATGTTTATTTTACTTGTCTTGCATTTTTGATTTTTTGTTTTAAAAATGTTTAAGTTTGTTTATGTTTTACATTTTGTAATCCATGTGTTTGTGAAAATGCCTATTGGTTTCCATGCCTTTACTTTCCTTGCCTTTACTTTATATTTGCATGATTTGAGTGTTATTCTTTAGCTATGCATGTTAGTATATTAAGTGTTTGTGAAAATGTCATGCTCATTTTTATATGGACCATTCGGCCACCCATATCTTTTAAGCTTTGTGTGTGATTTTTGTTATGTTAGTTGATAGGTTTGCATTTTCATGATATTTGGTTGTGTATTTTATTTAAGCATGCTATATGTTTGTGTTATTGCCATGCATTCTTTAGGTTTAGGATTCGTTTGCTTTGGCATGCATATTGATGCATTTTAGACCTAGGTTGCATTAAATGTCATGCAAGTTCATTTAGGTCTAGGTCATTTTATTGATGCCATGTTTTTTCATGTCATTTAGGTTTTAAATCATGCATTTCATGCATCATATTTGCTGTATTTTCATGCATTTCATGTACTTGCCACTTGATTTATGACTTAGACCAATCAATGGTTGAAAGTCATGCTCATTTTGGAGCATACTTGTGGAAAATTAAAGAGTTGTCAACTTGATTATTCTACAATTGTGATTTTTTTTTTACTTAGCCAATTTTTTCCTAACTTTTCAAAAGTGTTAGCTATTGTTTCTGAGTCCTTAGAAGAGTCTCTAACATTTTTACTTTGATTTTTAAATGATTTTATCAAAGGCAAAAAAATGTTTTTTGACAAAAAAGTTTTTTTCACCCACTACTCGTACTTTTCCGATTTTTTTGGGTAGTCATCTTTAATAAAAAAATTAAGCGGATGTTTTCCCATGTATTTTTACATGTCCTAAGTCTCCTGTATTTTTTTTATACTTTTTTGAATTTATAAAAATAGGGTAAAAAATCGTGCTTTAAAACTAGATAGTAGAGGCAGAATTGAATTTGAAGGAAAATAATTTTTTTTTGGTTAAGTTACATAGAGGGGGCTGATTAGGAAGTTTAGCTACTGACTTAGGGTAGTTTCTAAGCCTTTTTAAACTCTAAAAATGATTTTTTAAATCTCGGGTTAAGGGTGGTCAAGTTCGAGATTTTAAACTTAGAAAATTAAAGGCATTTAAAAAAGGTTTAGCTAAGTTTTTATTTTTAATCTAAGCTTTTCAAAATTGTTTTCAAACAATCATAAAGTATTTTGGTTTTAGAATATTTAATTTGATATATTTTCCTAAGGTAGCCGGATATTTTTTTAGATATACGGATTTTCTTAATTAAAGGAAAAAATACATTATCATGCATTGCATTTTCCATATTCATGCATACTATATAATATGTGATTTTTGCTATGTTAATTTTCATGATGGTGTTATTGTCTTTGATTTAAAATTTTGATATTATATTAATTGTTATATGGTTTTGAATATTTCATGATATTCTATGCTTTTTATTTAGTTATTTTTGTCATATTATTTAGCATATACTATGTTCACGCATTATTATTATTATTTTTTTATTTTCATGCATATTATGTGTTAGCATTATTTCAATTTCATGTCATTTCATATCATTTAGATTATATGCCATATCATTTATATTTTCCATGTCATTTAAATCATTTTATTCCATTTAGAATATATCATGTGACTTAGGATATTTCATTTCATCTAGAATATATTATGTTACATAGGTCATTTCATTTTATATAGAATATATCATGTTACCTAGGTCATTTCATTTCATTTCATTTAGAATATATCATATAACTTAGGATATTTCATTTCATTTAGAATATGCTAAAACATTTAAATTATATCATACCATTTAGGTTGCATTATATTATCTAGACTTTGCTATGTCATTTTATTTATGTCACACATATATATATTCATATTTTTAAAAAAACGTTTTGGAAAAGGTAATGATTTTCAATAAAATAAAGATATTCTCGAGTTAAAATAATTCATGAGTTCTCTGCCGGGTTTGCTGGGGAGGATATCATCAATTATCATTAATAACGGAATATCTTCTTTAAAATAAGAATGATTCAGAAAGTTTTCCAAACTAATAAAAATTTCTATATTTTGCCACGTTTGTTGGGGAATATAGGAAAATTTTGAATTTATAAATTCCGGATCATTTTCAATTAAAAATGGAATTATTTTTCTTTAAATTGGGAATAAACTTGAAATACTAAATTCAAAACCGACTTTTTTATCGAGACTTGAGATAACACACGATTAAATAAGGTATCATTTTATACAGGCGTTGTGGGGGTGCTAATCATTCCCCACACGTAACCGAGTCCCGAACCCGCTTCTTTGATTTCTCTAGTTTAAAACGCAGACTTGAAATTGGTTTTAAAAGTGTTTTAATTAATGTTAAAATGTTTTATAAAACCGGTTTTATTAGGTGGCCGATCACACCTAGCTAAAAAAGATTGGTGGCGACTCCATGTCTTTTTCAAGGTCATTTTCAAAACCTTCACTTTTCAAGAGGAATTAAGTTGACTTTTCCTCGGTTTTTTATGTCACGCTTAACGAATACAAAGTCTTGCGATGAGACTTGTTATTTTTTAGGTTGCGACAGCTTGGCAACTCTACTGGGGACATTAGAGAGTCAGGCCTACAATTAGTCGTGTGTTATCCAAGTCTTGATTTTTGTTGGTTTATCCGATATTTAATTTTAATTCCCATATTTTTTTCTAAAAAATAAAAAAGAATTTTGAAAATATTAAAATTTTTTAAATATGTTCATATTCATTCACATGCATTTTATTTGTTTTCTAGTTATCTAATGTTGTAAATTACTATTGCATTCTTGTTGGTTAATGCGTTACACTATTCTTGATCTTTGTTTTAATAAATTGCTAGGGCATTTAAAATGTGGTTTGTAGAATAGATGGTGAAAGGTTTGTTGTTCCTCCACATACACCACACCACACCACACGTGCATTTGCATATCATAAGCCCTATACCCGGGTTTCGTCCTTTTAAGTGGGAGCAAAGTAACTAAGCCTTCGTGATTAACAATCCGTATGGGCTAGTGAAACACTTCCGGAGTACTAAATTTCCTAAGCCTTTGTGATTAACAATCCGCATGGGCTAGGGAAATAGACTCTAACGAATTGCACTCGCTTTTATCGGGGTGCCTTACTAGCCTTCACCGGCGACAGTGAGGAACAATTCGGGGCTTTTAGAACTCATTCACCTTCATATAGTAAACCTAGGTGAAGCTTTGCTGAATTTTCATTAGATATACCGAAGATAGAAACACATGGAGGGACATTTCTAAACCTTTTGTTACCTATTTTACACTCTGAATAAGTGTTGTAGATCGGGCAACGATGTACGTACATCGTCTGTAATAAATGTGATAATTCACCCCAAAGGCACTGTGATACCCATATAAGTAGATATTGTTGGGGCAAGTGTTCACTAACTTTTTGAAATTGAAAATATAAACATTATTTTTCAAACATTTTTTCATTTTACACATTTCATGCATGTGTGAATAGAGCATGTACATTTATGGTTGTATTATTGATCTCATTTTTTTTTGCAATAAACGGATGGTGGTAATAATTTTATTTGATGGTTTCTATAAACCGGTAGTGTTACATGAACATTTGCATATTGTACCATAGTAGGATCCACTACCCCGAAATTCTTTTGAAAATAATGTGTTTGGTTTTTCATAAAGGAAATATGTTTAAAAAATCATAGATTAAATTTGGAGGCAAGTCCTGCATAAATTTTTGAATAATCAAGATTTAGGTCTCACCAATTTCGTGTAATCATTGGTCATACCTTTGTTTTAATTCAGTTTTCTTTACATGTATCATTTTGACATCATATTATAGTCCTAACATGCATGGTTATTCATTGTAGAATACATTTGTGATATACATGGTCATTCTTTGTACCTACCTTTGTGTTAATTCATTTATTCTTTGCATATATTATTCTGACATCATGTTACAGTCATAGCATGCATGGTCATTCATTGTACAATATGTTTATGACATGCATGGTCATTATTTGTATATACATGTGCATCAATTTATTCATTTTTTTTTTAAAAAAATGCATCATGTTGGCATTAGATTGCATCCATGGCATAAATAGTCATCATAATTTCTCTGTATATGTTCATGCATTAATCATCAGTATATTCATGAGCATGTACCTTCATAATTGTATTTTTAATCTCATGTCAATTTCATTTGCATGAAAGGGGATCGAGATATGAGGAATGAATCGGAGGAACGATTGGGTGCTTTGGAACGCAATCAAGAGGAGTTTGGACATGAACTCCGGGAGTTGAAGGAACAACTTGCCAAAATGATGAAATTGGTTGAGGATATGGGTAAGAGTAAAGGGGAACTTTTTCAGGGCTCTGCATCGCCTTCGGATCAACCAAAACCATTAGGTCTAGAACATACAACCCTTGCTAGATTCTGTGCTTGTCAATGCCACAAAGGTTGCAACCCTGATGAAATTGTGGACAAAATTGTGAAAATGATTAAACCCGAGAGCCTGATACCAAGGATAGAAACTTCAGATCCCAAACAGTCCCTGCAATTGGTCCTAGGTCCAAACCAGTATCCTCACCCTACTATGGTCCACTCGTCCATTGGGATGACCACTACGGGATTCCTGAATCCCACTCCATCACCACCAACTGCCAGTTCATACTATTTCCCTCACCAATCATCTTATCAAGCATCTGGGATAGGAATCTCGAACTATGTACAACCTCCAAGGGTCATGTGTCCAAATCCATACCTTTATCATGCTGTTCCGCTACCTCTCTATGTAAACACTTCGGTTCGAAGCTTAGTGCCACCACCAAGTGCCCCAACTCCTAGGCCATGTGTGACTAAGAAACAACTCAAAAACAAGACTCAAGAGCAGTATGATCCCATTCCAATCAGCTATAGGAGCTTCTCCCTATACTGATCCAAAATCACATGGTTGCCTGTATCCCGCTGAAACCCATGTTACCACCATATCCAAAGTGGTATAATCCAAATGCAAGATGTGATTATCATTTTGAAATTGCTGGCCATAGCATTGAAGACTGTATAGCCTTCAAAAAGAAAAGTGCAATCTCTTATAGAGATCAAGTGGATCGATCCAACGACTCTGATTGATAGAGGGTTGGGAAAGTGTAATTAAGAATAGGAGATTTATGGCAATGATGTAGAAAGACTTCAGTCTGATATGATGTAGTAGGATTTCACTTTTTCAGTAGCCAGCTCTTATAGCTTTAGGATGCTAGGAAGAATAAAGTGCTTGTAAAGACAGTTTTAACCACTGCTCAAATTTTGTAAAACATGGTTTATACCATTGTGAACGTTGATATGGGAATGAATTGACTATGCTTCAAATTTATGAGATGTTGATGATTAAGTTCCTCCGATTCTTATTTCCTCCGTGATATCATCCCTTTTGCATTTTGCATCCGATCAATTATTTGTCATACCATACATTTATACATGTATCATGTTAGCATCAGGTTGCATTCATGCATTCATAATCAGCATGATTTTTCTGTATATATCCATGCATTAATTTGCTTATTCTTCACATGCATCATGTTGACTTTGGGTTGCATTCATGACCAACATAGTCAGCATGATTTCTCTGTATATGTTCATGCATTAATTTGATTACTCTTTACATGCATTGATTTGTTTATATAAATCATGTTGACTTTGGGTTGCATTCATGACAAACATAGTCATCATGATATGCTCATGCATTAATCTGTCATATTAACATCAGGATGCATTCATTACACACATGGTTAGCATGATTTTCTTTGTATATACTCTGTATCAATCATTCATTGTTTACATGCATCATAATTGACATCGTGTTGCATTCATAGTGTATATGATCATTCATTGGGAAATACGCTGAAATGCACATGATCATTCATTGCGTATATCCATGTGTTGATTTGTTTATTCTTTGCTTGCAACATGTTGGCATCGTGATTGCATTTATTACATATATGGTTAGTATGTATCCACTGTACATGTCCATATATCATATTGTTTAGGCTTCACGTGCATCAAATTGCATTCATGGCTCCTTCATCTTGACACGTACTTGGGAGAAATAAAACAGAAGTTGGCTTGGCTTTAAGAGTCTTTGAAAGAATATCCATTTCAAATCAGAGGTATAAGAAGTACTGAGTACCCTTTTAATACAGGCTAGTGCTATGGAGAATGAACAAGTTGCCCGAATGGAAAAAATGGAAAGGGTACAGGAAGAATTGCGAGAATATCTGGCAAAGTCTCAAGTAGAATCTAAAGATTAGATGACTAAATTTATGGAGCTAATGTCCACCCTATTTAAGGGATACACTGAAAACTTGGTCACTAGAGAAGAGTTATAGGCACGAAAGGGTCAGAATGAGGTTGTAATGATGGATGCCCAGAACACAGTTAACCCCGTCAATGTCTTAAATTCAGATGATCCAGCTGAATAGGCAAAGTTGAAAATGGTTAATGAGGTAGAGTTGGCAGATTCCCAAGGGAAATATCAGTTGCTAGATGAAAGGCTCCGGGCAGTAGAAAATACAGACATATTGGGAGTGTGGAGGTGAAAGAACGATGCTTGGTCCTCGATTTAGTCATTCCTCCTTTATTCAAGGTCCCTGACTTTGTGAAATATGACGGGACGACTGATCCTTCAGCCCACATCACTATGTTATGCCAAAAGATGACAAGTCATATAGATAATGATAAGCTTCTGATCCACTACTTTCAGGATAGCCTTAGCGGGTCCACAATTAGGTGGTATAGTAAGTTGTGCAAGGATTAGATTCGCTCTTGGAATGATTTGGCTAGGGCTTTTCTAAACCAGTACAAGCATATGACCGACAGGACACCTGATCATCTCACTTTGCAAAATATGGAGAAAAGAGCTACTGAGAGCTTCAAAGAGTATGCTCAGTGGTGGAGGAACATGTCTACCCAAGTACAACCACCTTTGACACAAAAAGAAATCAACTTCCTTTTTGTGAATACACTGCAGGCCCCGTACTATGACAGACTCGTCGACAATGCTTCAAAAAATTTTGCGGATATAGTAATCTCAGGGGAGATGATTGACAATGCTATTAAGAATGGGAAACTTGAAGGAGAAGGAACATCCAATGCCGAGAGAAATAAGGCACCTAGAAATAAAAAGGAATATGTTCAAGCTATGGGAGATTTCGTCCCATATTCCCAATTTTCCTCATACCAATCATGTTACCCTACTGAGGTATCTCCAAGCCTTTATCCTTACCTACCAACCCAAGCACCTAATCCTATACCAGCCCTTGCAATAAGGCCTACTTCCAGAAAATGACCGCGGGACAACCAAGAAAGAATTCCAATCCCCATCCCTGACCTGCTGCCATTACTAATAAAGAATCAGTACCTTACACCGATAACTTTGAAAATAGCTTCGAATCCATCAATGAGGAGTTATGACCCTGACAACAAGTGTGATTATCACCTGGGGGTAGTTGGGCATTCAACTGAAAAATGCAGACAACTGAGTGAAAGGATTGAAAGTCTTATCCGCGATGGTATTTTGACACCGGAGCTAATCAATCAGTTGAAGGCCGCTTTATCGTAAATCAGTTTCTTTTAGGGTTTTAGGGGGAGAATTACTACGTTTGAAGGATGTCAATATGAGCATTTTTGATGCATGCAGTTTCAGACCTTATGATGAAAACACTTGTCTCATGTCGATATTCATATGAATTAAATGAATTTTGAATTTTAAATGCTTTGTGTTTGTTGTGTTTTAACAATAATTTGAATTTACAAAAACAAGCATTAAGGAAATTTTAATAATGGATAATCTCGAGAATATTGATGATCATTGTTACAAATGACCCAATACGTTCTCCCCTCTCTTTTAGGCTTTCCTAGGCCTAAACCCCTCTGATCAAGAACATTTGAAAGACCTAATGCTTCAAGGAATATGAATGATTGAACTTCATAAAACCATTGTCATCATAGAATAAGCAAAGATATAGATCCTAGTCTAGGCTATGAACAAAGGAACGAACTTTTCGAAATTTTTTCGAACTCCTTGAAATTCAAACTAATGAGACTTTCTTTCAAGAATTTAGATCATGGTAATTTGATGTGTGTCAAGGTTGTGCCAAAACCATTCATGTCATTTTCAACAACAACAAAACACTAATTGCCCAAACATCACTTCATGATTGACACCCTGGGGCATAATGATTAAACTAGATTATCCCATGTCCCAGAGAAAACCTATTTTTTAAGTCATATTTTCTTTGTCTCTTCAAAGAACTCAGATTTGAAACTCAGCCTTTTCAAAATAGACCTAGACTTGCTATGTTCCTCGTTGATACAAATTCTCATGGTTAATCAAATTGGGGCATCATATGTGGAAATGATGGATACATGGTGAATAAGGATGGACTAACGCATGAATCATTAGGGCATGTGGGAAGAAAAAAATAGAAAAAAAAGAAGAAAAATTGTGATATCATGCATATGAGAATTCAGATGATTCCAAAGTGCAAAATTAAATTTTGATTATCTATTTTCCCTGGATTGCTTTTCAATGAGAATATTTGTGCTTGATATGATGAATGGCCATCTTTCATATCCCTTTCGCAAAAAAAAGAAATTATCCATAGTCACCCATTTTGAGCCAAAAGAATTCTTTATTCTTTGAACCCTGATCAAGGATCACCCTCTACATTGGGGGGCAAATGCGAGGAAAGATCTTTTTAAAGATCATGGAGGAATGAGTCCTGGCTCAAAGACAGACACAAAGCAAATAGAGCCCCGAATGAATATGGGCTCACTCTGTCAAAAGGAAAAGATGGCGAAATGGAAGCCAAAAAGAAAAAAAATTGTGTGAAAAAGTATGGCAAATGAAAGCCATAAGCAAAGAAGAAAAAGAGTAAAAGTAAAAAGAAAAGAAATGTCCAAGAAGGGATAAATGCTTCAAAGAGAATTCTCCACAGTAAATGTTCCTTGATCTGATTATCCTTAAACACATATTTTGGGCCTATTTATCCTTTCTTCTTGAACCCCGAACCATGGCCTACATTACGTGCTTTAAAAGTCCATTTTGATCAAGCATGAATATTTAATTTGAAGGTTTTTTCCTCGGATTTTATCCCATCTCATCGAATTATCATTTCACTAAGAAAGAATTTAGAATTCTCAAGTGCATGGTAAAACAATGAAAAAGAAAAAAAAAAGAGAAGGAAAAATGGAAAGAATGGGACTCTAGGGCGAAAACCCAAAAATGAGCGGTCTAGAGTAAAATGGGAATTTTTGATGTTATATATGATAATGCCGATACCACAAAAGAGAAAATCATCTTAAAGAAGTGGTTATCGAGGAACATCTAGGAATTCTTGAACTTCCCAAAGTGTCAACTCTCATTCGGATAATTGATTTCAAAAACTGAAACTCTTTTTCTCCAAAATCAACTTTCCAGTTTAAACATACCAGCCAGTCTTGACGCTTGTCAAAATGCCTTGATATGAAAACTAAAAGAATGTTGAATTTGTTTGATTTTCAATGAATTCATGATTTATAAAACCTGTTCCATTTGTGAGCCTAGAAGGGACATACATTTTTGTTATGAAATTTCCTTTGATCAACCAAAATCTTGTTATACCAAGCATTGCCAATTCAAATTGAAAAACCCAGATTGACATTTAGAGAACTTTTTAACAATGATCATCTGTCTTCAAAAGATTTGTACGTCACACTCTGTGGGGTTAATATTTTTTGTTCAGAAGTTTTCAAAATGAGAAAAAAAATAAAGATATTTTTTTTTTGAAAATACCCATTTTTGATGTTGACATGAGATAAGGGTTTTTCTAACCCAAAGGTGTGGAACTACTAGGGTTTATCTTGATATCCAAATATGAGAAGAAGAAATAGAACTCGACAAACAGACTTCTGTCAATAAGAGTTTGAAAACTGTTGGGGCAAAGAGAATTGCCAAAAATTTAAAAATGAGTTGAAGATATACTCTAGTTTGAAAAGGAGAAATGAATTGGAAAGGCTAAGCCAAAGTCTAGAAAAATGACCAGGGGCATTTGCATCTTTTCATGAAGCGTTTGCATCATTATTGATCTTTGCATTTGCATCATGTAGAAGCATTCTGCACGTTGTCAAATCCTTGCATTTGCATTATTTAGAAGAATTTGCATAATGCCAATCTTAGCATCTGCATCATTCCATGAAGTAGTTGCGTTAACACCAATTTTCGCATTTACGTCATAAGGAAGCATTTGCAAATTATTGACCTTTGCATCCTTCTGAGAAGTAATTGCGTTATTTGAGGAACATTTGCATTTGCATCATTTAGAAGCATCTGCATCAATAAGCATTTGCATCAATATAAGCCATTTGCTTGCATCAATATAAGCCATTTGCATATACACCACGAAGCATCTACATGTTATCCAACATCTGCATCAAGAAACATTTGCATCAATTCAAAACATTTACATCTGCAATATGAAGTATGTGTATCCTGTTAATCATTTGCACCAGCATCAAAAAACATTCGCATCTTCTCAAAATCTTCAGGTTAATTTTCAACCATTCTTCAAAGACCATTCTTAAGACCTCCGGGCATCATTTTTAAAATTGCATACAACGCATTTTTTTCAAATTACGGGTAAGGCCTCCGAGCACCATTCTTAAGACCTCCGGGCATTACTTTTAAAGTCGCATACAGCGTATTTTTTTTCCAAATTATGGATAAGACCTCCGGGCACCATTCTTAAGACCTTAGGGCATCATTTTTAAAATCGCATACAACATATTTTTTCCAAATCATGGATATGGCCTCTGGGCACCATTCTTAAGACCTCCGGGCATTATTTTTAAAGTCACATACAACGCATTTTTTTCAAATTACGGGTAAGGCCTTCGGGCACCATTCTTAAGACCTCCGGGCATTATTTTTAAAGTCGCATACAGTGTATTTTTTTCCAAATCACGGGTAAGGTCTCCGGGTACCATTCTTAAGACCTCCGGGCATCATTATTAAAGTCGCATATAGCGTATTTTTTCTAAATTACGAGTAAGGTCTCCGGGCACCATTCTTAAGACCTTCGGGCATTATTTTTAAAGTAGCATACATCGCATTGTTTTTTCAAATCACGGGTAAAGCCTCCGGGCACCATTCTTAAGACCCGGGCATCATTTTTAAAGTCGCATACAGCGTATTTTTTTTTCAAATCATGGATAAGGCCTCCGGGCATCATTTTTAAGACCTCAGGGCATAATTTTTCTTTAAATTATAGATAAAACCTCCGGGAACTATTTTTAGGACCTCCGGGTACAATTTTCATTTTGCAAATCGAACTTGTTTCCTTAAGACGGGTCGAGCCTTGATTAGTCAGGGAACTCAAATTAAGGACAATATCTTTTATTTACAGCTTTTTTCAACAAAGAGAAATGAAAATGAAAAAAGAAACCCCCTTTCCCTTCACTTCACATGTGATTTCACTAATAGGACAAAATTAGTGTTTGTTTATCTTTGCCTGATTTCTGATTCTCAGCAATAGCCAAAGAAAGGCAGCTGTAGACAGCTAATTTTGTTCGGACCACTAAAACAAGTATGTTTTCTTCCTAAATTGATGTTTCAGAATGTAAAAAGATTTTCTTCATCCTGCAGGTGGTAATCCGAGACTTAGTCTAAGAAGGCGAGCATAAAAAGTCAAACTTCAAAAAAATCAACCCCGAAAAGTCAACTACTGAAAAAGTCAACCCACTTTCAAAATCAAGATTTGAAGTTCAATTGAGAAATGGTGAAAGAATTTTGATAATCCAAGGTATACATTGAAAGATATGGAGTTCGGAAGTTGGGTTACGGAGATTCAGTAAAAAGGAAAACTAGTTCGGGAAATTTGGGAAAAAGTGCTTAAATGATCAAATTGGTCAAAATCGAAGGTTCCAAATGAAAGATAAGCACTGAATACGGGTAACAGAGAAGCTACTTGCAAGAAAAACTGAAAGAAAAGTCAACCTGGAAGAAAATCGAGAATTAGGGTTTTTGGTGGAGTTCGATGAAATTTGGAAGAATTACAGAAATTGCCCGATTCGTTAAGACTAAAGCCCCTAATGGATGAGGAGTGATTAAACAAGGATAGCCCAAGGCTCTGTTTGAAGAAAATCTGAAAATCGGACTTGTTTTGAGCAAAACCGGGTTTCGGAGGCAAAAGGGCAAACTTGGAAAATTTGGGAAAAATAGCAAATGAACTCCAAAAATTTTGAAAAATTGCAGATCTCATTCTTAAATCATTTCAAAGAGATTGGCGAAGAAAAATCTTGATTCGCAATTCGTTTGCAAAATGGCCAAATCCCAGGTCCCCTATGCAGAAATTCAAGAAAATAAATCCCGGAAAAATAGCTAATGAACTCCAAAAGTTTTGAAAATTTGTAGATCTCACTCTTAAATTATTTGGAAGATATTGGCAAAATAAAATCCGGATTCGGAGTTCATTTGCAAAATGGCCAAATCCTGGGCCTATTATCTAGTAGTTTAAGCTGATAAATCCCGAAAAAAATGCCAAATGAATTCAAAAAACTATGAAAACTTCCAGATAACACTTTTAAATTATTTGGAAGAGATTGGTGAATAAAAATTTGGATTTGGAGCTTGTTTAAAAAATGGTAAAGTTTGGGAGCACTAAAGGGTTCAAAGTCATTCTCATTTTGAGCGTACTTGTGGAAAATTAAAGAGTCGTCAAATTGATTATTCTACCTTTGTGATTTTTTTTACTTATCCAATTTTTGCCTAACTTTTCAAAAGTGTTAGCTACTATTTTTTGAGTCCTTAGGAGAGTCTCTAACATTTTTACTTTGATTTTTAAATGATTTTATCAAAGGCAAAAAAATGTGTTTTGACAAAACCATTTTTTCACCCAGTACTCGTACTTTTCTGATTTTTCAGGGAAGTCATCTTTAATCATAAAATTAAGCCAATTTTTCCCGTGTATTTTTACATTTCTTGAGTCTCCAGTATTTGCTTTTTAGATTTTTTTGAACTTTTAAAAATGGGTAAAAAATGGTGCTTTGAAACTGGACAGTAGAGGCAGAATTGAATTTGAAGGAAAATTATTTTTCTGTTTTGGTTAAGTTACTTAGAGGGGGCTGATTAGGAAGTTTAGCTACTGGCTTAGGGTAGTTTCTAAGCCTTTTTAAACTCTAAAAATGATTTTTAGATCTCGGGTTAAGGGTGGACAAGTCCAGGATTTTAAACTTAGGAAATTAGAGGCATTTAAAAAGGGTTTAGCTAAGTTTTTATTTTTAATCTAAGCTTTTCAAAAAAAAATTTCAAATAAGCACAAAGTATTGTGGTTTTAGAATATTTAATTTGATATATTTTCCTAAGGTAGCCGGATATCTTTTTAGATATACGGATTTTCTTAATTAAAGGAAAAAATACATTCTCATGCATTGCATTTTCCATATTCATGCATACTATATAATATGTGATTTTTGCTATGTTAATTTTCATGATGGTGTTATTGTCTTTGATTTAAATTTTTGATATTATATTAATTGTTATATGGTTTTGAATATTTCATGATATCCTATGCTTTTTATTTAGTTATTTTTGTCATATTATTTAGCATATACTATGTTCATGCATTATTATTATTATTTTTATTTTCATGCATATTATGTGTTAGCATTATTTTAATTTCATGTCATTTCATATCATTTAGATTATATGCCATATCATTTATATTTGCCATGTCATTTAAATCATTTTATTCCATTTAGAATATATCATGTGACATAGGATATTTCATTTCATCTAGAATATATTATGTTACCTAGGTCATTTCATTTTATATAGAATATATAATGTTACCTAGGTCATTTCATTTCATTTAGAATATATCATATGACTTAGGATATTCCATTTCATTTAGAATATGCTAAGACATTTAAATTATATCATACCATTTAGGTTGCATTATATTATCTAGACTTTGCTATGTCATTTTATTTATGTCACACATATATTTATTCATATATTTTTTTTTTTTAAAATGTTTTGGAAAAGGTAATGATTTTCAATAAAATAAAGATATTCCCGAGTTAAAATAATTCATGAGTTCTCTGTCGGGTTTGCTGGGGAGGATATCATCAATTATCATTAATAACGGAATATCTTCTTTAAAGTAAGAATGATTCGGAAAGTTTTCCAAACTAATAAAAATTTCTATATTTTGCCATGTTTGTTGGGGAATATAGGAAAATTTTGAATTTATAAATTCCGGATCATTTTCAATTAAAAATGGAATTATTTTTCTTTAAATTGGGAATTAACTTGAAATACTAAATTTAAAACCGACTTTTTTACCGAGACTTGAGATAACACACGATTAATAAGGTACCATTTTATACGGGCATTGTGGGGGTGCTAATCCTTCCCCACACGTAACCGAGTCCGAAACCCGCTTCTTTGATTTCTCTGGTTTAAAACACAGACTTGAAATTGGTTTTAAAAATGTTTTAATTAATTTTAAAATGTTTTATAAAACCGGTTTTAATAGTTGGCCGATCACACGTAGCTAAAAAAATTGGTGGCGACTCCATGTCTTTTTCAAGGTCATATTCAAAACCTTCACTTTCAAGAGGAATTAAGTCGACTTTTCCTCGGTTTTTTTAATGTCACGCTTAATGAATATAAAGTCTTGCGATAAGACTTGTTATTTTTTAGGTTGCGACACTGATATGCATGATATCACAATTTTTCTTCTTTTTCTTTCTTTCTTTTCGTCGCATGCCCCCAATGTTCATGCATTAGTTCCATCCTTATTCACCATGTATCCATCACTTCTACCTATAATGCCTCAATTTGATTAACCATGGGAATTTGTATCATTACGAGGAACGTCGCAAGTCTGGGTTTATATTAAAAAGCTGAGTTTCAATCTTGGGTTTGTTTGAAGTGACAAGAAAGAATATAGCCCAACATAGGTTTTTCTGAGGAAATGGACTAATCTGGTTTAGTCATTGTGCCCCGAGGTGTCAAATCATTAAGTGATGTTTGGGCAATTGGTGCTTTTGTGGTTATTTGAAAGGATGTGAATGATTTTGGCAGATCCTTGATACACATCAAATTAACATGATCTAGATTGTTGAAAGAACGTCTCATTTGTTTAAGTTTTCAAGGAGCTTGAATTTTTTTAAAAAAGTTTGCTCCATTGTTCATAGCCTAGACTAGGAACTATATCATTGCTTATTTTGTAGTGACAATGATTTGTGAAGTTCAATCATTCATATTCCTTAAAGCATTAGGTCTTTCAATTGGTCTTGGTTCAAGGGATTTAGGCATAGAAAAGCCCAAAAGAGAGGGGAGAGTATTGGGTTATTTCTAACAACGATCATCAATATTTTTGAGATTGTCCATTACTTAATGTGAAAACCCCTTATTATTGCTTACCAAAAATTTTCTCAAAATTTCATTTTTTTGCAAATTCAAATTATTGCTAAGATATGATGAACACAAAACATTTAAATTCAAAATTTATTTATTTCATGTAGATGTCAACATGAGACAAGTGCTTTCATCATCACAATGCATAGAACTACATACATCAAAAATCCTAATATGATCATGCACCATATTTTTTATGACACTTGGCTTTTCCATCTTCAAAACTTATCGAACCAGCCTTGATGAGATCCCTAACCTTGTACTTCAAAGCGGGGTAGTTCTCCGTTGAGTGGCCTTGATTGCCAAAATGATAATCACAACACTCATAAGCATCATACCAGCTTGGATAAGGGGGCTTCAGAGGTTCTAATTGCATGGGTGTCAAAAGGTGATTCTCGATGAGTTGAGGTAGCAGCTCACTATATGACTCGAGAATCGGGTCAACCAGATTTCTTTCTCGCACTTTACGGTCTCTTCGATTATTCCCAAGGGTGTTTGATTGAAAGACAGATGTAAATACTGGCGTAGTTGCAGGCATTGGTTGGTGAGGATAAGAACCTTGAGAGATGTCGTTCAAGGTAGGGTAGAATGGCTGATACGAGGAGAATTGCAGATATGGGGCAAAGCCTTCTATAACTTGGGCATCTTTCTCTTTCTTTTTGGGTGTCTTGTTTGTTTGAGCACCAGTCTTGATAGCATTCTCAATCATCTGCCCTGAAATTACCATATCAGTAAAATTCTTCATTGCATTACCAACGAGTCTATCATAGTATGGGACCTGCAATGTATTCACAAAAAGGATGGTGGTTTCCTTCTGTGTCAAAGGCAGTTGTACTCAGGCGACCATGTCCATCCACTGCTGAGCATATTCTTTAAAGCTCTCAGTAGCCATTTTCTCCATATTTTGCAAGGTGAGACGGTCAGGCGCCATATCAGTCACATGCTTGTATTAGCTTAAAAATGCATTAGCCAAATCAATCCAAGAGCGAATCTGATCCTTGCTCAATTGACTATACCACCTAATTATGGACCAGCCAAGGCTATCCTGGAAGCAGTGGATCAAGAGCTTATCATTATCTGTATGGCCCTTCATCTTTCAGCAGAATACAGTGATTTGGGTTGATGGATCGGTGGTCCCATCATATTTCTCAAAATGGGAACCTTGAATTTAGGAGGAATGACTAAATCAGGGACCAAGCAACGTTCATTCACATCTACACTCCCAAATACATCCGTGCTTTCTAGTTTTCGGAGCCTTTCATCTAACAACTGATATTTCCCTTGGGAATCTGCTAACTCAGCCTCATTCAACGCTAACGTTTTCAACTTTGCCTGCTCAGCTGAATCATCTAAGTTCAGGACGTTGACAGGATTGACTGTGTTATGAAAAGACTGGGCATCTAACATTATGACCTCATTCTGATCCTTTTATCCCTCCGACCCTTCTCTGGCGATCAAATTTTTAGTGTATCCCTTTCCTTTAATTGCGGTGGACACCAGTTCCATGAGTTTAGTCATCTGTTCTCTCGATTCTTCTTGGGACCTTGCCGATTCTTTTTGTGACTTTGCCCATCATTCATATAATTCTCTCTGTGCTCTCTCCATTTATCCAGTCTATTCTACTGTTCATTATCCATGATCCTGGCATGCTTTATAAAGGTGCTCAGTACTTCTTATACTTCTAATTTGAAAGAGAAACTTCTTCAAAGCTCTTAAAGCCAAGCCAGCTCTTGTTTTATCCCTCCAAGTGTGTGTCATGATGAATGAGACATGAATGCAATTTGATGCACGTGAAGAATAAACAAACTGATGTATGGACATATACAATGAAAACATGTTGACCATGTATGTTATAAATGCAACAGGATGCCAACATGATGCATTTAAAGAATAAGAAAAATCAATGCATGGATATATGCAATGAATGACCATGTATGTTCCAGATGCATTTCCCAATGAATAATCATATACACTATGAATGTGGAACGATGTCAATTATGATGCATGTAAAGAATAAATGATTCATACAGAGTATATACAAGGAAATCATGCTGACCATGTGTGTCATGAATGTAACCTGATGCTAATATGACAAATTAATGCATGAGCATATCATGATGACTGTGTATGCCATGAATGCAACCTGATGTCAACATGATGTATGTAAATAATGAACAAATCAATGGATGAATGAAATGTATGGTATGACAAGTAATTGATCGGATGCAATGCCAGGGGAAGATACCACAGAGGAAATAAGAATCGGAGGAACTTAATCATCAACATCTCATAAGTTTGAAGCATAACCAATTCATTCCCAGATCAATGTTCACAATATATAAACCATGTTTACAAAATCTGAGCAGTGGTTAAAATTGTCTCTACAAGCATTTTACTTTTCCTATCATCCTAAGGCTATAAGAGTCGGCTACTGAAAAAACAAAATCCTAATACATCATAAAAGACCAAAGTCCTACTTCATCATTGTTGTAAATCTCCCAATCCTAATTGCACTTTCCTAGTCCTCTATCAATTAGTGTTGTTGGATCAAACCACTTGACATCTATGAGAGACTACACTTTTCTCTTGAAGGTTTTACAGTCTTCAATGCTATGCCCAGCAATTTCGCAGTGATAATCACATATTGCATTTGGGTTATAGCACTTGGGGTATGGTGGTAGCAGGGGTTTTAGTGGCACAAAGGCAACCAGGTGATCTCGGATCAATATAGGGAGAAGCTCTTGGTAGCTGATTGGAATGGGATCAAACTGCCTTTGAGTCTTGTTCTTGGGTTGTTTCTTGGTCACATACGGCCTAGGAGTCGGGGTATTTGATGGTGGCACGAAGACTCCAGCCGGAGTGTTTGCATGGAGAGGTGGCGGAACAACATGGTAAGGGTTGAATTTGGACACAAGACCCTTACAGGTTGCGCACAGTTCGAAGTTCTTATCCCAGATGCTTGATGAGGAAAAAAGTATGAGTTACAATCAACTTGTGGTGATAGAGTGAAATCCGGAAACCTCGTGTTGGTCATCCCAGTGGACGAAGGGGTAATAGTAAAGCGAGGATATTGATTCAGATCTGGGATAGTTTGTAGGGGTGGTACAGGATCCAAGGTTTCTGTCCTTGGCATTTGGCTTCCCGATTTGACCACTTCCACCGTTTCATTAAGGTTCAGCCCTTTATGACACTGACAGATGCAAGATCCAACAGGAATTGTATGATCTAGACCTGATGGTTTTGGTTGATCCAAAGGCGACGAAGAGCCTTGAAAAAATTTTCCCTTACTCTTACTAATATCCTCAAACATCTTCATCAATTTGGCAAGTTCTTCTTTCACCTCCCGGATTTCATGTCTAAATTCCTCTTGATTGCGCTCCAAAGCATACACTCGTTCCTCCAATTCTTTCCTCATATCGTAAACCTATTTCATGCAAATGAAATTGACATTATTATCATGAGATCAAGAATGCAATTATGAATGTACATGCTCTATTCTTATATGCATGAATGTAATGATGATTAATACATGAAATGTACAAAATATGAAGATGCTTGAGGAGATAAATTTTCATATTTACAACTTCTCAAATAATATGAATGTTATGCAAGATGCGATGAAAAGATCGAGAAAAAGAAGATCCTAATATCGCTCTTTATTTTTTGATTTTTTCTTTAATTTTTTTTTCAAAGAAGAAAATTTTTCATGGAATAAAAACTCTTTTTTTTTTAAATACCTAAAAAGGAACGTATAAAAAGAAGAATTTTCAAAATAACCTAAAAACAATAAGTTTCAGTATTATTACAAATGATGTGTGGGAAAAAAGGAGCAAAGCAAGTAAAAGGTAAAATCATCCATGCAAAGTGAGAAAATGAATGAACATATGCCCCAACAGTATCTACTTATTTAGGCACCACAATGCCTTGGGGGCAGAATATCAACCTTATTACGGGCAATAAACGTACATCGTTGCCCGATCTACAATGCTTATTTAGAATGTAGAAATAAATGGCAAAATATCAGAAGCATTCCTCCATGTGTTCTTATCTCCGGTGCATCTAACGAAAACTCGGCATGGCTCTACCTAGGCTGGCTTCTTATGGCTCACTATATGGGGTTGCATTATGTTCAAAAAAGGCTCCAAATTTCTCCTCACTGTCGCCCGTGAAGGCTAGTAAGGTAACCCGATAAAAACGGGTTCAATTTGTTAGAATATATTTCCTAGGCTTATGCGGAGGTTAACACCTCACGTAGCGTAGGTAATTTGTACCCCAGGAATGTTTCGCTAGCTTATGCAGAGGTTATCACGTCACAAAGCGTAGGTACTTCACTCCACCTAGAAGGACGAAACCCGGGTTGAGGGTCATGTTATGCAAATGCAAGTATAGTGTGTGAGGAGGAATAACAAACCTTTCACCAACTATTTTACAACCCTTAATCTAAATGCCCCACCAATTTATTAAAGCAAAGATCAAGAATAGTGTGACGCATTAATCAACCAGAGAACAATAATAACAAACAAGGTTAAATAATCAAAGAACAATAATAATATACAAGATTAAATGACCAAAGAATAATGATAATATGCATGTACATGAACATATTTAAAAATATTTTATTATTTAAGGAAAATCCTCTTTAAAAATAAAATAAAATAAAATGGGAATTATAATTAAATACCAATTAAAACTGGCCAAACCGAGACTTTCGATAACACGTGACTAACTCTAGTTCTGACTCTCTAAAGTCCCTAGTGGAGTCACCAAACTGTCGCAACAACTTAAAAAGTATGGTCCAAAAATTTTGCCCCGTCACGGGACGACGGCTCGTTAAGTGTGACATTGGAAAAATAGAGAAAAATATGACTTAATTCCTCTAAATCAAAGGGTTGAGGGTATGAAAACGACCTCGAAAAAGAAACGGAGTCGCCACCAATCTTTTTTGGCTAGGTGTGATCGGCCACCTATTAAAAGCTTTTTTTGAAAAACATTTTAAAATCAATTTCGAAGTCTACTCTTTGAACCAGGGAAAACAAGTGCGGGTTCGGGAGTCGGTTATGTGTGGGGAAGGATTAGCACCCTCACAACGCCCGTATAAAACGGTACCTTATTAGTCATGTGTTATCTCGAGTCTCGTTGAAAAGTTGGTTTTAGATTTGATATTTGAAAATAATTCCCATTTTAAAAACAATCCTATTTTTGTTCGAGAATGATCTAGAATTTGTTATTGCAAAACTTTTATATATTCCCCGGTAAACCGGTAAAATATAGATTTTTCATTGTTTTTGGAAATCTCCACACCATCCTCTTTTAAAAGGGTATTCCTTCATTAATATAGTTGATGAAGACTCCTTGGCAACCCGGAGGAGAATTCATGAATCATAATAACTCAAGGATATTGCCTTATTTTATTAAAAAGTATCAATTTTCAAAAAGTTGACTAATCATGAATGTATAAATTAAAACATGAGTGTATAACATGCATAATTAACATGGCAAGACAAGCAATTTATTATGACATGACAAAATTTAAATGACATAGCCAAAAGAATAAATGGCATGGAATATGGATCAAAGTCATGGCATATGAATGATATAGCGCATGAGTGAATGACATGGCATAAACTAAATGACATGACATGTGAATGAATGATATGTCATGTGAATGACATGTCATTTGAATGGATGACATGGAAAATTCTTGATGACATGACATGCAAATGAATGACATGGCATAATGAATAACGTGATATGGTATGCGAATGACATGGCACATGTGAATGGATGACATGACATATGAATACATGGCCTAATCTAGATGACATGGCATATGAATGATATGGCACATATGAATGGATGACATGGCATGGAATTTGAATGAATGATATGGCATGCGTATGAATGACATGGCACATGAATGACATGACATAATGAATAACATGGCATGTGAATGAACGATAAGGCATGCGAAAGACACGGCACATGTGAATGGATGACATGGCATGTGAAAGACATGGCATATGAATGACATGGCCTAATCTAGATGACATGGCATATGAATGATATGGCACATGTGAATGAATGATATGGCCTGTGTATGAATGACATGGCATATAAATGACATGACATAATGAAAGACATGGCATGGCATGTGAATGAACGATATTATATATATGAATGGATGTCATGGCACGTGCTTGATGACATGACATGTGATGAATGACATGGCATGTGAATGACATGGCCTATGCATGAATGACATGGCATAAATTAAATTCCATGCAAATTGGAGCCTTCCTATTGGCTTAAAATGCCATGTAGGCAAAGTGGTGGAGAATCTTGTCCTTGTAAAAATGTCATCTTGCTATCCATCCTTAGCCATTTGATCCATGATGATCACACTACCCCTTTGCATCAGCTGCTGGCCAAAAATGGCCTGGAAATTTCCAGGCCATTCAACCATTTTTATTTGCAAATTGGCCTTTTTCACTTTCTTTGGTAAAATTGCATTTTGGCCCCCACACTTAATTAATTGCAAATGGACCCCAATTTTGAATTTATTTTTCCAACTCATCCCATCCAATATAAAACTTAGTTTTGGAGGTTTTCAAATTTTTTCGAGTTCAGATTCTATTTTTCTCAGATTTTCCTCTAAAGTTTCGGTGTAGTGCTTCCCAAATTTTGTCTTTTTTTCAAATGAGATCCGATTCTGGATTTTTCTTTTCTAATACCTTCCAAAAATTATAAAACTCAGATCTGGAAGTTTTTATAATTTTTCGAGCTTCTTTCCTATTTTTCCCAAAATTTTCTTTTGGAATTTCGGGTTAGTGCACCCGAACTTTGGCCTTTTTCATTTGAACTCCAATTCCAGATTTTTCTTCTCCAATACCTTCCAAAAAGTATAAAACTCAGATCTGGAAGTTTTCATATTTTTTCGAGCTCGTTTACTATTTTTCCCGAATTTATTTTTTTGATTTTCGGGTTAATACACTTGAACTTTGCCTTTTTTTCATTTGAACTCCGTTTCCGGATTTTTTCTTCTCCAATAATACCTTCCAAAAAATATAAAATTCAGATCTGAAAGTTTTCATATTTTTTCAAGCTCGTTTGATATTTTTCCCGAAATTTTCTTTTGGATTTTTGGGTTAGTGCACCCGAACTTTGTCTTTTGTCCATTTGAACTCGGATTCCGAATTTTTCTTCACCGATCCCTTCTATACAATATAAAATTCAGATATGGAAGTGTTCATAATTTTCTGAGCTCAGGTCCTATTTTTTCCAAAATTTCCAATATTGTCTTTTAACCCCTGAAACCTCGGTTTTACTCAAAATAGGTTCGATTTTTGGATTTTCTTTTTCCACTGCCTTTGTTACATATTGAATTCTAATTTGTCCAAAAACGCCCAATTTTTATGATCAAATTCCCTTCCGATTTAGTTTTTCCCTTTTCAATACTGGAACTTTCTCGTCTTTTTGTTTTCCTTCTAACCGACTCTTCCTTGGGATCTACTTCAAACTGGGCCTTGGGCTAATTTTGTTTATTCATTATTTATCAACTGGGGCTTCATTTCACCGAATCGGGCCATCTCTGCAGTTTTTTCCAAATACGTGAATTTCTTATTAAATCCTTATTTTCCTTCAAACCGTATCGTCCTTCAACTCCGTTTCCAAAATTGGACTTTCCAATATCCGTAGTTACCGATCTTGTTCCATTTGGGACCTCCAATTTTGTCCGATTTGATTGTTTACGTACTTTTTCCCAAATTTGCCGAATTAGGTATTCCCCTAAATTGAATTTTCATAACCCATCTTCCGAACTCTATATCTTTCACTGTAGACCTCAGATTATCAAAATTCTTTCACTATTGTTCAATTCAACTTCGAATCTTGATTTTGACTGGGAGTTGACTTTTTGGGGTTGACTTTTTTGGGTTTGACTTTTTTTGAGTTGACTTTTTTTTGTTGACCTCCAAAATGAAGTCTTGGAGACCCATCTTTGGGATAGTGGAAGTCTTTTTGTGTTCCGAGAAGTTGAAAGGAGAATTTGCCTAGTTTAGGGGGCTCGGACAAAATTAGGTGTCTACACCCTTTAATTATTATTATGTGTTTTTAAAAAATATATGAATTTTATTATTATTATTAGTTTGTTATAAAGAAATTCAGTACCTATAGAATCTAACTCCAAACTTGCTGGGTTCTAAATCTTAAAGGTTTACTCCAAATTTCTTAAAAACTTTACATTATTTCTGATCTTTAAAATTTTTCATTGTTCATCCATCCGTGAATTGATTGTCAAAAAGGCATATATATCATGGTATATCTACTTATGCTATGTGATCAAGGGGATGACATGATGATAAGGTGGGCATCCACCTATACACGTCATCCGTCTTGGCCACATGACAATGGTGTCTGTCCATGACATGCAGTATTTTATATAAAAGTAAATTAAAAAATATAAATTAGTTTTTATGACATATGCAAATGAATGTGATATTTTCTCTTCAATGTTAAAAAAATATAAAGTAAAATACAAAATTTCCTGTATATGCAACATGGAACCAGTTTTGAAACTACTTGCATATTGCCCCTATTATCCATAATCACAATAATCAAGGAAGAATCGTTACTCCCAGCAAATAATTTGTAAACTCAATAACTTTGTTCCTATTGTATTCTACCCTTCAAGTCAAGAAAAAACTTGATACCCCCTGTTTCCCTTTGTGATATCTGACCAAACACAGGCAATGAAGAAAACCAAGATATTGTCTACCCTGCTAGCTATCAAAATGCTAGACTCCCATTGAGACCCCAAAAGAAATGTTCAATGATCAAAACAAAGCCTATAATGTTTGTACCCCCTTGTTTAATTTAAAAACAAGACCCCAAAGCCCCCAAAAATGTTTGGTCTATGATGACTTGTAGTGTCCTATGAACAATTAAAAACAGTGTAAGCACCAACATGATAAAATCTGCATTATTTCTCTGACCATGAACTATTATCAACCCTACAATCCAAAAGGAATCCACTTGCAACCTTTAGATTCCCTTATTATTATTTTTTTATGACCAACATAAACATTAAGAATACCTATCAAAAGAATACCCATCTAGCAAGGGAAAAATGCTAGATTCCCAATATTATAAACCCCAAATTATCAAATAATATAGAAAGAAACCTATAATGTTTTACCCATCTTGCATGAAGTACAAGAATCCCTGTACCCTCAAAGTTCGTTGGTCATTTACTAAAATAAAGTGTCACTCCCGTACTTGCAAAAATAAAGAACATCATTAGTAAAAATACATAACCCTTATTTCTCCGATGGATTTTCCACATCCTTTCAATTACTCGTTAATCCAAGCCATCAAGTCCGTTTCTCTATTCGCTCCTTGCCTCGCCAATGCATCCGCAAAGAAATTGGCGGAGCGTCCCTTTTGAACCACTCTGCATCCAGTTAAGTTTTTCCTTATTGTATAAATTATCAAGAATAAGGAATTAAGACGCCAAGGTCTTAGAGCACTATAATTACACCATGCAACTGCAGTCGTAGAATCACTTTCAATCTCCAAATTAATGTCTGAAAGCTTTTTCAATTGGATAATTTTGAAAGCTAAAAAACTTGTCAATTTTGATCCGAACCTAAAAAACTCGATCAACTCACCCGAATTTAAACTCGATCCAACTCGATTTGTTCAAAAAAGTCAACAACCCAAACTCGTTCCAACTCGAACTCGAAAATGACCCAAAGCTGAACTGATCCGAATCCAAATTGACCTGAAAAATTAACCCAAAATAAGTCAAACTTAAATTAAGTATAATTTTATTTTAAAAGCATTAATTAAATACAAAATAATAACTATAACATAAATTATTAATTTATTTTAATTTTAAAACTTATAATTCTCATTTTGGAGTATGATAAAGTTTGCATTATGCAAGTAGTGACTGTGAGAAAATTTTGAAAATGAAAAAGAAACTTGATGTTATTATATATATTGTTAAGGTATTAGGAATTAAAAATTTAATTAGTTGGTTGTAAATTAATCTTAATATCTTTATTTTAAATCAAACCATTGGATTTGATAAATAGTAAGTTTGTTGTATTTTTTATTAGTAAGTTTCATGTATTATTATTATAAAAACCTTCTTAAATTAATTGTTCAAGACTTCAAGATAATTATTCAAAGACTAAAATATAGTATTTTAAATATATAACAATCTTTTAAATAAATTAATAAAATGTTATATCAATCATGATAAGCTTATAATAAAATTTAAAATAAATTATATATTTTAATTATCATGGATATACTTATGATAATCTTATAATATTCTTTATCGTTATACATTTTATTTAAAATAAAGGTATTATTTTTATTTTAAAAATATAATCCATTCTTATGTATTTAAATAAATTACATAAAATTGGTTGTTAATAATGATATGTGTATTTTATCATAATAATTTGTAGGTTATGTTATAATAATATCTTATCATGTAATTTAGACCAAATTATATAATCTCTATCGTTATACATGTTATTTTTAGGATAAATGTATTATTTTGATTTTAAATGTATAATCTCTTAAACCTTATCATGTGATTTTTTAAAAGTATATAAAATAAGTTATTGATATGTATATTGCATTATAATAACTTGTATACTGCATTATAACAATACATTTACAAATATATAAATTGATTGGGATAACGATTTCAGGTATATAATAAGACTTGTTTAAGTAGAACGAACACTCGAATTTGAAAAATTACCAGACTATGCCAGAATCCAAAAAAATCCTGTTAGATAGATATTTATTTTTAAATTAAAAATTACAATGTCTATATTTATTTTTAAATATTATTTATTATTATTTTCTATATTTAACTAAAACTTTAATTAAATTTGAGTCAATCAAATAATTTGTTTAAATTTGATCTGATTTGATTTTAATATTAAATTGAACTCGAATTATCTGAAACCAAATAACCCGAGTGTCAAACCAGAACGACCCGAACCCAAAACAATCCAAACCCGAAAATAACCCGAAAGTTTTAAGATTTGAATTGACCCAACCCAAATTGACCTAACCTAAAATAAACCCAACCTGCCTAATTAAGTAGTAGTCTATTATGGATGAATATGGATATACATACATACATATATATATATATATATATATATATATCGTATAAAAAGTTACGAAAGTGTGTAAAACTAAAGTAATTTTACACTCTTCTATAACTTTTTTATACGATTTATATCTGTTTTACACTAGTGTAAAACTAAATTAGTTTTAAACACTTCTATAACATTTTATATGATTTATATTTGTTTAATTCGACCATCGTATTTCATGTTCTATTCACGTTGATCATGCACGTCGAGTTTCGAATAAATTTAAAATGTCTAACCAGTATTCTCAATTGATATGATAGAGATATCGGATCGATTCGAAACTTTACATGCACGACAAGTATAATTATATTGTTAAATCCAACGGTCGATTTATTAAAATATAAATTGTATAAAAAATTGTGAAAGTGTGTAAAACTAAACTAATTTTACACGCTTCTATAACTTTTTATACGATTTATATCTGTTTAATCTGACCATCATATTTCAAGTTCTATTCACGTAGATCATGCACGACGAGTTTCGAATAAATTAAAAATATCTAACTATTTGTTCGATTAAAAAAACTTTCAATCGTTAAATATATATTCACATAGACCATATTTAAAAAGTTATGGAAGTATGTAAAACTAATTTAGCTTTACACTAATGCAAGTGGATCCATCCTATATATTTATATATTGAAAATTTTAAAATCACGAATGATAATCATAAAATTATTCTGATGCAAATAATAATTTTATAAAATATTGCAAACTTTGACTGTTTTTATTCCTACTAGAAAATGCTCATGCTACACATACATGTTTGATTTAATGAGTTTATATGTTTGATTTAATTATTTGTATAAGTTTTGAACATGATATATATATTAATGTATGATAGATGCAGTGATTCAATTCTTAAGTCAATGAATGTAAGACCCTGTCCGGATAATCTACCTAAAATCCGGCAGAGTTTCCTTTCTATCTTAACTATAACAATCTTGCAAATAACACTCAGTTCATATCCTCAGCAAGTAATATTTCTCAATACCATTTATCACATTTATACATACATATTCAAACATTATCCATGATCAATCTATATTCAAACCAATACATATTGATTTATTGTCTCATAACTTCAAATCTATACAAATCATCTAAAAGTAAACCTATCTCAGAAAGGTTTACTAAATAAGAGACATCAAAAGATCAAGACTTCTAGAAATTTAAGTATGATGCCCACCACGTCTATATACTATTTGAAGTGGAGAGTAGAGGAAGGCAGCAATCCAGACACCTAACTGTAACCTGAAAATGAAAATATGAAAAGGTGAGATATATAACTATCTCAGTGAGTAGACAACTTTTGAGAACATTTGAAAATTATAATGATAACCTTTAAAACATAATAAACGTTTCCAATATAAATAATAGTAAAATTATAATGAATAATTCGAAGATGTAGCGAAGTTTTCAAATGTATAACAGTATTATAATACCAAATCAATGTATAAAATCTGTAAAGTAAATCAGGTTTTGTATAAACGGACTCCGACTTACTGTCATGCATAAGAATACATCCATGAAATAACCAGGTAATATCCATGTAGGCATACTAGTAGCCGGCCCCAAAGGCCAATACCACCATAGGATGCCCCAAAGGCATATGTGTCACTATGATGTGCCCCCAAAAGGCTAATATAATGGGATAGGGACTCTGGAGGTAGATCCCACCACAAAGGCGTAGCACGCAGCTCCCATACCCCAAGCTAATGTTACGAAATTGAGACTCTGGAGGTGGCTCTCGCCACAAAGGCGTAGCACACAGCTCCGTATTCCGATCAAGGGTATAATCTTATACATTAAAGGTATAATCATATTTTATAAATCATCCAACTTGCTCGATATAAAATTTCTTAAAATACATGTACATTAATAACCAAATCAATTCATATGTTTATATATAGCATATGTATTTAATATGTAAAATAAATATCATACTAAATAAATTATAATTATAATTAAAGAAACTCCAGATAACTATAGTTATAGTCTACTCACAGTCCTTGGGATGATCTCTCTATACACCTCGATCTGAAACCTTGGGATCTTCAGGTGATGTTAAATCTATGTGGCCCAGATATTAACGATAATTAGTATCTATACATACTCAAGGCATTACACAATTATGGATGCAACTTAAGTCCCATTAATCTACCCCAATGTCAATACTAGTTTCTCATACTTGAGACAACATATCCTCAACTTTTAATATCATTTCCGTAATCATTTTCTACATAATTCAACACCATATTCATGTCCTTATCAATTTCCTTTCTAGTACTCTATGCCTTAGAGATTTCCATAATCCATAATCATCATTTAGTACTATATTCCCCTTAAGCAATGAATTCCTTACTATCAAGCTAGATTAGAAAAAAATCATAACTTGAGTTTGGTAAGGAATCTTGAAGTGATTCCAATTGGTTCATCTCAGCAGCCAATAAGTCTACTTTATGAAGAAAATAACTGACCTAGACAGTTAGAAAAAAATCTTGATCAAATTTGATAAATCCCGAAACTATGCCAAAACAGGGGTTAAACATGACAGCCAACTACACTGAATTTTATCTTTTTAACTGCTTATCGGTTTTGAGTTATTAAAAAACGAAAATTCTTGTAATGAAGTCTAGTTTCTAGGAAAAATATCAAAAAAATACAAAACTAACTGTGCCGAACCCATAAAATGAAAACAGAAAGCATGCTCAATTCCCCAATTTTTCTTTTTCTTCCCATTTTCTTGTTCATGCTTTCAAATCCTTTTAATTCTTACCAAACGAGAGTAAAACTCATACTTAATAGATGGAATTTAAGACCTTAAAATGTTTATGGAGCTAAGATCTTAACATATTGATGTAGAATATCTAGAGAAAGGGAAGAATTAATCAAGAAACTAACCTTGAATGTGATTGTTGATGAGATTTTGGTGGAATTGTTTGAAGAAAATTTTGAGAGAATGAGAGGGGGGTTGGCCGGCTATTACTCGGATGAAGAAGAAAAATTTCTAGAAAATTTCAAGAGATAAGGATAATTTAAAAAATATTTTTCAATTTTTGGTATAATTGCACATTGGTCCCTCAACTTTTTATAAATAATCGTTAAGCCCCTAAACTTTTTAATTTGTTCAATTTGATCCTTTCGTCTTTTATTTCCTTCACTTATAACTTCCTACCAATTTCCAAGTTTGCCCTTAAAATTTTTGAGGTTGGACTTTGCACGATCATACATAACCTCAGTTGTTACAACCTACCCCCTTAGAAAAATTTTGTCCTCGAAATTATAATGATAACCTTCAAAACATAATAAACGTTTTCAAAATAAATAATAGTAAAACTATAATGAATAATTCGAAGATGTAGTGAAGTTTTCAAATGTATAACAGTATTATAATACCAAATCAATGTATAAAATATGTAAAGAAAATCCGGCTTCGTATAATTGGGCTCCGACTTACTGTCATGCATAAGAATACATCCATGAAATAACTAGGTAATATCCATGTAGGCATACTAGTAGCCGGCCCCAAAGGCCAATACCACCATAGGATGCCCCAAAGGCATATGTGTCACTATGATGTGCCCCCAAAAGGCTAATATAATGGGATAGGGACTCTGGAGGTAGCTCCCACCATAAAGGCATAGCACGCAGCTCCCATAGCCCAAGAAATATTATGAAATTGAGACTTTGGAGGTGGCTCTCGCCATAAAGGCGTAGCACGCAGCTCCGTATTTCGATCAAGGGTATAATCTCATACATTAAGGGTATAATCATATTTTATAAATCATCCAACTTGCTCGATATAACATTTCTTAAACTACATGTACATTAATAACCAAATCAATTCATATGTCTTTAATATGTAAAATAAATATCATACTAAATAAATTATAATTATAATTAAAGAAACTCCAGATAACTATAGTTATAGTCTACTCACAGTCCTTGAGATAATCTCTCTATACACCTCGGTCTGAAACCTTGGGATCTTCAGGTGATGTTAAATCTATGTGGCCCAGAGATTAACGATAATTAGTATCTATACATACTCAAGGCATTATACAATTATGAATGCAACTTAAGTCCCATTAATCTACCCAAATGTCAATACTAATTTCTCATACTTGAGACAACATATCCTCAATTTTTAATATTATTTCCATAATCATTTTCTACATAATTCAACGCCATATTCATGTCCTTATCAAATTCCTTTCTAGTACTCCATGCCTTAGAGATTTCCATAATCCATAATCATCATTTAGTACTATATTCCTCTTAAGCAATGAATTCCTTACTATCATGCTAGATTAGAAAAAATCATAACTTGAGTTTGGTAAGGAATCTTGAAGTGATTCCAATTGGTTTATCTCAGCAGCTAATAAGTCTACTTTATGAAGAAAATAACTAACTTAGACAATTAGAACAAAATCTTGATCAAATTTGATAAATCCCGTAACTATGCCAAACCAGGGGTTAAAACAGGACATCCAACTTCACCGAATTTTATCTTTTTAATTGCTTATCAATTTTGAGTGATTCAAAAACCAAAATTCTCGTATTGAAGTCTAGTTTCTAGGAAAAATATAAAAAAAATACAAACCAAATGTGGCGAACCCATAAAGTCAGAACATAAAGCATGCTCAATTCCCCTATTTTGCTTTTTCTTCCCACTTTCTTGTTCATGCTTTCAAATCCTTTTAATTCTTACCAAACGAGAGTAAAAAAACTCATACTTAATAGATGGAATTTAAGACCTTAAAATGTTTATGGAGCTAAGATCTTAACATATTGATGTAGAATATCTACAGAAAAGGAAGAATTAATCAAGAAAATAACATTGAATGTGATTGTTGATGAGATTTTGGTGGAATTGTTTGAAGAAAATTTTGAGAGAATGAGAAGGGGGTTGGCCGGCTATCACTTGGACGATGAAGAAAAATTTCTAGAAAATTTCAAGAGATAAGGATAATTTAGAAAAAAATTTCAATTTTTGGTATAATTGCACATTGGTCCCTCAACTTTTTATAAATAATCGTTAAGCCCCTAAACTTTTTAATTTGTTCAATTTGATCCTTTCTTCTTTTATTTCCTTCACTTATAACTTCCTACCAATTTCCAATTTTGCAGTTAAAATTTTTGAGGTTGGACTTTGCATGATCGTACATAACTTCAGTTGTTACAACCTACCCCCCCTTAGAAAATTTTCGTCCTCGAAATTTACTTACCAACTTGATTGAACAAGTGAGGATATTGAGTCCGCATATCTTCCTCCTTTTCCCATGTAGTTTCTTCATATGAATGATTCCTCTAAAGAACTTTCACTAATGGAATAGTCTTAGTCCTTAGAACTTGGTCCTTTCTATCCAAAATCTCAACCGGTTGCTCTTCTTAAGTTAAATTTTTCTCACTTTCCATAGGCAAGTCCTTCAATATATGTGAAGAATCGAAAATGTACTTTCGAAGTATAGAAACATGGAACACATTATGAATTCATGACAATTCTTCCGGTAAGGCCAATCTATAAGCAACTGGGCCAATCCTTTTGATGATCTCATACGACCCTATATATCGAGGACCTAGCTTTCCTCGTCTTCCAAACCGGATTAGTCCTTTCCAAGGAGTCACTTTCAGAAACACCATATCACCAACTTCAAACTCTAAATCTTTTCTCCGGTTATCTGCATAACTCTTTTACCGATCTTGAGCTATTTTTATCTTTTCCCAGATTACATTTACTTTGTCTGCAGTTATCATAACAATTTTCGGACCTAGCAATTTCCTTTCATCTGTATTATCCCAACACACCAGAGTTCTACACTCCCTTCCATACAAAGCTTCAAACGGCGCCATGTCGATGCTGGACTGATAACTATTGTTATATGCAAACTCTGCTAGAGGCAAGTGTTCATCCCAGTTTCCTTTGAGTTCCATAATACAAGATCTGAGCATATCTTCTAAAATTTGAATCGTCCGTTCATACTGTCCATCTGTCTGGGGATGAAAAGCGGTACTAAACTTGGGTTTAGTGCCTATAACATTCTGCAAACTTGGCCAGAAACGAGATGTGAATCGGGGGTCTCGATCAGATACAATCGATACTGAGGCACCATGTAACCTAACAATGTCATTCACATAAAGTTTAGCCAGCCTTTCCATGGAAAAAGTCTTGTTGACTAGCAAAAAGTGAGCCGATTTTGTTAGACGATCAACAATCACCCAAATGCAGTCATAACCAGACTGCGTTCTTGGTAGTCCCGAAATGAAATCCATAGCACTATCTTCCCACTTCCATTGAGGAATAGGTAGGGGGTTCAATTTCCCTGAAGCTTTTTGATGCTCGGCTTTAATTTGTTGGCATACCAAGCATCTAGAAACAAACTCAGCTATGTTCCGTTTCATACCCTGCCACCAATAGTGTTCTCTTAAAGTTTGATACATCTTCACACTATCGGGATGTAACGCATATGGTGCACTATGAGCTTCCTCCAAAATCACCTTCCGAAGCTCTTCATCCTGAGGCACATAAAGCCTATTTCGTATTATTAGTACATCATCATCTTTCATTTGAAAGTCAATCCTCACACCATCCTTTACTTCTTGCTTTAACTTTACCAATATAGGGTCATTATTCTGTGTTTCACGTATCCTATCGATATGAATCGGTTTAACCTTCTAGTTGGCTATTAGGAGATCATTCTCTTCAATTATCAATTCAAAAGGTAAAGACTTCAACTTATTTTATAAAGGTTTTTGAATCGTCGGGATATGAGCAAGAGAACTAGAAGACTTTCGACTAAGAGCATCGGTCACTACATTGGCCTTTCCTGGATGGTGGTCAATTACACAATCATAATCGATTATCAATTCCAACCATCTCCTTTGTCTCAAATTCAGTTCCTTCTGATCCATCAGATATTTCAGACTCTTATGATCAGTGTAGATTTTACATTTTTCTCCAAACAAATAATGCCTCCAAATTTCTAGTGCAAAAACCACTGCCGCCAACTCTAGATCATGGGTGGGATAGTTCTGCTCATGCTATTTTAGTTGCCGAGAAGCATAAGCTATCACTTTCCCATGTTGCATCAAAACGCAATCCAAACCTCGCCTCGAGGCATCACTGTATACCACAAAGCTTCCAGTCCCTGATGGTCGTGTAAGAACTGGTGCTGTGGTCAATCTATGCTTGAGCTCTTAGAAAGATTGCTCACATTCATCAGTCACTCAAACTTAGCATGCTTCCGTGTTAGCTTCGACAAAGGAGAGGCAATTATGGAAAATCCTTACACGAATCTTCGATAGTATCCTGCTAATCCAAGAAAGTTTCTAACTTCTGTGACATTCGTGGGTCTTTCCCAAGCAACTACATCTTCTATCTTTTGTGGATCTACAAAGATCCCTTCCTTAGATACTACGTGACCAAGGAATGCTACTTTATCCAACCATAATTCACACTTGGAAAATTTATCATAAAGTTGCTTTTTACGCATAGTCTGCAGCACCGTTCTCAAATGGCTAATATGATCATCCTTATTCCTGGAATAAAATAGGATGTCATCAATGAACCCAATGAAAAACTTATCTAAGTAGGGTCAAAACACCCTATTCATCAAATCCATAAAGAGTGTAGGTGCATTAGTTAGCCCAAAAGGCAAAACTAAGAATTCATAATGACCATATCGAGTTCTAAAACAGTCTTTGGAATATCAGATTCTTTGATCTTCAATTGATGATAACCCGACCTTAGGTCTATTTTGGAGAATACACTTGCACCTTGCAACTGATCAAACAAGTCATCAATCCTTGGCAAAGGATACTTGTTCTTAATGGTGACCTTATTCAGTTGCTGGTAGTCGATTCACAAACGTAAAGATCCATCCTTTTTCTTTACAAACAAAATCGGTGCTCCCCATGTTGAGGTACTAGGCCGAATGAAACCTCTGTCAACTAGGTCTTGCAACTGCACTTTCAATTTCTTTAGCTCTGAGGGTGCCATTCTATAAGGTGCCTGAGAAATAGGAGCACTACCAGGGATTAAGTCGATAGTAAACTCCAATTCTCTGTCAGGAGGTAAACCGATCAATTCTTCAGGAAAGATCTTAGGAAACTCTTTGACCACAGGTATGGTTTCCAACTTTGCCTTATGTATGTCCTTGTTAATCACATAAGCAAGGTAAGCAGAATACCCTTTATGCAAACATCTATTAGCTGTCAACGTAGAGATAAGGCAAGAAGAGAAAACTTTCCTTTCTCCTTAAAAGGTAAACTCCAAGTCTCTCGACTTCTTAAAAGTCACAGTTTTGGAAAAGAAATTTATCACTACATTATGCTTAGACAATCAATTCATTCCCAAAAACACATCAAAATCATACATTCCTAATGGAAACAGATCAACTGGTAATTCATGCTCTTGAACCATAACGATACAACTCGGATAAACCACATCAATTTTCAAAATTTCACCCACTGGGGTACTAACGACCATAGGAATGTCTAACCTCCTGAAATCTCTACCCAAATGCATGACATATGAGTTAGCAACGAAAGAATGGGTTGCACCCGGATCTATTAAGATTCTAGCATTTGCCTTAAAAATTGGGAGAATACCTGTAACCACTTTAGGAGTGGCCTGGGCCTGCTGTTGGGTCATAGCATAAGTTTTGGCTGCAGTTCGAGGCCTGCCAGGCTGTTCACTCTGTCGAGGACCAGTAGATGAACCAACTTGAGATTGTGCCCCAGTTCTATCTCTAACTGTTGTCGGTTGAGGTATAGCAGTAGGTTGGGTCCTTTCCTTTTGACCCACTAAGAACTAACTGGTAGTTCCCTTGTTCTCTAGCTTGGGACAATCCCCTTTCATGTGTCCCGGTTCTTTGCAGTAAAAACATACACCCTGTAGTCTCCAACATTCACCAGGATGATTCTTCCCACAATAGGGACACTGAGGATAAGTCAAGGTCCGAGGTCCTCCTGACCTCCCACGCAGCGATCTAGTCTGCTGTTGAGGTCCGATGGCAGGTCTACTAGAAGCACCACTAAAAAGTTTTCTGTTTGATCCCTTTTGAAATCTCTAGGGTTTGTAAAAACTGGTACTACTATCTAAATAACTTTTATTTAGGCCTCACGTCCTCACTAGAGGACTGCCCTTTTCTTTTTCTGAACTTCTCTTCTTTATCTTTCATTTCTTTCAAATTTTGTTCAGCTTTGATTGCTATGTTGACCCATTTATTAGAATCATCTGTATCCAAGGTTGTCAACCTATCCCGAATACTAACATGTAGCCCACCCTGGAATTTCTTGCATCTGTTAGCATCGTTGGCTACTACTGATGGAGCAAATTCTGATAGTTCACTAAATTTCTGCTCATACTTTGCTACTGACATATTACCCTGCTTTAGATTCATAAATCCAGACTATTTATTTTCCCACAAAGCCCGAGAATAATATTTGTCTTTAAATTCTCTTTGAAAGTCTACCCAGGTTATGGCAGGACGTCCAGTAAACTTTTGCACTGTAGTTTTCCACTATATGTGTGCATGATCTTCCAAGAATTGCACTACACATGGTAACCTCGTGGGCTCGGGAATCTAAAGAGTAATGGAAGTAGGTTCAAAATTTTGTAGCCATGTCCAAGCTAGATCTGATTCCAAAGATCCCATAAAAATCTTGCAACCCATATTTTTTAGGTCTTTACAGTAATCAACTATCTCCTTTTCAGTAGGGGCAGTCAAAGTTGGAATTACTCCTGCCAAGGCTGCAACTGCCTCAGCTAAATTAAGATCAGCTACTGGGGGTGCCGCTAGGGGTGCAGCAATAGAAGATGGACCAAAAGCTAAAGCTTGTGCTCCAACTTGCTAATCAATATTCTCATTTTTATTCCTATCCCTATTTTGGGGTAAGGGATTGAATCTAGGCCTTCCGTTTCGATGTGGTGGCATCGTGTCTGATTTCATACACAACTGACAATCTTTTAATACTTCAAAAACAATTCGTAAGTCTACAAGACCTATAACCTTGCTCTGATACCAAATTGTAACACCCTGTCCGGATAATCAACCTAAAATCCGACAGAGTTTCCTTTCTATCTTAACTATAACCATCCTGCAAATAACACTCAATTCATATCCTCAGCAAGCAATATTTCTCAATACCATTTATCACATTTATACATACATATTCAAACATCATCCATGATCAATCTATATTCAAACCAATACATATTGATTTATTATCTCATAACTCCAAATATATACAAATCATCTAAAAGTAAACCTATCTCAGAAAGGTTTGCTAAATAAGAGACATCAAAAGATCAAGACTTCTAGAAATTTAAATATGATGCCCACCACGTCAATATACTATTTGAAGCGGAGAGTAGAGGAAGGCAGCAATCCTGACACCTAACTGTAACATGAAAATAAGAATATGAAAAGGTGAGATATATAATATCGCAGTGAGTAGACAACTTCTAAGAACATTTGAAAATTAAAATGATAACCTTTAAAACATAATAAACACTTCCAAAATATATAATAGTAAAACTATAATGAATAATTCGAAGATGTAGCGAAGTTTTCAAACGTATAACAGTATTATAATACCAAATCAATGTATAAAATCTGTAAAGTAAATCAGGTTTCGTATGATTGGGCTCCAACTTACTGTCATGCATAAGAATACATCCATGAAATAACCAGGTAATATCCATGTAGGCAGAGTAGTAGCCGGCCCCAAAGGCCAATACCACCATAGGATGCCCCAAAGGCATATGTGTCACTATGATGTGCCCCCAAAAGGCTAATATAATGGGATAGGGACTCTGGAGGTAGCTCCCACCACAAAGGCGTAGCACGCAGCTCCCGAATTCCGATCAAGGGTATAATCTCATACATTAAGTCAAGTGGAGCAAAAACCATGTATGTCAAAATCTATGTATAATCAAATTTTATATATCATCCAACTTGCTCGATATAACATTTCTTAAAATACATGTACATTAATAACCAAATCAATTCATATGTTTATATATAGTATACGTCTTTAATACGTAAAATAAATATCATACTAAATAAATTATAATTATAATTAAAGAAACTCCATATAACTATAGTTATAGTCTACTCACAGTCCTTGAGATGATCTCTCTATACACCTCGGTCTGAAACCTCGAGATCTTCAGGTTTGTTAGATCTATGTGGCCTAGAGATTAACGATAATTAGTATCTATACATACTCAAGGCATTATACAATTATGGATGCAACTTAAGTCCCATTAATCTACCTCAATGTCAATACTAATTTCTCATACCTGAGACAACATATCCTCAATTTTTAATATCATTTCCATAATCATATTCTCCATATTCAACTCCATAGTCATGTCCTTATCAAATTCCTTTCTAGTACTCCATGCCTTAGAAATTTCCATAATCCATAATCATCATTTAGTACTATATTCCTCTTAAGCAATGAATTCCTTACTATCAAGCTAGATTAGAAAAAATCATAACTTGAGTTTGGTAAAGAATCTCGAAGTGATTCCAATTGGTTTACCTCAGCAGCCAATAAGTCTACTTTATGAAGAAAATAACTAACTTAGACAATTAAAAACAATCTTGATCAAATTTGATAAATCCTGAAACTATGCCAAAACAGGGGTTAAAACAGGACAGCCAACTTCACCGAATTTTATCCTTTTAACTGCTTATCGATTTTGAGTGATTCAAAAACCAAAATTCTCGTATTGAAGTTTAGTTTATAGAAAAAAATATCAAAAAAAATACAAACCCATATGTGCGAAACCCAAAAAATCATAACAGAAAGCATGCTCAATTCCCCTCTTTTGCTTTTTCTTTCCATTTTCTTGTTCATTCTTTCAAATCCTTTTAATTCTTACCAAAGGAGAGTAAAACTCATACTTAATAGATGGAATTTCAGACCTTAAAATGTTTATGGAGCTAAGATCTTAACATATTCATGTAGAATATCTATAGAAAAGGAAGAATTAATCAAGAAACTAACCTTGAATGTGATTGTTGATGAGATTTTGGTGGAATTGTTTGAAGAAAATTTTGAGAGAATGAGAGGGGGTTGGCCGGCTATCACTTGGATGAAGAAGAAAATTTACTAGAAAATTTTCAAGAGATAAGGGTAATTTAAAAAATATTTTTCAATTTTTGGTATAATTGCAGATTGGTCCCTCAACTTTTTATAAATAATCGTTAAGCCCCTAAACTTTTTAATTTGTTCAATTTGATCCTTTCTTCTTTTATTTCCTTCATTTATAACTTTCTACCAATTTCCAAGTTTGCCCTTAAAATTTTTGAGGTTTGACTTTGCACGATCTTACGTAACCTCAGTTGTTACAAGGTACCTATAATTTAAATTGAATCACTATAACAAACTATGCAAAATATGAGATGAATTTAAATGAACTTAACAAAATCTTTATAGTGTAAACTATTAAATAATCCAAAAGCCTCCAATCCATCAAAAGCAACTTCTATCTTTTTAATCCATGAGATTATAATTGGATAAGTACTTTTATCAAACATCTCAACTTCTACTTTATTTTCATATTCAGAATACATACTCGTAATAGCGTTGTTAAAATCAATCGAACTATCAGATAAAAATTCCATTTCCAAATCAATCTCATGAATTTGCTATCCTTCTTTTAAATATCACATAAAAATATTAATTTTTTATTTAAATAAACTTTAATTTATTAAAAATATTAATTATCAAAAATAACTTTTAAAAACATTATATTATTTTGTAAATTTTAACATATGCAAATGTCAATATAATTGTATTTCGTTAATAATGATAATTCTATTAACAATGGTAATTCTAGTGATAAATTAAAATTAAAATTTAAAATCAAATATATTGAAAGTGATTATTTATAAACTATACAATAATTTCATGAACATACTTGTAAACATAATTGATATATTTTTATTTTTTTTAAATATTTTATTTTATTAATAACTAATGTGTGTATATTGATATTCTTGTTCTAAAAAAATATATCAATGTTTATGTCAAATAATTCATTCGTATCACAGTCTGTTCACATTTTTTAAAATGATTATATGTATGTATATTATATTTGTAACATTGTAATATATCAAAAAATATATATTTGTAACATTATGCATAACGTTCATAATATTCATATACTAATAATTAATATTAATTGAATTTTTTATTTTATTTTTATTCATATTAATTATATTATTGTTAATATGATTTATTTATTTATTCATTATTTTTAATAAACTTATTATTTTATTTACTTACATAATCAAAGTTAGTAAATTTTTAAAAAAAAAAAAAAAAAACCTCACTTAGAATTTAAAATAATATTCATAATATTCATATACTAATAATTATTATTAATTGAATTTTTTATTTTTTATTCATATTAATTATATTATTGCTGATATTAATTTGGTCATCAAGCTTCTACTAAAATTTCATTCCACTCGATTATATGCTTTACTCATGTCAAGTTTCAAAGTAAAAATAATCCTCTTTTCCTTCTCCCTTTTAATGTATGCAACAATTCATAAGAAACTAGCACATTATCATAAATTAATCTACTAGGGACATATGCACTTGCAACATAATTAGCAGCCATGTTGTTTTTCCATGACATTTAGACATTAGGCCATGTTCATATGCCATGTCATTTCCCATGTCATTTAGGCACTAGGTCATTTTCATTATTCCATGTCATTTGCCATGTCATTTAGACACTAGGTCATGCATATTAAGTTAGGATAGCATTTATTGTCATACAAAATCATGCTAGGCATTTAGGTTATTTATGCCATGCATTTTCCATATCACTTGACTTTAACCATGCATTTCATGCATTCACTTTGCTGTATTTTCATGCTTTCCATGTCATGCCACATGATTTATGACTGAGGCCAATCAATGGCTCAAAGTCATGCTCACTTGAGCATACTTGTGGAAAATTAAAGGGTTGTCAAATTGATTCTTCTACCTTTGAGATTTTTTTAACTTAGCCAATTTTTGTCTAACTTTTTAAAAGGGTTAGATACTGCTTGTGGGTCTTTAGGAGAGTCTCTAACATTTTTACTTTGATTTTTAAATGAATTTATCAAAGGAAAAAAAATGTGTTTTGGCAAAACAGTTTTTCATCCAGTACTCGTACTTTCCTGATTTTTCTGGGCAGTCATCTTTATAATAAAATTAAGCCAATTTTTTTTCGTGTATTTCTACATGTTCTGAGTCTCCATTAATTTTTTCATATATTTTTGAATTTTTAAAAATAGGCTAAAAAATTATGTGTCAAAACTGGACAGTAGAGGCAGATTTGGATTCAAAAGAAAAATAATTGTTGAATTTGGTTAAGGCATTTAGAGGGGGTTGGTTCGAAGCATTAGCTACAGTCTTAGGATAGTTTTCTAAGTATTTTTAAACTTTAAAAATGATTTTATAAATCTCGGGTTAAGGGTGGTCAAGTCTGGGATTTTAAACTTAGGAAATTAGAGCCATTTTCAAAGGTTTTGGCTAAGGTTTTAATATTTATTCAAGTCTCTTAAATTGTTTTCAAACAAATCACAAAGTATTTTGATTTTTGAAGATTTAATTTGATATATTTTCCTAAGGTAGCCGAATATCTTTTTAGATATACGAATTTCCTTAATTAAAGGAAAAAATACACCTTCATGCATTGGATTTTCCATATTCATGCATGTTGTATAACATATGATTTTTTTTTCCTATGATAATTTCTATGATATTTGTTATTTTTTTGATTTATATTTTTTGGTATTAAATTGTTTGTCATATGGTTTTGAATGTTTCATGCTATCCTATGCTTTTTATTTAGTCATTTCTTTTGTCACATTATTTAGCATGTTCATGCATTTTGTTATTTTATTTTCATGCATATTTCATGATAGCATTATTTAATGTTTCATATTCCATGTCACTTAGATAATATTCCATGTCATTTAGGTTATCTTATTTAGGATATGCCATGTCACTTAAATTTGCCATATCATTTAAATCTTATTCATTTCATTTAGAATATCATGATACTTAGGATATCTCATGTCATTTAGGATATGCTATGCCTTTTAAATTATATCACATTATTTAGGTTGCATTATATTATCTAGACTTTGCTTTGTCATTTTATTCATGTGCCACATTTTCATATTCATATGTTTTAAAATGTTTTGAAAAAGATAATGATTTTCAATAAAATAAAGATATTCCCAAGTTAAAATAATTCATGAGTTCTCTGCCGGGTTTGCTGGGGAGGATATCATCCATTATCATTAATAACAGAATATCTTCTTTAAAACGAGAATGATTAGGAAAATTTTCCGTGCTAACAAAAATTTATATATTTTGCCACGATTGTTGGGGAATATAGGAAAATTTTGAATTAATAAATTTCGGATCATTTTCAATTAAAAATGGAATTATTTTTCTTTAAATTGGGAATTGACTTGAAATACCAAATCTAAAACCGACTTTTTACCGAGACTTGAGATAACACACGATTAATAAGGTATCGTTTTATACGGGCGTTGTGGAGGTTCTAATCCTTCCCCACACGTAACCGAGTCCCGAACTCGATTCTTCGATTTTCTCTGGTTTAAAACGCAGACTTGAAATTGGTTTTAAAAATGTTTTAATTAATTTTAAAATATTTTTACAAAACCTGTTTTAATAGGTGGCCAATCACTCCTAGCCAAAAAAGATTGGTGGCGACTCCATGTTTTTTTCCGAGGTTGTTTTCATACCCTCGACCTTTTATTTCAACCAAGAGGAATTAAGTTGTCTTTTCCTCAGCATTCCATTTCCCCCTCACTCGAACGAGTCCCCGCGAAGGGATCACGTATTGACAATAATGATTCCGAGAATTTTCAAAATCAAGGAAAAGTTCCATGTGTCGCAACCTAAAAAATAACAAGTCTCATCGCAAGACTTTATATTTCGTTAAGCGTGACATTAAAAAAAACCGAGAAAATGTCAACTTAATTCCTCTTGAAAAATGAAGGTTTTGAAAATGAACTTGAAAAAGACATGGAGTTGCCACCAATCTTTTTTAGCTAGGTGTGATCGGCCACCTATTAAAACCGGTTTTGTAAAACATTTTAAAATTAATTAAAACATTTTTAAAACCATTTTCAAGTCTGCGTTTTAAACCAGAGAAATCAAAGAAACGGGTTTGGGACTCAATTACATGTGGGGAAGGATTAGCACCCCCACAACACCCGTATAAAACGATACCTTATTAATCATGTGTTATCTCAAGTCTTGATAAAATGTCGATTTTTAATTTAGTATTTCAAGTTAATTCCCAATTTAAAAAACAATAATTTCATTTTTAATTGAAAATGATTCGGAATTTATTAATTCAAAATTTTCCTATATTCCCCAACAAACGTGGCAAAATATAGAAATTTTTATTAATTTGGAAAATTTTCCGAATCATTCTCGTTTTAAAGAAGATATTCCGTTATTAATGATAATTGATAATATCCTCCCTAGAAAACCCGGCAGAGAACTAATAAATTAATTTAACTCGAAAATATATTTATTTTATTGAAAATCATTATCTTTTTCAAAATATTTTTAACAAAATATGAATATGAAAATGTGTGACATAAATAAAATGACATAGCAAAGTCTAGTTAATATAATGCAACCTAAATGGTATGATATAATTTAAATGGCATAGCATATTCTAAATGAAATGAAATATCCTAGGTAACATGATATATTCTAAATGAAAGGAAATATCCTAAGTGACATGATATATTATAAATGAAATGAAATATCCTAAGTAATATGATATGTTCTAAATGAAATGAAATGATATGAAACATAAAATAATGTTATCATGAAATATGCATGAAAATGAAAATAATAATGCATGAACATAGTATATGGTAAATGATGTGATAAAAATAAATGACTAAATAAAAAGCGTAGGATAGCATAAAATATTCAAAATCATATGAAAAACAATATAACATCATAAAATATAAATCAAAATAATAACAATAACAATACCATAGAAATTATCATAGCAAAAATTACATATTATATAGTATGCATTAACATGGAAAATGCAATCCATGAAAGTGTTTTTTTTCCTTTAATTAAGGAAATCCGTATATCTAAAAAGATATCCGGCTACCTTAGGAAAATATATCAAATTAAATTTTCTAAAATCAAAATAATTTGTGATTTGTTTGAAAACAATTTTGAAAAACTTGAATGAAAATTAAAACCCTAGCCGAACCACCTTTTTAAAATAGCTCTAATTTCCTAAGTTTGAAATCCCGAACTTGACCACCCTTAACCTGAGCTTTATAAAATCATTTTTAAAGATTAAAATAGTCTAAAAACTAAGCTAGGACAGTAACTAAAGTTCCTAACCAACCCCCTCTAAATGCCTTAGCCAAATTCAACAATTGTTTTTCTCTTGAATTCAAATCTGTCTCTACTGTCCAGTTTTAAATCACAATTTTTTAACCTATTTTTAAAATTTCAAAAAAAAATCCTAAAAAAAATACTGGAGACCCAAAGCATGTAAAACTACACGGGAAAAAATTGGTTTAATTTTTTGATTAAAGATAACTTCCCAGAAAAATTGGGAAAGTTAGAAAATTGGGTGAAAAATGTTTTGCCAAAACACATTTTTTTGCCTTTGATAAAATCATTTAGAAAACAAAGTAAAAATATCGGAGACTCTCTTAAAAACCTACAAACAGTAACTAAAACTTCTAAAAACTTGGAAAAAAAAATTGGCTTAAGTAAAATAAAAAATCAAAAAGGTAGAATAATCAATTTGATAGCTCTTTAATTTCCCACAAGTATGCTCAAGTGAGCATGACTTTGAGCCATTGATAGGCCTAAGTCATAAATCTAGTGGCATGACATGAGATGCATGAACATATAGCAAATTGAATACATGAAATGCATGATTTAAAACCTAAATGACATGAAAAAATGCATGGCATAGAGAATACGACCTAGACCTAAAATGAACTTGCATGGCAATAAATGCAACCTAGGTCTAAACATGCATGAAATGCATGACAATGCAAATGGAACCTAGACCTAAAGAATGATGGCAATAACACAAACACATAGCATGCTAAATCAAAATACACAAAGTCAAGGCATGGAAATGCAAACCTATCAACTAGCATGATGAAAATGCACATAGGAAGCATAAAAAAATGAGGTAGCCGAATGGTCTATGGCTCAAAATAGTCATGGCATTTTCACAAACACATGGCACACTAAATCAAAACACATAAAATCATAGCATGAAAATGCAAGCCTATCAACTAACATGAAGAAAATGCACATACAAAGCATAAAAAAAATGAAGAAACCAAATGGTCTATAGGAAACCGAATGGTCTATAGGCCTAAGTGTTGGTATTCTACCATGACATTTTCACAAGCACATGACATACTAAATGCAAGGCCAAAGAAGAAACATTCTAAAACATGCAAATATAAAGTAAAAGCATGGACACAACTAGAAATTTTCACAAACACATAGATTAGTAAAATGCAAATCATGAAAAACTCAAACATTTTGAAAACATAAAATTAAAAAATGTAAACACAGAAAGTAAACATGAAAACATGATGAAATAAAATTTAAAAAAAGGGTAAGTAAGTAGAAAGATCAAAACAAACTCCATGATTTATTTATTTTAGAAAAAAATAGAACATCAAAACATGCTAAGCATCACAAGCAACATGAAATAAAAGCAAACATCAACCATTTTAAAAAAAGAAGGCCATTCGGCCACTTCTAAAACAAGGAGAAAATTTGTTTTTTTCAAAGTTTTTTTTTTTAAAGAATGAATAAAAGAAGAACTTGAAGAAGAAGCTTAAAAACACTTATTTTAAAAATAAAATCAATAGAAACTCACCAAATATCAAATGAAAACAGCAAATCAAGGAAGAAAATGCAAAAAAAAATGGAAGAGTATGGTGCTTTTTGCTACCTCTAAAAGCTATATTGCAAGCTTTTCCTCTTTTTACTTTCTTTGCCTTTCTAAACTTTCTATTTGCTTTTCAAAAAATGGAGAGAAATCAGCCAAGCAAGAGTGAAAAATGAAAATAGCCTCTCCCTAATGGTAGTGGCCGAATGGCCCTTAGTATGGTGTAGAAGGTTCTAGGTTTTTTTTAGCCAATTTTGATCCAATGGCCTTCAATCCAAGATGCTTTCTATGTAGAATTCTCACCATTAGATTGGAATAACCAGCTCCTAAATATGACGTCATGAAGAAGATGTCATAAATAGGATGTCATAAATATGACATCATCCCACTCCATCTATTAGTCTATGTGTTGCAATTTCAAAGGCTTGACCAAGAAAAATAACTACCTTCCTCTTCACTCTTAGCCCTTTGATCTAAAATCTCAGCAACATCACTCTTCATTATGGGCTTGGCTGATTGCTATTTCAAAATCCAGCCCAATCTCTAATTTTTTAAAGGCCTTCTTTAGTTTCTTCAGTGAGATGACCTATTTGACCCCCAAACCAAATTAAATAGCAAACGGACTCTAAATCTAGATTTTTCTTTGCCAATCTCTTCCAAATGATTTAAAAATGAGCTCTACAAATTTTTAGAAATTTTGGAGCTCATTTGATATTTTTTCCCTAATTTTCTAGTTTTGCACTTTTGGCTCTGAAGCCCAGTTTTGCTCAAAACAAGTTCGATTTTCAGATTTTCTTTTTCTGGGCCTTTTTCATATATCGAATTGGAGTTGGTTCAAAATGCCCAATTTTTACGATCAAATTCCCCTCCGATTTGATTTTTCCTTTTTTCACTATCGGGAATTCCTCGTTTTTCCTCCAATCGGCTCTTTTCTTGGAAGTTCTTCAAACTGAGCCTTGGGCTATCCTTGTTTACTCACTCCTCATCAATTAGGGGCTTTAGTGTTACCGAATTGGGCCATTTCTATAATTTTCCCCAATTTCACCAAAATCCACCCAAAACCCTAATTCTCGATTTTCTTCCAAATTGAATTTTCCTTCGATTTTTCTTCCAAGTAGCTTCTCCATACCCGTAGTCATTGCTTATCCTTCATTTGGAACCTCCAATTTCGACCGATTTGATCGTTTAAGCACTTTTCCCCAAATTTTTTGAACTAGGGTTTTCTTTCTACTAAATCTCCGTAACCATCTTCCAGACTCCATATATTTCATTGTAGACCTCGGATTATCAAAATTCTTTCACCATTGTTCAATTTAACTTTGAATCTTGATTTTGAAAGTGGGTTGACTTTTTTAGTAGTTGACTTTTTGAGGTTGACTTTTTCAAGATTGACTTTTTATGTCTGCTTTCTTAAACTAAGTCTCGGAGTACCACTTGTAGGATGAAAAGAACCTTTTTTGCATTTTGAAACATCAATTTAGGAAGAAAACATACCGGATTTAGTGGTTCAGACAAAATTAGGTGTCTACAGCTGCCCCTCTTTGGCTATTGCTGAGAATTAGGCAAAGATAAACAAATACTAATCTTGTCCGGTTAGTGAAATCACATGTGAAGAAAAGGGAAAAGGGGTTTTCATTTTTTTCACTTTTCTTTTTATCATTTATCATTTTTTCCATTTTTTCATTTTTCATTTCATTTTTTTTTCAAATGCTATAAAATAGAAGATTTTGTCCATAAATTGAGTTCCCTAACTAATCAAGGCTCAACCCGTCTTAAGGAAACGAGTTCGATCTGCAAGAGAAGAAATGACCTCGACGATAGTCTCGGGGTCTTAACCTGTCTTGTTCCCAGTTGTGTTTAAAATTCTGGGTATCTCCTCCAGAGCTTCGGCTATCACCACCAAAGACTTTCTTATTTTTCAAAAATTTTAAAACTCTAGATATCTCCACAGAGGCTTCGGCTATCACTACCAAAGACTTTCTCCCTTTTCAGAAGTTTCTAAAAAAAAACTCTAGATATCTCTACAGAGGCCTTGGCTATCACTACCAAAGACTTTCTCTATTTTCAAAAAATTTTAAAACTTTTTATATTTCCACAGAGGTTTTGGCTATCACTACCAAAGACTTTCTCTCTTTTCCAAAAATTTTAAAACTATGGATATCTCCACAGAGGCTTCGGCTATCACTACCAAAGACTTTCTCTCTTTTCAAAAAATTTTAAAACTCTGGATATCTCCACAGAGGCTTCGGCTATCACTACCAAAGACTTTATCTCTTTTCAAAAAAATTTAAAATTCTAGATATCTTCACAGAGGCTTCGGCTATCACTACCAAAATCTTTCTCTCTTTTCAAAAAATTTGAAAAAAAGGGATATCGATTTTTGAAAACATGTTGAAGATTATACCTGAAGCTTTGAGAAGAGATGCAAATGCTTCTTGGTGCAAGTGCAGATGTTAAAGAAAATACAAATGTCTTTGATGCAAATGTAAATGACTTGATTTGATGCAAATGTTTCTTGATGCAGATTCATATGACTTAGACTGATGCAAATGCTTCTTGATGCAAATGCAGATGTTGAGTAAAATTCTGGGTATCTCTTCTAGAAACTTCGGCTATCACTACCAAAGACTTGCTCATTTTTAAAACTGTAAAACTCTAGGTAACTCCTCCAGAGGCTTTGGCTATCATCACCAAAGACTATCTCATTTTTAAAACTGTAAAACTCTGGATAACTCCTCCAGAAGAAGATTTCTCATTGTTCAAAAATTATAAATCCCTGGATATCTCTACCTTTCAAATTCATTTTTTCCTTTTCAAATCAGAGTATATCTTCAATTCATTTTTGGCTATTCTCTTTGCCTACAACAGTTTTCAAACTCTCATCAATAGAGGTCTGAAACGAGTTTTATTTCTTTTTCTCATATCTGGAAGTCAGGACCTATCCTAGTAGTTCTATACCTTTGGGTTAGAAAAACCCTTGTCTCATGTCAACATCAAAAATGGGTATTTCAAAAAAATATCTTTATTTGTTTTCTCATTTTGAAAACTTTCGAAAAAAAAAAATATTAACCCCACAGTGTGTGATGTAAAAATCTTTTGAAGACTAATGATCACTGTTAAAACTTCTCTAATTGTCAATCTGGTTTTTTTTTTTTTTTTCAACTGGGATCGACAAGGCTTGGTATAACAACATTTTGGTTGATCGATGAAAACTTCACAACAAAAATGTATGTCCCTTCTAGGCTCACAAATGGAACTGGTTTTATAAATCATGAATTCATTGTGAACCAAACAAATTCAACATTCTTTTAGTTTCCATATCAAGGCATTTTGACAAGCGTCAAGATTGGCTGGGATGTTTAAACTGGAAAGTTTAATTTTGGGGGGAAAAAGTTTTAGTTTTTGAAGACAATCCTTCGAATGAGAGCTGTCAATTTGGGAGGTTCAGGAATTCCTTGATGTTCCTCGATGACCACTTCTTGCATTTCACTCTAGACCACCAATTTTTGGGTTTTCGCCCTAGAGTCCCATTCTTTCCATTTTTTCTTTATTTTTTGTTGTTTTACCATGCATTTGAGAATTCTAAATTCTTCCTTAGTGAAATGATAATTCGATGAGATGGGATAAAATCTGAGGAAGACCCTTCAAAATAAATATTCATGCTTGATCAAAATGGACTTTTAAAGCACGTAATGTAGGCCATGGTTCAGGGTTCAGAAAGAAAGGATAAATAGGCCCAAAATATGTGTTTGAGGGTAATCAGATCAAGGATCATTTCTTGAGGAGAATTCTCTTTGAAGCATTTGTCCTTTCTTGGATTTTACTTTCCTTTTTACTTTTGCTCTTTTTCTTCTTTGCTTTTGGCTTTCATTTGCCATACTTTTTCACACATTTTTTTTTGTGTGTTTTTCTTTTCTTTTGTTCTTGGCTTCCATTTCGCCATCTTTTCCTTTTCTTTCTGACAGAGTGAACCCACATTCATTTAGGAGATCAATTTACTTTGTATCTATCTTTGAGCTAGGACTCATCTTTGAGAAGATCTTTCCTCACATTTGCCCCCCAATGTAGAGGGTCATCCTTGATCAGGGTTCAAAGAAGAAAGAATTCTTTTTTCTCAAAAAGGGGTGAGTATGGATAATTTCTTCTTGTGAAAGGGATATGAAACATGGTCATTCATCATATCAAGCCCGAATATTCTCATTGAAAAGCAATCCCTAGGGGAATAGATAATCAGAATTTCATTTTGCACTTTGGAATTGTAGACACCTAATTTTGTCCGGACGACTAAATCAGGTACGTTTTCTTCCTAAATTGATGTTTCGGAATGCCAAAAGGTTTTTCTCATCTTGCAGGTGGTACTCCAAGACTTAGTCTAAGAAAGCAGACAGAAAAAGTCAAACTTGAAAAAGTTAACCTCGAAAAAGTCAACCTCGAAAAAGTCAACTACTGGAAAAGTCAACCCATTTTGAAAATCAATATTTGAGGTTCAATTGAAAATTGGTGAAATAATTTTGATAATTCGAGGTCTATATTGAAAGATATGGAGTTCGAAAGTTGGGTTACGGAGATTCGGTAGAAAGGAAACCCTAGTTCGAGAAATTTGGGAAAAGTGTTTAAACGATCAAATTGGTCAGAATTTAAGGTTCCAAATGAAAGATAAGTACTGACTACGGGTAATGGAGAAGCTACTTGAAAGAAAAACTGATAGAAAAGTCAATTCGGAAGAAAACCGAGAATTAGGGTTTTTTGGTAGATTTCGGTGAAATTTGGAAGAATTACATAAATGGCTCGATTCGGTAGGAAAAAAGCCCTTAATTGATGAAGAGCGATTAAAAAAGGATAGCCCAAGGCTCAGTTTGAAGAAAATCTGAAAATCGGACTTGTTTTGAGCAAAACCGATTTCAGAGGCAAAAGGGCAAAATTGGAAAATATGGAAAAAAAAGCAAATGAACTCCAAAAATTCTGAAAATTTGCAAATCTCATTCTTAAATCATTTCGAAGAGATTGGCGAAAGAAAATCTTGATTCAGAGTTCGTTTGCAAAATGGCCAAATCCCGGGCCCACTATGTAGAAATTCAACAGGATAAATCCCGAAAAAATAGCAAACGAGCTCCAAAAATTCTGAAAATTTTCAGATCTCATTTTTAAAATTATTTGGAAGAGATTGGAAAAATAAAATCTTTATTCGGAGTTCGTTTGCAAAATGGCCAAATTCCTGGTCCCTTGTGTAGTAATTCAAGTAGATAAATCCCGAAAAAATAGCAAATGAGCTCTAAAAATCATGAAAACTTTCATATCACATTTTTCAATTATTTGGAAGATATTGTTGAAGAAAAATCTAGATACGGAGCTCGTTTAAAAAATGGTAAAGTTCAGATGCATAAAAGAGGCAATTTTGGAAATAAATTTGAAATAAATAGCAAATGGACTCGAAATTTTTTTAAAACTATTCAATTTTTTATTATTTCGGAAGTATTGAAAAAATAAAATTTGAATTTGGTGTCCGTTGGCTATTTATTTAGGTTCGGGGGGCAAAATGGTTATTTCATCGCAGAAACCAAAAAGAGCAAATTTGTAATTGAGGAAAATATGAAAGAAGAAGGAATTGCTGGGAGTTTACCTCCTTTGATCAGCTAGCATAGAGGAGAAGAAGAAAGCTTGACCAAGTTAATTTCTTAGTCACTATCAAGCTCACATGCTACCACTAACACCTTGCAAATGGTCCCCGCTTCATCCAATGGCTTAGGTGCCTTGTAGAAAAGCTGAATGCACCATCCAATGGCCAAATTTAAATGCCAAGATGAAATTTTTATTTTTCATGAAAGAACCCTCATCTAATGGTCAAGAATGGAAGAAAAACGATGAGCACAATTCATCCAAAGGTGAGCATCCATTCGGCCAAGCAAGGGAGTGTATGGGATTATCTCTTTTCATCCAATGGCTTAGGCCATCTACAAAGGCTGAGTACACATGTTAAGGGCTGGATTTAATTTACAAGATGTCATTTTTATGTTGTCCTCGTCCTATGACCAAGAATGGAAGAGCACAACTCATCCAAGGGTAGGCACTCAAAGGGGCAAGCAAGGGTGTGCGTGGGATTGGTCCTCTTTTGCATATAAGGGCTGAGGTTATTGCAAGGGCTGAGTACACATCTTAAGGGCTTCTATCAATTGGAATGATGACATTTTTATTTTGTCATCAAAATGTCTTAATCTAAGGGCCGAGATTGGAGGGGAAAAAGTGCAAATTCCATCCAAGGGTTGGAGGGCCATTCGGCCAAGCCATTAGAGGGGGGCTGATTTCATTTTTTGATAATTTTTTTGGTTGGAAAAAGTAGCTAATTTAGAAAAGAAAAGGTTTTGAAAGAAAGAAAAAAAAAGGTTTTTCAATAGAAGAGCTTGAAGGTAGTCATCTCTACCAAGCTCTAGCACAGCTTTCTTCTTGTTTTCCATGTTGATTTCTTGATTTTCTATCATGTTTTCCTACTACATTTTTCATAGAAATGAAGTTTTTTAAATGTTTACTTAAGTTTTCATCTCTTCTTCTTCATCAAAATAGTTGAAAATAAATTTTTTTTTTACATAGTTTATGCTTGGCCGAATGTGGTATGTGTGTTTGCCTTGGTTTTTTCTTTTTTTCTTCTTTGCATGTTGTTGTGGAAAAATAATTTTTAGAAGGTTTGTTTAAGTATTTTATATTCTGATTTTTTACAAAAAAGATGAAACAAAAAAGGATGAAATGGCTACATGATCTTGGCAAGACCAAGTGACCATGGTTAGGGGAGAGGCTATGCCCATTTTTACCTACCATGAAGTTCACCTTAATTTTGTTTAGCATGGTTTATTTTCTGATTTTTGAAATGGAAAGGCTTCATGATCTTGGCAAGACCAAGTGATTATGGTTAGGTAGAGGCTATGCCCATTTTATACCAACCATGGAGCTTAACTTTCCTTGTTTTATTTACTAGTTTTGCTTGTTATTTGCTTTGCATGTCTATGTTTAATTTTTTATATCTTTACATTATTTTCTATGCTATATTTGCTTCTATATTTCTTTTCCATGCTTAATAATTTTTCTTTGTAGATTCGGCCATTGTGTTCATTGGAATCATGTTGTGCATTTTTTTGATATATCATGTCTTATATTATAAACATGTTTGCATTTTTACATTTTGTCATATGACCATTCGGCTACTCCATTTTGCTATGCCTTACATGTGCATTTTCAGCTTGCTTCTTGACTTGTTTGCATCTCCATGCCATGAGTTAGCATATCTTGATATTTAGTATGCCTTGTATGTGTATTTTCATCTTGCTTCTTGACTTGTTTTGCATCTCCATGCCAAGAGCTTGTTCATTTTGATTTTAGTATGTCATATGCTTGTGAAAATGCATGACATTATGTATCTTGATATGATTTGTCATGTACTTGTGCCATTTACTAGATAGGATTGCACTAGAGTACCATGTGACCATTCGGCCTCTTCATGCATTCCTTACCTTGTCAGGCATTTGCATTTTGTTTAGGTAACATGTTTTGCATTATCATATCTTGAAATTGTGTATTAGTTGTTGTTTGTTCCAGTATTAGCATTAGGTTCATTGGTCATTGTATGTTCATAGTATTGCTATGCATTTTGATTACATTTTAGGTCTATGCCATATTAGTATTGCTATGCATATTGGGTTTAAATCATATTGGTATTGCCATGCATTGCTATGCTACTTAGGTCTTAGGTTACATTATCATTTTCATGCATATTCATAACATATTAGGTCCAAGTCATATTTGCATTATCAAGCATTGCATGCATATTAAGTTAGGATAGCATTTATTGCCATACAAACTCATGCTAGACATTTAGGTTATTTTGAATTGTCATGCATTTCCTTTACCATTTATGCTTTAGACCATGCATTTCATACATTTCATTTTCTGTATGTTCATGCATTCCATGTCATTGCCACATGATTTATGACTTAGGCCAATCAATGGCTCAAAGTCATGCTCTATTGAGCATACTTGTGGAAAATTAAAGAGTTGTCAAATTGATTATTCTACCTTTGTGATTTTTTTTACTTAGCCAATTTTTGTCCAAGGTTTTTAAATGTTTTAGCTACTGTTCTTAGGTCTTTAGGATGACCTCCAACAATTTTTACTTTGATTTTTTAATGACTTTATCGAAGGCAAAAAAATGTGTTTTGACAAAACAGTTTTTTTCACCCACTACTCGAATTTCTCCGATTCTTCTGGGCAGTCATATTTAATAAAAAAAATTAAGCCAATTATTTCTCGTGTAGTTTTACATGTTTTGGGTCTCCAGTACTTTTTTATATATTTTTTTGAATTTTTAAAATAGGCTAAAAAATCGTGTGTCAAAAGCAGACAGCAGAGGGAGATTTGAATTCAAAAGAAAAATAATGGTTGAATTTGGCTAAGGTATTTAGAGGGGGTTGGTTAGAAGCTTTAGCTAATGTCTCCGGGTAGTTTCTAAGCCTTTTTAAACTTTAAAAATGATTTTATAAATCTCAGGTTAAGGGTGGTCAAGTCCGGGTTTTAAACTTAGGAAATTAAAGCCATTTTAAAAGGGTTTGGTAGGGGTTTTAATCTTTATTCAAGTTTTTCCTCAAAAAACAATCACAAAGTTTTAGTTTTTTTTTTCTTTTAGAAAATCTAATTTGACATATTTTCCTAAGGTAGCCGGATATCTTTTTAGATATACTGATTTCTTTATTTAGAGGAAAAATACATTTTCATGCATTGCATTTTCCATGTTCATGCATTTTATATAATATGTGGTTTTTGCTATGATATTTTCCATGGTATTATTATTACTTTGATTTACATTTTATGATGTTATATTGTTTGCCATATGATTTTGATATTTCATGCTATCCTGTATTTTTTATTTTGCCATTTATTTTTGTCACATTATTTAGCATATACTATGTTCATGCATTTTTTTTTCATGCATATTTTATGATAGCATTATTTTATGTTTCATGTCATTTCTTGTCACTTAGATCATATTCCATGTCATTTAGGATATATTATTTATAATATGCCATGTCATTTAAAATATGCCATATCATTTGAAATTGCCATGTCATTTAAATAATTTTATTTCATTTATAATATACCATGATACTTAAGATTTTTTATTGCATCTAGAATATACTATGCCATTTAAATTATGTCACATCATTTAGGTTGCATTATATTATCTAGACTTTGCTATGTCATTTTATTTATGTCATACATGTTCATATTCATTTTTTAAATGTTTTTTAAAAAAAGGGATAATGATTTTCAATAAACAATAAAGATATTCTCGAGTTAAAATAATTCATGAGTTCTCTACCGGGTTTGCTGGAGGGGATATCATCAATTATTATTAATAAAGAAATATCCTTCTTTCAGAAAACGAGAATGATTCGGAAAGTTTTCCAAATAAATAAAAATTTCTATATTTTTACGATTTTGTGGGGGAATATAGGACAATTTTGGATCATTTTCAATTAAAAATTAAATTATTTTTCTTTAAATTGGGAAGTAACTTGAAATACTAAATTAAAAACTGATTTTTACCGAGACTTGAGATAACATACGATTAATAAGGAACCGTTTTATACGAGTGTTGTGGGGGTGCTAATCCTTCCTCGCACGTAACCGAGTCCCGAACCCGATTCTTCGATTTTCTCTGGTTTATAACGCAGACTTGAAATTGGTTTTAAAATTTTTTTAATTCTTTTTTAAAATATTTTATAAAACCGGTTTTAATAGGTGCTCGATCACACCTAGCTAAAAAAGATTGGTGGGGAGTCCATCTCTTTTTCCGAGGTCGTTTTCATGCCCTCGACCTTTTATTTCAATCTAGAACCGTACTCCAGCTTGGTAGTTTCCACCGCCTGTCCAGGGTTGAGCCCTGGGATTTGACGGCGGACTTAAAAAGCCACCTACAGACGCTTTACGCCCAATCATTCCGGATAACGCTTGCATCCTCTGTATTAGGTCATCTTTTCCTCTGCTTCTGTTTCCCCTCTCACTCGAACAGGTTCTCACAATCGGGATCACGTATCGACAGCTTGGCGACTCCGCTGGGGACTTTAGAGAGTCAGCCCTAGAATTAGTCGTGTGTTATCAAAGTCTTGGTTTTGCTGGTTTTTGTTCGGTATTTAATTTTAATTCCCATCTTTTTTTTTAAATAATAAAGAGAATTTTGAAAATAATAAAATGTTTTTGGATATGGTCATTGTCACATGCATGCATATTATAATTTGTTCTCTGGTTATTTTGTTGCGTATATTTATATGTTTGCTTAATTGATGCTTTACATTGTTTGATTTTAGTGGGGTATTTAGAATAAGGGGTGTTGAATAGGTGGTGACAGGTTTGTTTTGTTCTTCCATACACACTATACTTGCATTTGCATAACATGAACCTTCTACCCGGGTTCTGTCCTTTTAAGTGGGAGTCAAGGAACTACGCCTTTGTGATGATCCTCCGTATGGGCTAGTGAAACAGTTTCGGAGTATAATGTACCTAATCCCTTTGTGATGATCCTCCGTACGGGCATAGGAAAATATACTCTAACGTATTGAACCCGCTTTTATCGGGGTGCCTTACTAGCCTTCACAGGCGACAGTGAGGAACAATTCGGGGCCTTAGAACCGATTCACCTTCATATAGTGAACCTAGGCGAAGCCATGCCGGATTTCTATTAGATACTCGAAGTTTAAGAAAACATGGAGGAAAATTTCCAACCTTTTACCATATTTCTATATGTTAGATTTTACAAATTGGGTGACGATGATCGAACATCATATCGCTCGTAATAAATTTATTATTTTGACCCAAAGGCGTCATAATGTCGAAGCTCTGTTTAAAATTTTGGGGACTTTTTTTTTTTTTTATAAAAAAAAACATGTTATTTATGTTATATTTGTGAATTCATTTCTTTACTAATCTATTTCTTTCTTTTTTTTTGTTATTTGACATGCATCACAGACACCATCTTACACTTGAAGTTTATTGGCCTTGGGATAGTCATCAACCCAAAGGATTTTCATGGAGTGTCAGGTTATTTCAGTTATAGAAGATCATGCAGTAGTCAGGACACGGTCGGAAAAAGATCAGAGGGAGGATGGTGATTGCCTGAAGAAAGATTATGTGTCAGTATTGTCGAAAAGGGTTAAAGTGGATTCTAGATAGAACAATCTCCGAGGGTTAGCCGATATTTGGAATCTGTGGAATGTATCAGAGAAAGAAGCCTTCACTTAGAAATATGGAGATATAGCATTTTTAATTTCGATTAGGGTTAATAGTGGGTTGATTCAGGCTATGGTACAGTTTTGGAATCCTGCTTATAGAAGTTTTACTTTTAACAAGGAGGATATGACCCCACTGATTGAAGAACATTCAGCATTGTTACGTATTGAATGTCTCAATCCTGATCGGGTATATTTGAAGGAAGTGAAACCTTTAGGTTTTAAGAGGAAAGTGGCTAGAATCACAGGAATGGATACAACATGGGTTGAGAGTCATGTGGATACAAAGCATAAAATGGATGTATTTTGTGGGAAAGTCTCCGACAATTGATATTGGGTTATTCCGACAAAGAAAAAGCCAGGGATATCTTTGCTCTAGCTATCTACGGATTAATCATATTCCCGAAGATATTGGGTCATGTGGATATAGCCGTGTTTGATTTCTTTGAAAAGTTGGAACAGAAGATCAATCCATCTCCGACCATCATAGCTGAAACTATCCGATCTTTGAATTTTTGTAAAAGGGAAGGACAAGGGAGAATCAAGGGGTGTGTACAACTCCTTTATATTTGGATTCAAAGTCACTTATGGAAGATAGAAAAGGTTTTCTTCAAATCATACATGAAGTCTTTAGTTACGATTAGGGAATTCCTTCGAAATGATTGGCTTGGAGACGAAGATGAAGAGAAATGGGTCAACATGTTCCAGAATCTAAAAGGGGAGATGGTTACTTGTAGAGCTCCATGGATGGTTCCTATGCCGATTATGTATAAATGTGGGGACAACCCAGGAGTTCCACTACTCAAAATTTGGGGGTCTGTGAGTTATGCGCCCCTGTTAGTGCAAAGACAGGTTGAATCTCGACAATTCACACCCGTGACTCATAAGCTACGATCATGAGAGTTCACTTATGGAGAGGATAGGTATTCTGGAAAGGTACGGGCAGTGATTGAAGCATGGAAGAAAACTCACCGGATAAAAGTGGCCATATATGCCGATATCATCACACCTGGTTACTTGGTATGGAGGGAAGTAAGGGTTAATGATAGGCTGTTGACATTGGATGGGGAAGAGGTCCAGTTCATGAATCCGCCACTGAGGAAAATGCCATCAGAGCTAGAAAATCGCAAGGGCAGAATATGAAAAAGAAAAGGCCCAGATGAGCAAGGAGATTGCCCGACTATAAGAAGAGCTTGAGGAAATGAAAAATAGGGAATCAGCTCGAGAAAGAGAAAAGGAAAAATCAAGAGAGAAAGGGACACTATCAAGGGAGATCTCAGGGATTTGCACTTGGAGAACAAAAGGTACCGCTTCGAGCTCAGATTTGAAGGGACCCTCAAGACTTCCTGGGAATGGGAGCAGGAGGTCAAAAACCTCAAGACGAAGAATAACTATTGGAAAGAGAGAGCAAAGCATGAGGAAGCCCGATCCAATCAACTGGAGAAGCAAGCTAAGGAACGCTTACACGGTGATGCTTCTGCTAACATGTCAAGGGGCCGTGAACAAGTAGGGGTCAGATTGAAGAGCAAGGCAATCAAAAGGAGACTGTGAAAGAAAGTCCAAGATCCGAAGAAGTCACTATAGGACTAATTTTGTAATAGCACTTTGAAAGGCGAATTACGTACTTATCTTAGACAGTGATCTTTTTATTCTATTTGTGATGTATTTAGTTCCAGGAAATAAATGAAAGATCGTTCCGTTGAAATTATCTTGGGGCCAATACTTTCAAATGCATTCATATTTTATATATTTTGTTTGTTCATTCGTATATTTACTCATATTTATAATCCTTCATTTTTGAAATTCAATCATATTCATACACTTAACCACTTATTTATTCCTTTTACTTGTTCATTCATACATATTCATACACTTAACCACTTATTTATTCCTTTTACTTGTTCATTCATTCATATTCATACACTTAACCACTTATTTGTTCATTTCACTTGTTCATTCATTTATTCTTTCATATTCATATACGTAGTCATGTACTTATTCATTTTATTTGATTGATTCATTCACATTTAGTCATTCATTCATTCATTTTTTATAAAACATAAAAAAGATGTGTCAATAAATTCTAATTCATGGTTTTCAAAACTAAAGATACAATTTGTCGCACTCAGATAGAATTGAATTTTCGACACCCTTACAATACTCGATCTCAAGCCAGAGCTATGGAGAACGATCAGCTTGCTAGAATTGAAAGATTGGAAAGAACTCAAAAGGAACTACAGGAACAATTGGCTAAATCTTAGGAGGAGGCACGAGAACAGATGACTAAACTCATGGAAATGATGAGTGCCATGACGAAACAAAAAGGGCCTGGAGAGAATTCTATCATCGGGAAAAGGGTCGTAATTGAAGAGGATCAACCTAAAAACATACAGCAAAAGGGCCAAGAGCTGCCAATTGGGGCAGCCTCCTATGTTTATATCCAGCCAGCTGCTGAGAGACAAAACTATGTTCTCAGAAAGGGTAATATGGGAGCCAACTCAAATGGTTCCAGACTTTGAGGAACTAGCTGAGGCATAGAACTATGTTCCCGGAAGAGGTAATTTGGGAGTTGACCCAAATGATGTTAACATTCCAGACTTTGAGGAACTAGCTGAAAAGGAAAAAGCAAAATGATTGAGCTGAAGAGGGTCAAATGGCAGAATCACAAAAAAAAATATCAACTGCTGGAGGAGAGGCTGAGGGTCGTTGAAGGGGCAGAGTTATTTGGCAGTCTGGATGCCAAAGAGATGAGTCTAATACACAATCTGGTAATTCCCCCAAAGTTCAAAGTACCAAACTTTGAGAAATATAATGGGACTACCAATCTATCAGTACATCTGACCATGTACTACAGAAGAATGACGGGGCATGATGATAATGAAAACTGCTTATCCATTGTTTCCAAGATAGCTTGACAGGGCCTACAACTCGATGGTACTATCAACTGAGTCGTACCAAGATTCGTTCATGGAAAAATTTAGCTAGGGCTTTCATGGAGTATTATAAGCATATATCTGATATGGTACCTGATAGGTTTTCACTACTGAACATGGAAAAGAGGACTACTGAGAGTTTCAAGGAATACTTGCAAAGGTGGAGGGATCTGGCCACACAGGTGCAACTGATGGAAACTCAATTAAGAGTTGTAAACCCAAGTGCAGGTTATGTTCAAGTAATAAATTCTCGGGTGTCCGAGGTCGAACCACAGGGAAGAGTATTAGTAAGTATAAGTTTATAAATATATAAGAAAAAGAAAGTAAACAAGATATTAAGGAATCAACAACAAAACAAGATAAACAAGATATTAGAGAACAAAATAAACAAAATAACATAAAAGAAATTAAACAAGATATAAAAAACAATAAGAAAAGATGTTGAGGTTAGAGAATCCACTCTTAGTGTTATGCTAACATTAATCTTGTTTTATTACACAATTGAAATCCACAGAAAGGAGGTTCCAATTGGAAGGTTTAGCAATTCAGTCCAAATTGTCCAACGTCCATAGCATATGATATTATGTTCATTTGGTATCCTCAAAACTCATAAAAAGAGTCCAAGCATTCCTTATGCCAAGGTATATGTCTACAACAAATCAAGGTTATGAAACCAAGCATTTACTGTGCCATTTTCCTTGTCAATAATGAATCAAGATCCCTACTTTGTAAGTATGATTTTAAACCAAAAGAAAATATTATCTATACTAGTGTTTATAAATGATGATTCATTTTAGCTCATGTTTAAGAGACTAACCTTAGCATTTACCAAGAGCTTCACCTCATCACCTCAACAATATGATTAGCAACACATACTAAAAATGAATAAAATGAAAAGAAATGTAAGAAGCATAAGTAAATATAGAAAAAGAAAACTAGAGAAAGGAAAGAAAAAGAAAACTTAGACAATTTTATTACAATGGCTAATATCCTACCAATGTATAATGTATCCTAATACTCATCCAAGGCCCTCTATTTATACACATTTTGGAGAGCTAAATGACAAGAGACAAGCTTTATAAATTTCAAAGGTAGGTATAATAGGTGGGTGCATTTTTCTAACAATTTTCGTCATGTTGTATGACAATTCTGATCAGCCAGATTGATGGTCGATTTTGTCAATGTTGAAGGCTCGATCTGATCCGATGGTCTTCTAGAATAATATGCCCCTATCAGTTACTGATCCATAGCCGTTGGAATCAGATCATTTGCTCATGTGGATCAGAAGATATGGTCAAAATACCAAAACGGTGCAGAACAGACGTCATTGCACATCAGCCAACTTGATGGTTGATTTCGGTAGGGAAAACGACTCCGTTTCAAGAAGTGTAAAACATGAAAAAGATAGATATGCCTCTTAACTTTGCACTGTCAAAATTTCATCCTTAATGCTTCGGTGAAACTCCAGATATAGCTGATATGGCAAAAGGTGTCGGAACTGGAACTGAATTGGATTTGCCCTTAATTCTTGATTTAACCTAGTAATCTGAAATCACTCAAAGAAACTCATGAAAAACACCAAATTACATAAAAATATAAAAGATCATAAACACAAGTAGACTAAGAAATAATAACTCGTATTTGACACAAAACAATAATAAAACATAACTAAAAACTATATAATTATACGAGTTATCACACCCCCACACTTAGATTGTTGCTAGTCCCTAGCAACGACTCAATAAAAATAAAATAAGAAAATCTAATCTAATCCATTTTCGTAGGAAATCACGGTGACACTTAGCATGTGACACAAGCCTTTAAACCCCTAGGTGTCCCTAGTGGACGAGTTTAGTCTCGTGAGGGTTTGCTAGAACGATACCCACAAACATTGAAAAACTAAAATATAAGTAAACTACATACACTAAAAATATTTACTCCTAATCCTTTCAATATAAATTAGAGACAATCTTTGAACAAGTCTTATAAACTAATCAATAGCTCAAAGAAATTCACAAAAATTCATGCTTGAATGTAAATAAATGAGTTAAGCCAATATTAACATAACATATTTCAATCAAAATAGTGCATATTCAACTTAATCTCAACCTCTCACATGGGATACTCTCATGATTTTCACTCTTTAAAGTAGTGGTAAAGTGTTTACACTCAATCAATCTCATGAAAACACTTCTACCATATGCTTGCTTGTCCACCTATTCTCCACTATTTAGATCATACAACTTCATAAATCAAGAGGTCTTTATTCAAGGTTGTAATGGGGCCAAAGGGTTATAATGTGGTTAAAGAACAAAAGGATAAAGATATCACAAAGGTTCCAAAGAGTTCATAGAGTTTAGAGACATAATAAGATCATACAAATAAATTTCTCAAAAATCTTTACAAGTACATAGTCACATAGGCTAAATATTCATGTTGAGCCTTTGCTTCATTCTAACCAACTTTGTAACATCTTTTTCTTTACTTTAACTAGAAGTTCAAGAGAAGTTTTTTTTTTTTTTTGAATATGGGAATGTATTTAACAATGATCCCTTTCTTTTTCTCTTGACTTTTTCTTTTCTTTTCTTCCCCCACACTTATCTTTTGTTTCCAACCCAAATTTTCAACTAAAAATATCCCTTGTTTTTTTGCAATATGTCTCAAAATATATAATCCATCTTTAGAACAAGGGTAAGGATATAAGTATATTTAGGCTAGGTGTAAGTTGTGGTTACCAATAAAACAGCATATTTAATGTAGGCTCAAATTGGCTCACTAGTGGGGATGTTCTCTTAGAACATTAATAATGGATGGCTGTTTGGCTCTGGTTATAATCCTAATGCCTCTATCATATTCATGTTGTCACATGTATCAATATAGTCTCAAACGGTTTAAAGCAAGTTCTAGAGAATCATGTAATCATAAGAGCACTCAAGAAAGAAATTAGATTGATTTGTATAATGCATCAATCATTATAGGCTCAAAAACTCACAAGGATGATTATACAAGTCAGATTAAGTCTAAACATGCTTCTTTCTCAATCAACATATCATATTAACATTGGCTCATAAAAAGGTTGACATCAAGCTCAATTCTCATGAAAATCTTCTCACTAATAAATCTGTTTTAGACTTATGCAATTCATATCTCATCATTGTATTAAAAGGAACTAAAACACACTAAAAAATAATAATAATAATAAAGACTCATAAAAAAAAAATAGTAGACAAAAATAAAAGAAATCCTAAATCTTTCCCCCCACACTTAATTCTTACATTGTCCTCAATGTAAGTCTATTAACCCAAATGAAAGAATCATGTGTAAGAGAAAAGAACTAATAACATAAGAATAGGAATAACTAAGACTCAAAACAAAACAAACTCATGCAACCTAAATAATCCTAAAATACTAAACAAAAATTAACAAGTAAACATAAAAAGATTAAAATCAAACTGACAAGGTATGTCTCAAGTCTCCCTTACTCAGACCTTGTTCAGAATGAATACTTCTAAATTGCTTAAAACACAACAAACTTTTTTTTTTATAAAAAAAATTAGCGAAATATGTCCCTTACCCCCTACTAAAGGTAGAATTTAGGAGATATTACCTGCAGAGGTTGCTAACCACTTATTATAACTGAGACACAACAAACAAAATGTTAGATAATGTCACAAAGACAAAGTGCAATCCACTCCTTGCTCGTCCATATCTCTTTTTCTTTTTCCGAGCGTTTGCGAAACAACCGTAGCAGATAAATACTCATAAGCTTGGAGCTTTTTGAGTAAATCTTCAATGGTTGTAGCAGAAATTATGGTTCTCCTTGCCTCTGAAAACATGAATCCATTATCCACAGCATTATCTAAGTATGAAAGCAAATTACTAAAATAACCATTAATATTAAGCAAACCAATGGGTTTCTTATTTGTGACCAAAGATGACCAAGAAGCCACGCAAGCTATTTCTTCCAATGTACCCAGACCTCCTGGTAAAGCAATGAATGCATCGGCAGAATGGTACATGATTGTCATCCGTTCAGGGATACTACAGACTTGTATTTCCTTACCCACGGTAGGTCCACAAAAACCTGTGAATAGTTTTGGCACGATTCCTAGAACTTGACTTCCTCCAGCGTGTGCTGCTGTAGCGACTGCTCCCATTAAACCCGTACTACCGCCTCCATAAATCAAGTGGATCTTTTGTTGGGCAAGTATTACTCCAACTCTTATGGCTTTATCAGCGAATATGTTATTTTTCCCTGGATAAGCACCTCCAAAGACACAAATTTTTTCAATGCGCTGGGACGAAGTACTTTCCATTTTTTTTTCGAGTGCCTGAAACAGAATGAGTACATGGTGTAATATATAGAGGACTGAGTAGTGAATCAGACAAGAGTAATAATGTCGCCGAAAGTGTATTTGACCTGTCAGAAGAAAATGTTAACCTAACAAAAGATTTTTGCGTGATTTCAGGAAAAAAATCAAAAAGAGAAGAAAAATCAACCGTAAAAGACCAATGCAAAAAATACGAGAATAATTACACAAATCGAACAACACGTAAATTAAACCGAAATGAAATTATTGCAAATCAAACCAAAAGCTGAGAAGTCATTTATTGTAGTTGTGATTGTGGCTCACATCTTCCTCTGGTTTTACGTCCAGAAATGGCTTAAACGCCTTCTATGAGTCGAGGATATGCTTCCCATCCAGTTTTCTTACAAGCTGGCAAACAGGATCTTTTAACATCAGATTCCCAAGATGTTGCCATTCCCTTTGGAATTGCGGCCATAAATCAAGAATTTCTCTTTGTACGTCTCCACTAGAATTTCTCAAGAGAAAGTTGGATATTACCCAAATTCTCCTTACTCAGTCCATCCATAATGAATTCAATTTTATCATCTCGATTAGAGGATGGAATCCCAATAGAACGACATTTACCGTTACACGTCCATCGTGCACATTTGTGGCAATTTGAACTCATGCGCTTTGCTCGTCGCTTCTTTGCAAAAGTGCTTCTACCTGTACCTGGTAAATGCAAAACAGGAAGATATTAATCTTCACGTACCTTGGCTTCAATTATCCAACGTATGTCTTCAGGAATCCCTTTGTGCATAAGCATTCTTAATCTTTCAAATCGAACTTGGTAAAGCTTCAGTAAAATATTTTGAGGAAAAGGAGGAAATCGTTTCTGCAATCTTGTGAGAATATCATCCATCTTGAAAAAAAAAATGAAAAAGAAATTGAAAGAGAAATTTATATACAATATCATTTTTGTGGGTAGCTGATGGAACCGACTTAAATAATCACGGAGTACCGTTATCCGCCATTTAACCGGGAAAAAAATAAATTTTTTTTTTTTTTGAAGATTAGTAAAAATTATATTTACATCTAGTTATTTTCAAAACAAGGATCAGAAAGAAAAACAACCTCTTCTTGAGTAACATGATTTTCCAAAAAGAGTTTGAGTCTTTGTCCATTTACCTTGAATACGTTACCATTTTGAGGATTCTCAATGTCAACTGCTCCATAATGATACACATGCTTAACCACAAATGGGCCAGTCCATCTTGATCTCAATTTACCAGGAAATATGTGAAGTCTAGAATTATAAAGTAGAACTTTTTGCCCAACATCAAATGTTTTTCTTGAAATTAACTTGTCATGAAAGGCTTTAGTTCTTTCTTTATGAATTTTAGAATTCTCATATGCATCATTTCTGAGTTCCTCAAGTTCATTTATGACTGGAAAAGTTTCATTCTCACCCAAAAAGGAATATTTTAGCTCGGATGGCAATGGTTTTAAATCCAGCTTGGGTGGTTCAATAGTTGATGGTACAGTGACATTTGTGAGTGATGGAAGTTCCTTAAACTTTTGTTTCCAACAATGCTTAACCTGAAAAGAATTTAACAAAGAATCAGTGTGTGAAATTTCTGAAGCATTATCAAACTCACATTCAATTAAATAAGCTTCTAAAGGATCATGGAATGTGGTAGTGATGAGATGTTCATGAACAAGTTCTTCAATGAAATCCACTTCATGTACTTCTGAATCATCACCAGGTTGCTTGCAAGTGTTGAACACATTTAATTCTAAAGTCATATTTCCAAAAGAAATGTTCAACATACCATTCCTGCAATTTATCAGAGCATTAGAAGTTGCAAGAAATGGACGGCCTAATATAACAGGAATTTGAACATTTGGATTTGAAACAGGATGTGTGTCCAAAACAATAAAATCAACAGGGAAGTAAAAATTATCAATTTGAACCAAAACATCTTCAACTATCCCTCGAGGAATTTTTACAGAACGATCAGCTAGTTGAAGTGTAACAGGTGTTTCCTTGAGTTCACCTAAACCTAACTGTTGATAAACAGAAAAAGGCAAAAGATTAACACTAGCACCAAGATCAAGCAATGCACGTTCTATTCTAGTGTTTCCAATGATGCATGAGATTGTTGGACATCCAGGATCTTTGAATTTTGGTGGAGTAAGGTGCTGAATGATTGAGCTCACACTTTCCGTCAGAAATGCTTTCTTTTGTACATTATGTTTCCTTTTAACTGTGCACATGTCCTTCAAAAATTTAGCATAAGATGGAACTTGTTTGATTGCATCCAATAAAGGAATGTTAATCTTAACTTGTTTGAAAAGTTCATAAATTTCTGCATTTTGATTCAAATTCTTTATTGTTTGCAACCTTTGAGGAAAAGGAGCAGGATGCATACCTTTTTCTTTGTCCAAATTTTCAAGAAGTTCAGACTTACCATCATCCTTACCAATACTTTTCGGAGGGGAAAGAGGATATTGGTCTTTTGATGGAATCTTTTTGTCAATTTCCTTTCCACTTCGAAGAGATGTGATAGAACTGGCATTTTCCTGTTGAGTTTCATTGGAGCAAGAAACAAGACATTGAGTAGAAGGGTTAGGCTGAGGTTGAGCAGGAAACTTACCTTTTTCTTGAGTGCGTAATGAAGCTGTCAATGTGGACAAGGTGTTTTTGATCTCATTTATGTCCTGTGAAGTTTGGTTATTCACATTTGCTTGTGTTTGCATGAATGCTTGCAATGTCTCTTCCAAGGTTTGTACACGTGAAGGTTGATAGGAAAAAGTGTTGCCCGACTTTTGAGATTGTGGTACCTGAACATGATTATTATTCCGCCAACTGAAGTTGGGATGACATCTCCATTCAGGGTTATACGTTTCAGAGTAAGGAGAAGGAAAAGGCTTTTTAAATGTGTTTATGGAATTTACTTGATCATGCAACGCTTCTTTAAGAATGGGAATGTTTGGACATTCAGAAGTGGGGTGTCCCATGATTTCACAAATTCCACAACTTTCTTCATTTTTAACCGTTTTGACTTCTTTTACTTCTCTAAGTTCCATGGCTTCAATCTTTCTAGCCAAATTAGCTACTTTAGCTTTTATCTCATCTTCTTGACTAAAATGATATTTACCTCTGTTAGAAACAAGATTAGATCTATTGAAACTTTCAGAGGAATTATCTGTGTGCCAGGCTTGAGAGTTATCTGCCAAATGGTCTAGGTAGTCAAAGGCTTCTTCAGGTTCTTTTTCTAGAAACTCACCGTTACACATTGTTTCAACAAATTGTTTAGTTTCGGGAGTTAAACTTTCATAAAAGAAGCTAATAAGACGCCATTTTTCAAAACCATGATGTGGACAAGAACTTAACAAATCTTTAAAACGCTCCCAGCATTGAAAAAATGCTTCATTTTGATTTTGATTGAAATTTTGAATCTGTCTTTTCAAAGCAGTAGTTTTATGTGCTGGGAAAAATTTCTTTAGGAACTCAGTTTGTAATTCTTGCCATGTGCCAATTGACCTTGGTTTTAAATTATGAAGCCAAATTTTTGCTTTATCTTTTAAAGAAAAAGGAAATAATTTTAGCTTGACAATTTCATTTGTACATTGTTGGTCATTAAAGGTGACACATACATCTTCGAAGTCTTTTAGAAACGAGTAAGCACTTTCCGATTCTAACCCATGGAAATTTGGAAGCAAAGCTATCATACCTGGTTTAAAACGAAAGTTGTTTGCATTGAGAGGAAAAATAAAACAAGAGGGTGATGAGCTTCGAGTTGGTTGCAAGTAGTCACGCATGGTGCGTACTTGTCTGTTCTCATCTTCAGCATGAACACTTTCATTGTCAGCCATGGTAGGAGTTGTATTAGAAAGATTACCTGAAAAAGTTTCACAATAAAATCTAACTAAACGACGAGATCTAAAATCACGTCGCCAAACAAGCATAAAACAAAGTTAATATACAGATTAGGCGGTATAACCAGCCAATAAAAATAAAACAAAGTTAATATACAATATAAATATAAATATATATAGAAAATTAGGCGGTATAACCAGCCAATAAAAATAAATATACTTATAAAGTTATATACTTAGTATTGCCTCCCCGGCAACGGCGCCAAAAACTTGATGGAAACTCAATTAAGAGTTGTAAACCCAAGTGCAGGTTATGTTCAAGTAATAAATTCTCGGGTGTCCGAGGTCGAACCACAGGGAAGCGTATTAGTAAGTATAAGTTTATAAATATATAAGAAAAAGAAAGTAAACAAGATATTAAGGAATCAACAACAAAACAAGATAAACAAGATATTAGAGAACAAAATAAACAAAATAACATAAAAGAAATTAAACAAGATATAAAAAACAATAAGAAAAGATGTTGAGGTTAGAGAATCCACTCTTAGTGTTATGCTAAGATTAATCTTGTTTTATTACACAATTGAAATCCACAGAAAGGAGGTTCCAATCGGAAGGTTTAGCAATTCAGTCCAAATTGTCCAACGTCCATAGCATATGATATTATGTTCATTTGGTTCCTTATGCCAAGGTATATGTCTACAACAAATCAAGGTTATGAAACCAAGCATTTACTGTGCCATTTTCCTTGTCAATAATGAATCAAGATCCCTACTTTGTAAGTATGATTTTAAACCAAAAGAAAATATTATCTATACTAGTGTTTATAAATGATGATTCATTTTAGCTCATGTTTAAGAGACTAACCTTAGCATTTACCAAGAGCTTCACCTCATCACCTCAACAATATGATTAGCAACACATACTAAAAATGAATAAAATGAAAAGAAATGTAAGAAGCATAAGTAAATATAGAAAAAGAAAACTAGAGAAAGGAAAGAAAAAGAAAACTTAGAGAATTTTATTACAATGGCTAATATCCTACCAATGTATAATGTATCCTAATACTCATCCAAGGCCCTCTATTTATACACATTTTGGAGAGCTAAATGACAAGAGACAAGCTTTATAAATTTCAAAGGTAGGTATAATAGGTGGGTGCATTTTTCTAACAATTTTCGTCATGTTGTATGACAATTCTGATCAGCCAGCTTGATGGTCGATTTTGTCAATGTTGGAGGCTCGATCTGATCAAATTGTCTTCTAGAATAATATGCCCCTATCAGTTACTGATCCATAGCCGTTAGAATCAGATCATTTTCTCATGTGGATCGGAAGATATGGTCAAAATACCGAAACGGTGCAGAACAGACGTCATTGCACATCAGCCAACTTGATGGTTGATTTCGGTAGGGAAAACGACTCCGTTTCAAGAAGTGTAAAACATGAAAAAGATAGATATGCCTCTTAACTTTGCACTGTCAAAATTTGAGCCTTAATGCTTCGGTGAAACTCCAGATATAGCTGATATGGCAAAAGGTGTCGGAACTGGAACTGAATTGGATTTGCCCTTAATTCTTGATTTAACCTAGTAATCTGAAATCACTCAAAGAAACTCATGAAAAACACCAAATTACATAAAAATATAAAAGATCATAAACACAAGTAGACTAAGCAATAATAACTCGTATTTGACACAAAACAATAATAAAACATAACTAAAAACTATATAATTATACGAGTTATCAGCAACCCCCTTTAACTAGCAAAGAAACTACAGTGCTTTTCATCAATACCTTGAAAGCACCATATTATGATAAATTGGTGGGAAGTGCCACCAAGGACTTTGCAGACATGGTGATATCTGGGGAGATGATAGAGTCGGCCATTAAGAATGGGAAAATGGAAAAGGGCAAGTCTGCTACTCTGAAAAAGGTATTCTCTGCTAGGAAGAAAAAGGAGACCCACACAGTTAGTATCAACCAATACCCATATACACCTCCCACACCATGTACACCACCAAGGCCCTATACTCCTACTACATCTTATGCACCTCCTACACCCTACACACCTTACCCGGGGTATAATCCTTACTACCCTAATGTGAACCACCTTACCCAAAATCCCTTCCCTTATACCAATATACCACAATAGCCATTTCCAACTAGCATATCCCCACAGATAAACCTTCCTCGAAACATTGTCCCAAACACTCAGGGAGCCGGGTGCAATGACAAATGTTCGCCAAGGAACGAACAAAAAATTTGATCTGATTTCTACCACCTATGATAAGCTATATCCCAAATTGTTGCAGGGTCAACTTGTTGCACCTGTATATCTCAAACCTTTGACACTATCATATTCAAGGTGGTACAATGCAAATACTAACTGCGCATACCATGTAGGAATTCAAGGACACTCGACTGAAGATTGCCTGGCCTTTAAAAAAGTCCAAAACCTGATTAATGTCGGAGTTGTGAAGTTTGGGTCAACGAATAGGTCGAATGTAGTGGGAAATCCATTGCCCGATCATGCTGAGAATTGGGTAAATGCATTATAGGCAGGGGAAGTCAGAAGAGTAAAAAGGGATGCCAAGAAAGTCAAGACTCCAATGTTGACAGTATGGGTCTAGATGGTTAAGGTAGGAATGGTGGGGAATGTAGACAGTTTAAAAATGGTAGCAAAGAGGGTGCAGAATTAGTGCCCTTTCCATAAGTGTGGAGGTCATATCATACATGACTGCGGGGACTTTCTGGCTAAAGTCCAAAAGATGATGAATGATGGGGAGGCCCAATTTTACGAGGAGACAGAGGAGAAAGTAGAGGTTATTGAGAATGCAACTGGCTACGGAATAGGAAAACCCTTGATCATCTATTATGATGAACAAGAGGAGAAAGTTATGCCAGTTATTGAGGAAAGTGCGCCTAAGTTAATCATAGATTTTCCTTCTTCTTTCTCATACAAGGAAAACGCAGCTGCACCATGGAAATATGACTGTAGCATGGTTATTCCAGGGTCTTCAAGTCAGTAAGATATCACAGGTGTCGGGCACTTAACACGAAGTGGAAGGTGTTATGCTCTTGAGGCTGTTGAACAGGGGTTAACAGGAAAAGATAGAGGAATGGACAAAGGGAAGAAAGCAGTTGAACCAATCCATATTGAGATTGATTTGTCAAAAGAAGTAGAAAAGGGGTCAGCCTCGATAAACAGGATAAAAAAGTCGGTGAATGAGACGGAAGCCTGCGAGTTCTTAAAATTCATAAAGCATAGTGAGTATATCGTGGTTGAGCAACTGCAACGTCAACTAGCTAGAATTTCAATCTTATCTTTGCTTTTGAATTCAGAACCACACAGAAATGCCCTGTTGAGAGTGTCGAATCAGGCATATGTGGCTAACAGCATATCGGTAGAAAAATTAGATAGGCTAGTGGGAAACATCATGGTAGACGACCATATATATTTCAGTTATGAGGAAATACTACCTAATGGTATTGGGTCAACAAAGGATCTTCACATAACTACCACTTGCAAGGGGCACATATTACCAAGGGTCCTTTTGGATAATGGTTCTTCATTAAATGTGATGCCCTTGGCAACCCTGTTTAATTGCCAGTGGGTATTTCTTATATGCTACCAAGTTGCACGATGGTCAAAGCTTTTGATGGTACCAGGAGAGATGTAATGGGAACTATTGAGGTTCCTCAAAAAATAGGCCTATGCACCTATACGATGAACTTTCAGGTCATGGATATTAGTCCATCCTATAATTGTTTGTTGGGAAGGCCGTGGATACATTCAGCAGTTGTTGTACCTTTATCTCTCCACGAAAAGCTAAAATTTGTGATGGAGGGGCGTTTGGTCACTATATCAGGAGAAGAGGACGTAATAGCCTCTGCATCTACTGAATCTCCTTATGTTGAACCGAATAAAGATGCCCTAAAATATTTATTTCGGTCTTTGGAATTCATAAATGCGGTTTTCATCCCTGAAGGACGAAAAATTCCAAAATGAAGGTTGTCCAAGAACACAAGCCTGGGGGTAAGAACTATCATGGGAAAATGCTGCAGGGCTGGAAAAGGTCTCAAAAAATATCTTTAGGGGATGGCTCGAGCAATGAAAGTAGTGGGAAAGAAAGATCAGTTTGGCCTAGGGTATCTTCCTAAGGCCCATGAGAAAAGGAAACAAGTTGAAAAGAACCGATGAAGAAGGATGGCCCATCTCGCGGGTATGGATATTGAGTGGGAGCCTATGATATTCCTACCTATCTTTCACAGCTTTCACTCAGCCGGTTCTCGATTTGGAGAAAAGAATTATGATGATGTACATGTAATGATTGAGCAAGCCTTCGAGAGATTCCAGGTGAATAGGGATGAGCAGATATATTATATGGAGATCTACATGACCATGGACGAAAGAATTGAAAGTGAGAATGCTAACTGGGTGGTGTGACCTTGTCCACCAGGATATAGACTGACCAATTGTAGTGCAACCGAGATGCCCATAGATTTTAGATCTATTCCAACATAATGCTTTTAAACAAATCTTAAATATCTTTGCCCGAAGATAATAAGAATTTCATTTGTCATGGGATTTTGTCTAACAGTTTTCATCCAATAAATAACAAACACGATGCATTTCCTTCATATTGATGTGTCCATATTCTTTTATTTATGCTATTTATTTTGCTTCCATTGTATATATGTTTTCCTATATTGTTTCTTCCCCACCTATTTACAGGTGTACGGATGCCGAATATGAGGATCTTCCTTTCAATAATTCTAAAATTGATTTTGAGAGGCCCATTTGCACGGGTAATTTTGAGGCCGGCAAATATATTGAGGATTATGGTCTACCTCCGGACTTATTAAGAAAAATAGAACAAGAAGAGAAACAAGTACTTCTTCATAAGGATCTATCGGAATTGTTGAATTTGGGAAATAGTGAGGAGATAAAAGAGGTTAAAATCGGGACTACATTGTCGTCATCAATAAAGGGTGAATTGATAGCCTTGCTCCGGGAAAATGTAGATGCATTTGCATGGTCATACCAAGACATGCCGGGTTTGGATCCAAACATTGTGGTTCATAAGCTCCCTTTAAGGCCAGAGTGCAAGCCAATTCAGCAAAAGTTGAGAAGAATGAGGCCAGACATGCTGTTAAAGGTAAAAGAGGAGGTGAAGAGGCAGTTTGATGCTGGATTCTTAGAGGTGGCAAAATATCCGGAATGGGTGGCAAACATTGTTCCAATACCAAAGAAGGATGGCAAGGTACGTATGTGCGTCGATTACCAAGATTTGAACAAGGCCAGTCCTAAAGATAATTTCTCTCTGCCTCACATTGATACTTTGATGGATAATACATCGAAGAGTTCCTTGTTTTCTTTCATGGAAGGATTCTCGGGATATAATCAGATTAAGATGGCGCCAGAAGATATGGAGAAAACCATATTTGTTACAATATAGGGAACATTCTGCTATAAGGTAATGCCGTTTGGGTTGAAGAATGCTGGGGTAACATATCAGAGAGCCATGGTGACCTTGTTTATGACATGATGCATAAGGGAATTGAGGTCTATGTTGATGATATGATTGCAAAGTCACAAGGAGAAGATGAGCATATTGCAAATCTTAGGAAACTCTTTGAAAGACTAAGAAAGTTTCAATTCAAGCTAAACCCGACAAAATGCACATTTGGAGTCACTTCGGGGAAATTGTTGGGTTTTGTTGTTAGGAAAAGGGGAATTGAGACTGATCCGGATAAAGTGAGGGCCATCCAGAATTTGCCACCTCCACGTACTCAAAAAGAAGTAAGAGGTTTTATGGGGAGATTGAATTACATTGCTCGGTTTATTTCTCAGTTAACCGATAAATGTGATCCAATATTTAAGTTACTTCGAAAATGAGATCCAAGAGAGTGGATGAAGGGTGTCAGATTGCTTTTGAAAAGGTTAAGCATTATCTATCAAACCCACCAGTATTAATGCCACCGGTTTTGGATAAACCGATGATATTGTATCTATCAGTATTTGAGAGATCCATGGGTTGTGTTTTGGGGCAGCTTGATGAGACTGGAAATAAAGAACAGGCGGCTTACTACCTCAGCAAGAAGTTCATAGATTATGAGTTGAAATATTCATCGGTAGAAAAGCTATGTTGTGCCTTAGCTTGGACTGCTCGAAGGCTCAGAAAGTACATGCTGTACCACATGACATGGTTGATCGTCAAGCTAGATCCAATCAATTTCATGTTGGAATCACCTTCTTTGTTAGGAAGGACGGAAAGATGGAAGGTTTTGTTGTCAGAATACGACATTGTATATGTGAGTCAGAAAGCTATCAAGGGCAGTGCAGTGGCTGAATTTTTAGCAAGTCGGGCAGTAAAAGTTTATGAGCCATTGAACTTTGATTTCCCAGATGAAGATTTGATGTATGTTTCGCAAACGGATGAGGTTCCCTTGAAGAAGAAAATATGGCAGATGTACTTTGATGGGCCATCTAATGCCATGGGGCACGGAATCGGTGTAGTGCTCATATCCCCAGAAGAAGATTATTATCCTTTCACTGCTAGATTGGAATTTGATTGTACAAACAATACTGCAAAATATGAGGCATGTACTATGGGCCTTCGTGCTACCGTAGATATAAAGATAAAAAAACTGGAGGTTTTTGGAGACTCGGATTTAGTGATATATCAATTGCGTGGAGAATAGAAAACTCGAGATACAAAATTAATCAGATACCGAGAACTCATACTGAGTTTATTGGAGGAGGTTGAAGAAGTAAGTTTCAATTACTTCCCTTGAGAAGAAAACCGGATGGCGGATGCTCTGGCTACTTTGTCATCAATGTTTAAACTGAATGAAGGGGCGAAAGTTGTGCCGATCAAGACGAGCAGTTATGAGTCTCCTGCCCACTGCTTGAGTATTCAAAAAGAAGCAGATGGTCTCCCTTGGTACAACGACATCTTGCAGTACATCAAGAATCAACAGTTCTCAGAACGAGCAACAAAAAATGACAAGAGAACTCTGAGAAGACTAGCAATGGGTTTTGTTCTAGATGGGGAGATTCTCTATAAGAAAGGGAAAGATCAAGTCCTGTTGAGATGTGTCGGGTCTGCTGAAGCTTTTAGAATCATAGAGGAAGTCCATGAAAGGATATGTGGCACCCATGCCAATGTTTACATGCTTGTTAAGCAAATTATGAGGGCAGGATATTATTGGCTAACGATGGAAGGAGATTATATCAGTTATTCCTGGAAGTGTCATAAATGCCAGATCTATGCACATAAGATTCATGTGCCGCCATCGTCATTGCATGTCATGACCGTACCATGGTCGTTTTCAGTGTGGGGAATGGAAATGATTTGGCCTATTACCCTGAAAGCTTCAAATGGACATCGTTTCATCCTGGTGGCCATAGACTATTTCACAAAGTGGGTGGAAGCTGCTTCTTATACGAATATAACAAAGTCGGTGGTATGCAGATTTGTTAAGAAGGAAATCATATGCCGATATGGATTGCTAGCAAGAATTATTTCAGATAATGCTCTCAATCTGAATAATAAGATGATGAGAGAGGTATGTACTCAGTTCAAGATCACGTATCACAATTCGGCACCTTATCGTCCGAAGATGAATTGGGCAGTAGAAGCAGCCAACAAAAACATCAAGAAGATTGTCGAAAAGATGACTGATGTGTACAAGGATTGGCATGAGATCTTGCCTTTTGCTCTTCACGCATATCGCACTTCGATTCGCACATCAACAAGGGCAACGCCGTTTTCTTTGATATATGGTATGGAAGCAGTGTTACCCATTGAAGTTTAGATTCCTTCACTTCGGGTTTTGATGGAGGTTCGCCTAGAAGAGGCAAAATAGGTTAGAGCTCATTATGAACAGCTAAATCTCATCGAGGAGAAAAGATTGAAGGCAATTTGTCACAGGCAGTTGTATCAGAAAAGGATGATTCTCCCTATAGTGAAGGATCGATCAAGACAGTTCCGAGAAGGAGAGCTGGTACTGAGGAAAATTCTCCCTATAGTGAAGGATCCGCGCAGAAAATGGACCCCAAATTGGGAAGGACCCTATGTGGTAAAAAGAGCTTTTTTCTGGAGGAGCATTGACTCTAACTCGGATGGACGGGGATGATTTTAGACATCCCGCAAATGCTGATGAATTGAAGAAGTATTATGCTTAAAAAAAAGTGTGATGCTACGCACATGGGAATTCGAATGATTCCAAGTGTAGAAATGGAAATTCTATATATCTATCTCTCCTGAGAATTGCTTTTAGAAGAGAATATTCATGTTTGATATGATGAATGACCATCTTTCATATTCCCTTCAATAAAAAGAAATTATCCCTAGTCACCCCTTTGAGCCTTAGGAACTATTTCTTTCGTTGAACCCTGATCAAGCACCCTCTACACTGGAGGGCAAATACGAGGAAAAATAATCAAAATCATGGCAAAAAAATAGAGAGCCATTGGAAAATGTGAAATGAAAGGATGGCAAATAAAAGCCAACAATGAAAAAAAGATAAAAAAGAAAAGTCCAAAAAGGGGACAAATGTCTCAAGAATGAATTCTCCTCAGGAAATGATCCTTGATCCAGTCACCCTTAAACATATTTTGGGCCTATTTTATCCTTTCCTTATAAACCCGAACCTTGGCCTGCATTACATACTTTAAAAGATCATTTTGATCAAATATGGATATTTAATTTGAAAGGTTTTTCTCAGAGTTCATCCCATCTTTTGAATTGACATTTTTACCTTGGAAGCATTTAGAATTCTTAGATGCATGGTAAAAAAAAACAAGGAGAGATTTAAGCCGAAAACTCTCAAAGGACGACTTAATATCGAATGGGGGACACCTGAGTTGAAAACTCGCAAAGGGTGGCTCAATTACTGATTAAGGTTTGGGTCAATGCTCCGTGTAAAGGGGGAGAAAGTATTTGAAAATTAGAGAAAAGGGGAACGACTTAGTCTGACGTAACTACGGAAGCCAAGGGATTACCCAAGTAAATGGACCGTTCAAGAGAAATATCAAATGATTTGGAAAAGGAGGGGTCCAAGATATTTCGAATCCGGGGCATCAACAACCTATAACTTTACATTTGTTTCTTATATCCTTGATATCCACTTTTATCATTTTAAAACATTTTGTTGCAATAATTTTTTGTTACCCCTTTTATGACAGTTGCTTGTTTCATACTTTCTTTCATACATTTTTGAGATTGCATTTTGTTTGTTATTAAATTGAATAATGATTAGTAAACATAAAATTTTTTAAATAAAAGGGAGTTTAAAAGTATTACTAAGGAATAGATCTAAATCTTAGAAAAGGTTTGGAAACCACTAATCCTGATGGGAACTTCACCAAGTAAGGGAAAACAATGAATGTGTTGGAGATTTCATCATGAAGTCAAAAATTTGTGAATTTCAGCGAAGTCAGAAACTGGGACTATTTGACAATTTATCTTGAGTAAAGGGTTTCTTAAGTAGGGCATCAGTGAACAATTGAAGACTCCATAATGAAGTCGGATAATCTGTGAATCTCAAAGAAACCATGGATTAGAAATCATGACACAATCATTTGATTGCATTCATCCTTAGGAAACATACAAGCATTTGTAAAGCATGTCATTCTCATCATTGCATTTAGCTAACATTGTAGGAATCAAGAAAACTTTGGCTTCCCAAATCGAACTCGTTCTGCTTATCAAATGAGTCAGACCCCGAGACCACCGTCGAGGTATTTCCTTTTGTTTTAAAATCGAATTCATTCTGTTTTATCAAATGAGTCGAGCCTTGAGACCACCGTCGAGGTACTTCTTTTTGTTTTAAATCGAATTCATTCTGTTTTATCAAATGAGTCGAGCCTTGAGACCACCGTCGAAGTATTTTCTTTCGTTTTAAATCAAATTTATTCTATTTATCAAATGAGTCGAGCCTTGAGACCGTCCTCAAGGTATTTTCATTGTGGGTAAGGCCTCCGGACACCATTTTTAAGACCTTCGGGCATAATTTTTCAAATCACGGGTAAGGCCTCTGGGCACCCTTTTTAAGACCTACAGGCACCATTTGTAAGACCTCCTGGCATAATTTTTCAAATCAGGGGTAAGGCCTACGGGCACCATTTTTAAGATCTCCGGGCATAATTTTTCAAATCACGTGTAAGGCATCCGGGCACCATTTTTAAGACCTCCGAGCATAATTTTTCAAATCACGGGTAAGGCCTCCGGGCACCATTTTTAAGACCTTCGAGCATACTTTTTCAAATCATCGGTAAGGCCTCCGGGCACCATTTTTTAGACCTCCGAGCATCATTATTAAGACCTCCGGGCATAATTTTTACTTTTCAAATCGAACTTGTTTCCTTAAGACGGGTTGAGCCTTGATTAGTCAGGGAATTCAATTTAAGGACAAAATCTTCAATTTACAGCTTTTTCCAATATATATATATATATATATATTTATGATGATTGAGAACCCCTTTCCTTTCCCTTCACATGTGATTTCACTAACCGTACAAAATTAGTGTTTGTTTATCTTTGCCTGATTTTTGATTCTCAACAATAGCCAAAGAGGGGCAGCTGTAGACACCTAATTTTGTCCAGACCCCTAAATCAGGTACGTTTTCTTCCTAAATTGATTTTCAAAATGCCAAAAGGTTTTTCTCATCTTGCAAGTGGTACTCCGAGACTTAGTCTAAGAAAGCAGACAGAAAAAGTCAAACTTGAAAAAGTCAACCCCGAAAAAGTCAACCTCAAAAAAGTCAACTACTAAAAAGTTAATCCACTTTCAAAATCAAAATTTGAGGTTCAATTGAAAAATGATGAAAATTTGTTGATAATCCGAGGTCTACATTGAAAGATATGGAGTTCAGAAGTTGGGTTACGGGGATTCGATAGAAAAGAAACCCTAGTTCGAGAAATTTGCGGAAAAGTGCTTAAACGATCAAATTGCTCAAATTGAAGGTTCCAAACGAAAGATAAGTACTGACTATGGGTAATGGAGAAGCTTCTTGGAAGAAAAACTGATAGAAAAGTCAATTCGAAAGAAAATCGAGAATTAGGGTTTTTGGTAGATTTTGATGAAATTTGGAAGAATTACAGAAATGGCCCGATTCGATAGGACTAAATCCCCTAATTGATGAAGAGTGATTAAACAAGGATAGCCCAAGGCTCAGTTTGAAGAAAATCTAAAAATCGGACTTGTTTTGAGTAAAACCGGGTTTTGGATGCAAAATGGCAAAATTGGAAAATATGGGAAAAATAGCAAATAAACTCCAAAAATTCTAAAAATTTGCAAATCTCATTCTTAAATCATTTCGAAGATATTGGTGAAAGAAAATCTTGATTCGGAGTTCGTTTGCAAAATGGCCAAATCTCGGGCTCACTATGCAGAAATTCAACAAGATAAATCCTAGAAAAATAGCAAACGAGCTCCAAAAATTCTGAAAATCTGCAGATCTTATTTTTAAATTATTTGGAAGATATTGGCAAACGAAAATCTTGATTCGGAGTTCATTTGCAAGATGGCCAAATCTCGGGTCTCTTATGTAGTAATTCAAGCAGATAAATCTAGAAAAAATAGCAAATGAGCTCAAAAAATTATGAAAACTTCCAGATCACATTTTTAAATTATTTAGAAGATATTGTTGAAGAAAAATATGGATTCAAAGCTCGTTTAAAAAATGGTAAAGTTCGGGTGCATAAAAGAGGTAATTTTGGAAATAAATCCGAAATAAATAGCGAATGAACTCGAAATTTTTTGAAAACTTCCAAAATTCAATTTTTTATTATTTCAGAAGTATTGAAAAAAGGAAATTTGAATTCGGAGTCCGTTTGCTATTTATTTAGGTTCGGGGGGCAAAAAGGTTATGTCAATGAAGAAACCAAAAAGGGCAAATTTGTAATTGAGGAAAATATGAAAGAAGAAGGAATTGCTGGGATTTTACCTCCTTTGATTAGCAAGCATAGAGGAGAAGAAGGAAGCTTGATCAATTTAATTCCTTAGTCACTATCGAGCTCATATGCTACCACTAACACCTTGCAAATGGTCCCCCTTCATCCAATGGCTTAGGTGCCTTGTAGAAAAGTTGAATGCACCATCCAATGACCAAGTTTAAATGCCAAGATGAAATTTTTATTTGTAATGAAATAACCCTCATCTAATGGCCAAGAATGGAAGAAAAAAGATGAGCACAATTCATCCAAAGGTGAGCATCCATTCGGCCAAGCAAGGGAGTGCATGGGATTGTCTCTTTTCATCCAATGGCTTAGGCCATCTACAAAGGCTGAGTACACATGTTAAGGGCTGGATTTAATTTAGAAGATGTCATTTCTATGTTGTCCTCATCCTATGGAAAAGAATGGAAGAGCACAACTCATCCAAGGTTAGGCACTCAAAGGGGCAAGCAAGGGAGTGCGTGGGATTGGTCCTCTTTTGCATCTAAGGGCTGAGGTTATTACAAGGGCTGAGTACACATCTTAAGGGCTGCTAGCAATTGGCAAGATGACATTTTTATTTTGTCATCTAAGGGCCAAGATTGGAGGAGAAATAGTGCAAATTCCATCCAAGGGTTGGAGGGCCATCCGGCCAAGCCATTAGAGAGGGGCTGATTTTATTTTTCGATAAGTTTTTTGGCTGGAAACAGTAGCTAATTTAGAAAAGAGAAGGTTTTGAAAGAAAGAAAAAAAAAAATTCAATATAAGAGCTTAAAGGTAGTCATCTCTACCAAGCTCTAGCATAGCTTTTTTCTTGTTTTCCATGGTGATTTCTTGATTTTATATCATGTTTTCCTACTACATTTTTCATAGAAATAAAGTTTTTTAAATGTTTACTTAACTTTTCGTCTCTTCTTCTTCATCAAAATGGTTGAAAATAATTTTTTTACGTAGTTTATCTTGGCCAAATGTGGTATGTGTGTTTGCCTTGGTTTTTTTTTTTTTTTTTCTTCTTTGCATGTTGTTGTGGAAAAATGATTTTTAGAAGGTTTGTTTAAGTATGTTATATTCTGATTTTTTACAAAAAGATGAAACAAAAAAGGTTGAAATGGCTACATGATCTTGGCAAGACCAAGTGACCATGGTTAGGGAAAGGCTATGCCCATTTTTACCTACCATGAAGCTCACCTTAATTTTGTTTAGCATAGTTTATTTTCTGATTTTTGAAATGGGAAGGCTTCATGATCTTGGCAAGATCATGTGATTATGGTTAGGTGAGAGGCTATGCCCATTTTATACCAACCATGGAGCTTAACTTTCCTTGTTTTATTTACTAGTTTTACTTGTTATTTGCTTTGCATGTCTATGTTTAATTTTTTATATGTTCTTTACTTTATTTTCTATGTTATATTTGCTTTTACATTTCTTTTCGATGCTTAATAATTTTTCTTTGTAGATTCAGCCATTGTGTTCATTGGAATCATGTTGTACGTTTTTTTCATAAATCATGTCATATATTTTAAACATATTTGCATTTTTATATTGGGTCATATGACCATTCGGCTACTTCATTTTGCTATGCCTTACATGTGCATTTTCATCTTGCTTCTTGACTTGTTTGCATCTCCATGCCATGAGCTTGTGCATTTTGATTTTAGTATGTCACATGCTTGTGAAAATGTCATGACATTATGTATCTTGATATGATTTGTCATGTACTTGTGCCATTTACTAGATAGGATTGCACTAGAGTACCATGTGACCATTCGGCCTCTTCATGCATTCCTTGCCTTGTCATGCATTTGCATTTTGTTAGGTAACATGTTTTGCATTATCATATCTTGAAATTGTGTATTAGTTGCTGTTTGTTCCAACTTTAGCATTAGGTTCATTGGTCATTGTATATTCATAGTATTGCTATGCATTTTCATTACATTTTAGGTCTAGGCCATATTAGTATTGCTATGCATATTGGGTCTTAAATCATATTGGTATTGCCATGTATTGCTATGCTACTTAGGTCTTAGGTTACATTAGCATTTTCATATTCATAACATATTAGGTCCAAGTCATATTTGCATTATCAAGCATTGCATGCATATTAAGTTAAGATAGCATTTATTGCCATGCAAACTCATGCTAGGCATTTAGGTTATTTTGAATTGTCATGCATTTCCTTTACCATTTACGCTTTAGACCATGCATTTCATACATTTCATTTGCTGTATGTTCATGCATTCCATGTCAATGCCACATGATTTATGACTTAGGCCAATCAATGGCTCAATGTCATGCTCTCTTGAGCATACTTGTGGAAAATTAAAGAGTTGTCAAATTGATTATTCTACCTTTGTGATTTTTTTACTTAGCCAATTTTTGTCCAAGGTTTTTAAATGTTTTAGCTACTGTTCTTATGTCTTTAGGATGATCTCTAACAATTTTTACTTTGATTTTGGAATGACTTTATCAAAGGCATAAAGTGTTTTTTGACGAAACAGTTTTTTTCACCCAGTACTCGAACTTCTCTGATTTTTCTGGGCAGTCATCTTTAATCAAAAAGTTAAGAGAATTTTTCTCGTGTAGTTTTACATGTTCTGAGTCTCCAGTATTTCCTTTAGATTCTTTTGAATTTTTAAAAATAGGCTAAAAAATCGTGTGTCAAAACCGGATAGTAGAGGCAGATTTGAATTCAAAAGAAAAATAATGGTTGAATTTGGCTAAGGCATTTAGAGGGGGTAGGTTAGAAGCTTTAGCTACTATCTTATGGTAGTTTCTAAGCCTTTTTAAACTTTAAAAATGATTTTACAAATCTCAGATTAAGGGTAGTCAAGTCCGAGATTTTAAACTTAGGAAATTAAAGCCGTTTTAAAAGGGTTTGGTACGGGTTTTAATCTTTATTCAAGTTTTTCCTCAAAATTGTTTTCAAATAATCACAAAGTTTTAGTTTTTTTAGAAAATCTAATTTGACATATTTTCCTAAGGTAGCCGGATATCTTTTTAGATATATGGATTTATTTATTTAGAGGAAAAAAATACATTTTCATGCATTGCATTTTCCATGTTCATGCATTTTATTTAATATGTGGTTTTTGCTATGGTATTTTCCATGGTATTATTATTACTTTGATTTACATTTTATGATGTTATATTGTTTGCCATATGATTTTGAATATTTCATGCTATCCTATATTTTTTATTTAGTCATTTATTTTTGTCACATTATTTAGCATATACTATGTTCATGCATTTTTATTTTATTTTCATGCATATTTAATGATAGCATTATTTTATGTTTCATGTCATTTCTTGTCACTTAGATCATATTTCATGTCATTTAGGTTATATTATTTATAATATGCCATGTCATTTAAAATATGCCATATCATGTAAAATTGCATGTCATTTAAATCATTTTATTTCATTTAGAATATACCATGATACTTAGGATTTTTTATTTCATCTAGAATAATATATTATGCCATTTAAATTATGTCACATCATATAGGTTGCATTATATTATCTAGACTTTGCTATGTCATTTTATTTATGTCATACATGTTCATATTAATTTTTTAAATGTTTTTTTAAAAAAAGGGATAATGATTTTCAATAAACAATAAAGATATTCCTGAGTTAAAATAATTCACGAGTTCTCTACCGGGTTTGCTGGAGGGGATATCATCAATTATCATTAATAAAGGAATATCCTTCTTTCAAAAAACGAGAATGATTCAAAAAGTTTTCCAAATAAATAAAGATTTTTATATTTTGCCGATTTTCTCGGGGAATATAGGAAAATTTTGAATTAATAAATTCCGGATCATTTTCAATTAAAAATGGAATTATTTTTCTTTAAATTGGGAATTAACTTGAATTACTAAATTAAAAACCAATTTTTTATCGAGACTTGAGATAACATATGATTAATAAGGTACCGTTTTATACGGGCGTTGTGGGGGTGCTAATCCTTCCCCGCACGTAACCGATTCACGAACCCGATTCTTCGATTTTCTCTAGATTATAACGCAGACTTAAAATTGGTTTTAAAAATTTTTAATCAATTTTAAAATATTTTATAAAACCTGTTTTAATAGGTGGCCGATCACACCTAGCTAAAAAATATTGGTGGCGACTCCATGTCTTTTTCCGAGGCCTTTTTCATACCCTCGATCTTTTATTTCAATCTAGAGGAATTAAGTCATCTATTCCTCTACTTCTGTTTCCCGCCTCACTCGAACGAGTCCCCGCGATCGGGATCATGTATCGACAGGAATCGTCCGAATTCTCATATGCATGATATCACAACTTTTTTTTTTCATTTTTATTTCACATGCCTCCAATGATTCATGCATTAATCCATCCTTATTCACCATGTTTCCATCATTTCTACATATGATGCCCCAATTTGATCAAGTTTTGGAATTTGTATCATTATGAAGAACATCGCAAGTCTAGGTTTACACTAAAAAAAGCTAAGTTTCAGTCCTGGGTTTTTTTTTTTGAAGAGACGAGAAAGAATGTGACCCAAAATAGGATAATCTAATTTAGTCATGGTGCCCCAAGGTGTCAATCATGAAGTGATGTTTGGGCAATTAGTGTTTTGTGGTCATTGGAAAAGGATGTGAATGGTTTTAGCACAACCTTAACACACATCGAATTACCAAATCTAGATTCTTGAAAGAATGTCTCATTTGTTTGAATTTCAAGGAGTTTGAAAAAAAAATAAAAAAGTTCGTTCCTTTGTTCATAGCCTAGACTAGGTTTTACATCTTTGTTTATTCTGCAATGACAATGGTTTGATTATTCATATTCTTTGAAACATTAAGTCTTTCAAGTGGTCTCAGTTCAAAGGATTTAGGCATAGGAAAGCCTAAAAGAGAGAGGGAAAGTGTTGGGTCATTTCTAACAATGATCATCAATATTCTTGAGACTATCCATTATTTCATGTGAAAACCCTTTTTTATTGTTTACCACAAATTTTCATGAAGTTTCATTTTTTTACAAATTCAAATTATTATTAAAACATAAAGAACACAAAACATTTAAATTCAAAATTTATTTATTTCATGTAGATGTCAACATGAGACAAGTGCTTTCATCATCACAGTGTTTAGAACTACATGCATCAAAAATCCTAATATGATTATACACCATGTTTCTGTTGACTGACACTTGGCTTTCCCATCTTCGAAACTTATCGAACCAGCCTTGATGAGATCCCTGACCTTGTACTTCAAAGCGGGGCAGTTCTCTGTTGAGTGACCTTGATTGCCAGAATAATAACGACAACACTCATTAGCATCATACCAACTCGAATAAGGGGGCTTCAAAGGCTTTAATTGCATGGGTGTCACAAGGTGATTATGGATGAGTTGAGGTAGTAGCTCACTTTATGTCACAGGAATTGGGTCAGCCTGATTTCTTTTTCGCTTTTTATGCCCCCTTCGATTATTCCCAAGGGTGTTAGATTGATAGACAAATGTAAATGTTGGCGTGGTTGCAATCATTGGTTGGTAAGGATAAGAACCTTGAGAGACATTGTTCAGGGTAGAATAAAATGGTTGATACGAGGAGAATTGGGGAGGTGGGGCAAAGCCTTCCACGACTTAGGTATCTTCCTTTTTCTTTTCAGATGCCCTATTTCTCTCGATATTGGATGTTCTTTCTCCTTCAATTTTCCCATCCTTGATAGCATTCTCAATCATCTCCCTTGAAATTACCATGTCCGAAAAATTCTTCATGGTGTTACCGACAAGTATATCATAGTACGGGGCCTGCAGTGTATTCACAAAAAGGACAAGTATATCATAGCATTCTCATCCACCGCTACGCATATTCTTTGAAGCTCTCAGTAGCTCTTTTCTTCATATTTTGCAAGGTTAGACGGTCAGGCGCCATATCGGTCATACGCTTGTACTGGTTTATAAAAGCCATAGCCAGGTCATTCCAAGACCGAATCTGATCCTTGGTCAATGACTATACCACCTAATTGCTGGGACTCGCTGAGGCTATCCTGAAAGTAGTGGATCAAAAGCTTATCATTATCTATATGACCCGTCATCTTCTGGCAGAACATAGTGATGTGGGCTGGCGGATCGGTCGTCTCGTAATATTTTACAAAGTTAGGAATCTTGAACATAGGAGGAATGACTAAATCGAGGACCAAACATCGTTCTTCGGCATCCATACTCCCAAGTACATCTGTATTTTCTACTGCCCGAAGCCTTTCATCTAAGAACTAATATCTCCCTTGGGATTCTGCCAACTCAACCTCATTTACTACAACCATTTTCAACTTTACATGTTCTGCTGGGTCGTCCATGTTCAGGGAGTTGCTGGGGTTAACTGTGTTCTGGCCATCCAACATCATGACCTCACTCTGACCCTTTTATGCCTCTAACCCTTCTCTGGTGGCAAAGTTTTCAGTGTATCCTTTTTCCTTGATTTCGACGGACATCAGCTCCATCAATTTAGTCATCTGATCCTTAGATTCTGCTTGAGACTTTGCCAGCTGTTCTCGCAATTCTTCCTGTACCCTTTCCATTCTTTCCATTCGGGCAACTTGTTCATTATCCATATCACTAGCTTGTATTAAAAGGGTACTCAGTACTTCTTATACCTCTTATTTGAAATGGAAATTCTTTCAAAGACACTTAAAGCCAAGCCAACTTTTGTTTTATTTCCCCAAATGTATGTCATGATGAAAAAGTCATGAATGCAATTTGATGCATGTGAAGCCTAAACAATATGATGTATGGACATGTACAGTGGAAACATGCTGACTGTATATGTAATAAATGCAATCACGATGCCAACATGTTGTAAGCAAAGAATAAACAAATCAACGCATGGATATATGCAATGACTGACCATGTATATTTTAGAGTATTTCCCAATGAATGATCATATACACTATGAATGGAACAAGATGTCAATTACGATGCATCTAAACAATGATTGATTGACACAGAGTATATACAAAGAAAATCATGCTGACCATGTGTGTCATGAATGTGACCTAATGTTAACATGATGTATCTATGAATGTATGGTATGACAAATAATTGATCGGATGCAAAATGCAAAAGGGAAGATATCACAGAGGAAATAAGAATCGGAGGAACTTAATCATCAACATCTCATAAATTTGAAGCATAATCAATTCATTCCCATATCAACGTTCACAATGGTATAAATTTTTACAAAATTTGAGCAGTGGTTAAAACTGTATTTACAAGCACTTTATTATTCCTAGCATCATAAGGCTATAATAGCCGGCTACTAAAAAAGTGAAATCCTACTACATCATATCAGACCGAAGTCATTCTACATCATTGCCATAAATTTCCCAATCCTAGTTACGCTTTCCCAGCCCTTTATCAATCAGTGTCGTTGGATCGATCCACTTGATCTCTATAAGAGACTTGTAGACACCTAATTTTGTCCAGACTACTAAAACATGTATGTTTTCTTCCTAAATTGATGTTTAATAATGTAAAAAGACTTTTTATATCCTGCAGGTGGCACTATGAAACTTAGTTTAAGAGGACGAGCATAAAAAGTCAAACTTGAAAAAGTCAACCTAAAAAATCAACCAAAAAAACGTCAACTACTGAAAAAGTCAACCCACTTTCAAAATCAAGATTTGAAGTTCAATTGAAAAATGGTGAAAGAATTTTGATAATCCGAGGTCTGCATCAAAAGATATGGAGTTCGGAAGTTGTGATATGGAGATTCAGTTAAAAGGAAACCCTAATTTAGGAAATTTAGGAAAAAATGCTTAAATGATTGAATTGGTCAAAATTGAAAGTTCCAAATGAAAGATAAGCACTGACTATGGGTAATGGAGAAGCCACTTGAATGAAAAACTGAAAGAAAAGTCAATCCGGGAGAAAATCGAGAACTAGGGTTTTTGGTGGATTTCGGTGAAATTGGGAAGAATTACAAGAAATGGCCTGATTCGTTAGGACTAAAGCCCTTAATGGATGAGGAAATGATTAAAAAGGATAGCCCAAGGCTTAGTTTGAAGAAAATCTAAAAATCAGACTTGTTTTGAGCAAAACTGGGTTTCGGAGGCAAAAGGGCAAAATTGGAAAATTTGAGAAAAATAGCAAATGAACTCCAAAAAATTCTGAAAATTCGCAAATATCGTTCTTAAATCATTTGGAAAAGATTGACAAAAGATAATCTTGATTCGGAATTCGTTTACAAAATAGCCAAATCCCAGGTCTCCTATGTAGTAATTCAAGAAGATAAATCCCGGAAAAATAGCAAATGGACTCAAAAAATTCTGAAAATTTGCAAATCTCATTTTTAAATTATTTGGAGGAGATTGGCAAAAGAAAATCTTGATTCAGAGTTTGTTTGCAAAATTGCCAAATCCCGGGCCCCCTACGTAGTAATTGAAGCAGATAAATCCCGAAAAAATAACAAATGAGTTCCAAAAATTATGAAAACTTCCAGATCACACTTTAAAATTATTTGAAAGAGATTGGTGAAGAAAATTCTTGATTTGGAGCTCATTTACAAAATGGTAAAATGTGGGGCACAAAGGGCAATTTTGGAAGAAAAAATCCAAATAAATAACAAACGGACTTAGAAAATTTTGAAAACGTCCAAAATTCAATTTTTTATTATTTTGAAAGTATTAAAAATATCAAATTTTAATTTGGAGCCCATTTTCCATTTATTTGCATCCGAGGGGCAAAAAGGTTATTTTACCTAAGAAACCGAAAAAGGGCTTCTCTTGCCTTTCAAAAAAATCAAACTTGGGCTGGAAGAAGGAGTGCTAGCCAACCAAAGCCCAAGGAGGGGAAGGAGGATTCTGATTTTTTTAATCAAGAGGTCAAAAATGAAGAGTTAGTTAGAGATTTTTTGATCAAGCCTTTGCAAATAAGCCACATGGGCCAATGCATGAAGAGGGAGAGTGTCAACATAATTCTTGAATAGCTGTAATTATGGACAGCTTATGGACTAATCTAAGGGTGATAATTTTATGTTTTAAATATCTTGGATTAATGGCCCTTGGATGAAAATTGGTTGGAGAAAAAATGACAACATTCTAGCCTATGAGAGAGGGGTTCGGCCACTACATAGAGGAAGGGGTCATTTTCATTTTTCAGCACTCTCATTTTTCATATTCTCTCTTGTTTTGGCTGAGTTTTCTCTCCATTGTTGCAAAGCAAAAAGAAAAGTTTAGAAAATAAAAGAAAGTTTGAAGAGAAAAAGCTTGAAAGATAGCTTCTAGAGGTTGCTTTTAGCACCAACTCTTACACTTTCTTTGATTTTCCATTCTTGTTTTTGCTATTTTGATTATTATTTTGGTGAGTTTTCTTTTGATTTTTCTTTTTAAATAAGTATTTTTTAATGTTCTTTTTAAGTTCTTTCTTTATCTTTTCTTAAAAAAAGTTCTTGCAATATTTTTTTCTTGATTCCTTGGCATGGCCGAATGGCCCATGACTTTTTTTTTTGTTGCTGTTTTGCTTTATTTTTTATGTTATTTTTTATATTAAATAAGTCTTGATGCTTTAAATCTTCTTCTACTACATATACTTGAAACTTGTTTTGATTTGGTTGCTTGTTTATTTCCATTTATGAGTCTATTATCATGTTCTTGCATTTTTGATTTTCTGTTTTCAAAATGTTTAAGTTTGTTTATGTTTTATATTTTGAAATCCATGTGTTGGTGAAAATGCTTGTTAGTTTTCATACCTCTACTTTATATTTGCATGATTTGAGTGTTATATTTTAGTTAAGTATGTTAGTATATCAAGTGTTTGTGAAAATGCCATGCTCACTTGGAACATGAGGCTATTCGGCCACCTAATTTATTTTGCTTTGTGTGTGCATTTTTGCTACGTTAGTTGATAGGTTTGCATTTGCATGACATTTGATTAAGTATTTGGTTTAAGTATATCAAGTGTTTGTGAAAATGCCATGCTTATTTGGAATTGAGGCCATTCGGCCACTCCATTTATTTTACTTTGTGTGTGCATTTTTGTTATGTTAGTTGATAGGTTGGCATTCTCATGACATTTGATTGAGTATTTGGTTTAAGCATGCCTTGTGTTTGTGTTATTGCCATGCATATTTTATATGTTAGGATTGGTTTGTTTTGCCATGCATATCCATGCATTTTAGACCTAGGTTGCATTAAAAGCCATGCAAGATCATTTAGGTCTAGGTCATTTTATTGATGCCATGCCTTTTTCATGACATTTAGGTTTAAAATCATGCATTTCATGCATCATATTTGCTGTATTTTTCATGCATCTCATGTCCATGCCTCTTGACTAATGACTTAGGCCAATTAATGGTTCAAAGTCATGCTCTCTTGAGTATACTTGTGGAAAATTAAAGAGTTGTCAAATTGATTATTCTACCTTTGTGATTTTTTTTACTTTTTGTCTAACTTTTCAAAAGTGCTAGCTACTGTTGATGAGTCATTTAGAGAGTCTTAAATATTTTTTATTATGATTTTTAAATGATTTTATCAAAGGCAAAAATGTGTTTTGGTAAAACAGTTTTTTCACCCAGTACTCGTACTTTCCCGATTTTTCTAGGAGTCATCTTTAATCAAAAAATTAAGCTGATTGTTTTCCGTATATCTTTACATGTCCTGAGTCTCCAGTATTTTTTTTAGATTTATTTGAATTTTTAAAAATAGGGTAAAAAATCGTGGCTTAAAACTGGACAGTGGAGTCAGAATTGAATTTGAAGGAAAATCATTTTTCTGTTTCGGTTAAGTTACTTAGAGAGGGCTAATTAGGAAGTTTAGCTACTGACTTAGGGTAGTTTCTAAGCCTTTTTAAACTCTAAAAATGATTTTTTTAAGTCTCGGGTTAAGGGTGGTCAAGTCCGGCATTTTAAACTTAGGAAATTAGAGCCATTTAAAAAAGGGTTTAGATAAGTTTTTATTTTTAATCTAAGCTTTTCAAAATTGTTTTCAAACAATCACAAAGTATTTTGGTTTTAGAATATTTAATTTGATATATTTTCCTAAGATAGCCGGATATCTTTTTAGATATACGGATTTCCTTAGTTAAAGGAAAAAATACATTTTCATGCATTGCATTTTCCATATTCATGCATTTTATATAATATATGATTTTTGCTATGATAATTTCTATGATATTGTTATTATTTAGATTTAAATTTTTGATATTATATTATTTGTTATATGGTTTTGAATATTTCATGATATCCTATGCTTTTTATTTAATTATTTTTGTCATATTATTTAGCATATACTATGTTCATGCATTATTATTTTTATTTTTATTTTCATACATATTATATGATAGCATTATTTTCTATGTCATGTCATGTCATTTCAATTTTATGCCATATCATTCATATTTGCCATGCTATTTAAATTATTTAATTTCATATAGGATATATTATGTTACTTAGGTCATTTCATTTCATGTAGAATATATTATGTTACTTAGGTCATTTCATTGCATTTAGGATATATATTATGTCATTTAGGATATTTTATTTCATTTAGAATATATCATATGACTTAGGATATTTTATTTCATATAGAATATATTATGTTATCTAGGTCATTTCATTTCAATTAGAATATATCATATAACTTAGGATATTTCATTTCATTTAGAATATGCTAAGACATTTAAATTATATCATATCATTTAGGTTGTATTATATTATTTAGATTTTGCTATGTCATTTTATTAATGTCATGCATATTCATATTCATATATATTTTCTTAAAATGTTATCAAAAAGGTAATGATTTTCAATAAAATAAAGATATTCCCGAGTTAATATAATTCATGAGTTCTCTGTCGGGTTTGTCGGGGAGGATATCATCAATTATCATTAATAACGGAATATCTTTTTTAAAATGAGAATGATTCGGAAAGTTTTCCAAACTAATAAAAATTTCTATATTTTGCTACGTTTGTTGGGGAATATAGGAAAATTTTGAATTTATAAATTTTTGATCATTTTTAATTAAAATTGGGATTATTTTTATTTAAATTGGGAATTAACTTGAAATACTAAATTTAAAACCAACTTTTTACTAAGACTTGAGATAACACACGATTAATAAGGTACCGTTTTATACATGCGTTGTGGGGGTGCTAATCCTTCCTCACACGTAACCGAGTCCCGAACCCGTTTCTTTGATTTCTCTGGTTTAAAACGCAGACTTGAAATTGGTTTTAAAAATGTCATAATTAATTTTAAAATATTTTATAAAACCAGTTTTAATAGGTGGCCGATCACACCTAGCTAAAAAAGATTGGTGGCGACTCCATATCTTTGTCAAGGCCATTTTCAAAACCTTCATTTTTCTAGACGAATTAAGTCGACTTTTCCTCGGTTTTTTTTTAATGTCACACTTAACGAATAATAAAGTCTTGCGATGAGACTTGTTATTTTTTTAAGGTTGCGATAGCTTGGCGACTCCGCTAGGGACTTTAGAGAGACAGGCCTAAAATTAGTCGTGTGTTACCAAAGTCTCAGTTTTGTTGGTTTAATTGGTATTTAATTTTAATTCCCACATTTCTTTTAAGGATAATTCGAAAATAATAAAATGTTATTAATATGTCCATATTCATGTGCATATATATTATAATTGTTCTCTAGTTATTTTGGTGCATATATTCATTTATTGATTAATTGATGATTTATGTTGTTTAATCTTGTTGGGGCATTTAGAATAAGGGATGTAGAATAGGTGGTGAAAGGTTTGTTATTTCTCCTCACACACTACACTTGCATTTGCATATCATGAATCCTATACCCGGGTTCCGTCCATTAAGATGGGAGCAAAGTAACTAAGCCTTCGTGATTAACAATCCGCATGGGCTAGTGAAACACTTTCGGAGTACTAAATTACCTAAGCCTTCGTGATTAGCAATCCGCGTGGGCTAGGGAAATAGACTCTAACGAATTGAACCTTCTTTTATTGGGGTACCTTACTAGCCTTCACCGGCGACAGTGAGGAACAATTCGGGGCTTGTAGAACTAATTCACCTTCATATAGTAAACCTAGGCGAAGCCATGCTGGATTTCCAATTAGATACCCCGAAGTTAAGAACACATGGAGGAATATTTCCAATCTTTTTACCTTCTATTCTACCTGCCGAATAAGTTTATTTTTGAAAATCGGGCAATGATGAACGTACACCACAATGCCCGTAATAAGTGTTGGTATTTCATCCTAGAGGTGTTATAATGTCGAAATTTTGTTGGTATCCTTAGGGATAATTATTGTTTTGAATTATATGTTTTTTTTGTATTATTTGTATTTATTCCCGTTACTAATTCATTTTCTTTTTGTTTTTTTTTTTTTTGCATTCTTGTCATCATATTTTTTTTTTTGCACATGGAAGGTTATTGGTCTTGGGATAATATTCAATCAAAAGGGCTTTCATGGAGGGTCAGAGTGTCTCAATGGTCGAGAAGCATTTAGAGGTTAGGAAACAGTCCGAGAAAGGTCAGTAAGATAATGGGGATTGTTTGAAGATGGGATATGTGTCAGCATTGCCAACCGAGGTTGATATTACTATCAAGCAAAATGATCTCCGGGAATTGGTGGATATATGGAATCAGTGGAACATATCAGAAAAACAAACCTTCACTCAGACTTATAGGGACATAGCACTGTTAGTTCAGGTTAAGGTCAGCGGTGAGGTAATCCGAGCTATGGTGCAATTCTGAAATCCCACTTATCGGTGTTTTACCTTCAACCGAGAGGATATGACTCCAATCATAGAGGAATATTCGACCTTGTTGCATATTGAGAATGTTATTCCCGACCGTATTTATTTGAAGGATACAAAGACACTGGGTTTCAAGAAAAAAGTGTCTAAAATTCTTGGAGTGGAAAGAAATTGGGTCGAAGCCATGTTGTCCGAAAAGGGGTAAGCTACTGTATATCATGGGATATTTTACAGACCTTAATCAACAACCATTCAAATAAGGAGACAGTTAGGAATATTTTTGCTTTGGCTATCTATGGTTTAGTTATCTTCCCAAAGACATTAGGATATGTGGATGTGACAATATTTGATGTTTTTGAGAGGCTTAAGCAAAGGATAAACCCAGCCCCAGCAATTATAGTAGAAACAATCAGATCCCTGAATTTCTATAGACGGGAAGGAAAAGGGCATTTTCTAGGTTGTATACAGCTCATTTACATATGGGTTCAGAGCCATTTTTTTAAACAGGAGAATGTCCCTCTTCACTCATACTAGAAATCTTTTGCACCAATTGGTGAATTTCTTAAGAGGGATTGGCTTGAATATAAGACTGAGGAACAATGGATCAATATATTCCAGAATATCAAGGCTAAGATGATAATTTGGAGAGCTCCATGGATAACTCTTATGCCGACATTGTACAAGTGCGGAGATAAAGCTTCTGTTCCATTGTTGGGAATATGGGGAGGAGTGAGTTATGCACCACTGCTGGTACTAAGACAATCAGAGTCCCTTCAGTTTACTCCTATGACCCATGACCTTAGTAATTTGGAATTTTCTTATGGAGAAGATGGATATTCGGGAAAGGTACGTGAGATTGTAGTAGCATGGAAGGAAACTCATCGAGTGGAGGTAGCTAGATATGCCGACATTGTCACATCTGATTACCTGACATGGAGGGAATCGAGGGTTAATGATAGGTTGTTGACATCAGATGGGGAAGAAGTTCAGCATTTGAGTTCATCGCCCAAGGAAGCGCCATCGGAGTTAAAAATAGCGAAAGCAGAATTCGAAAAAGAAAAGGCCCAAATGAGCAAGGAAATTGCCCGTTTGCAAGAAGAGGTTGAGGATATGAAAAATAGGGAATCAGCCCGAGAACGAGAAAAGGAAAAGATCAAAAAAGAGCGGGACACTGCTAAAAATGATCTTCAGGAATTACACTTGGAGAACAAGAGGTACCATTTCGAGCTCAAATTCGAGCGGACTCTCAAGACTTCCGGGGAATGGGAACAAAAAGTCAGAAACCTCAAGAAGGAGAAGAACTATTGGGCAGAAAGAGCAAACCATGAGGAAGCCCGAGCCAATCAGCTGGAGAAACAAGTTAAGGAAAGCTTACATGGTGATGCTTCCGCTGACATGTCAAAGGGTCGTGAACAAGTAGGGGTCAGATGAAAGAGCAAGGCAGTCAAAAGAGGACAGTGAAAAAGGTTCAAGATCCGAGGGAGTTACTATAGGACCAGTATTTTGTAATAGCATTTTTAAATAAGAAGAGACAGATTATCAGATTGTCTTAAACAGTGATCTTTTCTTTGATGTATTTAGTTATAGGAAATCAATGAAATACCGTTTGGTTGGAATTATACTGGGGCCAATACTTTTAAATGCATTCAGCATTCATTTGTTCTTTCTTTTATATATTTTATTTGTTCATTCGTTTATATTCATATTCATAATCATTCATTCATTTATTCTTTATAAATTGTTCATACACTTAGTCATTTATTTATTTGTCCATCCATTCATTTTTTATAATTAGTCTTTTAGGTTCATACACTTAGTCATTTACTTATTTGTTTATTCATTAAAATTTAGTCATTTATTCATTCATTCATTTTTATAAAATAAAATAAGAAATGTGTCAATAATTTCTAATCCATGGTTTTTAAAACTGAAGGTACAATTGGTCGTACTCAGAAAGAATCAGACTTTCGACACCCTTACAATACTCGATCTCAAGCAAGAGCTATGGAGAACGATCAGCTTGCTAGAAATGAAAGGATGAAAAGAATTAAAAAAGAACTGCAGGAACAGTTAGCTAAGTCTCAAAAGGAGTCACGGGAACAAATGACAAAACTCATGGAGATGATGAGTACCATGATGAGGCAAAAGTGGCCAGGAGAAAATTCAGTTACTGGAATGGGGGCAGTGAACCAGGAAGACCGACCAGAGGTGGTACAAAAAAATGGTCAGACATCCCAGCCTGTGGGAAATGAACTTTCGACTGGGGCAGCATCCTATATTTACATCCAACCAGCGGTCGAAGCACAAAATTTCGGTCCTGAAAGGGGTAATATCGGGGTTGATCCAATTGAGTTGGTAGTTCCAGACTTTGAAGAAATGGCAGGAAAGGAAAGGGCAAAAATGACTAAATTGAAGAGGGTTGAAACTGCAGAATCCCAGAAAAAAATATCAGCTACTAGAGGAAAGGTTAAGGGCGGTTGAAGGGGCAGAGTTATTTGGCAGTCTGAATGCCAAAGAGATGAGCTTAGTACACGATCTAGTAATTCCACCAACGTTCAAAGTGCCAGACTTTGAAAAGTATAATGGGACTACCAACCCATCAACGCATCTGACCATGTACTGCATAAGGATGATGAGGCATGATGATAATGAGAAACTGCTTATCCATTGTTTCAAAGATAGCTTGACAGGGTCAGCAACCCGATGGTATAATCAACTGAGTCGTACCAAGATTCGTTCATGGACAGACTTAGCCAGGGCATTCATGGAATATTATAAGCATGTGTCTGACATGGTACCTAATAGGCTGTCGCTAGAGAATATGGAAAAGAGGTCCAATGAGAGCTTCAAAGAATACTTGCAAAGGTAGAGGGATCTAGCCACACAAGTGCAACCCCCTTTAACTAGCAGAGAAACCACAGTGCTTTTCATCAACACCTTGAAAGCACCCTATTATGGTAAATTAGTGGGAAGTGCCACCAAGGATTTTGCAGATATGGTAATATCTGGGGAGATGATAGAATCTGCTATTAAGAACGGGAAGATGGAAGAGGTGAGTCTACTACCACGAAGAGAGCTTTTCCTGCAAAGAAAAAAGGGGAGACACATGCAGTCAGTTTCAATCAATACCCTTATACACCTCCTACACCATACATGCCACCAAGGCCTTACACTCATACCACATCTTATGCACCTCCTACACCCTACACGCCTTACCCGGGGTATAATCCTTACTACCGCAATGTGAACTACCTTATCAAAATCCATTCCCCTATACCAATATACTACAACAGTCGTTCCCAACTGGTATATCCCCACAAATAACCCTTCCTCGAAATACTGTCCCAAACACTCAAGGTCCCTCGCGCAATGACCAACGTTCACCAAGTAACTATCAAAAACCCCAATTTGATCCGATTCCTACCACCTATGGTGAGCTATATCCTAAACTATTGCACGGTCAACTTGTTGCACCCATGTACCTCAAACCTCTGACACCTCCATATCCAAGGTGGTACAATGCAAACACTAATTGCGCAAACCACACAGGAATTCAAGGACATTCGACTGAAGATTGCCTAGCCTTTAAAAAGAAAGTCTAAAGCCTAATCAATGCCGGAGTTGTGATGTTTGGAGCAAAGAATGGATCGAATGTAGCGGGAAACCCATTGCCCGATCATGCTGGGAATCGGGTAAATGCAGTATTGATAGGGGAAGTCAAAAGGTTAAAAAGGGATATCAGGGAAGTCAAGACTCCAATGTTGACAGTATGGGTCGAAATGGTCAAGGCAAGAATGGTGGGATATGCAGACAGTCTAAAAATGGTTGCAAAGAGGGTGTTGAATTGGGGCCGGTTCCATAAGTGTGGAGGTCATGTCATACAGGACTGGGGAGACTTTCTAGTTAAAGTCCAAAAGATGATAGATAATGGGGAAGCCCAGTTCTATGAAGAGACAAAGGAGAAAATATAAGTTTTTGAGAATGCAGCTGGCTACGGGATAGGAAGACCCTTGAACATCTATTATGATGAACCAGAAGAGAAAGTTATGCCAGTCGTTGAGGAAAGTGCACTTAAGTTAATCATTGATTTACATGTTTCCTTTTCATACAAGGAAAACAAAGCTACACCATGGAAATACGATTGCAGCATGGTTACGCCTGGGTCTTCGAGTCAGCAAGATATCACAGTGTGGGACATTTAACATGAAGCGAAAGGTGTTATGCTCCTGAGGCTGCTGAGCAGGGGTTAACAGGGAAAGACAGAGGAGCAGACAAATGAAAGAAAGTAGTTGAACCAATCCATATTGAGATGGATTTGTCAAAAGAAACAGAGAGGGGATTAGTCCCGGTTAACAAAATAAAAGAATCGGTAAGTGAGAAGGAAGCCTACGAGTTCTTAAAATTCATAAAGCACAGTGAGTATAGCGTGGTTGAACAACTGCAACGTCAACCAGCTAGAATTTCAATCTTATCTTTACTTTTGAATTCAGAGCCACACAGAAATGCCCTGTTAAGAGTGTTGAATCAGGCATACGTTGATAACAACATATCAGTAGAAAAGTTGGACAGGCTGGTGGGAAACATCGCAGCGGACGACCATATATTTTTCAGTTATGAGGAGATACCACCCAACGGTATTGGGTCAACAAAATCTCTCCATATAACTACCACTTGTAAGGGGCACATATTACCAAGGGTCCTTTTGGACAATGGTTCTTCATTAAATATGATGCCCTTGTCAATCCTGTCTAAGTTTCCAGTGGATATGTCTTATATGTTACCGGGTTGCACAGTGGTCAGGGCTTTCGATGGTACAAGTAGAGAGGTAATGGGAACTATTAAGGTTTCTCTGGAGATAGGCCCATGCACTTATACGGTGAGCTTCCAGGTCATGGATATTAATCCATCTTATAATTGTTTGTTGGGAAGGCCATGGATACATTCAGTTAGGCTGTACCCTCTTCTCTCCACCAAAATCTGAAATTTTTGATGGAGGGCCGTTTGATCATTGTATCAGGAGAAGAATACATAATAGCCTCTGCATCTACTGAATCTCCTTATGTCGAGCCCAATGAAGATGCCGTAGAATGTTTTTTCGGTCTTTGGAATTCGTAAATGCAATTTTCGTCGCTGAAGGATGAAAAATTCCAAAACCATCCAAGAACACAAGGTTGGGAGTAAGAACCACAGTGGGAAAAGGCTGCAGGGCTGGAAAAGGTTTGGGGAAATATCTTCAAGGGATGGCTCGAGCAGTGGAAGAAGTGGGAAAGAAAGACAGGTTTGGTTTAGGGTATCTTCCGAAGGCCCATGAGAAGAGGAAACAGGTTGAAAGGAACAGACAAAGAAGAATGGCCCATCTCATGGGTATAGATATTGAATGGGAACCCATGACTTTCCCACCAATCCTTCATAACTTCCACTCTGCTGGTTTTCTATTAAGGGAAAAGAATTCAGAGGATGTACTTGTAATTATCAAGCAAGCTTTTGAAAAATTCCATGTGAATAAAGGGGAAAATTCAGGATATGGTGGTTTGAATGATCGAGAAAGGAGGGATGGAAAGAGGCAGTGCGAACTGGATGGTGCGACCTTGTCCACTAGGATATAGACTAATCAATTGGATTGCGACTGAGTTGCCCATAGTTTTTAAGTATATTCCAACGTAATACTTTTAAAAAAGCAATCTTAATTATCTTTACCCAGAGATATTTAGAGTTTTTTTTTCCTATAATGGGCTTTTTGTTTAAACATTTTCATTCATTAAATAACAAGCACAATGCATTTTATCCATATTGATGTGTCCATATTCTTTCATTTTTGTTATTTATTTTGTTTTCATTATATATTTTCCTATATTGTTTCTTCTCCACTTATTTACAGGTGTACGGATGTGGAATATGAAGACCTTCTTGTCAGTAATTCTGAAATTGATTTTGAAAAACCCATTTGCACGAGTGATTTTGAGGCTAACGAAGATACTGAGGATTATGGTCTACCTCCAGATCTATTAAGGAAAATAGAACAAGAGGAGAAACAAGTACTTCCTCATAATGAATTATTGGAAGTGATAAATCTGGGAGATGGTGAAGAGATAAAGGAAGTCAAAATCAGGACTTCATTGTCATCATCAATAAAGGGTGAATTGATAGCCTTGCTCCATGAATATGTGGATGTATTTGCATGGTCTTACCAAGAGATGCCAGGGTTGGTGATAACTCGTATAATTATATAGTTTTTAGTTATGTTTTATTATTGTTTTGTGTCAAATACGAGTTATTATTGTTTAGTCTAATTGTGTTTATGATCTTTTATATTTTTATGTAATTTGGTGTTTTTCACAAGTTTCTTTGAGTGATTTCAGATTACTAGAATTAAGGGCAAATCCAGTTCAGTTCCAGTTCCGACACATTTTTCCATATCAGCTATATCTGGAGTTTCACTGAAGCAATAAGGCTGAAATTTGTAGCCGTGCAAAGCTAAGAGGCATATCTATCTTTTTCATGTTTTATACTTCTTGAAACGGAGTCGTTTTCCCTAGCGAAATCGACCATCAAGTTGGCTGATGTGCAATGACGTCTGTGCTGACCTGTTTTCGTATTTTGCCCATATCTGCTTATCCACATCAGCAAATGAGCTGATTCCAATGTCTATGGATCCGTAACTGATACGGGAACCTTTGTCTAGAAGACCATATGATCAGATCAGGCCTCTAATATTGACGAAATCGACCATCAAGTTGGCTGATGTGCAATGACGTCTGTGCTGACATGTTTTCGTATTTTGCCCATATCTGCTTACCCACATCAGCAAATGAGCTGATTCCAACGGCTATGGATCCGTAACTGATAGGGGAACCTTTTTCTAGAAGACCATGTGATCAGATCAGGCCTCCAACATTGACGAAATCGACCATCACGTTGGCTGATCAAAATTGTCATACAATATGACGAAAATTGTTAGAAAAATTCACCCACCTATTATACCTACCTTTGAAATTTGTAAAGCTTGTCTCTTGTCATTTAGCCTTCCAAAATGTGTATAAATAGAGGGCCTTGGATGATTGTAGAGGATCATATTGTACATAGGTAGGATATTAGCCATTGTAATAAAATTCTCTAAGTTTTCTTCTTCTTTCTTTTCTCTAGTTTTCTTTTTCTTTAGAAAGAGCAAGAGGTTGGATAATTAATATTCTTCTTCTTCTTCTTTCTTTCTTTTATTTTCTTCTTAGATTCTATTTAATTTTATGTTTATAATGCCTATGCTAGGCTAAACTTCTATTTGGTTAAGGGTGATTTCAAAGCCCTAGACATGTTTTGTGATTGATTTTCAGATTCTATCTATCATTAATTTTCTATCAAAGTTGCTTATGTTCTTCTACAAGAATTGTTCATGATGTTGTCTAGATTTATTTAGGTGTACAACTAGATAGATCTTGATAATTATCTATTGCTAGTTTAGGAGTCTTGATCCGTGTAATTGTCTTGATTTCCTATTCATAAGTGGCAATTTGTGATTAATGATTATGGTCAAGTTTTCAATAATTGCAAAGTGGAACATAACCTAAGTTGAACAATCCGAGCTTATGTGTTTGTTGCTTAGATCAACCTATCTTTCTCATCATAAAGCTGCCATTAAATTGAATTTAGAGAGCTTATTCTAGGTTGTTTAATGGTTAGAGATTAAATAGAGAGCTTGTTCTATTTAACGACAAACTAAGGAAAGATTGGGGTAATAGAGCTTGTTGTTATCTACGGTTGTTAACTTTGATAGTTGGTTGATATTGATAGATCTGAAATTGATTCTTAATGATGTCTAGTGGTGGAGAATGAAACCTTAACCATATTTTTCATATTTGATTCTTCTTACTTATTTGTTTTCTTACTTTTAGTTTGCTTATTTTTTATATTTATTTTTATTGGCTGGTTATACCGCCTAATTTGTATATTAACTTTGTTTTATTTTTATTGGCTGGTTATACCGCCTAATTTAGTATATATATTTTTATTGGCTGGTTATACCGCCTAATTTAGTATATATATTTTTATTGGCTGGTTATACCGCCTTGCATCTTATTCTTATTATTTACTTTAGTTTAAATCTGGCTTCAAAAACCCCTTTTCTTTTATTGTTCTTGAATTTAAGTTTTAAACTATTAACTTATAAACTAAAACCCAATCCCTGAGGACTCGACCCTTGCTAACTACTATACTTACAATTTATCTTTTTAGTGCAAGGTTAAATAAGATACACTCTTTTAGGTGCATCAAAATTTTTGGCGCCGTTGCCGGGGATTGTTTTCTTTAGTTTATTTGTTACTTGGTTTATTCTTATTTTCAGTTCTAATTAGTTTTATTTTCTTGTACATACAAGTTTTTCTTTTCAAATTTAAAAAAAAAAACAAAAAAAAAAATGGAATTGAGCAATCTAACACTTGAAGAGTTGGTGGCATACATGAACATGGAGAATCAACAAGCCAATCTCACCTTCCCAGTTCAACAATTGGCCATGGGAGGATGTCAAGGCCATCAAGTGTTCCAAGACCAACAATATGATCATTACTCAAACACTTACCATGAGGGATGGTGGGATCATACTAATTATGGCTACTCGAAAAATTACCAAGAAGTAGATCCTTATGCCAATTACACTCATCCATCTAGCTTCAATCAATCATGGTCCCAAGAACCAGATCTTTTTCAACCACCACATATGACTCAAAACTCAGGTACTTCTTTAGAAGATCTTGTCTATTCTCTTGTTACTGATACATTGCAATTTCAACAGGAAACAAGGGCAAGCATCCAGAGTTTGGAAAAGCAAATGATCCAATTGACTAGTAGTATGGTGGGATGGGTAGCACAAAGATCTGAAGAACTCCCTGCCCAAACAATGATTAACCCAAAGGAGAATACTACTATTGTGACCTTGAGGAATGAGGAACAAGATGAGGATGAGACAAAAATAGAGATGAATTCTATTCTTGAGGATAATGAAGCCAATGATCCAAATAAGAGTATTTCGGCACCTGAGGTAACGTTTGAGATTCCAATTTTTACTAATGTTTCTTCTCCACCTTTTCCTAGTAGATTCGCAAAGTTCAAGGAGGATGAACATGAACAAGACACGCTGGAAACCTTAAACAGTTTGTTTGTGGATGTCATTCAACAAGTACCAAAAGATGCACCATTCCTCGATGAGATATGCACCACCAAGGATTATGGAATAATGCTTGTAATGGAGAATGCATCCACTGTTGTGCAAAGAAAGCTACCTCTCAAACGCATAAATTTGGGAAATTTCATGTATGAGCCTGACAAGCCTAAAAAGCCAAGAAGGGGTGTTGGTTAGATTCAAAACACTAACTCAAGTGTTAATTGGGAAGGCAGCCCAATTAAAGATGAAATTGCCAACCTTCCATATTCAGATTTGCTTTCTCTTTCTTTTCCTTTTTCTTTTATTATTTTTATTTCTTATGTTTCTTTGTTAATTGTGTTTACTGCTTTTAAATTCATTTAGGCTGCATAAGTTTCTTTTGTTTAATAGTTCTTTTCTCTTACATATAATTCTTGCATTGGGGGATAATAGCATTACATTAATGACAATGTAAAAATTATGTGTGGGGGGAAGAATTTAGGATTTTATTTAGAGTGTTTTGTTTTTGAGTCTTCTTATGCTGTTTTTCTTTCTGATCCTTGTTTTGAAAATAACTAGATGTAAATATAATTTTTATTTTTTTTTACCCCGGTTAAATGGCGGATAACGGTACTCCGTGATTATTTAAATCGGTTTCATCAGCTACCACAAAACTGATATTGTATATAAATTTCTCTTCCAATTTCTCTTTCAATTTTTTTCATTTTTTTTTCAGGATGGATGATATTCTCACAAGATTGCAGAAACGATTTCCTCCTTTTCCTCGAAATATTTTACTGAAGCTTTACCAAGTTCGATTTGAAAGATTAAGAATGCTTATGCACAAAGGGATTCCTGGAGACATACGTTGGATAATTGAAGCCAAGGTACGTGAAGATGAATATCTTCCTGTTTTGCATTTACCAGGTACAGGTAGAAGCACTTTTGCAAAGAAGCGACGAGCAAAGCGCATGAGTTCAAATTGCCACAAATGTGCACGATGGACGTGTAACGGTAAATGTCGTTCTATTGGGATTCCGTCCTCTAATCGAGATGATAAAATTGAATTCATTAAGGATGGACTGAGTAAGGAGAATTTGGGTAATATCCAACTTTCTCTTGAGACGCATCCTAGTGGAGACGTACAAAGAGAAATTCTTGATTTATGGCCGCAATTCCAAAGGGAATGGCAACATCTTGGGAATCTGATGTTAAAAGACCCTGTTTGCCAGCTTGTAAGAAAACTGGATGGGAAGCATATCCTCGACTCATAGAAGGCGTTTAAGCCGTTTCTGGACGTAAAACCAAAGGAAGATGTGAGCCACAATCACAACTACAATAAATAACTTCTCAGCTTTTGGTTTGATTTGCAATAACTTCATTTCGGTTTAATTTACGTGTTATTCAATTTGTGTAATTATTCTCATTTTTTTTTATTTGTCTTTTACGGTTGACTTTTGTTCTCTTTTTGATTTTCTTCCTGAAATCACGCAAAAATCTTTTGTTAGGTTAACATTTCTTCTGACAGGTCAAATACACTTTCGGCGACATTATTACTCTTGACTTTGACGGTCAGATACACTTTCGGCGACATTATTACTCTTGTCTGATTCACTACTCAGTCCTCTATATATTACACCATGTACTCATTGTCTTTCAGGCACTCGAAGAAAAAAAAAATGGAAAGTACTTCATCCCAGCGCATTAAAAAATTTTGTGTCTTTGGAGGTGCTTATCCAGGAAAAAATAACATATTCGCTGATGAAGCCATAAGAGTTGGAGTAATACTTGCCCAACAAAAGATCCACTTGATTTATGGAGGCGGTAGTACGGGTTTAATGGGAGCAGTCGCTACAGCAGCACACGCCGGAGGAAGTGCAGTTCTAGGAATCGTGCCAAAACTATTCACAAGTTTTTGTGGACCTACCGTGGGTAAGGAAATACAAGTCTGGAGTGTCCCTGAACGGATAACAATCATGTATCATTCTGCCGATGCATTCATTGCTTTACCAGGAGGTCTGGGTACATTGGAAGAAATAGCTTGCGTGGCTTCTTGGTCATCTTTGGTCACAAATAAGAAACCCATTGGTTTGCTTAATATTAATGGTTATTTTAGTAATTTGCTTTCATATTTAGATAATGCTGTGGATAATGGATTCATGTTTTCAGAGGCAAGGAGAACCATAATTTCTGCTACAACCATTGAAGATTTACTCAAAAAGCTCCAAGCTTATGAGTATTTATCTGCTACGGTTGTTTCGGAAATGCTCGGAAAAAGAAAAAGAGATATGGACGAGCAAGGAGTGGATTGCACTTTGTCTTTGTGACATTATCTAACATTTTGTTTGTTGTGTCTCAGTTATAATAAATGGTTAGCAACCTCTGCAGGTAATATCTCCTAAATCCTACCTTTAAAATTTGACATTGGGGACAATGTCATATTTTAGTATGGGGTAAGGGACATATTTTGCTAATTTAAAAAAAATATAAAATTGTTGTGTTTTAAGCCATTTAGAAGTATTCATTCTGAACAAGGTCTGAGTAAGGGAGACTTGAGACATACCTTGTCAGTTTGATTTCTTCTTTTCAAAAAAAAAAAAAAAAGAGTTTGTTGTGTTTTAAGCAATTTAGAAGTATTCATTCTGAACAAGGTCTGAGTAAGGGAGACTTGAGACATACCTTGTCAGTTTGATTTTAATCTTTTTACGTTTACTTGTTAATTTTTGTTTAGTATTTTAGGATTATTTAAGTTGCATGAGTTTGTTTTGTTTTGTTTTGAGTCTAGTTGTTCCTATTCGTATGTTATTAGTTCTTTTCTCTTACACATGATTCTTTCATTTGGGTTAATAGACTTACATTGAGGACAATGTAAGAATTAAGTGTGGGGGGAATGATTTAGGATTTCTTTTATTTTCGTATACTATTTTTTTTTTATGAGTCTTTATTATTATTATTTTTAGTGTGTTTTAGTTCCTTTTTAATACAATGATGAGATATGAATTGCATAGGTCTAAACTGGTTACTAGTGAGAAGATTTTCATGAGAATTAAGCTTGATACTAATTTTTATGAGCCAATGTTAATATGATATGTTGATTGAGAAAGAAGCATGTTTAGACTTAAAACTGACTTGTATAATCATCATTGTGAGTTTTTGAGCCTAAAATGATTGATGCATTATACAAATCAATCTAATTTCTTTCTTGAGTGCTCTTATGATTACATGATTCTCTAGAACTTGCTTTAAACCGTTTGAGACTATATTGATACATGTGACAACATGAATATGATAGAGGCATTAGGATTATAACCAGAGCCAAACAGCCATCCCTTATTGATGTTCCAAGAGAACACACCCTTAGTGAACCAATTTGAGCCTACATTGAATAAGCTATCTCTTTGGTAACCATAACTTGTCCCTAACCTAAATATACTTATATCTTTACCTTTGTTCCAAAGATGAATTAGCATGATTTGAGACAAGTTGCAAAGACAAGGGATATTTTTTGGTTAGAAACAAGAAATAAGTGTGGGGGGAAAAGAAAAGAAAAGTCAAGAGAAAAAGAAATGGAATACTGGAAAATACATTCCTATGTAAAAAAAAATATATATATATATATGAATCATCTCTTGAATTTGTGGAAAAAGAAAAAGATGTTACAAAGTTGTTTAGAATGAAGAAAAGGCCCAACATGAATATCCGGCCTAGGTGACTATGTGCTTGTAAAGAGTTTTGAGAAGTTTCTTTGTATAATTTTTTTATGTCTCTAAACTTTATGAACTCTTTGGAACCTTTGTGATATCTTTATCCTTTTGTTCTTCAACCACATTACAAACCCCTTGGCCCCATTACAACCTTGATTAAAGACCTCTTGATTCATGAAGTTGTATGATCTAAATAGTGGAGAATAGGTGGACAAGCAAGCATATGGTAGAAGTGTTTTCATGAGATTGATTGAGTGTAAACACTTTACCACTACTTTAAAGAGTGAAAATCAAGAGAGTATCCCATGTGAGAAGTTGAGATTAAGTTTGAATATGCACTATTTTGATTGAAATATGTTATGTTAATATTGGCTTAACTCAAACTATTTACATTCAAGCAAGATTTTTTGTGAATTTCTTTAAGCTATTGATTAGTTTTTAAGACTTGTCCAATGATTATCTCAAATTTATATTGGAAGGATTAGTTATAATTATTATTTTTAGTTTTTCTTATGTTTTCAATGTTTGTGGGTATCGTCCTAGTAAACCCTCACGAGACTAAACTCGTCCACTAGGGACACCTAGGGGTTTAAAGGCTTGTGTCACATGCTAAGTGCCACCGTGATTTCCTACGAAAATGGATTAGATTAGATTTTCTTATTTTATTTTTATTGAGTCGTTGCTAGGGACTAGCAACAATCTAAGTGTGGGGGTGTGATAACTCGTATAATTATATAGTTTTTAGTTATGTTTTATTATTGTTTTGTGTCAAATACGAGTTATTATTGTTTAGTCTAATTGTGTTTATGATCTTTTATATTTTTATGTAATTTGGTGTTTTTCACAAGTTTCTTTAAGTGATTTCAGATTACTAGAATTAAGGGCAAATCCAGTTCAGTTCCAGTTCCGACACATTTTTCCATATCAGCTATATCTGGAGTTTCACTGAAGCAATAAGGCTGAAATTTGTAGCCGTGCAAAGCTAAGAGGCATATCTATCTTTTTCATGTTTTATACTTCTTGAAACGGAGTCGTTTTCCCTAGCAAAATCGACCATCAAGTTGGCTGATGTGCAATGACGTCTGTGCTGACCTGTTTTCGTATTTTGCCCATATCTGCTTATCCACATCAGTAAATGAGCTGATTCCAATGGATATGGATCCGTAACTGATACGGGAACCTTTGTCTAGAAGACCATATGATCAGATCAGGCCTCTAATATTGACGAAATCGACCATCAAGTTGGCTGATGTGCAATGACGTCTGTGCTGACATGTTTTCGTATTTTGCCCATATCTGCTTACCCACATCAGCAAATGAGCTGATTCCAACGGCTATGGATCCGTAACTGATAGGGGAACCTTTTTCTAGAATACCATGTGATCAGATCAGGCCTCCAACATTGACGAAATCGACCATCAAGTTGGCTGATCAAAATTGTCATACAATATGACGAAAATTGTTAGAAAAATTCACCCACCTATTATACCTACCTTTGAAATTTGTAAAGCTTGTCTCTTGTCATTTAGCCTTCCAAAATGTGTATAAATAGAGGGCCTTGGATGATTGTAGAGGATCATATTGTACATAGGTAGGATATTAGCCATTGTAATAAAATTCTCTAAGTTTTCTTCTTCTTTCTTTTCTCTAGTTTTCTTTTTCTTTAGAAAGAGCAAGAGGTTGGATAATTAATATTCTTCTTCTTCTTCTTTCTTTCTTTTATTTTCTTCTTAGATTCTATTTAATTTTATGTTTATAATGCCTATGCTAGGCTAAACTTCTATTTGGTTAAGGGTGATTTCAAAGCCCTAGACATGTTTTGTGATTGATTTTCAGATTCTATCTATCATTAATTTTCTATCAAAGTTGCTTATGTTCTTCTACAAGAATTGTTCATGATGTTGTCTAGATTTATTTAGGTGTACAACTAGATAGATCTTGATAATTATCTATTGCTAGTTTAGGAGTCTTGATCCGTGTAATTGTCTTGATTTCCTATTCATAAGTGGCAATTTGTGATTAATGATTATGGTCAAGTTTTCAATAATTGCAAAGTGGAACATAACCTAAGTTGAACAATCCGAGCTTATGTGTTTGTTGCTTAGATCAACCTATCTTTCTCATCATAAAGCTGCCATTAAATTGAATTTAGAGAGCTTATTCTAGGTTGTTTAATGGTTAGAGATTAAATAGAGAGCTAGAATGATTTAGGATTTCTTTTATTTTCGTATACTATTTTTTTTTATGAGTCTTTATTATTATTATTTTTAGTGTGTTTTAGTTCCTTTTTAATACAATGATGAGATATGAATTGCATAGGTCTAAACTGGTTACTAGTGAGAAGATTTTCATGAGAATTAAGCTTGATACTAATTTTTATGAGCCAATGTTAATATGATATGTTGATTGAGAAAGAAGCATGTTTAGACTTAAAACTGACTTGTATAATCATAATTGTGAGTTTTTGAGCCTAAAATGATTGATGCATTATACAAATCAATCTAATTTCTTTCTTGAGTGCTCTTATGATTACATGATTCTCTAGAACTTGCTTTAAACCGTTTGAGACTATATTGATACATGTGACAACATGAATATGATAGAGGCATTAGGATTATAACCAGAGCCAAACAGCCATCCCTTATTGATGTTCCAAGAGAACACACCCTTAGTGAACCAATTTGAGCCTACATTGAATAAGCTATCTCTTTGGTAACCATAACTTGTCCCTAACCTAAATATACTTATATCTTTACCTTTGTTCCAAAGATGAATTAGCATGATTTGAGACAAGTTGCAAAGACAAGGGATATTTTTTGGTTAGAAACAAGAAATAAGTGTGGGGGGAAAAGAAAAGAAAAGTCAAGAGAAAAAGAAATGGAGTACTGGAAAATACATTCCTATGTAAAAAAAAAATATATATATATATATGAATCATCTCTTGAATTTGTGGAAAAAGAAAAAGATGTTACAAAGTTGTTTAGAATGAAGAAAAGGCCCAACATGAATATCCGGCCTAGGTGACTATGTGCTTGTAAAGAGTTTTGAGAAGTTTCTTTGTATAATTTTTTTATGTCTCTAAACTTTATGAACTCTTTGGAACCTTTGTGATATCTTTATCCTTTTGTTCTTCAACCACATTACAAACCCCTTGGCCCCATTACAACCTTGATTAAAGACCTCTTGATTCATGAAGTTGTATGATCTAAATAGTGGAGAATAGGTGGACAAGCAAGCATATGGTAGAAGTGTTTTCATGAGATTGATTGAGTGTAAACACTTTACCACTACTTTAAAGAGTGAAAATCAAGAGAGTATCCCATGTGAGAAGTTGAGATTAAGTTTGAATATGCACTATTTTGATTGAAATATGTTATGTTAATATTGGCTTAACTCAAACTATTTACATTCAAGCAAGATTTTTTGTGAATTTCTTTAAGCTATTGATTAGTTTTTAAGACTTGTCCAATGATTATCTCAAATTTATATTGGAAGGATTAGTTATAATTATTATTTTTAGTTTTTCTTATGTTTTCAATGTTTGTGGGTATCGTCCTAGTAAACCCTCACGAGACTAAACTCGTCCACTAGGGACACCTAGGGGTTTAAAGGCTTGTGTCACATGCTAAGTGCCACCGTGATTTCCTACGAAAATGGATTAGATTAGATTTTCTTATTTTATTTTTATTGAGTCGTTGCTAGGGACTAGCAACAATCTAAGTGTGGGGGTGTGATAACTCGTATAATTATATAGTTTTTAGTTATGTTTTATTATTGTTTTGTGTCAAATACGAGTTATTATTGTTTAGTCTAATTGTGTTTATGATCTTTTATATTTTTATGTAATTTGGTGTTTTTCACAAGTTTCTTTGAGTGATTTCAGATTACTAGAATTAAGGGCAAATCCAGTTCAGTTCCAGTTCCGACACATTTTTCCATATCAGCTATATCTGGAGTTTCACTGAAGCAATAAGGCTGAAATTTGTAGCCGTGCAAAGCTAAGAGGCATATCTATCTTTTTCATGTTTTATACTTCTTGAAACGGAGTCGTTTTCCCTAGCGAAATCGACCATCAAGTTGGCTGATGTGCAATGACGTCTGTGCTGACCTGTTTTCGTATTTTGCCCATATCTGCTTATCCACATCAGAAAATGAGCTGATTCCAATGGCTATGGATCCGTAACTGATACGGGAACCTTTGTATAGAAGACCATATGATCAGATCAGGCCTCTAATATTGACGAAATCGACCATCAAGTTGGCTGATGTGCAATGACGTCTGTGCTGACATGTTTTCGTATTTTGCCCATATCTGCTTACCCACATCAGCAAATGAGCTGATTCCAACGGCTATGGATCCGTAACTGATAGGGGAACCTTTTTCTAGAATACCATGTGATCAGATCAGGCCTCCAACATTGACGAAATCGACCATCAAGTTATCTGATCAAAATTGTCATACAATATGACGAAAATTGTTAGAAAAATTCACCCACCTATTATACCTACCTTTGAAATTTGTAAAGCTTGTCTCTTGTCATTTAGCCTTCCAAAATGTGTATAAATAGAGGGCCTTGGATGATTGTAGAGGATCATATTGTACATAGGTAGGATATTAGCCATTGTAATAAAATTCTCTAAGTTTTCTTCTTCTTTCTTTTCTCTAGTTTTCTTTTTCTTTAGAAAGAGCAAGAGGTTGGATAATTAATATTCTTCTTCTTCTTCTTTCTTTCTTTTATTTTCTTCTTAGATTCTATTTAATTTTATGTTTATAATGCCTATGCTAGGCTAAACTTCTATTTGGTTAAGGGTGATTTCAAAGCCCTAGACATGTTTTGTGATTGATTTTCAGATTCTATCTATCATTAATTTTCTATCAAAGTTGCTTATGTTCTTCTACAAGAATTGTTCATGATGTTGTCTAGATTTATTTAGGTGTACAACTAGATAGATCTTGATAATTATCTATTGCTAGTTTAGGAGTCTTGATCCGTGTAATTGTCTTGATTTCCTATTCATAAGTGGCAATTTGTGATTAATGATTATGGTCAAGTTTTCAATAATTGCAAAGTGGAACATAACCTAAGTTGAACAATCCGAGCTTATGTGTTTGTTGCTTAGATCAACCTATCTTTCTCATCATAAAGCTGCCATTAAATTGAATTTAGAGAGCTTATTCTAGGTTGTTTAATGGTTAGAGATTAAATAGAGAGCTTGTTCTATTTAACGACAAACTAAGGAAAGATTGGGGTAACAGAGCTTGTTGTTATCTACGGTTGTTAACTTTGATAGTTGGTTGATATTGATAGATCTGAAATTGATTCTTAATGATGTCTAGTGGTGGAGAATGAAACCTTAACCATATTTTTCATATTTGATTCTTCTTACTTATTTGTTTTCTTACTTTTAGTTTGCTTATTTTTTATATTTATTTTTATTGGCTGGTTATACCGCCTAATTTAGTATATATATTTTTATTGGCTGGTTATACCGCCTAATTTAGTATATATATTTTTATTGGCTGGTTATACCGCCTTGCATCTTATTCTTATTATTTACTTTAGTTTAAATCTGGCTTCAAAAACCCCTTTTCTTTTATTGTTCTTGAATTTAAGTTTTAAACTATTAACTTATAAACTAAAACCCAATCCCTGAGGACTCGACCCTTGCTAACTACTATACTTACAATTTATCTTTTTAGTGCAAGGTTAAATAAGATACACTCTTTTAGGTGCATCAAAATTTTTGGCGCCGTTGCCGGGGATTGTTTTCTTTAGTTTATTTGTTACTTGGTTTATTCTTATTTTCAGTTCTAATTAGTTTTATTTTCTTGTACATACAAGTTTTTCTTTTCAAATTTAAAAAAAAAAACAAAAAAAAAAAATGGAATTGAGCAATCTAACACTTGAAGAGTTGGTGGCATACATGAACATGGAGAATCAACAAGCCAATCTCACCTTCCCAGTTCAACAATTGGCCATGGGAGGATGTCAAGGCCATCAAGTGTTCCAAGACCAACAATATGATCATTACTCAAACACTTACCATGAGGGATGGTGGGATCATACTAATTATGGCTACTCGAAAAATTACCAAGAAGTAGATCCTTATGCCAATTACACTCATCAATCTAGCTTCAATCAATCATGGTCCCAAGAACCAGATCTTTTTCAACCACCACATATGACTCAAAACTCAGGTACTTCTTTAGAAGATCTTGTCTATTCTCTTGTTACTGATACATTGCAATTTCAACAGGAAACAAGGGCAAGCATCCAGAGTTTGGAAAAGCAAATGATCCAATTGACTAGTAGTATGGTGGGATGGGTAGCACAAAGATCTGAAGAACTCCCTGCCCAAACAATGATTAACCCAAAGGAGAATACTACTATTGTGACCTTGAGGAATGAGGAACAAGATGAGGATGAGACAAAATTAGAGATGAATTCTATTCTTGAGGATAATGAAGCCAATGATCCAAATAAGAGTATTTCGGCACCTGAGGTAACGTTTGAGATTCCAATTTTTACTAACATTTGAGATTCCAATTAAAGATAAAAGAGGAGGTGAAGAAGCAATTTGATGCTGGATTCTTAGAGGTGGCAAATATTATTCCAGTACCAAAGAAAGATGTCAAGGTGCGGATGTGCGTTGATTACCGAGATTTAAACAAGGCCAGCCCTAAAGATAATTTCACTTTGCCCCACATTGACACTTTGGTGGATAATACGGTGAAAAGTTCTTTATTTTCTTTCATGGATGGTTTTTCAGGATACAATCAGATCAAGATGGCACCAGAAGATATGTAGAAAACCAGATTTGTTACAATATGGGGAACCTTCTGCTACAAGGTAATGCCATTTGGATTGAAGAATGCTGGGGCAACATACCAAAGAGCCATGGTGACCTTGTTTCATGATATGATGCATAAGGGAATTGAGGTCTACGTTGATAATATGATCGCAAAGTCACAAGGAGAAGAGGAGCTTATTGCGAATCTTAAGAAGCTCTTTGAACGATTAAGGAAGTTTAGACTCAAGCTAACTCCGGCAAAATGCACTTTTGGAGTCACCTCGGGGAAATTGTTGGGTTTTGTCGTCAGGAAAAGAGAAACCCGGATAAAGTGAAGGCTATTCAGAATTTGTCACCACCTCGTACTCAAAAGGAAGTAAGAAGCTTTCTGGGGAGATTGAATTACATTGCTCAATTTATTTCTCAATTAACCGACAAGTGTGATCCAATATTTAAGTTACTTCAAAAATGTGATCCAGGAGAATGGGATGAAGGTTGTCAGATTGCATTTGAAAAGGTTAAAGATTATCTATCCAACCCACCAGTACTAATGCCACCTGTTTCGGATAAACCAATGATACTATATTTATCAGTATTTGAGAGATCTATGGGTTGTGTTTTGGGGTAGCTTGATGAGACTGGAAAGAAAGAACAGGCAGTTTACTACCTCAGCAAGAAGTTCACAGATTATGAGTTGAAATATTCGTCGGTAGAAAAGTTGTGTTGTGCTTTAGCTTGGACTACTCGAAGACTCAGACAGTATATGTTGTACCACACAGCATGGTTGATTGCCAAGCTGGATCCAGTCAAGTACATGTTTGGAAGCACCTTTTTTGTCAGGGAGGACGGCAAGATGGTAGGTTTTATTGTCAGAGTACAGCATTGTATATGTAAGTCAAAAAGCTATCAAGGGCAGTGCAGTGGTTGTATTCTTAGCAAGTCGGGCAGTGGAAGATTATGAGCCGTTGAACTTCGACTTCCCGGATGAAGATTTGATGTATGTTTCAGAAGCATATGAGATTCCCCTGAAGAAGAAAGTATGGGAAATGTACTTTGAAGGCGCATATAACGCCATGGGGTACGAAATTGGTGCAGTGCTTATATCCCCAGAAGAAGATTATTATCCTTTCACTGCTAGATTGGATTTTGATTATACAAACAATACTGCCGAGTATGGAGGGTGTACTATGGGCCTTCGTGCTGCAGTGGAAAGAAAGATCAAAGTATTGGAAGTTTTTGGAGACTCAGCCTTAGTGATTTACCAGCTAGGAGGAGAATGGGAAACCCGAGATACAAAGCTAATCCGATACCGAGAACTCATATTGAGTTTATTGGAAGAATTTGAAGAAGTGAATTTCAATTACTTTCCTCGAGAAGAAAACTAAATGGCAGATGCTCTGGCTACTTTGTCATCAATGTTTAAAGTGAATGAAGGGGCTGAAGTTGTACCAATAAAGATGAGTATATATGAGTCTCCTGCCCACTGTCTGAGTATTGAAGAAGAAGCAGATAGCCTTCCTTGGTATAACGACATCTTGTAGTACATCAAGAGTCAATAGTATCCAGAACAAGCAACCAAAATTGACAAGAGGACTCTGAGAAGGCTAGCAATGGGTTTTATTCTAGACAGTGAGATTCTCTACAAGAAAGGAAAAGACCAAGTCTTGTTGAGATGTGTCGGATCTGCTGAAGCTCGGAGAATTATAGAAGAGGTCCATGAAGGGATATGTGGCACTCATGCTAATGGTCACATGCTTGCTAAACATATTATGAGGGAAGGGTACTATTGGTTGATGATGGAAGGAGATTGCATCAGTTATTCCCAGAAGTGCCGTAAATGCCAGATATATGCAGATAAGATTCATGTGTCGCCATCACCATTACATGTCATGACTGCACCATGGCCCTTTTCAATGTGGGGAATGGATATGATAGGGCCTATTACCCGAAAGCTTCGAATGGATATTGTTTCATCTTGGTGGCCATAGATTATTTCACAAAGTGGGTAGAAGTTGCTTCTTATGCGAATGTAACAAAGTCGATGGTATGCAGATTCGTTAAGAAAGAAATCATATGTCGTTACGGGTTGCCAGCAAGAATTATTTCGGATAATGCTCTCAATTTGAACAATAAGATGATGAGAGAAGTGTGTACTCAATTCAAAATCACACATCATAATTTGGCACCTTATCGTTCGAAGATGAATGGCGCAGTAGAAGCAGCTAACAAGAACATCAAGAAGATTGTTGAGAAGATGACCAATGTATATAAAGATTTGGATGAGAACCTTTTTCTCTTCATGCATATCGTACTTTGGTCCGCACATCTACAGGGCAACGCCGTTTTCTTTGGTATACGGGATGGAAGCAGTGCTACCTATTGAAATTGAGATCCCTTCACTTCGGGTTTTGATGGAAGTTGGCCTAGAGGAAACAGAATGGGTTAGAGCTCGTTATGAATAGTTGAATCTCATTGAGGAGAAAAGATTGAAAGTAATTTGTCATGGGCAGTTGTATCAGAGAAGGATGATTCGAGCCCACAACAAGAAGGTTCGTCCCAGACGGTTCCGAGAAGGTGAGTTGGTATTGAGGAAAATTCTCCCTATAATGAAAGACTCGAGAGGAAAATGGGCTCCAAATTGGAAGGACCCTATGTGGTAAAAAAAGCTTTTTCTGGAGGAGCATTGATTTTAACTAGAATGGACGGGGAGGATTTCAGAAATCCCGTGAATGCTGATGAACTAAAGAAATATTATGCTTGAAAAAAAAAGTGTGATGTTGTGCACATGGAAATTCGAATGATTCCCAGTGTAAAAATGGAAATTTTATATATCTATCTCCCCTGAGAATTGCTTTTCGAAGAAAATATTCATGCTTGATATGATGAATGGCGATCTTTCATATTCTTTTCACTAAGAAGAAATTATCCTTAGTCACCCCTTTGAGCCTTAGGAATTATTTATTTCTTTAAACCTTGATCAAGGATCACCCTCTATACTGGAGGGAAAATGCGAGGAAAAATAATCAAAAAATCATGGCAAAAAGAAATCCATCGAAAAATGTGGCAAATAAAAGCCAACAAAGCAAAAAATAAAAAAAAAAATAAAAGAAAAAAAAAATAAATAAATAAAAGAAAAGAAAGTCCAAAAAGGGACAAATGTTTCAAGAATGAGTTCTTCTCAGGAAATGATCCTTGATCCAATCACCCTTAAACACATTTTGGGCCAATTTTATCCTTTCTTTCTAAACCTAAACCTTGGCCTACATTACGTGCCTTAAAAGCCCATTTTGATGATGCATGGATATTTAATTTGAAAGGTTATTCTGAGAATTCATCCTATCTTTTGAATTGACATTTTTACCTTGGAAACATTTAGAATTTTCAGATGCATGGTAGAATACCAAAAAAAAAAATGGAAATGAAAAAAAATGTAAAAGGAGAGGTTTAAGCCGAAAACTCGCAAAGGGCGACTTAATACTGAATGAAGGATACTTGAGTTGGAAACCCGCAAAGGGCGGCTCAGGTACTGATTAAAAGTTCGAATCAATGCTCCGTGTAAAGGGGGAAAAAGTATCTGACAATCAGAGGAAAGGGAAACAACTCAGTCTGATGTAACTACGGAAGCTAAGAGGTTACCCAAGTAAATTGCTCGTTCAAGAGAAATTTCAGATGGTTTGAAAAGGGAGGGGTCCAAGATATTCCGCATTCGTGGCATCTACAACCTATAACCTTACATTTGTTTCTTATATCCTTGGTATTTATGTTTACTATTTTAAAACATTTCTTGCAATAAATTCTTTTTATCCTTTTCATGACAATTCTTGCTTGATTCATATTTTCTTTCATACATTTTTTATATGCATTATGGTTGTTATTAAATTGAATGACGATTAATAATAAAAACTCTTTAAATAAAAGGATTTCAAAGTATTACTAAGGAATAGATTTAAATCTTGGGAAAGCTTTGGAAAGTTCACCAAGAAAATGAAACAGTGAACGTGTTGGAGACTCCATCACGAAGTCAAAAAATCTGTAAATTTCAACAAAAGTCAAAAACTGAGACTGTTTGACAAGTTATCTTGAGTGGGGCATCAATGAACAAATTGAAGACTCTGTCATGAAGTCGGATAATCTGTGAATCTCAAAGAAACCATAGATTGGAAATCATGACACAATCATTTGACTACATTCATTCTTAGGAAACATACAAACATCTGCAAAGCATGTCATTCTCATAATTGTATTTAGCTAAAGTACAGAAATCAGGAATACTTGGATTTCCCCAAAGTGAACTCGTTCTGTTTTTCAAACAAGTCGAGCCCCGAGATCACCATCGAGGTACGTTTCTTTTTCGAATTGTACTCGTGTTGCTTCTCAAATTAGTTGAGCCCCGAGACCTCCCTCGAGGTAGGTTCCTTTCATTTTCATTTTCATTTTCAAGTTAAATTTATTTTTTCCAAATGAACCAAACCAGAATCATTCTGAGTATTTCCTTTTCTTTTAAATCGAATTCATTCTGTTTTATCAAATGAGTCAAGCCTTGAGACCACCATCGAGGTATTTCTTTTTGTTTCGAATTCATTCTGTTTTATCAGATGAATCGAGCCTTGAGACCACCATCGAGGTATTTATTTTTGTTTTAAATCGAATTCATTTTATTTTATTAAATGAGTCGAGCCTTGAGACTGTTGTCAAGGTATTTTAATCACGGGAAAGACCTTCCGGCACCATTTTTAAAGACCTTCCGGCACCAGTTTTGAAAGACCTTCGGGCACCATTTTAAAGACCTTCGGGCACCATTTTAAAGACCTTCGGGCACCATTTTTAAGACCTTCAGGCACTATTTTTAAAGACCTTCGGGCACCATTTTTAAAGACCTTCGGGCACCATTTTAAAGACCTTCGGGCACTATTTTTAAAGACCTCCAGGCACCATTTTAAAGACCTTCGGGCACCATTTTAAAGACCTTCGGGCACCATTTTAAAGACCTTCGGGCACCATTTCTAAAGAACTCCAGGCACCATTTTAAAAACCTTCGGGCACCATTTTAATGACCTTTGGGCACCATTTTTAAAGACCTCCGGGTACCATTTTAAAGACCTTCGGGCACCATTTTAAAGACCTTCGGGCACAATTTTTAAAGACCTCCGGGCACAATTTTAAAGACCTTCGGGCACAATTTTAAAGACCTTCGGGCACCATTTTTAAAGAGCTTCGGGCACCATTTTAAAGACCTTCGAGCACCATTTTTAAAGACCTTCGGGCATAATTTTTTCTTTTGCAAGTCGAACCCATTTCCTTAAGACGGATCGAGCCTTGATTAGTCAGGGAATTTAATTTAAGGACAATATCTTTATTTATAGTTTTTCTCAACAAAAAATAAAAAATAAAATGAAAAAGAAAAAGAAAAAGAAAAAAGAAGAAACCCATTTCCTTCTCTTCACATGTGATTTCACTAACTGGACAAATTAGTGTTTATTATCTTTGCCTAATTCCTGATTCTCAGCAATCGCCAAAGAGGGACTGCTGTAGACACCTAATTTTGTCCAGACTACTAAAACAATTATGTTTTCTTCCTAAATTGATGTTTCAGAATGTAAAAAGACTTTTTTCATCCTGCAGGTGGCACTCTAAGATTGAGTTTAAGAGGGCGAGCATAAAAAGTCAAAGTTGAAAAAGTCAACCTCGAAAAGTCAACCCTATAAAGTCAATTATTGAAAAAGTCAACCCATTTTCACAATCAAGATTTGAAGTTCAATTGAAAAATGGCGAAAGAATTTTGATAATCCGAGGTCTACATCGAAAGATTTGGAGTTCGAAAGTTGGGATATGGAGATTCAGTAGAAAGGAAACCCTAATCTGGGAAATTTAGGGAACAGTGCTTAAATGATTGAATTTGTCAAAATTGAAAGTTCCAAATGAAAGATAAGCACTGGCTACAGGTAATGGAGAAGCCACTTGAAAGAAAAACTGAAAGAAAAGTCAATAAGGGAGAAAACCGAGAATTAGGGTTTTTGGTGGATTTTGGTGAAATTGGGAAGAATTACAAGAAATGGCTCGATTCGGTAGGACTAAAGCCTTTAATGAATGATGAATGATTAAAAAGGATAGCCCAAGGCTCAGTTGGAAGAAAATCTGAAAATCGGACTTGTTTTGAGGAAAACCGAGTTTCGGAGGCAAAAGGGCAAAATTGGAAAATTTGGGAAAAATAGCAAATGAACTCTAAAAAATTCTAAAAACTCGCAAATCTCATTTTTAAATCATTTGGAAGAGATTGGCGAAAGAAAATCTTGATTCGGAGTTCGTTTGCAAAATAGTCAAATCCCGGGTCTCTATGCAGAAATTCAAGAAGATAAATCCCGAAAAAATAGCAAATGGACTCCAAAAATTCTGAAAATTTGCAAATCTCATTGTTAAATTATTTGGAAGAGATTGGAGAAAGAAAATCTTGATTCGGAGTTCGTTTGCAAAATGGCCAAATCCCAGGCCCCCTATGCAGTAATTCAAGCAGATAAATCCCGAAAAATACCAAATGAGTTCCAAAAATTATGAAAACTTCCAGATCATGCTTTTAAATTATTTTCAAGATATTGGTGAAGAAAAATCTTGATTTGGATCTTGTTTAAACAATGGTAAAATGTGGGGGCATAAAAGGGCAATTTTGGAAGAAAAAATCCAAATAAATAGCAAACAGACTCGAAAAATTTTGAAAACTTCCAGAATTCAATTTTTTATTATTTTGAAAGTATTGAAAAAAGAAAATTTGAATTTGCAGTCCGTTTGCAATTTATTTGCATCCGGGGGGCAAAAAGGTCATTTTACCTAAGAAACCGAAAAGGGCTTCTATTGCCTTTCAAAAAAATCAAACTTGGGCTGGAAGAAGGAGTGCTGGCTGGCCAAAGCCCAAAGAGGGGAAGGAGGATTTTTATTTTTTTAATCAAGAGGTCAAAAATGAAGAGTTAGTTAGGGATCTTTTGATCAAGCCTGCAAATAAGCCACATGGGCCAATGCATGAAGAGGGAGAGTGTCAACATAATTCTTGAACAACTGTAATTATGGACAGCTGATGGCCTAATCTAAGGGTGATAATTTTATGTTTTAAATATCTTGGATTAATGGCCCTTGGATGAAAATTGGTTGGAGGAAAAATGACAACATTCTAGCTTATGAGAGATGGGGGGTTCGGCCACTACATAGAGGAAGAGGTCATTTTCATTTTCAACACTTTCGTTTTTCATATTCTCTCTTGTTTTCGCTGAGTTTTATCTCCATTGTTGCAAAGCAAAAAGAAAAGTTTATAAAAAAAAAAAAAGTTTGAAGAGAAAAAGCTTGAAAGATAGCTTTTAGAGGTTGCTTTTAGCACCAACTCTTGAACTTTTTCTTTTAGCACCAACTCTTACACTTTCTTTGATTTTCCATTATTTTTTTTTCTGTTTTGATTATTATTTTGGTGAGTATTCTTTTGATTTATCTTTTCAAATAAGTGTTTTTTAATGTTCTTTTTAAGTTCTTTCTTCATGTTTTCTTAAAGTTCTTGCAATATTTTTGTCTTGATTCCTTGGCATGGCCGAATGGCCCATGATTTTTTTTTCTGTTGTTGTTGCTGTTTTGCTTGATTTTTCATGTTATTTTTTATATTAAATAAGTCTTCATGCTTTAAATATTCTTCTACTACATATACTTGAAGCTTGTTTTAATTTGGTTGCTTGTTATTTTCCATTTATGAGTCTATTATCATGTTCTTGCATTTTTCATTTTCTATTTTCAAAATGTTTAAGCTTGTTTATGTTTTATATTTTGAAATACATGTGTTGGTGAAAATGCTTGTTAGTTTTCATACCTCTACTTTATATTTGCATGATTTGAGTGTTATATTTTAGTTAAGTATATTAGTATATCAAGTGTTTGGGAAAATGCCATGCTCACTTGGAACATGAGGCCATTCGGCCACTTCATTTATTTTGCTTTGTGTGTACATTTTTGCTATGTTAGTTGATAGGTTTGCATTTGCATGACATTTGATTGAGTATTTGGTTTAAGTATATTAAGTGTTTGTGAAAATGCCATGCTTATTTGGACATGAGGCCATTCGGCCACTCCATTTACTTTACATTGTGTGTGCATTTTTGTTATGTTAGTTGATAGGTTGGCATTCTCATGACATTTGATTCAGTATTTGGTTTAAGCATGCCTTGTGTTTGTGGTATTGCCATGCATATTTTTTATGTTAGGATTGGTTTGTTTTGCCATGCATATCCATGCATTTTAGACCTAGGTTGCATTAAATGCCATGCAAGTTCATTTAGGTCTAGGTCATTTTATTGATGCCATGCATTTTTCATGACATTTAGGTTTAAAATCATGCATTCCATGCATCATATTTGCTGTATTTTTCATGCATTTCAAGTCCATGCCACTTGACTAATGACATAGGCCAATTAATGGTTCAAAGTCGTGCTCTCTTGAGTATACTTGTGGAAAATTAAAGAGTTGTCAAATTGATTATTCTACCTTTGTGATTTTTTTTACTTAGCCAATTTTTGTCTAACTTTTCAAAAGTGCTAGCTACTGTTTGTGAGTCATTTAGAGAGTCTTATATATTTTTTATTATGATTTTTAAATGATTTTATCAAAGGCAAAAATGTGTTTTGGCAAAACAATTTTTCACCCAGTACTCGTACTTTCACGATTTTTTTGGGCAGTCATCTTTAATAAATAAATTAAGCCGATGTTTTTCCGTGTAGTTTTACATGTCCTGAGTCTCCAGTATTTTTTTTTTAGATTTTTTTGAAGTTTTAGAAATAGGGTAAAACTGGACAGTGGAGTCAGAGTTGAATTTGAAGGAAAATCATTTTTCTGTTTTGGTTAAGTTACTTAGAGAGGGCTGATTAGGAAGTTTAGCTACTGACTTAGGGTAGTTTCTAAGCCTTTTTATACTCTAAAAATGATTTTTTTTAAGTCTCGGGTTAAGGATGGTCAAGTCCGGAATTTTAAACTTAGGAAATTAGAGCCATTTAAAATAGGGTTTAGCTAAGTTTTTATTTTTAATCTAAGTTTTTCAAAATTGTTTTCAAACAATCACAAAGTATTTTGGTTTTAGAATATTTAGTTTTATATATTTTTCTAAGGTAGCTGGATATCTTTTTAGATATACGAATTTACTTAATTAAAGGAAAAAGTACATTTTTCATGCATTGCATTTTCCATATTCATGCATTTTATATAATATATGATTTTTTCTATGATATTGTTATTATTTAGATTTAAATTTTTGATATTATATTATTTGTTATATGGTTTTGAATATTTCATGATATCCTATGCTTTTTATTTAATTATTTTTGTCATATTATTTAGCATATACTATGTTCATGCATTATTATTTTTATTTTTCTTTCCATACATATTATATGATAGCATTATTTTATATGTCATGTCATTTCAATTATATGCCATATCATTCATATTTTCCATGCTATTTAAATTATTTCATTTCATGTAGAATATATTATGTTACTTAGGTCATTCAATTTCTTGTAGATTATATTATGTTACCTAGGTCATTTCATTGCATTTAGGATATATATTATGTCATTTAGGATATTTTATTTTATTTAGAATATATCATATGACCTAGGATATTTCATATCATATAGAATATATTATGTTATCTAGGTCATTTCATTTCATTTAGAATATATCATATAACTTAGGATATTACATTTGATTTAGAATATGCTAAGACATTTAAATTTTATCATATCATTTAGGTTGCATTATATTATTTAGATTTTGCTATGTCATGTTATTAATGTCATGCATATTCATATTCATATTTTTTTAAATGTTTTCAAAAAGGTAATGATTTTCAATAAAATAAAGATATTCCCGAGTTAAAATAATTCATGAGTTCTCTACCGGGTTTGCTGGGGAGGATATCATCAATTATCATTAATAACGGAATATCTTCTTTAAAATAAGAATGATTCAGAAAGTTTTTCAAACTAATAAAAATTTATATATTTCGCCACGTTTGTTGGGGAATATAGGAAAATTTTGAATTTATAAATTTCGGATCATTTTTAATTAAAAATGGGATTTTTTTTCTTTAAATTGGGAATTAACTTGAAATACTAAATTTAAAACCAACTTTTTACTAAGACTTGAGATAACACACGATTAATAAGGTACCGTTTTATACGGGCATTGTGGGGGTGCTAATCCTTCCCCACACGTAACCGAGTCCCGAACCCTTTTTTTGATTTATCTGGTTTAAAACGCAGACGTGAAATTGGTTTTAAAAATGTTTCAATTAATTTTAAAATATTTTATAAAACCGGTTTTAATAGGTTGCTGATCACACCTAACTAAAAAAGATTGGTGGCGACTCTATGTCTTTTTCAAGGTCATTTTCAAAACCTTCATTTTTCTAGAGGAATTAAGTCGAATTTTTCTCGGTTTTTTTTAATGTCACACTTAACGAATAATAAAGTCTTGCAATGAGACTTGTTATTTTTTTTAGGTTGCGACAAAACTGTACTTTCTTTTTGAAGGCAATACAGTCTTCAATGCTATGGCCAGCAATTCCACAGTGAGAATCACATCTTGCATTTGGATTGTACCACTTTGGATATGGTGGTAATAGGGGTTTCAGCAGGATACAAGCAACCATGTGATTTTGGATCAGTATAGGGAGAAGCTCACAGTAGCTGATTGGAATGGGATCATACTTCTCTTGAGTCTTGTTTTTGGGTTGTTTCTTAGTCACACATGGCCTAAGAGTTGAGGCCCTTGGTGGTGGAACTAAGGTTCGAACCGAAGTGTTCACATGGAGAAGTGGCGGAACAGTATGGTAAGGGTATGGATTTGGACACGGGACCCTTGGAGGTTGTACATAGTTCGAGGTTCCTATCTCGGATGCTTGATAAGGTGTTGATGAGGGAAGAAATACGAACTGCCAATTTGTGGTGATGGAGTGGGATTCAGGGGTCCCGTAGTGATCCTCCTAGTGGACAATTGGGCCATAGTAGGGTGAGGATACTGGTTTGACCTAGGACCAATTGTAGGGACTATTTGGGATCTGAGGTTTCTATCCTTGGCATCAGGCTCTCGGGTTTAATCATTTTCACGATTTTGTCCATAATTTCATCAGGGTTGCAACCGTTGTGGCATTGACAAGTGCAGGATCCAGCAAGGATTGTATGTTCTAGACCTGATGATTTTGGTTAATCTAAAATGATGAAAAGTCCTGCGAAAGTTTCCTCTTACCCTTACCCATATCATCAAACATTTTCATCAATTTGGTGAGCTGTTCTTTCGCCTCCCGTATCTCATGTCCGAATTCCTCTTGATTTCGTTCCAAATCACCCAATCGTTCCTCCAATTCTTTCCTCATATCTCGAACCCCTTTCATGCAAATGAAAATGTCATGAGATTAAGAATACAATTATGAATGTACATGCTCTATTTCTATATGCATGAATATACTGATGATTAATGCATAAGCATATACAGAGAAATTATGATGACTATGTATGCCATGGATGCAATCTAATGCCAAACATGATGCATTTAAAAAATGAATAAATTGATGCACAGGTATATACAAATAATGACCATGCATGTCATAAACGTATTCTACAATGAGTAACTATGCATTCTATGACTGTAACATGATGTCAAAATGATACATGCAAAGAATAAATGAATTAACACAAAGGTAGATACCAAGAATGACGATGTACATCACAAATGTATTCTACAATGAATAACCATGCATGTTAGGACTATAACATGATGTCAAAAATGATACAAATAAATTAACCAATGATTACACGAAATTGGTGGGACCTAAATCTTGATTATTCAAAAATCTCATTATACAAGATTTGCCTCCAAATTTAATCTATGATTTTTTTTTAAAACATGTTTTCTCTATGAAAAACCAAACATATTATTTTAAAAACAATTTTGGGGTAGTGAATCCTACTATGGTACAATATGCAAATGTTCATGTAACACTATTGGTTTATGAAATCACCAAATGAGATTATTATCACCATCCGTTTATTGCAAAGAATGAGATCAAAAATACAACCTTGAATGCACATGCTCTTTTCACATATGCATGAAATGTGCAAAATGCAAAAAGTTTTTTTTTTAAAAAAAAATTATATTTTCAATTTCAAAAAGTTGATGAAATTTGCTCCAACAGTATCAACTCATTTAGGCATCATGATGCCTTCGGGGCGGATTATCATACTTATTACGGGCGATGTACGTTCATCTTTACGCGGTTTACAAAACTTATTTGAGATGTAAAATAGGTAATAAAAGGTTAGAAGTATCCCTCCATGTGTTTCTAACTCCGGTATATCTATCAAAAATTCGGCAGAGCTTCGGCTAGGTTCACTATATGAAGGAGAATTGTTCTAAAAGACCCCGAATTGTTCCTCACTGTTGTCGATGAAAGCTAGTAAGGTTTTCCGATAAAAGCAGGTTCAATTCGTGAGAGTCTATTTCCCTAGCCCATGAAGATTGTTAATGAGGAAGGCTTAGGTAATTTAGTACTCCGAAAGTGTTTCACTAGCCCATGCGGATTGTTAATCAGGAAGGCTTAGTTACTTTGCTCCCACTTAAAAGGACGGAACCCGGGGATAGGGCTCATGATATACAAATCACGTGTAGTGTGTGAGGAGAAATAGCAAAGAATAAATATATGCACAAAAATAACCAGAGAACAATAATGATATGCATGCACATGAATATGGACATATTTAAAAACATTTTATTATTTTAAAAATTCTCCTTATTTAAAAAAAAAGGAATTAAAATAAAATACCAATTAAACCAACAAAAATCGAGACTTTTGATAACACACAACTAATTCTAGGCCTGACTCTCTAATGTCCCCAGCAAAGTCGCCAAGCTGTCGCAACCTAAAAAATAACAAGTCTTATCGCGAGACTTTATTACTCATTAACATTGGAAAAATAGATGAAAAGATGACTTAATTCCTCTTGAAAAATGAAGGTTTGAAAATGACCTTGAAAATGACATGAAGTCGCCACCAATCTTTTTTGGCTAGATGTGATCGGCTACCTATTAAAACCGATTTTGTAAAACATTTTAAAATTAATTAAAAATTTTTTAAAACCAATTTCAAGTCTGCGTTTTAAACAAGAGAAAATCAAAGAATCGGGTTCGGGACTCGGTTACGTGCGGCGAAGGATTAGCACCCCCACAACGCCCGTATAAAACGGTACCTTATTAATCATGTGTTATCTCAAGTCTCGGTAAAAATTCAGTTTTCAAATTGGCATTTCAGATTAATTCCAATTTAAACAAAGATAATTCCATTTTTAATCGAAAATGATCCGGAATTTATTAATTCAAAATTTTCCTATATTCCCCGACAAAATCAGCAAAATATAGAAATTTTTATTTATTTGGAAAACTTTCCGAATCATTCTCGTTTTTTGAAAGAAAGATATTCCTTTATTAATGATAATTGATGATATCCCCTCCAGCAAAACCAGTAGAGAACTCATGAATTATTTTAACTCGAGAATATCTTTATTTTTATTTAAAATCATTATCCTTTTTTAAGAAAAAAATTAAAAAATGAATATGAACATGTGTGACATAAATAAAATGACATAGCAAAGTCTAGATAATATAATGCAACCTAAATGGCATGATATATTTTAAATGGCATAGCATATTCTAAATGAAATGATAAAACCTAAGTATCATAACATATTCTAAATGAAATGGAATAACCTAAGTAACATGACATATTCTAAATGAAATTACATAATTAAAATGACATGGAATGATATGTAACATAGAACAATGTTATCATGGAATATGCATGAAAATAAAAATAATAATGCATGAACGTAGTAAATGCTAAATGATGTGACAAAAATAAATGACTAAATAAAAAGCATAGGGTAACATGGAATATTCAAAACCATATAACAAACAATGTAATACCATAACATATAAATCAAAATAATAACAATATCATAGAAATTATCATAGCAAAAATCACATATTATATAGTATGCATGAACATAGAAAATGTAATGCATGAAAGTGTATTTTTTCCTTTAAAAAAGGAAATCCGTATATGTAAAAAGATATCCGGCTACTTTAGGAAAGGACATCAAAATAAAATTTCTAAAATAAAAAAACACTTTGTGATTGTTTGAAAACAATTTTGAAAATCTTGGATGAAAAATAATTCATGGCCGAATTCCCTTTGAAAAAGGCTTTAATTCCTAAGTTTGAAAACCCGGACTTGGCCACCCTTGACCCGAGCTTTATAAAATCATTTTTAAAGATTAAAATGGCCTAGAAACCACTCTAAGACAGTAGCTAAAGTTCCTAATCAGCCCCTTCTAAGTAACTTAGCCAAAACAGAAAATTAATTTTCTCTCAGATTCAAATCTGACTCTACTATCCAGTTTCAAAGCGTGATTTTTTAACCTATTTTTAAATTTTTAAAAAAATATAAAAAAAAATATTGGAGACTCAAAACATGTAAAAATACACGGAAAACAATTGTCTTAATTTTCTTATTAAAGATAACTTTCCTAAAAAATCGAGAAAGTCAGAACACTGGGTGAAGAACTGTTCTGCGAAAATACATTTTTTGCTCTTGATAAAATCATTTAAAAATCAAAGTAAAAATATTGGAGACTCTCCTAATGACATAAACCAGTAACTAAAACTTCTAAAAATTTGGACAAGAATTGGCTAAGTAAAAAAAATCATAAAGGTAGAATAATCAATTTGACAACTCTTTAATTTTCCACAAGTATGCTCAAGTGAGCATGACTTTGAGCCATTGATTGGCCTAAGTCATAAATCTAGTGGCAAGACATGAGATGCATTAACATACAGCAAATTGAATGCATGAAATGCATGATTTAAAACCTAAATGACATGAAAAATGCATGGCATAAAGAATATGGCCTAGACCTAACATGGACTTGCATGGCAATAAATGCAACCTAAGTTAAATATGCATGAAATGCATGGCAATGCTAATGAAACCTAGACCTAAAAAATGCATAGCAATAACACAAACACATAGAATGATAAATCAAGATACACAAACTCATGGCATGGAAATGCAAATAAGTCAACATGCAAGATGAAAATGCACATACAAAGCATGAAAAATTGAAGTGGTCGAATGGTCATAGACTCAAAATGGTGATTTTCTATCATGGCATTTTCGCAAACATATGGCATACTAAAATGCAAGGCTAAAAAGGAACATGTTAAACCATGCAAACAAGAAGTAATGGCATGAACAAGACTAGACATTTTCACAAACACATAGTATAGTAAAATGCAAATCATGAACTATTCAAACATGTTGAAAACAGAAAATTGAAAATGGTAGACAAGGGAAGTAAACATGAAAACAAGTTGATAAAATCAAAAATGGAGGTAAGTAAGTAAGTAAAAAGATCAAAGCAAGCTCCATGTTTTTGTTATTTGAAGAAAATATAAAACATCAAAAACATGCTAGACCTCACAAACAACATGAAATAAAAATCAAAGACGAACCATGAGAAAAAAAAATGACCATTCGGCTACCTCATGAAAATGTAAAAAAAAAAAAAAAAAAAAACTGGTTTTTCAAAGTTTTTCAAGAAAGCATCAAAGAAGAACTTCAAGAGAAAGCTTAAAAACACTTATTTTAAAACTAGAAACTCACCAAATATCAAATGAAACCAGCAAATCAAGGATGGAAATGCAAAAAAAGTGTAAGAGTATGGTGCTTTTAGCTATCTTTAAAAGCAATATTGCAAGATTTCCCTCTTCTTACTTTCTTTGCCTTTCTAAACTTTCTATTTTCTTTTTCAAAAATGGAGAGTATTCAGCCAAGAAGAAGATGAAAAATGAAAAATATCCTCCCCCCAATGGTAGTGGTCGAATGGCCCTCAGTATGGTGTAGAAGGTTCTAGGTTTTTTTAGCCAATTTTGATCCAATGGCCTTCAATCCAAGGTGCTTTCTATGTAGAATTATCACCCTTAGATTGGAATAATGAGCTCCTAAATATGATGTCATGAAGATGATGTTATAAATAGGATGTCATAAATATGACATCATTCCTCTCCATCCATTGGTCCATGTGTTTTAATTTCAAAGGCTTGATCAAGAAAAATAACTACCTTCCTCTTCACTCTTAGCCCATTGATCTAAAATCTCAACAACATCACTCTCCATTATGGGCTTGGCTGATTGCTCTTTTGAAATCCAGCCCAATCTCCAATTTTTTAAAGGTCTTCTTAAGTTTCTTCGATGAAATAACCTTTTTGACCCCCAAACCAAATTAAATAGCAAACAGACTCCAAATCCAAAATTTTCATAACCAATATTTTCCAAATAATTTAAAAGTGCGATCTGGAAATTTTCATAATTTTTGGAGCTCATTTGCTATTTTTTCGAGATTTATTTGCTTGAATTTTTGCATAGTGGGCTCGAGATTTTCCATTCTACAAACGAACTCCGAATCCAGATTTTCTTTCACCAGTCTCTTCCAAATAATCTAAGAATGAGATTTGCAAATTTTTAGAATTTTTAGAATTCATTTGCTATTTTTCGGGATTTATCTTCTTGAATTTCATCATAGTAGACCCGAGATTTGCCATTTTGCAAATGAACTCCGAATCCATATTTTCTTTTGCCAATACCTTCCAAATAATTTAAGAATGAGATCTGAAATTTTTTAGAATTTTTGGAATTCATTTGTTATTTTTTCGAGATTTATCTTCTTGAATTTTAGCATAGTGGGCTCGAGATTTGCCATTATGCAAATGAGCTCCGAATCCAGATTTTTCTTCGCCAGTCTTTTCCAAATGATTTAATAAAGAGATCTGCAAATGTTTAGAATTTTTGGAGCTCATTTGGTATTTTTCCTGAATTTTCCAGTTTTGCCCTTTTGCCTCCGAAGCTCGATTTTGCTCAAAACAAGTCTGATTTTCAAATTTTCTTTTTTCAGGCCTTTGTCATATATCGAATTGGAGTTGGTTCAAAAATGCCTAATTTTTACGATCAAATTCCCCTCCGATTTGATTTTTCCTTTTTTCACTATCGAGAATTTTCTCGCTTTTTCGTTTTTCCTCCAATCGACTCTTTCCTCATAATTTCTTCAAACTGAGCCTTGGGCTATCCTTGTTTACTCACTACTCAATTAAGGGCTTTAGTTTTGCCGAATTGGGCCATTTCTGCAATTTTCCCCAATTTCACCAAAATCTACCAAAAACCCTAATTCTCGGTTTTTTTTTTTCCAAATTGACTTTTCCTTCGGTTTTTCTTCCAAGTAGCTTCTCCATTACCCGTATTCAATGCTTATATTTCATTTCGAACCTCCATTTTTGACCGATTTGATCGTTTAAGCATTTTTCCCCAAATTTTCTGAACTAGGGTTTTCTTTCTATTGAATCTCCGTAACCCAACTTCCGAACTCCATATCTTTCAATGTAGACCTCGGATTATCAAAATTCTTTCACCATTTTTCAATTGAACATTGAATCTTGATTTTGAAAGTGGATTGATTTTTCAGTAGTTGACCTTTTGGGGTTGACTTTTTTGAGGTTGACTTTTTCAAGTTTGACTTTTCATACTTACCTTCTTAGACTAAGTCTCGGAGTACCACCTGCAGGATGAGAAAATCCGTTTTGCATTTTGAAACATCAATTTAGGAAGAAAACATACCTGTTTTAGTGGTTCGGACAAAATTAGGTGTCTACACCATGTTTTGCCGAGTTTGTCGAAAAATATGGAAAATTTTATGTTAATAAATTCATAACCATTTTCAAATAAATATGATTTTTTTTAAGGTCATTATTTTTAAACACCAAATCTAAAATCGACTTTTTATCGAGACTCGAGATAACACACGACTAATAAGGTACCATTTTATACGGGCGTTGTGGGGTGCTAATCCTTCCCCACACGTAACCGACTCCCGAACCTGCACTTGTTTTCTCTGGTTCAAAGCGTAGACTACAAAATTGGTTTTAAAAATGTTTTAATTAATTTTAAAATGTTTTATAAAAACCGGTTTAATACGTGGCCGATCACACCTAGCCAAAAAGGATTGGTGGTGACTATATTTCTTTTTCGAGGTCGTTTTCATACCTTCAACCTTTAATTTAGAGAAATTAAGTCGTCTTTTCCTCTATTTCTTTCAATGTCACACTACTTTAACGAATGGGCCGATTTGTCCCCGCGACGGGGGCAAATTAATTTTGGACTTTCTTAAAAATAGGAGGTTGCGACAGCTTGGCTACTCCACTGGGGACTTCTCAGAGAGTCAGGCCTAGAATTAGTCGCGCGTTATCGAAAGCCTCAGTTTTGGTTGATGTTTACTCCTAATTCCCATTTTCTAATAAGGAAATTTTTGAAAATAACAAAATGTTTTTAAATATGTTCATTCTCATGTGAATGCATATTTTTACTGTTCTTTGGTTATTTAGCCTTATATGTCATTATTATTCTTTGTTTAACTAATGTTTACATTGTTTAGTTTTGTCTTTATTAAATTGCTCGGGTGTTAGGATAAGGGGTATAGAATAGGTGGTGAAAGGTTTGTTTGTTCCTCCTCACACACCATACTTGCATTTGCATAACATGAGCCCTCTACCGGGTTCCTTCCTTTAGGTGGAAGTAAAGTAACTACGCTCTCGTGAGGTGATAACCTCCGCATGGGCTAGCAAAAGACTTCCAGAGTAGTAGACTGCCTATGTTTTCGTGGGGTGATAACCTTCGTATAGGCCTGGGAAATACACTCTAACAAATTGAACCCGCTTTTATCGGGGTGCCTTACTAGCCTTCACCGGTGATAGTGAGGAGCAATTTGAAGCCTTTTTAGAACCTAATGCAACCTTATATAGTGAACCTAGGCGAAGCCATGTCGAATTTTCATTAGAGGTACCGAAGTTAGGAACCCTCAAAGGAACCTTTCTTACCCTTAGCTATTTATTTCAATATCACATTGATTTGATTATTATACCCTTGTACTGACTCGTTCCCTTTTGTTTTGCTTTGGTTTCATCGCATGCATCATGATCATTTAGGAGTGTTTGCCTTAAGCCAAATTCCAATCAAAGGCGTTCTCATTATGGTCATGGAATACCAAGATCTTGCGTCAGTGTTAGTTACTTCCAAGACATACCGAGAGGTCCGAATAGAGTCAGAGAAGAATCAAGTCAATAAGGGAGACTGCTTGGCTAGAGACTTTGTGTCTGTTCTTCCCGAGTCAGTTCATTTAGATCTGGGTCAGAATGATTGTACAGAGTTAGAAGAAATTTGGGAACGATGGGGAGTGGCAAAGAAGAATGATTTCAGTAAGAAGTATGGTGACATAGCATTACTTCTCTCAATCTAGATAGATGAGCAGTTGATTAGGGCAGTGGTAAAGTTTTGGGATCCCTCCTATTTGTGCTTCACGTTCAATCGAGAAGATATGACACCCACCATCGAGGAGTACTCAACCATACCCTGTATTGAGTCATCTAGCCCTGATAAGATCTATTGCAAGCAGCAAAATGCAGTTAGTTTTTGGAATAAGCTATCCGAGATATTGGGTATGGTGATTCCGATCGACTCCCCAAATATTAAGAAGAAGGGTTCGAGTGTTTGTATCCCGTGGGTATTCTTGTGAGACTATATCATGAGCAAGTCGGAGAGTGACTGTGTGGTGGATGTATTTTCCTTGGTGATCTATGGTTTGGTGATATTTTCAATAATATTAGGGCATATTGAGATGGCCGTAGTGGATTTCTTTGAGTGTCTAGGCAAACAAATTGATCTCGCTCCTGCTATCCTTGCCGAGAAGTTTAGGTCACTCAAGTTCTGTCGAAGAAAAGGCGAGTGACGTTTCGAGGGATGTGCACAGCTTCTACAGGTTTGGATCCAAAGTTATTTTTAGGGAAATGGTAAGGAAAAGCTTCGCCCCTACATAAAGACGTTACTTGGAAAGCTCCGTGGATGCTGATGGGATCCATTCTGTATAGATGAGGAGACAAACTATGGGTTCCAGTAATGGAGTTTGGGGAGCTATCAGCTATGCACCACTCTTGGTACGAAGACAGTACGGGTCTGAGCAGTTCATCCTGATGACTTATGACTTCACTTTGGTAGATTTTGCATATAATGGGCCCAGATTCATGAAGGAAACACTTGAGCTCATCAAAGCATGGAGGAAGTTGCATCGATTAGAATTGGGTAGATATATCGACAACGTTACTCCCGGATACTTGGTTTGGAGAGCCAAGAGGACCCATGACATGCTGCTCCCTCCCGAAGATGCCTCTGTTTATCCAGTAATCCTCAGCCAGAGCCAGCAGTACCATCAGAGGTTGAGCTTGTCAGGCAAGAATTAGAAAAAGACAAGGGGAAATTGATGCGAGAATGTGATAAGCTTCAGGAGGATGTCGAGGATTTGAAGATCAGACTTGAGATCCAAGAGGTCAAGACACGGAAAGTGGCCAGAGAACGAGACATAGCATAATCCGATATAAAAGACTTGCGTCAAGAGAACAAGAAGCTAAGAGGTAAGGGAAAGTTCACTGGAACTAGCCGGTCTTTCGGTACACATGAGAAAGAGATAGAAAAGCTTCAGAAAGAATTTGACTTCTGGAAGGGTAAGGCTAAGGAAAGCAACAAAAATAAAAAGAAAAGGAGTCCAGATTTTCTCATGAGCTGCAAAAATGGAGAGATGAACGTTCATTGATCTCGGCCAAGTTAGAAAGATGCCTGCAAGAGAATGAGTGTTGACAGCCAAATTGGGAAATGAGAGGGAAAAGACATCCATGCTGCGCATGGAGAATGAGACACTCCATGTGAACATTCAGACCCTAGATCATCAGTTGCAAGTCCAGAGGGCTGATATCGACGCCATCATTTGGGAATACAAAGAGATGAAGACCGAATGGAGCCAGGCAAATGACTTAGCTTTAGATGCCAGTACGAGGTGGAAGACTGAAACCTTGGGGAGGGAACAGTATATAGACCACCTGACTGGGCAAATCCGCAAGGCTGTGGTCAAGGCCAATGAGATGTTGGAGAAAGTGAAGACTTTGAGGTGTGATGTCAACACGACAGGGGAGCATGGACAACGTCTACTGAACTTCCTAGAGGAGGCTCAAGACCAGTACAAGCAGATTAGATATTTCTATGTAACACGAGAGTGAGAGATGACTTGTAAAATGTTTCTATGAATTAATGAAAAAACCTTTGTGTTGGAATTTGATCTTAAGGCAAATACCATTATTTGCATCATTTCATGTCATACAATTATAGAAACATTCATTCATTCATTAATTTGTTTGATCAATCATCCATTGATTCATTTATTCATTTATTCATTCATTCTTGCACAACATTTAATAAGTAAAAAAAAAGAATAATGTGCCATGAAATTCTAATATGTGGTATTTACACCATGGTTTAAAAATTGGGCGTCCACCGAAACACCCAAGAGAAGCACTCCGCATCAGTATAATACTCGATCGCAAGTCAGCATCATGGGAAATGAACAGACTACCCGGATAGAGTGAATGGAAAAAGCACAAGATGAGTTAAGAGAACAGTTGGCCGAATCGAGAGATCAGATGAATAAGTTGATGGAACTAGAGTCCGCCGTAGTTAAGGGAAATGGACACACAAAAAATTCAGCCCTAGGATTAGAGCAGGAAATCAAAGGGGCAAAGAGGGTCAGCAAGAAGTCGTACTGACAAATGACCAATCTTCACAAAATACAAAAATTCCACCATCGGCAGCTGAAATGCCTTTCATGTATGTTGAACCCAACATAGGGGCCCAGAAACAAATACCAATTGGGGTGAATCTTGGGGCAATTTCGGCAAACCCTATCGAGGTCCCAGATCTAGATGATCTCGTCGAACAAGAAAAGAGGAAAATGACGAAGCTAAAAAGGGTTGAAATGCTTGAATCACAAAAGAAGTATCAGCTATTAGAGGAAAGGCTGCGGGCTGTAGAAGGGGCTGAGTTGTTTGGAAGCCTTGATGCTAAGGAGATGAGTTTAGTCTCCATTTTAGTGATCCCACCCAAGTTAAAAAAACCAGATTTTGAGAAGTACAACGGGACCATCAATCCTTCCGTACATTTGACAATGTATTGCCGAAAGATGATCGAAAATGATAGTGATGAAAACTTGTTTATCCACTGTTTCCAAGACAGCCTTACTGGGTCTGCAACTCGATGGTACAATCAGCTCACACGAAGCAAGATCCACTCCTGGACGGACTTAGCTAGGGCCTTTCTGCAACACTACAAGCATGTGTCTGACATGGTACCTGACAGACTATCCCTACAAAACATGGAGAAGAAAACTACTAAAAGCTTCAAACAGTATGCGTAGAAATGAAGAGACATGGCTACCCAGTGCAGCCATCTTTGACTGATAAAGAAACTACGATTCTCTTTATCAATACTCTGAAAGGACCTTACTATGAAAAGTTGGTGGGTAATGCCACCAATAATTTCGCAAATATGGTCATATCAGGAGAGATGATTGAAACCGCTATCAAGAGCGGAAAAATGGAAAGTGGGAACAAGTCGCCCACAAGAAAACAACTTCTGCCAAGAAAAAAGAATGGGAGGCTCATGCAGTCAGTTTCAAGAACTGACCTTTTGCACCTCCAGCACCCTATACACCATACCTAACCTATAATCCATACTATCCGGCTATAAACAGCCTCAATCAAAACCATTTTCCCTATACAGCCATACCTCAACAACCATACCTGACTGGCATATCTCTTCAAATAGCCATTCCACCAATCACTCAAAACATCACCCGAAATGATCAAAGGCCTGTGAGGAACAATCCAAAGCCTTAATATGACCCTATCCCAACTACTTACAATGAGTTATACCCCAAAGCTTCTACAGGGAAAACTCGTTGCACCTGTCTATCTCCAACCTTTAAAACTTCCTTATCCCAAGAGGTACGATTCCAACGCTCATTGCGCATATCATGTGGGGATTCAAGGATACTTAACCGAGAACTGCACCGCTTTCAAGCGCAAGGTCCAGAGACTTATTGATGCGGGAATTTTGAAATATGGACCAAAAAATGGGCCTAATGTTGCGGGTAACCCGTTGCCTAATCACATGTAGGCCAAGGTTAATGCGATAATGTATGGAGAGGTTGAAAAGGTGAAAAAGGATGTTAGGAAGGTAAAAAGGACAATGATTAAAGTCTAGGTAGAGATGGTCAAGGCTGGGTTGATTCAACTGCAATCAGATGTAAAGAAAATAGTCAGCTAGTCAGAGGGTTTTTGCCAATATCATGAGTGTAAGGGGCATGCCATTTAGGACTGTGAAGAGTTTTTGGCAAAGATTCAAAAGATGATGTATATGGGCAAGGCCCAATTTTTGAAAAGATAGAAGAGCCTGAAATCAGTATGAATGAAGCCGGTTATGGGGTGGATAGACCTTTAATCATATATTATGATGAGCCAGAGGTAAAGGCTTTCCAATAGTCGAGGGACCCGTTCCAAAATTGATCATAGAATTGTCGTCACCTTTTCCTTACAAAAGGGCTAAGGCGATTCTATGGAACTATGAATGTAGTATGGCAATGCTGAGATCCTCCTCATGAAATGATCCTTGATCTGATCACCCTTAAACACATTTTGGGTCTACTTGTCCTTTCTTTCTAAACCCGAACCCTGGGCTATATTACGTGCTTTTAAAGCCCATTTTGATCAAGTATGGGTATTTAAATTAAAGTTTTTTTTTTTTAGATTTCATCCCATCTTTTGAATTGTCATTTTTACCATGGAAGGATTTAGAATTCTCAGATGCATGGTAGAACACAAAAAAAATGTAAAAAGAATGTAAAAGGAGAGGTTTAAGTTGAAAACGTGAAAGAGGGACACTTGGGTTGAAAACTAGCAAAGGGCAACCCAAGTACTAATCAAAGATTGAATCAATGCTCCGTGTAAAGGGGGAAAATATCAGAAAATTAGAAAAAAAGGGTAAAGCTCAGTCTGAAGCAACATCGAAAGCCAAGAAGTCACCCAAGCAAATGGCAAGCTCAAAAGATATTTCAGAGGAACTAAAACAGGACGGGTCTAGGATATTCTATGTTTGGGGCATCTATACCTTCTCCTTTACATTGTTCTTTTTTAATCCCTGATATTCATCTTTGTTATCTAAACCTTTTTGCAATTAACTCTTATTGGCCTTTTCATGGCATATGGTTGTTTCATACCATCTTTCATATATGTTGTGATGTATTTTGAATGTTATCAAATTGAATTATGATTAGTAAACATAAAAATCTTCAAATGAAAAGATTTCTTTGCATTGCTATGGAGTAGATTTAAATTTTAGAAGAGGTTTGGAAACCACTAAATTTGGAGAAACTCGCGACAAATCCATAATGCTAAGAAGCTCATCAAGTGGGGAAAACATTGGATGGATTAAACACATCAATCCATAATGCTGATAAGCTCATCAAGTAGATCAAACCATGAATAAGTTGGAGACACCGTCACAGAGTCAGAAAACTTGTAGATCACGGTGAAACCATAAATTAGAGCTCGTCAAGTGGGGCAAGCAAGGATAGGCTGAGGACACTGTCACAGAGTCAGCAAATTTGTGAAGTCTCAGTAAATCCATAAAGATGAAAAGCTCATCAAGTAGAGTGAACAGTGGAGTTGAAAAGATTCGTGAACCTCAATAAAATCATGGATTAAACTCATAACAATCATGTAATTGCATTCATCCTTAGGGAACATGCATCTTACAAATATTTGCAAAGCCTGTCATTAGCATCACCAAATTTGACTAACATTGCAAAAACCATGATTTTTTTTTCTTAAGTCCAACACAACTGGCACAAAAGGAAATAAAACATCCACATTTTCCTAGACAAGGCAACCAGATTTCTTGGACAAGACATCCAAATTTTCATAGACAAGACAACTAGTTTTCTCGGACAAGACATCCAAATTTTCCTGGACAAGACAACCAGATTTATCGGACAAGACATCTAAATTTTCCTAGACAAGACAACTAGACTTCTAGGACAAGACATCCAAAATTTCCTGGACAAGACAACTAGACTTCTCGGACAAGACATCCAAATTTTCCTAGACAAGACAACCAGATTTCTTGAACAAGACATCCAAATTTCCCTGGATAAGACAACTAGACTTTTCGGACAATACATCTTTTTAAAGACCTCTAGGCACAATTATTCAAAATCATGGATAAGACCTTCGGGCACCATTTTCAAAGAAAAGACATATTTTTAAGACCTCTAGGCATTATATTCAAAATCATGGATAAGACCTTCGGACGTCATTTTCAAAGAAAAGACATTAAAGACCTTCGGGCACAATTCTCAAAAATCATGGATAAGACCTCCGGGCGCCATTTTCAAAGAAAAGACACTTTTTCAAGACCTTCGAGCACTATTTCAAAAACCTTGGATAAGACCTTCGGGCACCATTTTTCAAAGAAGCAACACTTTGTAAGACATCCGAGCATCTGCTTTTCAAAACCTCTGGGTATTCCCTTCTCTTGCAAATCAAACTCGTTTCCCTAAGATAGGTCGAGCATTGATTAGTCAGGGAACTCAAATTAAGGACAAATCTTATTGTTTTAGTCAAAGCTGCACCAAGATGAGGTAAGGCCTCGGGACTTTCGTCTAGGTATTTTCTTCTCTTGCAAATCGAACTCATTTTCTTAAGACGGGTCGAGCCTTGATTAGTCAAGAAACTCAATTTTAGAACAACTTTATTTTATTTTATTTTGCAATTTACAAAAAATAAATGAATGAATAAAAAATGATGATGAGATTTCTCCTCTTCTATCCATCACATGTGATTTCACTAACCGGACAAAATTATTGTCTATTTTATCTTTGCCTGATTCCTAATTCTCAGTAATAATCAAAGAGGGACAGTTGTAGACACCTAATTTTGTCCGGACCCCCTAAACGAGGAAAATTCTCTTTTCAACTTCCCGGAATGCAAAGGGACTTCCACCATTCCACAAATGGATCTCCAAGACTTCATTTCGGATGTCAATACAAAAGTCAACTCAAAAAAAGTCAACCCTCAATCAAAATCAAGATTCGAAGTTGATTGAACAATGGTGAAGGAATTTTGATAATCTGAGGTCTACAACGAAAGATATAGAATTTGAAAGACGGGTTACAGAAATTCTGTTTAGAGACATACCTAATTTGGCAAATTTGGGGAAAAATGCGTAAACGATCAAATTGGACGAAATTGGAGGTTCCAAATGAAATAAAATCAATAAATATGGATATTGGAAGGTCTAATTTTGAAGCAGAGTTGAAAGAAGATTGGTTTGGAGAGAAAAAAAAGAAAATAAGGATTTATTAAATAAATAAAAATTCACAAATTTGTGGAAAACAGTAGAGATGGCCCGATTCGGTGAAATTGAAGCCCCCAGTTGATAAAGGATAAATAAACAAAAATATCCCAAGTTCCTGTTTGAAGTGGATCTCAAGGAAGACCCAGATAGAGGAAAAAGGAAAAACTAGAAAATTCCCAATGTTGAAAAGGGGAAAACTAAATTGGAGAGGAATTCGATTATAAAAATTGGGCATTTTATGACCAACTCCAATTCAATATATAACAATGATAGTGGAAAAAGAAAATCCGAAAATCAGACCCATTTTGAGTAAAAACGAGGTTTCGAGGTTAAAAGGCAATTTTGGAAAATCTGAGAAAAATAGAATCCGAGCTCAGAAAATTATGAAAACTTCCAGACCTAAGTTTTATATTATATGGAAGGGATAGAGAATAAAAATCCAGAATCGGAGCTCAAATGAAAAATGGCAAAGTTCGGGTGCACTAATCCGAAATTCCAAGAAACAATTCTGGGAAAAATAGAGAACAAGCTCTGAAAATTATGAAAACTTCTAGATTTGAGTTTTATATATTTTGGAAGCGATTAGAGAAGAAAAATCCAGAATCGGAGCTAAAATGAAAAAGGTGAAGTTCGGGTACACTAATACGAAATTCCAAGAGAAAATTTTGGGGAAAATAGGAAACGAGCTCGGGAAATTATGAAAACTTCCAGATCTGAGTTTTATAGTTTTTGGAAGGTATTGGAGAAGAAAAATCCAGAATCGTAGCTCAAATGAAAAAGGCAAAGTTCGGATGCACTAACCCAAAATTCGAAGAGAAAATTTTGGGAAAAATAGAATCCGAGATTGGAAAACAATGAAAACATCCAGATCTGAGTTTTATATTTTTTGGAAGGGATTGGAGAAGAAAAATTTGGAATAGGAGCCCAAATGAAAAAGACAAAGTTTGGAAGGCACTAAACCGAAACGTTGGAGGAAAGTCCGAGAAAAAATAGAATCCAAGCTTGAAAAAATATGCAAAACTTCATAACTAAGTTTTATATTGGATAGGATGAATTGGAATATAAAAATCCTAAATTGGGGTCCATTTTGCAATTAAATTAAGTTTGGGTGCCAAAATGCAATTTTATCGAAGAAATCGAAAAGGGCCATTTTGCAAAAATAAAAAAAAAAGAGGAATGGCTTTGAAATTTCCAGGCCATTTTCGGTCAGCTGCGGATTAAAGATGGAGTGTGATCATCATGAATCAAATGGCCAAGGTTGACTAGCAAGATGACATTTTTAAAAGGGGGTTCGGCCATAACGCTTTTTTCATCCAAAAAACTTCAAATTTTTAAAATCCGAGCCCAAAGTCTTTCGATTTTGAAAAAATTCGACTTAAGTCTTTTCCAAAGGTAGTCGGATACCTTTTTAGGTATACGAATGTCCTTAATTCAAGGAAGAAATACATCTTAATGCATTGCATATTTAAAAATGTTTTTTTTATTCAATTTGGCATAAAAACATATTTTTCGGTTTCCTAAACATTTGGCGAGAATTAGTTCCCAATCTTTGCAGGGTTTGCTAGAGAGGTTAGGAAATTATTCAACGTACGTGTTTATGGAATCGAAACGTATGGTTTTCATTTTACTCGGAACCATGTAAATGTCATATGAAAGAATTATTTTCCAAGCTTCATCGGGTTTGCCGGGAAGCACGGTAATATTTTCCGACATATGCCATTTATATGATTCCTCACATGAATAATCCATTTCAAATAATGATGTGTGCATGTGATCATGATGTGGTTATTGTCGCAACCTAAAAACAAATAACAATAACAAGTCTCATCGCAAGACTTTATTATTCGTTAAGCGTGATATAAAAAAAAAAAACCGAGAAAAAGTCGACTTAATTCCTCTAGAAAAATGAAGGTTTTGAAAATAACCTTGAAAAAGACATGGAGTCGCCACCAATCTTTTTTAGCTAGGTGTGATTGGCCACCTATTAAAACCGGCTTTATAAAACATTTTAATAATTAAAACATTTTTAAAACCAATTTCAAGTTTGTGTTATAAACCAGAGAAAATCGAATAATCGGGCTCGGGACTCGGTTATGTGCAGGGAAAGATTAGCACCCCCATAACACCCGTATAAAATGGTACCTTATTAATCATATGTTATCTCAAGTCTCGGTAAAAAAGTTGGTTTTTAATTTAGTATTTCAAGTTAATTCCCAATCTTAAGAAAAATAATTCCATTTTTCATTAAAAATGATATGGAATTTTATTAACTCAAACTTTTCCTATATTCCCTGACAAAATCGGCAAAATATATAAATTTTTATTCATTTGGAAAACTTTCCGAATCATTCTCGTTTTTTGAAAGAAAGATATTCCTTTATTAATGATAATTGATGATATTCCCTCCAGCAAACCCGGTAGAGAACTCATGAATTATTTTAACTCGGGAATATCTTTTTTTTTATTGAAAATATTATCTTTTTCAAAACATTTAAAAATATGAACATGTATGACATAAATAAAATAACATAGCAAAGTGTAGATAATATAATGCAACCTAAATGATATGACATAATTTAAATGGCATAGTATATTCTAGGTGAAAATGAAAAATCCTAAGTATCATGGTATATTCTAAATGAGATAAAATGATTTAAATGACATGGCAATTTCAAATGATATGGCATATTTTAAATTACATGGCATATTATAAATAATTAAACCTAAATGACAAGGAATATGATGAAATGACATGAAACATAAAATAATGCTATCATAAAATATGCATGAAAATAAAATAAAAATGCATGAACATAGCGTATGCTAAATAATGTGACAAAAATAAATAACTAAATAAAAAAAATACGGGATATCATGAAATATTCAAAATTATATGGCAAACAATATAACATCATAAAATGTAAATCAAAATAATAATAATACCATGGACAATATCATAGCAAAAATCACATATTAAATAAAATGCGTGAACATGGAAAATGCAATGCATGAAAATGTATTTTTTCCTCTAAATAAAGAAATCCGTATATCTAAAAAGATATCCGGCTACCTTAGGAAAATATTTCAAATTAGATTTTCTAAAAACAAAACTTTGTAATTGTTTGAAAACAATTTAGAAGAAAAACTTGAATGAAGATTAAAACCCCGACCAAACCCTTTTAAAATGGCTCTAATTTCCTAAGTTTAAAATCTCGGACTTAACCACCCTTAACCCGAGATTTATAAAATCATTTTTAAAGTTTAAAAAGGCTTGGAAACTACCCTAAGATAGTAGCTAAAGCTTCTAACCAACGCCCTCTAAATGCCTTAGCCAAATTCAACCATTATTCCTCTTTTGATTTCAAATCTGTCTCTACTGCCCAGTTTTGACACACGATTTTTTTTTACCTATTTTTTAAAATTCAAAAAAATCTAAAAACAATACTGGAGACTCAGAACATGTAAAACTAAATTGGCTTAATTTTCTAATTAAAGAAGACTGCCCAAAAAAATCGAAGAAATTCGAGTACTAGGTGAAAAAAACTGTTTTGTCAAAACACATTTTTTGCCTTTGATAAATTCATTCAAAAATCAAAGTAAAAAATGTTGGATATCATCCTAAGGACAGTATCTAATACATTTAGAAACCTTGGACAAAAATTGGCTAAGTAAAAAAATCACAAAGGAGGAATAATCAATTTGACAACTCTTTAATTTTCCACAAGTATGCTCAATAGAGCATGACTTTGAGCCATTGATTGGCCTAAGTCATAAATCATGTGGCAATGACATGGAATGCATGAACATACAGCAAATGAAATGTATGAAATGCATGGACTAGAGCCTAAATAGTAAAGGAAATGCATGACAATTCAAAATAACCTAAATGCCTATCATGATTTTGCATGGCAATAAATGCTATCCTAACTTAATATGCATGCAATGCTTGATAATGCAAATATGACTTGGACCTAATATGTTATGAATATGCATGAAAATGCTAATGTAACCTAAGTCCTAAATAACATAGTAAGGCATGACAATACCAATATGATTTAAGACTCAATATGCATGGCAATACATGCATAGCAATACTATGAACATACAATGACCAATGAAACGAATGTTAAGGCTAGAACAAACAGCAACTAATACACAATTTCAAGATATGATAATGCAAAGCATGTTACCTAAACAAAATGCAAATGTATGACAAGGCAAAGGATGCATGAAGAGGTCGAATGTGGTTACTTGACACTCTAAATGAATCCTACCTAGTAAATGGCACAAGTACATGATAAATCATATCAAGATGCATAATGTCATGACATTTTCACAAGCATATGACATACTAAAATCAAAATACACAAGCTCATGGCATGGAGATGCAAACAAGTCAAGAAGCAAGATGAAAATGCACATGCAAGGCATATCAACATGGAGTATCCGAATGGCCATATGCAAATATGAAAAATACAAACATGTTTATAATATACGACATGAAATATGAAAAACGCACAATATGACACCAATAGACAACAAGGCCGAATCTTCAAGGAAAACTTATTAAGCATAAAAATGAAATATAGCATAGAAAATAATGTAAAGAACATATATAAAATTAAACATAGACATGCAAAGAAAATAACAAGAAAAACTAGTAAATAAAAAAGGAAAGTTAAGCTCCCTGGTTGGTATAAAATGGGCATAGCCTCTCACCTAATCATAATCACTTGGTCTTGCCAAGATCATGAAGCCTTTCCATTTCAAAAATCAGAAAATAAACCATGCTAAACAGAAAAATTAAGGTGAGCTTCATGGTAGGTAAAAATGGGCATAGCCTCTCCCCTAACCATGGTCACTTGGTCTTGCCAAGATCATGTAGCCATTTCAACATTTTTGCTTCATCTTTTGTAAAAAAATCAGAACCTTAGAATACTCTAAAAAACCTTCTAAAAATCATTTTCCACAACAACATGCAAGGAAGAAAGAAAAAGAAAACCAAGGCAAGAAAACATGCCATGTTCGGCCATGCATAAAACCATGTAAAAAAAATTTGTTTTCCACCATTTTGATGAAGAAAAAGAGATGAAAACTTAAGTAAACATTAAAAAACTTTATTTCTATGAAAAATATAGTAGGAAAACAAGATAGAAAATCAAGAAAACACAATGGAAAACAAGAAGAAAGCTGTGCTACAGCTTAATAGAGATGACTACCTTCAAGCTCTCTTATTGAAAACCTTTCTTTTTTCTCTCAAAACCTTTTTTTTTCTTCCTTAGCTACTATTTCCAGCCTCCAAACTTGTGAAAAAAAATGCTCAGCCCTTGTCCCTTAGCCTTGGCCGAATGGCCCTCTCCACTATAGGATCAAATGTGCACTTTTTCCTCCCCAGTTTTGGCCTTTAGATTAAGATATTTTGATGACAACATAAAAATGTCATCTTTCCAATTGATAGCAGCCCTTAATATTTGTACTCAGCCCTTATCTGCAAAAGAGGACCAATCCCATGCACTATCTTGCTTGCCCCCTTGAGTGCCTACCATTGGATGAGTTGTGCTCTTCCATTCTTGGTCATTGGATGAGGACAACATAAAAATGACATCTTGTAGCTTAAATCCAGCCCTCAACATGTGTACTTAGCCCTTGTAGATGGCCTAAGCCATTGGATGAAAAGAGACAATCCCATGCACTCCGTTGCTTAACCGAATGGATGCTCACCCTTGGATGAATTGTGCTCATCCTTTTTCTTCCATTCCTGGCCATTAGATGAGGGTTCTTTCATGAAAAATAAAAATGTCATCTTGGAATTTAAACTTGGCCATTGGATGGTGCATTCAACTTTCCTACAAGGCACCTAAGCCATTGGATGAAGGAGAGACCATTTGCAAGGTATTAGTGGTAGCATGTGGCTTGATAGTGACTAGGGAATTAAATTGTTCAAGCTTCCTTCTTCTCCTCTATGCTGGCTGACCAAGGGAAGAAAAATCCCAGCAATTCCTTCTTCTTTCAAATTTTTCTCAATTACAAATTTGCCCTTTTTGGTTTCTTCGGAGAAATAACCTTTTTGCCCCCGGACCTAAATAGATAGCAAATAGACTCCAAATTTGAATTTTATTTTTTTCAATACTTCCAAAATAATAAAAATTTAATTTTGAAAGTTTTCAAAATTTTCAAAATTTTCAAAATTTTTCGAGTCCATTTGCTATTTATTTCGGATTTATTTTTGAAATTGCCCCTTTTATGCACCCGAAGTTTACCATTTTTTTAATGAGCTCCGAATCCAGATTTTTCTTCACCAATCTTTTCCAAATAATTTATAAATGTGATCTGGAAGTTTTCATAATTTTTGGAGCTCATTTGCTATTTTGTTCGGGATTTATCTGCTTGAATTACTGCATAGGGGACCCGGGATTTGCCCATTTTGAAAACGAACTCCGAATCAAGATTTTCTATCGCCAATCTCTTCCAAATAATTTAAAATGAGATTTGCAAATTTTCAAAATTTTTGGAGTTCATTTGCTATTTTTCTGGGATTTATCCTGTTGAATTTCTCCTCAGTGGGCCCGGTATTTGGCCATTTTGCAAACGAACTCCAAATCAAGATTTTCTTTCGCCAATCTCTTCAAAACGATTTAAGAATGAGATTTGTAAATTTTCAGAATTTTTGGAGTTCATTTGCTATTTTTCCCATATTTTCCAATTTTGCCCTTTTGCCTCCGAAACCCCATTTTGCTCAAAACAAGTCTGATATTCAGATTTTCTTCAAATGAGCCTTGGGCTATCCTTGTTTAATCATTCCTCATCAATTAGAGGCTTTAGTCCTACCGAATCGGGCTATTTATTTAATTCTTCTAAATTTCACCAGAATCCACTTAAAATCCTAATTCTCGGTTTTCTTTTGAATTGACTTTTCTATCAGTTTTTCTTCCATGTGGCTTCTCATTCCCTCTAGTCAGTATATTTCATTTGGGACCTTCAATTCCAACCAATTTGATCGTTTAAGCACTTTTCCCTAAATTTCCCGAACTAGGGTTTCTTTTCGATGTAGACCTCGGATTATCAAAATTCTATCACCATTTTTCAATTGAACCTCAAATCTTGATTTTGAAAGTGGGTTGACTTTTTCAATAGTTGACTTTTTTGAGGTTGACTTTTTTAAGGGTTGACTTTTTCGAGTTTGACTTTTTCTGTCTGCTTTCTCAGACTAAGTCTCAGAGTACCACCTACAGGATGAGAAAAGCCTTTTAGCATTCTGAAACATCAATTTAGGAAGAAAATGTACCTGATCTAGGGGTCCGGACAAAATTAGGTGTCTACAACTATGAATATTTTATGATGATATCCTTTTGTGAATTTTCCATGTCATTCATATGCCATGTCATTCGTTCATTTTCCATGTCATTTATTCACTTGCCATGTCATCTAGATTATGCCATGTCGTTTGTCGCAACCTAAAAAAAATAACGAGTCTCATCGCAAGACTTTATTATTCTTTAAGCGTGACATTAAAAAAACCGAGGAAAAGTCGACTTAATTCCTCTAGAAAAAAATGAAGGTTTTGAAAATGACCTTGAAAAAAACATGGAGTCGCCCCCAATCTTTTTTAGCTAGGTGTGATCGGCCACCTATTAAAACCGGTTTTATAAAACATTTTAAAAATTAATTAAAACATTTTAAAAACCAATTTCAATTCTGCGTTTTAAATTAGGGAAATCAAAGAAGCGGGTTCGAGAGTCGGTTACGTGTGGGGAAGGATTAGCACCCCCACAATACCCGTATAAATCGGTACCTTAATAATCGTGTGTTATCTCAAGTCTCGGTAAAAAATCGGTTTTAAATTTAGTATTTCAAGCTAATTCCCAATTTAAAGAAAAATAATTCCATTTTTAATTGAAAATGATCCGGAATTTATAAATTCAAAATTTTCCTATATTCCCCAACAAACGTGGCAAAATATAGAAATTTTCATTAATTTGGAAAATTTTCCGAATCATTCTCATTTTAAAGAAGATATTCCGTTATTAATAATAATTGATGATATCCTCTCCAGCAAACCCGGCAGAGAACTCATGAATTATTTTAACTCAGGAATATCTTTATTTTATTGAAAATCATTACCTTTTTGAAAACATTTAAAAGAAATGAATATGTATATGCATGACATAAATAAAATGACATAGCAAAGTCTAAATAATATAATGCAATCCTAAATGATATGATATGATTTAAATGTCTTAGCATATTCTAAATGAAATGAAATATCCTAAGTTATATGATATATTCTATATTAAATGCAATATCCTAAGTCATATGATATATTCTAAATGAAATGAAATGACCTAGGTAACATACATATTCTATATGAAATGAAATGATTTAAATGACATGGCAAATATGAATGATATGGCATATAATTTAGATGACATGGAATATAAAATAATGCTATCATATAATATGCATGGAAATAAAAATGAAAATAATAATGCATGAACATAGTATATGCTAAATAATATAACAAACAATAATTAAATAAAAAGCATAGGATATCATGAAATATTCCAAATCATATAATAAACAATATAACATAACTCAAAATCATAACAATATCATAGAAATTATCATAGTAAAAATCACATATTATATAAAATGCATGAATATGGAAAATGCAATGCATGAAAATGTATTTTTTCCTTTAATTAAGGAAATCCGTATATCTAAAAAGATATCCGGCTACCTTAGGAAAATATGTCAAATTAAATATTCAAAAACCAAAATACTTTGTGATTGTTTGAAAACAATTTTGAAAAGCTTGAATTAAAAATAAAAATTGGGCTAATTTTTTTTTAAATGGCTCTAATTCCCTAAGTTTAAAAATCCCGGACTTGATCACCCTTAACTCGAGAGTTAAAAAATCATTTTTAGAGTTTAAAAAAGCTTATAAACTACCCTAAGTCAGTAGCTAACCTTCCTAATCAGCCCCTTCTAAGTAACCTAACCAAAACAGAAAAATGATTTTTTTTTAAATTCAATTCTGACTCCACTGTCCAGTTTTAAGCAACGATTTTTTATCCTATTTTTAAAAATTCAAAAAGTTCTTAAAAAAGTACTGGAGACTCAGGACATGTAAAACTACACAGAAAAAAATCGGCTTAATTTTCCGATTAAAGATGTATTCCCAGAAAAATCGGAACAGTACAAGTATTGGGTGAAAAAACTGTTTTGCCAAAATACATATTTACCTTTGATAAAATCATTTAAAAGTCAAAGTAAAAATATTTAAGACTCACAAAATGACTCACAAACAGTAGCTAGGACTTTTTGAAAGTTAGATAAAAATTGGCTAAGTAAAAAAAAATCACAAAGGTAGAATAATCAATTTGACAAAACTTAATTTTCCACAAGTGTGCTCAAGAGAGCATGACTTTGAACCACTAATTGGCTCAAGTCATTATTCAAGTGGCATGAACATGAAATGCATGAAAAAAATACAGCAAACATAGTGCATGAAATGCATGAAATTAAACCTAAATGTCATGAAAAAATGCATGGCATCAATATAGTGACTTAGACCTAAATTAACTTGCATGGCATTTAATGCAACCTAGACCTAAAATGCATGAACATGCATGGCAAATAAACCAAACTTAGTAACTAAAATATGCATGGCATTTTCACAAACACCAAAGCATGCTTAAACCAAGAACTAAAACAAATATCATGCAAATGCTAACCTATCAACTAACATGGCAAGAAGGCACATATAATGCAAAAATTCAAGGAGTGGCCGAATGGCCTATGTGACTAGCAAACATGGCATTTTCACAAACACTTGGTATACTAGCATGCAAAACGAAATCAAATGTCATGCAAATGCAAAAACCTACCAACTAACATGGCAAAATGCAACACACAATGCAAAACACATGGAGTAGCCGAATGGCCTCAAGCTCCAACAGGCATGGCATTTTCACAAACACTTGATATACTAACATGCTCAACTAAAATAGAAAACTCAAATCATGCAAAAACCACACAAGCATTTTCAGAAAAACTTGGTATACTAAATCTAAAACATGCTCAAATTTAAACATCATGAAAACAGAAAATTAAAAATGCAAGAACATGATATTTAAATCATAAATGGCAACAACAAAGCAACCAAATTAAAATATAACTCAAGTATATGAAGTAGAAAAACACTTAAAACAAAAAGATCAAAGAAAATAACATAAACAACATGATAAAATGAATGTAGGCCATTCGGCCACGGTGAGTATATTGTAAAACAAAATTGTAAAAAAATATATTTAAGAAAGAGATGAAGGAAGAACTTAAGAAGAACAATAAAAAACATTTATTTAAAAAGGAAACTCACCAAATAGTAATCAAAATAGCAAAAACAAGAATGGAAGATCAAGAAAGTGCAAGAGTTGGTGCTCAAGAGCAACCTCAAAAAGCTATATTTCAAGCTTTATCTCTTCAAACTTTCCTTTCTTTTCTAAACTTTTTATTTTTGCCTTCAACCAAAGAGAGAAAAACCAAGTAAAAAACAAGAGAACTCAGCAAAAATAAAAGTTGAAAAATGAAATTCTGCTCCCCCTCTAAGTGCTGGCCGAACCCCCCTAAAATGAGCAAGAAATGTTGTCATTTTTGGTTCCAACTAATTTCCATCAAATGGCTAATAATTCAAGGTGAAAAATCATGAACTTACCACCCTTAGATTAGCATATCAGCTGTCCCAAATTACAGTTGTTCAATAATTATGTTGACACTCTCTCTTGGCCTATGTGGCTTAGTCACCATGGCTTGATCAAAGAGAATCTCTAACTAACTCTTAATTTTTAGCCATTTGATTGAAAAATCAGAAGCTTCCTCCTTCCTTTGGGCCTTGGCAGGCCAGCACTTCTCTTTTTCAGCCCAAGTCTGATTTTTTGAAAGGCCCAAAGTAGCAATTTTCGGGTGCTTGGGTGAAATGACTGTTTTGCCCCCCGGATGCAAATAAATATCAAACGGACTCCAAATTAAAATTTTCTTTTTTTAATACTTCCAAAATAATAAAACATTGAGTTCTGGAAGTTTTCAAAATTATCCGAGTCCGTTTGCTATTTATTTAGATTTTTTTCCAAAAATGCCCTTTTATGCCCCCACATTTTACCATTTTTTAAACGAGCTCCAAATCAAGATTTTTCTTCACCAATCTCTTCTAAACAATATAAAAGTGTGATCTGGAAGTTTTCATAATTTTTGGAGCTCATTTGGTATTGTTTCGGGATTTATCGGCTTGAATTACTACATAGGAGCTCGGGATTTGGCCATTTTGCAAACGAACTCCGAATCAAGATTTTATTTTTCCAATATTTTCCAAATAATTTAAAAAATATATTTGCAAAATTTCATAATTTTTGGAGTCCATTTGCTATTTTTCCGGGATTTATCTTCTTGAATTATTGCATAGGAGGCCCGGGATTTGGCCATTTTGCAAACGAACTCCGAATCAAGATTTTCTTTTGCCAATCTCTTTAAAATGATTTAAAAATGAGATTTGAAAATTTTCAGAATTTTTGTAGTCCATTTGCTATTTTTCCCAAATTTTCCAATTTTGCCCTTTTGCCTCCGAAACCCGGTTTTGCTCAAAACAAGTCCAATTTTCAGATTTTCTTCAAGCTGAGCCTTGGGTTGTCCCTTTTTAATCATTCCTCATCCATTGGGGGCTTTGGTCTTACCAAGTCGGACAGTTTCTGCAATTCTGCCCGATTTCACCAAAATCCATCAAAAATCCTAATTCTCGGTTTTCTCCCGGATTGACTTTTGTTTCGGTTTTTCTTGCAAGTGGCTTCTCCATTGCCCGTAGTCAGTGCTTATCTTTCGTTTGGAATCTTCAATTTCGACCAATTTGATCGTTTAAGCACTTTTCCCCAAATTTCTCGGATTAGGGTTTCTTTTCTACTGAATCTCCAAATCCCAACTTCCGAACTCAATATCTTTCAATGTAGACCTCGGATTATCAAAATTATTTCACCATTTTTGAATTGAACTTAAAATCTTGATTTTGAAAGTGGATTGACTTTTTCAGTAGTTGACTTTCTAGGGTTGACTTTTTCGAGGTTGACTTTTTTCAAGTTTGACTTTTTATGCTCGCCCTTTTAAACTAAGTCTCGGAGTACCACCTGCAGGATGAAAAAAAGTCTTTTTACATTCGGGAACCTCAATTTAGGAAGAAAAATACCTGTTTTAGTGGTCCAAACAAAATTAGGTGTCTACATCGTCCATTCACATGCCATGTCACCTAAATTATGCCATGTCATTCATTCACATGCCATGTCATCTTGATTATATTATTAAGAATTTGCCATGTCATTCATATGCGATGTTATTCATTCATTTGCCATATCATTTAGAGTATGCTAAGTCATTCATTCACATGCCATATCATTTAGGATTTCCCATGTCATTCATTCACATGTCATGTCATCTTGATTATGCCATGTCATTCATATGCCATGCCATGCCATGTCATTCATTCACATGTCATGTCATCTTGATTAAGCCATGTCTTTCACTCACATGTCATATCATTTAGAATTTTCCATGTCATTCATTCACATGCCATACGATCTTGATTATGCCATGTCATTCATATGACATGCCGTTCATTCACATGGTATATCATTTATGATTCGCCATGGCATTCATATGCCATATCATTCATTCATATGCCATGTCATTTATTCACATGTCATATCCTTTAGAATTTTCCATGTAATTCATATGCCATGTTATTCATTCATGTGCCATATCATTTAGAGTATGCTAAGTCATTCATTCACAGGCCATGTCATTCATTTCCTTATGCCATGTCATTTAGATTTTTACCATGTCAAGCATGCCATGTCATTATTTCTTTTACCATGCCATAATAAAATGTTTACCATGCCATGATAAATATGCATGTTTATTTAATTTTTATCTTAGTAACATTTTTGCATATTCATGGTCATTTGCTATGATTTTTGAAATACATGAAAAACAAATAATAATTTTTTATAAAACAAGATTATTCTCGATTTAAAATAATTCATGAGTTCTGTGCTGGGTCTGCCGGAGAGGATATCATTAATTATCATTAACGATGGAATATCCTTTTTCAAAAACAATAATGATTCGGAGAATTTTCAAAATCAAGGAAAAATTCCATCTTTTGCCGAGTTTGTTGAAAAATATGAAAAAATTTATGTTAATAAATTTCGGATCACTTGATTTCAAAATCAAGGAAAAATTCAATGTTTTGCCGAGTTTGTCGAAAAATATGGAAAATTTTATGTTAATAAATTCCGGATCATTTTCAAATAAATATGATTTTTTAAAGGGAATTATTTTTAAACACCAAATCTAAAATCGACTTTTCACCGAGACTCGAGATAACACACGACTAATAAGGTATTGTTTTATACTGGCGTTGCGGGGGTGCTAATCCTTCCCCACATGTAACCGACTCTCGAACTTGTTTTCTCTAGGTCAAAGCGCAGACTACAAAATTGGTTTTAAAATGTTTTAATTAATTTTAAAATATTTTATAAAAATCGGTTTTAATAGGTGGCCGATCACACCTAGCCAAAAAAGATTGGTGGTGACTCCATTTATTTTTCGAAGTCGTTTTCATACCCTCAACCTTTAATTTAGAGGAATTAAGTCATTTTTTCCTCTATTTCTTTCAATGTCACACTCCTTTAACGAATGGGCCAATTTGTCCCTGCGACGGGGATAGATTAATTTTGGACTTTGTTAAAAAGAGGAGGTTGCAACAATCGGCTTAAGGCATCATTGAATTCTACTTTCGAGAGGGATGAATTTCGCTTTCAAGCCTGTAAGAATGCTATGCTGTTCAAAGAAAATACAAAGAGATGGCATGACACGAAAATTATAATGTGGTTAGATACAGGATGATAACACGAGATAGTCAAGCCGATGACTATAAATCAAACAGTTCTTCGGAGGCAACCCAAGCTTCTTACTCCCTACTCTTTGAATTTTTATTTTTATTTTTACTTTTTTCTATTTCTATTTCTATTTATACTTCTCTTTATTTTTATTTTATTCTAATAATTTTTTTTATTTTGCATATTAAAACAAAAAAGTTTGAGCTTGGAGCCGCCGCGCCAGAATCTTCTCCATGATGCCGAGCTCACGAAAATTTTGGTTGAGAGTGTGGCGTCGCGGTGCCACCACCCAGTGCCACGGCGTCTCCACGAAAAAAAAATTATTATTTTTTTCTTTCTAATTTTCCAATTTTATTTATTTAATTTTTTTTTTACAAGTGTTTCAATCTTTTTATTATTCTTTTTGTTTTTAATTTTAATTTTTTTAAGGATATTATTATTAATTTATTTTTACTTTGTTTTCTTTGTAGTTGTCACTCACCCAACTTGGACAAGCATGGTGAGGTCGAAAAGGACGACTAGAGCTTCTCCTGCGCTGCTTTCATCGATAGGGTTTTGTTCTTACTTTTTTTATTTGTAAACATTGAGGACAATATTTGTTTTAAGTTTGGAGGTGTTGGTCATTAGTTTATCGGTTTCTTTTCTTTTCTTTTATTAAATTTTGTTTTTTTTTTTTAGTTTGTTTTGTGTGTTTTATTTTTAGTTTCTTTTTCTATGTTTATGTTTAGGAGTCTTTATTAAAAAAAAAAAAAAAAAAAAAAAAAAAAAACTTGAGATGTTTTGCACTTAATCATGATGAGGTCCTTGTTCAATGATGAATTTTAGTTATTTATTTATTTTGATTCTTGGGAAAAACATAAGCATGATTTGATTTTATGTTAAATTCTTTTGTTAGTCTCATTGTTAGGATGTGATTTTCAATAATTAAGCACTTAATCTCTTGCTTAGATTTGCATTGCTTATTTAAAGACTACTTATGTTGATATGAATTACGATTATGTCTAGAAGCCTAGAATTTGTTTGATTCTCTCTTGAGGCGAAATCCTAGACAACACTAAATTGAGGAAGTTATTTAGGCCATCTTTGGATCATTTGAGCCTTTCCAGCATACCTATCTAGATGAATATTCTTAGTCTCCCTCTTTGTGCCTAATTGATATACATCTTTTCTTTGATTTCCATATCTTTTAGCCTAGCCTAAAAAGAAAAACCATGACAAACCCTCACTACATAGGCATGTGTATGATATTACAGTAAATAATTATGAGCCACGTCTAATTTGGGTGGAATGGTGATGTTCAATAAATGAAAATGTAAAAAAAAAAAAAAAATTATAGTTCTTCGAAAAAGAAGTATCAGGGAAAAAAAATAAAGTGGTGAAGAAAAAGGAGATGCACTCAAAGAATGGAGAAGTATATTGAGGTAAAGACTATGGTTCTTAGAAAATCCTGAAAAAATGAAAAGTGTCTATGGGTAAATTAAACCGAAATATATCTTTATCCTACCTTGACCCTAGCCTTACATTACAAGCTTAATAAAGACCTACTTGATCCTTGATGAAGTGTTAGTCTACATTAGTGGAGAGAAAGATGAAAAGCAAACATATGAGAATCTAGTACTAATTCGTATTTTGCGTTGGCATAAACTTATTCGAATTACATGCAATGATTTGCCAAGAAGTTATACACACACACTGGAAATCCATTCGAGCATGAGGTATACGATTGAATTGAATCATGAATTTGGATTATGTTTGTGTTCTACTTTAGGATTTTGAGATAACTTTTGGGGACAAATTTAAGGAAATCATTGTTTGAGTGCCTTCATCTTTAGCTTTGTTTCGTTTCATTTTATTTAGATTGTTTGTTTTGTTTTGCTTGAGAACTAGCAAAATCTTAAGTTTGGGGGGTGATAACTCTATGAAATAGAGTTATTATACCATATTTTGTGTATTCAAATTAGCTAAGTCCTTGACATTTAAACTTGAAATTAATTATTTTTCGTTATTTTTAGATTATTTTTATTTATTTATTTTATGCTTAATGATAAGCTCATAAAATACACATTTTATGCCCTTTCTATTCTTAGTTTTTGTTATGTTTTTGATCTTTATTTTTATTACTTATATTATGTTTTTGAATTTTAGGTATATTCAGGAGAATGAAGTGAAAAGATGTCAATTATGATGTTAAAGAGCTTACAAAGTCATAATCATGTTAGTATATGCCCTAGAGCAAATCAGATTGGACAAGGGATATATAGTTAATAATGCATACCCCTCACTATACATTAGTGATACAACGTTTTCCTTTATGTTAGTACGATGATAAAGAGTTATTAAGCACTAATTAATGAAGCCCATGGAACATAATGGCCTTGCAAAGAAATAATTTATAATTGTAAGAACCTTATGCATCAAAGCCATGTTCAAAAAATGGTTCCTGGTCATCTTATTGCCAAGACGGGGCATTGGAAATGCTTAAAGACTAGTACATGTTAACCCTACTTACTTATGAAGTAAGCAACTGATCTCACGTCTTGTAGTATGAGGGATACTTGGGATAACATGTAGGTGCTTGTCTGCTGAACAAGTTCACTGAACTCGGCCTGCTGTGAGAACTCCAATCGGTATGGTCACTCGAGTATCTATGGAAATGTTCTCACGTGCCAGTTGTGTAAATTAGTCCTCGGACTTGTGATACCAGGTCATCTTGTATCGAGAGTGTCATACTTTGATTCCATCACGAACGGGTTCCAAATAAAGGGATGTTTATGGTAGGGTGGTTTTGGGTATGACATGAACCATGCAAAGATGGATGAGTGATCCAAAGAGGATTCACCACTTCAAGTGACATCAGAGACATATCTCGTATGTTTTTGGCTTCGGTTAACTTAATGAAGTCTCTGGCCTGAGCATGATGGGTTTAGGATAAATCGTTTCTCAAAATTCATAAGGTTAACCATAAGCTTCAAGAACTAATATGGGTTGAACATGAGTAGACACTGCACCCTGCTCATGGGCTTTCTGGGATATTTTGTGAAAGAACCGTATTACACTGATAGGATGGTTATTGAAAGGTTTCAATGAGGTCACGTTGACTTCTCAACATTTGGGTGGTCATGATGGGTTGCTAGATCCCGCTCTTGATCTATGTGTATAAATTAATCGGATTAATTTATAAGCACTGCCAACATGTTGGGAACCTAATGGGTCACACATAAAGAAGGAATTGTTGGCTAAAGCTTGGGATTTAATTAAGTAATGACTTAATTGAATAAAAGGTTAATTTTGAGGACCTAATTGAATAAGATTCAAATTAGGAAGCTTAAGACATAAATTTAAATTTGAGACATCGAAAAAAGATGTCTTAACAAGATAATATGGATAAGCTTGTCTTAAGCAGACCATGTCTTAAAATAGACATGTCTTAAGATAAGGTTGTTTTGATTAGACAATAGGGATAAGCTTGTCTTAATTTAGACATGTCTTAAGATAAGGTTGTCTTGGCCGAAAATAAGAAGTTGTCTGAAATAAGAAAAAAGTTTCTTGTTTTAGAGGAGTTTGATTACGAATCAAATTCTAACTTCTTGCATTTCACTAAACCGAACATTGCTTCAATTCTGTCAAGACCGAGTCCGACACTAAGAGTTAGTGTTTAACTTGAATAAGGATTCTGTTAATCTGAGCTGGTTGAGTTCAATTAGGACTCTAAGAGTTTGAGTTGGAATCAAACTCTTATCCTTGTGAAACCGAGCCATTAACGTAAGACATAATCTGGAATATGTTCGACCTCGGTTTAAGAGTTAAAGTTTCAGTTGAACTAGGATGCTTGAGGGTGAAAGAGTTTCACCTCAACTAGGTTATTTATTTAATTCAAACTCTTATCCTATCCTATGCTAGTCGAATGGAGACATGTTTAAGGCTAGATTTATCCTAGCTTTATAAGGATGAGTTTGGCTGAAATTTAAATGCTAGTAATTATCTAACTATGTGTTTAAATAAAGTAAAAACTCTAGCCTATCTCTATGAGGAGTGGCTGGTCAAGTAGTGTTTGAGAACTAGAATTCTTTGATTGGTAATTGACGCCAAAAAGAAAAGGATTCCTAGGGGTGACTGATCGATTTTGAGAGTTTTTGAGAAAAGAAGAAATCGTTCTTCCTCTTAAGAAGAAAAAAAATCAAGCATTCGGCCTTACCAAGGATTTCATATTGCCGAACCTCCATCTCTCCTTTTTGTTGTGTTTTCTTAATTGCTGAATCATCCTTCTACACTAGGTGAGTTTCAACCATTGAAGGAAATAAAAGGAGAAGCCTTTTGATTGTTGATCGAGAGATCGGACTGCTAGCACAGTGGAATCCCCGAGACCATTCGAAGATGCCAACAGCCGTCCGTGCGGATTACTATTGGAGGCAAGACACCTGTGTTGCTCGTGGCCTCGGAGAAGCTGTTTCAGTGACTGTCCATTTGCTGACTTGTTGCAGGGATCGGCACACTCAAGATTACGAGTTCTTGAGTAGGTATGATTCTAATCATATTGATGTTTTAAAAGTTTTAAATACCATGAAACCCTTATAAATCATGATTCGAGATCCTGCGGTAGTCCGGGTGTTGATATGTTTATTTTTGCTGCATTAATTTTGTATAAATCCATTTATGCATGAGCCCGAACTTTCCCAACAGTGGTATCAAAGCCTAGGATCTGATGATTTCATATGGTTGTTGCATGTCAATTCTCGGTGATAAGCATATCGTATGCTTTGTGTATTGATTCTAGTAGTTTTGATTCGTTTTATTTTTTGAAATTTTTTTTTCTTTAAATCTGTACTTTTTGTTCAGCGGCTGTAAAGTGGTTTAAATCAAGTTTAAAAATTGTATTAAAATTGTTTTATGCAATCCGGGTTAAAGCCATTACATGTTTGCACAAAACAGAGTCATTTTGAGGCCTAAAACGATGTTTTTGGTGTACGAATTTGGGGCTGTTTTTGGGCTATATAAAAACGTTTTTCTAAATGTTTTAACTTTGGAAATATTTTTTTATACACTGCCATTAAAGTTCCAAAATTGATTTGGTTTAAAACGTTTAAACAAAATCTTTTACGGGGCCTAAAACAATGTTAGTGCAATGCTGAAATTTTTCTGGGCTGTTTTGTAGGTGTTCGCGTGCCTTGAAACTTCGAGCATGAGTGTGGAAATGTTCCGCATGCTTGCTGGAATTTTTGGAAAGTATCTTAGGTGAATAAAATTCATCTTTGATGGCTGGTTCGGGCAAGGAACATGGCTGGAACGGCAGCAAATGTTGCTACACTCAATGCACCTAAATCGCGGATATGCATGAGGCAATAGTTGCCGATTTGCTTGCTGCCATGTAGGCGGGCAGCAGCCCATTTTTGGGGCATCTAGCAGCCACCGAAAGTGGCATACAATAGCTTAATCATGGGCGGGCAGCGGCCATCCGATGGCCAAAGAGGTTGCCTACGCCTAGGATACTAAGTGTTAGAGTCCTATTTCGAGATGGAACTAGTTTCCTAGTGGCAGTGTGATTCCTAAAATTTAGGAAAGAGTTTCAGTATGATTAGGTAATTGTTGCCTAATATGTTTGAAGTTCCTAAAAGTTAGGAATTTAATTAAAAGTGTTTTAATTAAAGAACCGATATTATTAAAATAATTTGATAAATTGTCTCAAGCGAGTTGGTGAGATTTATGCAAATGATACACAAGATCACCGAGTGATATTGGATATGCATTTTAAATTCATGCTTATAATATGATTATGTATGCATGAGGATGATTATGGACTAGACCTTAGTACGACTAGGGATTGTATGGTTAAATTTTTCAGATTGGTATTTTTATAAATAGGGTCTGCGAACCCTGCCTTTTCTTTTCAAATTCTCGGGTTGTAAATTCTCTTCTCACCTAACTCCCCTCAAATGTAACTCGAGGTTTCTACTAAAAGTGTAAATGTTATACTTTTATAGATTTAGACTTAGGTTAGAATTTGAATTTATGTAATTCCAAGAATTGTAAGGAGAACAAGGCCCTAAGAAGAAATGACCAAGGAGATTACCATCAAGGCTTATGAAGACTATGTATGGTATCCCCTAGGAATTTGGCCAACTTGTTTCCTAATGGCTCAAGGAAACTAGAATAGATAAAGTACATAATCATCCTAGTAGAAAGCATGTGATAGATTTATTTTTTGAATTATATATATATATATATGATATATACAAATTGAAATAAATGCTATGCATGCCAAACAACAATCAAAGCAATGAGACCTAATAATTTAATGAATTAAATCCCTCATTAAAATATTGAATCCATGTTACGCATGATAAGGTGCCTTCCACCATCTTAACAAGATAACCTAAGTTCCTACCGCGGGAGAATTGTTGAGTCGCTCAAGGTCTACCTTCCGTACGAACATGTTTGAGTTAATGAAGGTGGGTCTTACTCAAATAAATGTTGTGTTATCCGAATGCGTCAAACTTGATCATATGACATTTAGAGGCAATGGTTAGGCGAAATGCACATGATGCATTTAGGCAAAGAGTTGTTCTCTAACTTATCTAGGAGTTGCATAGAGATGCAATTGGTAAGCTAAGTTACCTACTCAATTAGTTACGTCATGATCACCATGATGATCGGGTTCATGATTGGGATGAAAGAGGTCCTAGCTCATTAAGAGATTTAAATGTTAAATTTCTCGATCGTAGTTGAGGGCTATTATTTTGATAAAATAATGAGAATAATCATTAGAGTAATAAAACTTGACTTTAATGATTACTATATGCTTTTATTAACTATTATAATGTATTGGTTCATAAAGGATATAAATGCAAAATGGCAAACAGACTATTACTGAGAAGCATAATGATGCTAATAAGTTTAATGGGCCAAACTCCATTGATTGGTCCCACAATATTAAGATTGTCATAATATAAATGAAAAGGGCTTAAGTTCTTGATAAACCTATCCAAGAAAATCCCATTGCTAAAACATCTAAGAAAGTCAGGACAACCTATCAAGTTCATATAGATGATCTTGATCAAGCCACATTTTGATGTAGGCTAGCATGGTGTGTGAACTCCATAAGTAGCACGTGGCAATGAATGCTTAGGTTATCATCCTAAACCTTATAGAATTGTTCGATAAGGATAATCACACTGAGAGGTTCGGCATCCCTAAGGAATTGTTCCAAAGCAAGATGTCAGAAGGTAGCCTTATAAGGCCTCATGTGATGATAACCCGACTTGAGCAACTTAGATGGATCTTGGATCATGATCCAAGTAGAGACCTTATACTTTCTTATGAAGAAAGAAAAAGGCAATGACAAAGGAACATAACTTCATTGTGGATAGCCAGATCACTGGATGATAAATTGCAAGACTTACATTGATATGATCAAAGGGAAGAAGCTTAGAGAAGCTTTGAATACAAATATACTTAGAGATTAATTCAGTCCTCTAGGTATATGATACCTTGCTTTTGGGTACTAAATATGTATGACATATTGTAGGGACCAAAGCAAATGACTAGTAAAGATGGACCATAGGAGATGGCAACCTTTATGGTATTGATCATAGCTTGGGTTCTTGATTAATGTTTCTGAAACATTATTATGATTTATTAATAAACATTAGATGTTTATTTCGCAATCATGTGCCAATATTAGAGTGATATAATTATGTTTCAAACATATTTAATGTGCTAGCACAAGATGCCATACATTGATCATTTCTCTTAAATAAATCATTTATTATAGAATTGTTCTATATGGTTGTATCATTATTCTCAAATATATTACTTGCAATAGTATTTAAGAATACATAGCGGCCTAGTAACTTATAGGATTTGAAAATAGTTTTTGAAGCCAATTCCCTTAATTTCTACACATGTAGGATTTAGTGGGAGCGATTTATGATTCTTTAAATGTTAAAGATCATAATTGACTTTGTGATAAAAATTGCCATAATGTAAAAATGAAATTATTTGGAAATGTTCCAAACTAGAGAGGATTCCATGTTTATACCCTAAAGGTTATAAAACAAACTGTTCTGTTTTGGCTTGCAAAAGTAGTTATATTTGGATCATTAGCTACAAGCTAATAAAGGATTCCAATAGTTGTTAAAGTAACAACTGAGCCATATGATTGGAATATGGGTCTCGTTGTGACCCGAATCGTTTAATGACTTTTATAATATGATTATCATGAATATGACCAAAGCATATTCTCATGAGGCACTTAGGCAATATTATTCTATCAAGTGCAAGTGGGAGATTGTTAGTATATGCCTTAGAGACAATCAGATTGGACAAGGGATATATAGTTAATAATGCATACCCATCACTATACATTAGTGATACAAGGTTTTCCTTCATGTTAGTACGATGATAAAGAGTTATTAAGTACTAACCGGATGAAGCTCATGGAACAAAATAGCCTTGCAAAGGAATTATTTATAATTGTGAGATCCTTATGCATCAAAGCCATGTTCCTGAAATGGTTCCTAGTCATCATATTGCCAAGACAGGGCATTGGCAATGCTCAAAGACTAGTACACGTTAAGCTTACTTATGAAGTAATCAACTGATCTTACGTCTTATAGTATGAGGGATACTTGGGATAACATGTAGGTGCTTGTCTGTTGAACAAGTTCACTGAACTTGGCCCGCTATGATAACTCCATTTGGTATGGTCACTCGAGCGTCTATGGAAATGTTCTCACATGTCAGTCGTGTAAATTAGTCCTCGGACTTGTGATACCAGGTCATCTTGTATAAAGAGTGTCATACTTTAATTCCATCACGAATGGGTTCCAAATGAAGGGATGCTTATGGTAGGGTGGTTTTGGGTATGACATGAACCATACGAAGATGGATGAGTGATCTAAAGAGGATTCACCACTCCAAGTGACATCGGAGACATATCTTGTTTGTTTTTGGCTTCGGTTAACTTAATGAAGTTTCTGGCCATAGCATGATGGATTTAGGAGAAATCCTTTCTCTAAATTCTTAAGGTTAACCATAAGCTGCAAGAACTAATATGGATTGAACATGAGTAGACACTGACTGAACCTTGCTTATGGGCTTTCCAGGATATTTGGTGAAAGGACCGTATTACACTGATAAGCTGGTTACTGAAAGGTTTCAATGAGGTCACATTGACTTCTCTACATTTAGGTGGTCATGATGGGTTGCTAGATCCCGCTCTTGATCTATGCGTATAAATTGATCGGATTAATTTATACGCATTGCCAACATGTTGAGAACCTAATAGGTCACACACAAAGACAGAATTGTTGGCTAAAGCTTGGGATTTAATTAATTAATGGCTTAATTGAATAAAAGGTTAATTTGGAGGACCTAGTTGAATAAGATTCAAATTAGGAAGCTTAAGACATAAATTTGGATTTTAGACATCCAAATAAGATGTCTTAACAAGACAAATGTTAATAAGCTTGTCTTAAGAAGACAACGTCTTAATTTAGACATGTCTTAAGATAAGGTTGTCTTGATTAGACAGTAAGGATAAGCTTGTCTTAAGCAGACCATATCTTAATTTAGACATGTCTTAAGATAATGTTGTCTTGGCCGAAAATAAGTTGTCCGAAATGAGAAAAAAGTTTCTTGTATTAGAGGAGTTTGATTATGAATAAAATTCCGACTTCTCGTATTTCACTAGACCGAACATTGCTTCGATTAAGTCAAGTCCGAGTTTGGCACTAAGAGTTAGTGTTTGACTAGTGTTGCAACCTTTAAAAAAAAGTATGAAAATGCCCTATTGCGGGACGTCGGCTTCGTTAAAGTGTGACATTGAAAAAAATAGAGGAGAAGAAGTCTTAATTCCTCTTGAAATAAAAGGTTGAAGGTGTGAAAATAACCTCAAAAAGGAAATAGAGTCACCACAAATCTTTTTTGGCTAGGTGTGATCGGCCACCTATTAAAATCGGTTTTGAAAAATATTTTAAAATTAATTAAAACATTTTAAAACCAATTTTGAAGTTTGCGTTTTGAACCAGAGAAAACAAGTGCGAGTTCAGGAGTCGGTTACGTGTGGGGAAGGATTAGCACCCCTACGACGCCCGTATAAAACGGTACCTTATTAGTCGTGTGTTATCTCGAGTCTCGGTGAAAAGTCAGTTTTGGATTTGGTATTTGAAAATAATTACCATTTTAAAAACAATTCTATTTTTGTTCGAAAATGATCTAGAATTTGTTATTGCAAAAATTTTCTATATTGCCCTGCAAACCGATAAAAATATAGAATTTTTATTGCTTTTGGAAATCTTTGCATCATCCTCTTTTAGAAGGGTATTCCTTCGCTAATATAGTTGATGAAGACTCCCCTGCAACCCGGAGGAGAATTCATGAATTATAATAACTTGGGGATTGCCTTATTTTATTAAAAAATATTAATTTTCAAAAATTTAATGATCATGAATGAATAAATTACCATTAAAACATGAATATATAACATGCATAATTAACATGGTATGACAATAATTTATTATAACATGACAAAATTTAAATGACATAGCCAAAAGAATAAATGGCATGTAATATGAATCAAAGACATGGCATATGAATGACATGGCGCATGAATGAGTGACATGACATAAACTAAATGACATGACATGTGAATTAATGATATGGCATGTGAATGACATGGCACATGAATAAATGACATGGCATGACATAGTGTGTGCATGAATGACATGGCATATTGAAAGATATGGTGTATGCATGAATGACATGGCATATGAATGATATGGCATGGAACGGATGACATGGTATATGAATGAATGACATGACATATAAATGACATGGCATGACCTAGATGACATGATACGTGAATGGATGACATGGCATATGAATTACATGGCTTATGAGTGAATGACCTGGCATGACCTAGATGACATGGCATGTGAATGGATGACATGGCATATGAATGACATGGCGTATGAATGACATGGCGTATGAATGACATGGCGTATGAATGACATGGCGTATGATTGAATGGCGTGGCATGACCTAGATGACATGGCATATGAATGACTTGCCACATGAACAAATGATATAGCATGCTAGACATGGCAAAATCTAATTATAGCAACATCTAATTTTGGAAACATGAATATAAAATGACATCAACATGGAATATTCATGGACATAGAATTTTCGTGTGAGGAATCATACAAATAGCATATATCGAAAAATATTACCACACTCTCCGGCAAACCCGACAAAGCTTGGAAAATATTTCTTTCTTATGACATTTATATGATTCCGAATAAAACAAAATCCAATATCTTTCAATTCCATAAACACGTGCGTTGAACAATTTCCTAACCTCACCGGCAACCCGGCAAAGATTAGGAACTAATTCTCGCCAAATGTTTAAGAAACTGAAACATACATTTTATGCCAAATGTTTAAGAAACCGAAACATACATTTTATGTCAAATTAAAATAAAAAAAATAAATTTAAAACATGTAATGCATGAAGGTGTATTTCTCTCTTGAAGTAAGGACATCCGTATACCTAAAAAGGTATCCAACTACCTTTGAAAGAAACTTAAATTGGATTTTCAAAATCAAAAGAGTTCGGGCTCGGATTTAAAAAAAATGGAATTTTTGGGATGAAAAAGGCCTCATGGCCGAACCCTCTTTTAAAAAGCTCTATTTTTCCTAGTTTTGAAACCCGAGTTGACCACCATTGACCCGACTTTTATAAAATTAAATTTTATGATTGGAAGGACATGGAAATAACTCTAAGACAGTAACCAATGTCCCAAATCTGAAAATTATTAGTTCTAAAAAAATAATTCAGACTCTCACAGGCAGTTTTGAAAATCTATTTTTTTGCCCTTTTAAAAAATTTCAAAAAAATCTGTAAAAATTAGGGTAGACCTAGAACATGTTGATCTTCATGGAAAAAATGAGCTTAATTTTTGGACCAAGGATACCATGATCGAATTTTACCAAAGTCAGAACTGTGAGTTGAAAGTTGCTTTGTCAAAAGCCATTTTTTCAAACATGATAAAAAAATCTAAAAATCTTGAGAAAAATACCATGGCATCCTCTAAATGGCTACTACATGCGGTAAAAAAATCATTTTTATTTTGACCATGGATGAGTAGTAAAAAAACAAAAATCCCAAAGTCAGAATACCCAATCTAAACTATCACTCTTTCAACTAGTATAGGCAAAAGGTTTTTGGCTTGAGATCATTGGTTGATCTTGGCCAAAAACCCAGTTGAAATGTCATGAAATGCATAATTTTACATCCCACAATCATATGACAATAGATCAATCTTGAGTTAAAAATATGAGCACAACCAACCAAGCAAGAACAAGCACAAAAACATCCTTCAAGTTTCGGCTAATGCGAAAAAACATGTAAAAAAAATAGGTCTACTTGGTTATTTGATAAAGAATAAGGATAAAAGATAGAAAACCTTTAAAATTTATTTTTGAAAACCTTTTTATTCAACAAAAAGTTAACAAATCACATGAACGAAAAGAGAAGAAAACGAATCACATTATCAAAGGAAAATATTAAAGAAGAAGAATGGAAATTATAGCTACCTAGCTATTGCTTTCCATATCAAGATTTCCAAATTCTCCTATTCTCTTTCCTTTTTTATCTTTCTTTTCTCTCAAGAATGAAAATGCCTTAAGAAAAAAAATGAATCCCTTACTCTTTTTTCAAGAGCTGGCCGGCTGCCCCCTTTATTTGTGTAGAGAGGCTGCTTATTTTTTAACCTTGTCTCTTATCTCTACAAAATATCTAGGCCACTTGTTAAGATCATATGGCTCACTATTAAAATATCTGTATAGGTGGCATTTTTAATCCTACTTGGCATCATCTCATAGCCTTCACATGCTCTTCACATGGCCTTTACATGGCTTTGCAATTTGGAGGCCTCCTATTGGCTTAAAATGCCATGTAGGCAAAGTAGTGGAGAATCTTGTCCTTTTAAAAATGTCATCTTGCTTTTCAACCCTGGCCATTTGATTCATGATGATCACACTCCCTCTTTAATCAGCAGCTTACCAAAAATGGCTAGGAAATTTCAAAGCCATTCCTCTTTTTTTTACTTGCAAAATGGCCATTTTCGGTTTCTTCAGTAAAATTACATTTTGGCCCCCAAACTTAATTTAATTGCAAATGGACCCCAATTTTGGATTTTTCTTTCTTATTCCATCTTATCCAAAATAAAACTTAGTTCTGGAGGTTTTCAAATTTTTTCGAGCTCATTCTCTATTTTTCCCGAATTTTACTCTAAAGTTTCGGTTTAATGCCTCTCAAATCGTGTCTTTTCATTTGAGCTCCAATTCTGGATTTTTCTTCTCCAATACCTTCCAAATAATATAAAACTCAGATCTGGAGGTTTTCATAATTTTTCGAGCTCGTTTCCTATTTTTTCCAGAAATTTCTCTTGGAATTTCGGATTAATGCACCCGAATCCTTTTTTATTTGAGCTCCAACTAATTTTTCTTCTCCAATCCCTTTCAAAATATATAAAACTCAAATCTGGATGTATTCATAATTTTTCGAGCTTGTTTCCTATTTTTTCAAAATTTTCTCTTGGAATTTCGGGTTAGTGCACCCGAGCTTTGCTTTTTTCAATTGAGCTCCGATTTTGAATTTTTATTCTCCAATCACTTCCAAAAAATATAAAATTCAGATTTGGTAGTTTTTATAATTTTCCGAGCTCATTCTCTATTTTTCCTAGAATTTTCTCTTGGAATTTCTGGTTAGTGCACCCGAACTTTGCCTTTTTTCGTTTAAGCTCCGATTTTGGATTTTTCTTCTCCAATCCCTTCCATCAAGTATAAAATTCATATCTAGAAGTTTTCATAATTTTTTGAGATCGGATTGTTTTTTTCTGGATTTTCCAAGATTGCCCTTTAACCCCTGAAACTTCGTTTTTACTCAAAATAGGTCCGATTTTTAGAATTTCTTTTTTCACTGCCTTTGTTATATATTGAATTGGAGTTGGTCCAAAAAGCCTAATTTTTACGATCGACTTCCTCTTTGATTTTGTTTTTCCCCTTTTTAATATCAAAAATTTTCTCGTTTTCCCGTTTTCCTCCAATCAGCTCTTCCTTGGGATCCACTTCAAACTGAGACTTGGGATATTTTTGTTTATTTATCCTTTATCAATTAAGGGCTTCAACTTCACTGAATCGGGCCATCTCTGCAGTTTTCCCCAAATTTGTGAATGTCTTATTTATTCATTAAATCTTTATTTTCCTTTTTCTCTTCAAACCAATTCTTCTTTCAACTCCGAGCCAAAATTAGACCTTCCAATATCCATATTTATTGAACTTATTCCTTTTAGAACCTCCAATTTCGTCCAATTTGATCGTTTACACACTTTTCCCTAATTTGCCAAATTAGGTATTTCTCTACACTGAATTTCTGCAACCCATCTTTCAAACTCTATATCTTTCGTTATAGACCTCGGATTATCAAAATTTCTTCACCATTGTTAAATTCAACTTCGAATCTTGATTTTGACTAAGAGTTGACTTTTTTAGTGGTTGGCTTTTCATGGTTGAATATTTTTGAGTTGACTTTTTATGTTGACCTCCGAAATGAAGTCTTGGAGACCCATTTGTGGGATGGTGGAAGTCACTTTGCGTTCCAGAAAGTTGAAAGGAGAATTTGTCTCGTTTAGGCGGCCTGAACAAAATTAGGTTTCTACAGCTGCCCTTCTTTGATTATTGGTGAGATTCAAGAATCATGCAAATATAAAATAGACAATAATTTTTTCCGGTTAGTGAAATCACATGTGAAGGGTAGAAGGGGAGAATCCTTATTACCATTTTTAATTCATTTTTTGTAAACTGTAAAAATAAAAGAAATTTGTCCTTAAATTGAGTTCTTTGACTAATCAAAGCTCGACCCGTCTTAAGGAAACGAGTTCGATTTGCAAGAAAAGAAAATACCTTGGCGGAAGTCCCGAGGCCTTATCTTATCTTGGTGTGGTTCTGTTTTAAAACAGTAAGATTTGTCCTTAAATTGAGTTCTTTGACTAATAAAGGCTCGACCCGTTTAAGGAACGAGTTCAATTTGCAAGAGAAGACAATACCTCGGCGGAAGTCCTAGGGCCTTATCTTATCTTGGTGTGAAATTATATCAATGACATGTGTCGGGATATTTCACTGAACTCCCCGGCTAACCCAGCAGAGTTTTTTAAAAAATATCTTTTCACATGACATGCATATAATTTTGGGATAAAATCATATTTTTCAAAAAAAGATACAAGAATTTGTCCTTAAATTAAGTTCCCTGACTAATCAAGGCTTGAACCGTCTTAAGGAAACGAGTTCGATTTGCAAGAGAAGAAAATACCTCGACAGAAATCCCAGGGCTTATCTTATCTTGGTGAAATTATATAAATGGCATGTGTCAGGATATCGAACTCCCCGACAAACTCAGCAGAGCTAAAGAAAATCTTTTTACATGACATGTATATAATTTGGGATGAAATTATATTTGGATGTCTTGTCCAGAAGCTTCGGCTATTACTCCCAAAGACTTGCTAAATTTTAAAACAGTAAAATTCTGAATACCTCCTCCAGAAGTTTCGACTATCACCGCCAAAGACTTGTTCACTTTTAAAATTGTGAAATTCTGGATATCTCTTTCAGAAGCTTCGGCTATCACCACCAAAGACTTATTCATTTTCAAAATTGTAAAATTCTGGATATCTCCTTCAGAAGCTTTGGCTATCACCACCAAAGAGTTGTTCATTTTTAAAACTATAAAATTCTGGATATCTCCTCCAGAAGCTTCGGCTATCACCACCAAAGACATGTTCATTTTTTAAAACTATAAAAATTCTAGATATCTCCTCCAAAAGCTTCGGCTATCACCACCAAAGATTTGTTCTCTTTTTAAAACAATAAAATTTTAGATGTCTTTTCAAAAGCTTCTGCTATCACCACCAAAGACTTGTTCACTTTTAAAATTGTAAAATGCTGGATAAATCCTCCAGAAGCTTTTGCTATCACCACCAAAGAATTGTTCATTTTGAAAAATGTAAAATTCTGGATATCTCCTCCAGAAGCTTCGGCTATCACCACCAAAGACTTGTTCTAAAATTCTGGATATCTCATCCAGAAGCTTTGACTATCACCACAAAACACTTGTTCATTTTTAAAAATCTAGATATTGGTCCTTGAAAACGTGTTGAAAAGTTTACCCAAAAGCTTTGAGAGAGGACGCAAATGCTTCATGATGCAGATGCAAATGTCTTTAACAAGACGCATATGCTTCATGGTGCAAATGCAAATAGCTTGGATTGATGCAAATGCTTCTTGATGCAGATACAGAGATTTAATAAGATGCAAAGGATTCATGGAGCAAATGCAAATGTCTTAGATCGATGCAAATGCTTCTAAACGATGCAAATGCAATGATTAACAGTATGCAAAATGCTTCTAAATGATGCAAATGCAAAGATCAATAGTGATGCAAATAGTTCATGAAAAGATGCAGATGCCCCTATGAATCGTGTTCATGTGAGTGGTCCATGAATGATGTAATTGCAGTTACCACACAATAATGAAGATGCAATGATCCTAGAAATGATGCAACTGCTTGAGGTGAAGCAAATGCAAATATCCATGAAGGATGTAAATGTAATGGTAAAATGCAGATGCTCATGGAATGGTGCAACTGCCAGTACCTACAAATGATGCAAATGCTTACTGACATGGTGCAGGTGCAATGCTTAATAAAGAGGTAAGTGCTGATGAGTAATGCAAATGCCCTTGATCGTTTTTCTAAATTTTGGCTTAGCATTTCCAATTCATTCTTCCTTTTCTAATCAAAGTGTATCTTGAATACTCATGCCCCATAAGAGATCATTTCCTTTTCAGTCTTTGGCTATCTCTTGCCCCAACAGTTTTCAAACTCTTATCAACAGAAGCCTGTTTGCCGATTTCTATTTCTTCTTCTCATATCTGGAAGTCAAAGTCAACCCCAATAGTTCTATACCTTTGGGTTATAAGAACTCTTGTCTCATGTCAATCATCAAAAATGGTTATTTCAAAAATATTTTTATTTGTTCTCACCTTTGGAAAAAAAATTGCTCATTTAATGAAAACTTCTGAGCCAAAAATATTACCCCCCATAATGTGTGTGATATACAAATCTCTTGAAGACTGATGATCATCGTTAGAAATTTCTCTGAATGTCAATTTGGGTTTTTCGACTTGAATTGCAAGTTTGACACAACAGAATTTTGGTTGATCCAAGAAAACTTCACAACAAGAAAAATGTATGTCCCTTCAAGGCTCACAAATGGAACAGGTTTTATAAAACGCGAATTCCTTGAGAATCAAACAAATTCAACATTCTTTTAGTTTCCAAATCATGGAATTTTAACAAGTGTCAAGATTGGCCGGGATGTTTAAACTCGAAAGTAATTTTGGAGGGAAAAAAGGTCTCAGTTTTTTTGAAGTCAATCCTCCAAATTAGAGCTGTAAATTTGGAAGGTTCAAGAATTTCTAGATGTTCCTCGATTTCTTCAAGATGACCTTCTCTTTTGTGGCATCGGTACTAACATAGATGGTATCGAAAATTCTCGTTTTACTCTAGACCACCTATTTTTGGGTTTTCGCCCTAGAGTCCCATTCTTTCCATTTTTTCTTTTTTCTATTTATTGTTCTACCATGCACTTGAAATTTCTAAATTCTTCCATAGTGAAACGATAATTCGATGAGATAGGATAAAATCTGAGGAAAACCCCTTCAATTTAAATATTTATTCTTGATCAAAATGGACTTTTAAAGCACGTAATGTAGGCCAAGGTTCAGGGTTCAAAAAGAAAGGATAAATAGGCCCAAAATATGTGTTTGAGGGTATTTAGATCAAGGATCATTTATTGAGGAAGTTTCCCTTTGAAGCATTTATCCATTTTGGACTTTTCTTTCATTTTTTGACTTTTGCTCTTTTTCTTCTTTGTTCCTGGCTTTCATTTGCCATACTTTTTCAAACATTTTTGTGTGTTTTTTTTCCTTTTTTTTTGTTTTGTTTCTTGGCTTTCATTTCACCATCTTTTTCTCTTTTTGTTTTTCTTTTGCATCTTTATTTCGATAGAGTAAGCTTGTATTTATTTGGGAGGTCAATTTGCTTTGTATTTGTCTTCGAGTTAGGACTCATTTCTCCGTGATCTTTGAGAAGATCTTTCCTCGCATTTGCCCTCTCGTGTAGAGGGTGATCCTTGATCAGGGTTCAAAGAAGAAAAAATTCTTTCGGCTCAAAAGGGGTGACTATGGATAATTTCTTTTTGTGAAAGGGATATGAAAGATGGCCATTTCTCATATCAAGCACAAATATTCTCATTGAAAAGCAATCCCCAGGGGGAACAGATAATCAAAGTTTCATTTTACACTTCGGAATCATCCGAATTCTCATCTGCATGATATCACAATTTTTCTTCTTTTTCTTTTTGCATGCCCAAATGATTCATGCTTTAATTTCCCCTTATCCACCATGTATAAGTCATTTCTACATATAATTCCCCAGTTTGATTAGCCATGAGAATGAGGAACATCATAAGTCTTGGTCTATACTGAAAAAGCTAAGTTTCAATCTTGGGTTTGCTTGAAGTGACAAGGAAAATATGACCCAAAAATAGGTTTTCTCTGGGACATGGGATAATATGGTTTAGTCATTATGCCCTAAGGTGTCAATCACGAAGTTTGGGAAATTGGTGTTGTGGTTATTAGAAAAGTTGTGAATGGTTTTGGCATATCCTTGACACACACCAAATTACCATGATATAGATTCTTGAAAGAATATATCATTTGTTCGAGTTTCCATGGAGCTCAAAAAATTTTCAAAAATTTCACTCCTTTGCTCATAGCTTAGACTAGGATCTACATCTTTGCTTATTTTGTAGTGACAATGGTTTATGAAGTTCAATCATTCATATTCCTTGAAGCATTAGGTTTTTCAAGTGGTCTTGGTTCAAGGGATTTAGGCATAGGGAAGCCCAAAAGAGAGGGGGAGAGTATTGGGTAATTTCTAACAATGATCATCAATATTCTCGAGACTGTCCATTACTTCATATGAAAACCCCTTATTATTATTTACCAAAAATTTTCTCAAAGTTTCATTTTTTTGCAAATTCAAATTATTGCTAAAATATGATGAACACAAAGCATTCAAAATTTATTTAGTTCATATAGATGTCAACATGAGACAAGTGCTTTCATCATCATAGTGTATATAACTACATGCATTAGAAATCCTAATATGATCATGCACCATGTTTCTTATGACACTTAGCTTTCCCATCTGCAAAACTTATCGAACGAGCTTTGATGAGATCCCTGACCTTATACTTCAAAGCAGGGCAGTTCTCCGTTGAGTGGCCTTGATTGCCATAATGATAATCACAACACTCATTATCATCATACCAGCTTAGATAAGGGGGCTTCATAGGCTCTAATTGCATGGGGTCAAAAGGTGATTCTAGATGAGTTGAGGTAGCAGCTCACTATATGACTCAGGAATCGGGTCAACCTGATTTCTTTCTCGCTTTTTACGCCCTCTTCGATTATTCCCAAGGGTGTTTGATTGATAGACAAATGTAAATGCTGGCGCAGTTGCAGGCATTGCTTGGTAAGTATAAGAACCTTGAGAGACGTTGTTTAGGGTGGGTAGAATGGCTGATACGAGGAGAATTGGGGATATGGGGCAAAGCCTTCTGTAACTTAGGCATCTTCCTCTTTCTTATCGGGTGTCTTGTTTCTCTCAGCAACAAATGTTTTATCTCCTTCGAGTTTCCCAGTCTTGATAGTATTCTCAATCATCTGCCCTCGGATTACTATATCTGCAAAATTCTTCACGGCATTGCCAATGAGTCTATCAGAGTATGGGGCCTGCATTTTATTCACAAAAAGGATGGTGGTTTCCTTCAGTGTCAAAGGCGGTCGTACTTGGGTGGCCATGTCCATCCACCGCTGAGCATATTCTTTGAAGGTCTTAGTAGCTCTTTTCTCCATATTTTGCAAGGTGAGACGGTCAGGCGCCATATCAGTCACATGTTTGTATTGGCTTAAAAATGCATTAGCCAAATCAATCAAAGAGCGAATATGATCCTTGCTCCATTGACTGTACCACCTAATTGCGGACCCGCTAAGGCTATTCTAGAAGCAATGGATCAAAAGCTTATCATTATCTGTATAGCCCGTCATCTTTCGATAAAACACACTGATGTAGACTGACGGATCGATTGTCCTATCATATTTCTCAAAATTGGGAACCTTGAATTTAGGAGGAATGACTAAATCGGGGACTAAGCAACGTTCATTTGCATCTACAATCCTAACTATATTTGTGCTTTCTAATGCCCCGAGCCTTTCATCTAACAGCTGATATTTCCCTTGGAAATCTGCTGACTCAGCCTTATTCAACGCATTTTCAGCTTTGACTGCTCAGCTGGATCATCTAAGTTCAGGACGTTGACAAGATTAGCTGTTTTTTGAAAAGACTGGACATCTAACATATGACCTCATTCTTTTGTGCCTTCGACCCTTCTCTAGCGGCTAAGTTTTCTGTGTATCCTTTTCCTTTGATCGAGGTGGACACTAGCTCTATCAGTTTAGTCATCTGATCTCTGGATTCTGTTTGAGATTTTGCCAACTGTTCTCGCAATTCCTCCCGTGCCTTTTCCATTCTCTCTATCCGGGCAACTTGTTCACTCTCTATAGCTCTAACCTATGTCATAAAGATGCTCAGTACTTCTTATACCTCTTATTTGAAATGGAAACTCTTTCAAAGACTCTTAAAGCTAAGCTAACTTTTATTTTATCACCCCAAGTGTGTGTCATGATGAATGAGCCATGAATGTAATCTGATGCATGTGAAGACTAAACAAAGTGATGTATGGACATATACAGTGGGAACATGCTGACCATGTATATTACAAATGCAATGTGATGCCAACATGGTAAATGTAAAGGATAAGAAAAATCAATGTATGGATATATGTAGTGAATGACCATGTATATTCCAAATGTATTTCCAATGAATGATCACATATATTATGAATGCAACATGATGTCAATATGATGCACGTAAAGAACAGATGAATTGACACACGGGTATATACAAAGAAATCATGCTGACTATGTATGTCATGAAAGCAACCTGATGCCAATAAGACAAATTAATGCATGAGCATATACAGAGAAAATCCTGTTGACTATGTTTGTCATGAATGCAACTTGATGCCAGCATGATGCATGTGAAGAATAAACAAATCAATGCATGAACATATACAAAGAAATCATGTTGACTATGTTTGTCCTGAATGCAATCTGATGCCAACATGATGCATGTAAAGGATGAATGAATTAACATAAGGGTAAATACAAAGAATGACCATGTATGTCACAAACGTATCCTACAATAAATGACCATGCATGTTAGGTGTAAACACCTAATTTTGTCCGGACCCCTAAATCAGGTATGTTTTCTTCCTAAATTGATGTTTCAGAATGATAAAAGGTTTTTATCCTCCTATAGTTGGTACTCTGAGACTTAGTCTAAGAAAGCAGACAAAAAAAGTCAAACTCAAAAAAGACAACCCCATAAAAGTCAACTACTAAAAAAGTCAACCCACTTTCAAAATCATGGTTTGAAGTTCAATTGAAAGATGGTGAAAGAATTTTGATAGTCCGAGGTCTACATTGAAAGATATGGAATTCAGAAGTTGGGTTACGAAGATTCAGTAGAAAAGAAACCCTAGTTCAGGAAATTTAGGGAAAAGTTCTTAAACGATCAAATTGGTTAGAATTGAAGGATCCAAAGGAAAGATAAGTACTGACTACGGGTAATGGAGAAGCTACTTGGAAGAAAAACTGATAGAAAAGTCAATACTTTTCAACAAAAAGTTAACAAATCACATGAACAAAAAGAGAAGAAAAAGAATCACAATATCAAAGAAAAATATTAAAGAAGAAGGGAAGTCATAGCTGCCTAGCTATTGCTTTCCAAATCAAGATTTCCAAATTCTCCTCACTTCTTTCCTTTTTCTTCTTTCTTTTCTCTCAAGAGTGAAATGCCTTAAAAAAATGAATCCCTTCCTATTTTTTCAAGAGATGGCCTACTGCCCCCTTTATTTGTGTAGAGAGATTGCTTATTTTTTATGCCTTGTCTCCTATCTCTACAAAATATCTAGGCCACTTGTCAAGATCATATGGCTCACTATTAAAATATCTTCCTAGGTGGCATTTTTAATCCTACTTGGCATCATCTCATAGCCTTCACATGGCTTTGCAATTTGGAGGCCTCCCATTGACTTAAAATGCCATGTAGGCAAAGTAGTGGAGAATCTTGTCCTTTTAAAAATTTCATCTTGCTATTCAACCTTAGCCATTTGATTGATGATGATCACACTCCCTCTTTAATCAACAGCTGACCGAAAATGGCCTAGAAATTTCAAGGCCATTCCTCTTTCTTTTTTTATTTGCAAAATGGCGCATTTTGGCCCCCAAACTTAATTTAATTGCAAATGGACCCAATTTTGGATTTTTCTTTCCCAATTCATCCCATCCAATCTAAAACTTAGTTCTGGAGGTTTTCACATTTTTTCGAGCTCATTCTCTATTTTTCCCAGATTTTTCTCTAAACTTTCGGGTTAGTGCACCTAAACTTTGCTTTTTTTCATTTGAGCTCCAATTCTCGATTTTTATTCTCCAATCCCGTCCAAAAAATATAAAATTCAAATCTGGAAGTTTTCATGATCTTTCGAGCTCGTTTCCTATTTTTTCAAAATTTTCTCTTGGAATTTCGGGTTAGTGCACCTGAACTTTCCTTTTTTACTTTTGAGCTTTCATTTTGGATTTTTCTTCTCCAATCACTTCCAAAAAATATAAAACTCAGATATTTTATAACTTTTCGTGCTCATTCTCTATTTTTCCCGAAATTTTCTCTTGGAATTTCAGGTTAGTGCACCTAAACTTTGATTTTTTTTCATTTGAGCTCTGATTCTGGATTTTTCTTCTCTAATCCCTTCCATCAAGTATAATATTAAGATCTAGACGTTTTCATAATTGTCTGAGCTCAGATTCTATTTTTCTCTGATTTTCCAAGATTGCCCTTTAACCCCCGAAACTTCAATTTTACTTAAAACCGGTCTGATTTCCAAAATTTATTTTTTCATTGCCTTTGTTATATATTGAATTGGAGTTGGTCCGAAAATGCCCAATTTTTACGATCGAATTCCTCTCCGATTTAGTTTTCCCCTTTTTAATATCGAGAAATTTTTCGTTTTTCCATTTTTCCTACAGTCGGCTCTTCCTTGCAATCCATTTCAAACTGGGACTTGAGATATTTTTGTTTATTTATCCTTTATCAACTGGGGGCTTCAACTTCACCGAATCGGGCCATCTCTGCAATTTTCCTCAAATTTGTGAATTTATTATTTATTCATTAAATCCTTATTTTCCTTTTTCTCTTCAAAACAATTCTTCTTTCAACTCCGCGTCAAAATTGGACCTTCTAATATCCATATTTATTGATCTTATTCTATTTAGAACCTCCAATTTCATCCAATTTGATCATTTACGCATTTTTCCCCAAATTTGCCAAATTAGGTATTTCTTTACACTGAATTTCTGCAACCCATATTTCAAACTCTATATCTTTTGTTGTAGACCTCAGATTATCAAAATTCCTTAACCATTGTTCAATTCAACTTCGAACCTTGATTTTGACTGAGAGTTGACTTTTTAAATGGTTGACTTTTGGGTTTGACTTTTTTAGGGTTGACTTTTTATGAGTTGACTTTTTGTGTTGACCTCCAAAATGAAGTCTTGGACACCCATTTGTGGGATGGTGGAAGTCTCTTTGCATTTCGGGAAGTTGAATGGAGAATTCGCCTCGTTTAGGGGGCTCGAACAAAATTAGATGTCTACAACTAGGACTCTAACACTTTTTAAGTGAAAGAGTTTCACTTGAACAAGGACTCTGTTAATCTGAGCTGGTTGAGTTCGATTAGGACTCTAAGAGTTTGATTTGGAATCAAACTCTTATCATTCTGAAACTGAGCCATTAACGTAAGACATAATCCGGGATAAGTTTGACCTCGTCTTTAAGAGTTAGAGTTTCAGTCAAACTAGGATGCTTGAGGGTGAAAGAGTTTCACCTCAACTAGGTTGTTTGATTTAATTCAAACTCCTATCTTATCCTATGTTGGCCGAATGGAGACATGTCTAAGGCTAGATTCCTCCTAGCTTTATAAGGAAGAGTTTGGCTGAAATTTAAATGCTAGTAATTATCTAACTAAGTTTTTATATAAAGTAAAAACTCTATCCTATCTCTATGAGGAGTGGCTGGCCAAGTAGTGTGTGAGAACTAGAATTCTTTGATTGGTAATTGACGCCAAAAAGAAAAGGATTCCTAGGGGTGGCTGATCAATTTTGAGAGTTTTCAAAAAAGGAAGAAATCGTTCTTCCTCTTGAGAAGAAAAAAATCAAGCATTCGGCCTTACCAAGGATTTCATATTGCTGAACCGCCATCTCTCCTTTTTGTAGTGTTTTCTTAATTCTCGAATCATCCTTCTACACTAGGTGAGTTTAAGCCATTGAAGGAAATAAAAGGAAAAGCCTTTTGATTGTTGATCTAGAGATCGGAGTGCTAGCACAGTGGAATCCCCAAGACCTTTTGAAGGTGCCAATAGCCATCCGTGTGGATTACCGTTGGAGGCAAGACACTTGTGTTGCTCATGGCCTCTGAGAAGCCATTTCGATGACCGTCCATTTGCTGACTATTGCAGGGATCGACATACTCGGGATTACGAGTTCTCGAGTGGTATGATTCTGATCATATTGATGTTTTAAAATTTTTAAATACCATGAAACCCTTGTAAATCATGATTCGAGATCCTGCGGTAGTCCGGGTGTTGATTTATTTATTTCCGCTGCGTTAATTTTGTATAAATCTATTTATGCATGAGCTCGGACTTTCCCAACAATGGTATCAGATCCTAGGATCCGCTAATTTCATGTGGTTGTTGCATGTCAATTCTCGGTGATAAGCATATCGTATGCTTTGTGTATTGATTCTAGTAGTTTCGATTCGTTTGATTTCTTGAAAAAATTGTTTTTCTTTAAATCTATAGTTTCTGGTCAGCGGCTGTAAAGTGGCTTAAATCGAGTTTAAAAATTGTATTAAAATTGTTTTATGCATTCCGGGTTAAAGCCATTACATGTCTACACAAAAACGGTTCGTTTTGAGGCCTAAAATGTTGTTTTTGGTGTCCGAATTTGGGGCTGTTTTTGGGCTGTATAAAAATGTTTTTCTAAATGTTTGAATTCTGGAAATATTGTTTGTATACTACCATTAAAGTTCCGAAATTGATTTGGGTTTAAAACGTTTAAACAAAATCTTTTACGGGGCCTAAAACGATGTTACTGCAATGCTGAAATTTTTCTGGGCTGTTTTGTAGTTGTTCGCGTGCCTTGAAACTTCGAGCATGAGCGTGGAAACGTTCCATATGCTTGCTGGAATTTTTGGACAGTATCTTAGGTGAATACGATTCATCTTTGATGCTTGTTCGGCCATGGAACATGGCTGGAACGACAGCAAACGTTGCTACACTCGATGCACCCGAATCGCGGCTATGCATGAGGCCACAGTTACCGATTTGCTTGCTGCCATATAGGCGGGCAGCAGCCCATTTTAGGGGCATCTAGAAGTCATCGAAAGTGGAATACAGCGGTCTAATCATGGGCAGGCAGCGGCGATCCGATGGCCAAAGTGGTTGCCTACGCCTAAGACACTAAGTGTTAGAGTCCTACTCCGAGATGGAACTAGTTTCCTAGTGGAATTGTGATTCCTAAAGTTTAGGAAAGAGTTTCAGGATGATTAGGTAATTGTTACCTAATATGTTTGAAGTTCCTAAAAGTAGGAATTTAATTAAAAGTGTTTTAATTAAAGAACCGACATTATTAAAATAATTTGATAAATTGTCTCGAGCGAGTTGGTGACAAATATGCAAATAATACACAAGATCACCAAGTGATACTGGATATGCATTTTAAATTTATGCTTATAATATGATTATGTATGCATGAGGATGATGACGGACTAGACCTTAGTATGACTAGAGATTGTATGGTTAAATTTTTCGGATTGGTATTTTTATATATAGGGTCTGCGAACCCTGCCTTTTCTTTCCAAATTCTCAGGTTATAAATTCTCTTCTCACCTAACTCCCCTGCAATGTAACTTGAGGTTTCTACTAAAAGTGTAAAAGTTATATTTTTATAGATTTAGACTTAGGTTAGAATTTGAATTTATGTAATTCGAAGAATTGTAAAGAGAACAAGGTTCCAAGAAGAAATGACCAAGGAGATTACCATCAAGGCTTATGAAGACTATGTATGGTATCCTCTAGGAATTTAACCAACTAGTTTACTAATGGCTTATGAAGACTTTTTCTTAGGGTTTTAAAACTATATAAATACAATCTTTTGAGCTACAAACTAGACATCTTTTGAGGAGACTCAAAGATCATCATTAATTTTCTTGTTCTTGTTCTTCTCCATTCTCTTAGTTTTCTTTTTAGTTTCTTTCTAATTTCATGTTTATCATAATAATGCCTATGCTAGACTAAACTTCTTTTTGGTTAAGGGTGATTTCAAAGCCCTAGACATGTTTTGTAATTGATATTCAGATTTTATATATCATTGGTTTTCTATCAAAATTGCTTATGTTCTTCCATTAAAATTGTTCATGATCTTTGTCTTGATTTATTTTGGGTGAACAACTAGATATATCTTGATAATTATCTATTGCTAGTTTAGGAGTCTTGATCCGAAATTGTCTTGATTTCCTATTCATAAGTAGCAACTTGTGATTAATGATTATGTTGGGTTTTCAGGCATTGCAATATGGATCATAACCTAAGTTAAACAATCTGAGCTTATGTGTTTAATGCTTAGATCAACCTATCTTTCTCATCATAAAGCTACTATCAAATTTATTCTAGGTTGTTTGATAGTTAGAATTAAATAAAAAGCTTGTTCTATTTAACGATAAACTAAGGAAAGATTGGGGTAGCAGAGCTTGTTGTTATCTACAGTTGATAGTTTTAATAGATAATTGATGTTGATTAATCTGATATTGATTCTCAATAATGTTTAGTGGTGGTGAATGATCTCTTAACCATACTTCTCTCATATTCTTCTTACTTACTTGCTTTTTACTTTCCTTGTTTTCTTTACTTTCTAAACAAATTCAAAACCCCCTTTTACTTTAGTTTTCTTTGAACTTAAATTATAAACTAGTAACTTATAAATTAAAAACCAAAGCCTGAGGACTCGACCCTTGCTCAATACTATAACATACAATTGATCATTTTAGTGCAAGGTGAAATAAGAAACACTATTTTGAGTGCATCAAGTTTTTGGCGTCATTGCCGGGGATGCTTTCTTTAATTTATTTGTTACTTGGTTTATTGTTATCTTCAGTTCGAATTAGTTTATTTTCTTGTTTTCTTTTTCAGCGAATGTTCCAAATTCCCGGAGAAGACTAAAACCACATAAGACTTAGGAGAATCTTGGAGTTCACATCTTCCTAACAAAAATCAAACGAGGAGCTCATCCAAATAGTTCAATCTGAACAAGGAGAGATGGCATTGAACAACACCCGAACTCTCAAGGAGTTGGTAGCTCAGGATTTGGACCAACAGCCTTTATGCATAGAATCTCGAACCCTTGAGGTAGCTTTCGAACACAAATCTGGTTTGATACATCTTCTCCCAACGTTTCATGGTTTTTCAGGAGAAGTTTGAAATAAGCATCTTAAGCAGTTCCATGTAGTTTGCTCAAGCATGAGGCCAACTGGGGTCTCTGAAGAGCAAATCAAGTTGAGAGCCTTTCCATTCTCTCTAGCAGACTCTGCAAAGGAATGGCTCTACTATCTACCATCTGGGACCATCACTACATGGAATGCAATGAAAAGAGCATTCTTAGAGAGATATTTTTCGGCATCAAAGGCTGCCAACATCAGGAAAGAGATATGTGGGATTCGACAATACAATGGACAGTCCTTGTATGAGTATTGGGAGAGGTTCAAGAAACTTTGTGCAAGTTGCCCACACCATCAAATAAGTGAACAACTTCTCATCCAATACTTCTATGAAGGTCTCATGCCCATAGAGAGAATCATAGTAGATGCAGCAAGTGGGGGAGCTCTAGTTAATAAGACTCCCGAAGCTGCTAGACTTCTTATCTCCAACAAAGGAGCCAACTCACAACAATTCACCATGAGACATGAACCACCACCACCACAACCAAAGAAAGTGAATGAGGTAAGTACATCGTCCCTTGAACAACAAATTTCTCAACTTACTTCTCTTGTGCAACAATTGGCTGTAGGGTAATATGCAGCAAATGAAGGCTTGTGGTATATGTTATACAATGGGGCATCAAACTGATATGTGCCAAACACTTCAAGATGATACCAATGAACATGTAAATGCTATGGGTGGATTCTCGGGCCAACCACGAAAGCATGATCCTTACTCAAACACTTATAATCCAGGATAGAGGGGTCATCAAAACTTTAATTATGAAGGGAACCAACCACAAGTTGCTCCTCCACCCTTTGATAATTGACCACTATTTTTTTAGCAAAGAATGCAACAACCATACCAAACCCGAGAACAAGTGCCACCCCCTCAAAATTCAAGTAAATCTCTAGAAGATCTTGTCAATTCCTTTACTAGTAATAATTTGCAATTTCAATAAGGGATGCAGGCAAGCATGCAGAATTTGGAGAATAAAATTGGGTCAATTGGCAACCCGAAAGAGTCGATTGGAAGCAAGGGATTTAGGGAAATTATCTTCTCAAACTATAGTGAATCCTAGAGAAAACGTTAATTCCATAACTCTAAAAAGTGGGAAATAGCTTGAGACACCACATACGGATAATGCTCAAAGGGAAGAAAACACCAAAGCATCATCTTCACAACCCAATGAGCCACTTGTTAAGGTAAGTCCTAAACCTTCTTTTCCTTCTTACGTAACTCCTCCACCTTTTCCAAGCAGGTTAGCAAAGTCCAAAAAGGAAGAAGAAGAGAAGGAAATCTTAGAGACTTTTCGAAAAGTAGAGGTAAACATTCCTCTACTAGATGCCATTAAGCAAGTACCCAGCTATGCAAAGTTATTGAAAGAATTGTGCATTTCTAAACGGAAGCTCAAAGTTAATGAAAAGGTAAGTGTGGGAGAAAATGTTTTCTCTATTCTTCAAAAGAAACTCCCACCAAAATGCAAGGATCCAGGTATGTTCACCATTCCTTGTAAGATAGGTAACACCAGGTTTGAACATGCTATGCAAGATTTAGGAGCAACCATTAATGTTATGCCATATTCAATTTTTATGCTTCTTGAAATCTAGGACCATTAGAAGAAATTGGTGTTACTATACAACTCGTTGATCGTTCTAATACTTATCTAAAAGAAGTTGTAGAAGACGTTCTTGTGCAGGTGAATAATTTGGTCTTCCCAGCTAATTTTTATGTTGTTGAGGTAGAAGATGAATAGTCTTCTAATCTAACACCAATTTTATTAGGAAGACCATTCTTAAAGACAGCCAAGACCAAAATTGATGTACATGATGGCACCCTCACAATGGAGTTTGATGACCAGATTATACGCTTCGATATTTTTGAAAAGGTAAGGTATCCAAGTAATAGCCATTCTTGTTTTTCAATTAACAAGTTTGATTTATTGCCACATAAACTTTTTGAGTTGACTATCAAGGCGGCATCACAAATTAGAATAAGAAAGTGCCAAAGTGAAAAGATCCAAAAAATCCAAGAAGTGGTAAAGGATGATGTAACGTGGGTCCAAGTCGAGCTGAGGACAATAAACCAAGCGCTTCTTGGGAGGCAACCCAAAAGGATGGAGCGCACACATTATAACCAGATTTGCTATTTCTTACTCTCCATCATTCTATCTTTTATTAGTTATTTTGATTATTTTATTTTTAGTTATTTTCTCTTACACATGATTCTTTCATTTGGGATAGTAGCATTACATTGACGACAATGAAAGAATTAAGTATGGGGGAGAATTTAGGATTTCTTTTACTATTAGTTTTGTTTTGAGTATTTTTAGTTTGATTTTAGCGTGTTTTAGTTACTTTCAGTACAATTATGAGATATGAATTGTGTAGGTCCAAAACTAGTTTATTAGTAAGAAGATTTTTGATGAGAATTGAGCTTGATACTATTTTTTTATGAGCCAATGTTAATATGATATGTTCATTGAGAAAAAGCATGTTTAGACTTGATATTGACTTGTATAAACATCCTTGTGAGTTTTTGAGCCTATATGATTGATGCATTATACATATCAATCCAATTTCTTTCTTGAGTGCTTTCATGATTACATGTTTCTCTTGAACTTCCTTTAAACCGTTTGAGACTATATTGATACATATGACAACATGGATATGATAGAGGCATTAGGATTTTTACCAAGGCCAAATCAGCCATCCCTTATTGATGTTCCAAGAGAACATCCCCCCTAGTGAGCCAATTTGAGCCTACATTGAATAAGTTGTTTCATTGGTAACCACATCTTACACCTAGCCTAAATACATTTATATCCTTACCCTTATTCTAAAGATGGACTAGAATGTTTGAGACATATTGCATAAGCAGGGGATACTTTTTTAAAATTTGGGTTAGATACATTGTCAAAATTTGGGTTAGATAAGTATGGGGGAGGAGAAAGGCAAAAGTTAAGAGAAAACGAAAATGAACATTGTCAAAATACATTCCCATATATTGAAAAAAAAGAAAAAAGGAAAAAAAAGAAACATCTCTTGAACTTTTGGTTAAAGAAAAAGATGTTACAAAGTTGGTTAAAATGAAGCAAAGCCTCAACATGAATATTTAGCCTATGTTATTATGTGCTTCTAAGGAATATTGAGAAAGTTTTATTTGCATAAATCTGATTATGTCTCTAAATTCTATGAAGTCTTTGGAACCTTTGTTATATCTTTTCCTTTTATACTTTAACCACATTACAACCTCTTGGCTCTATTACAACCTTGAATAAAGACCTCTTGATTCATGAAGTTGCATGATCTAAATAGTGGAGAATAGGTGGACAAGCAAGCATATGGTAGAACTGTTTTCATGAGATTGATTGAGTGTAAACACGTTACCACTACTTTAAAGAGTGAAAATCATGAGAGTATCCCATGTGAGAAGTTGAGATTAAGTTTGAATATGCATTATTCTGATTGAGATATGTTATGTTAATATTGGATTAACTAAAACCATTTACATTCAAGCATGATTCTTTGTGAACTTCTTTAAGCTATTAGTTAGTTGTAAGACTTGTCCAATGATTTTCTCTAATTAATATTGAAAGTGGTCTAGATTAGGTTTTCATACATTGTTTTGCTCGAGGACTAGCAAAAAGCTAAGTGTGGGCGTATTTGATAAGCTCATAAAATACACATTTTATGCCATTTCTATTCTTATTTTTTGTTATGTTTTCAATCTTTATTTTGATTACTTATATTATGTTTTCTAATTTTAGGTATATTTAGGAGAACGAAGTGAAAAGATGTCAATTATGATGTTAAAAACTTTAAAAAATCATAATCACAAGATGGAAGAAGACTTGGGAGTCAAAAAGATCAAATTCTTAGTGTAAAGCAATCAAGCAGATTTGACCTCCGGAGCTTGTTGCTAATAAAACATAATGTTGAAGTTTTTATTCAAAGATACTTCCTTCTTGACTTTTGAAGCTGACTTGAATACCTTTTCCAATGGTATATCATACGCCTAATTCTAGGGTTGGGGCGCACAAGATTCTCAAAAAAGTCGTGAAAACCTACCAAAAATGAAATTTTCTGCCTCCTAACTTACTTGTGCGACAAGGACTAGTTCTCAGGGTTTTAAAACTCTATAAATACCATCTTTTAAGTGTTGCACTCAAAAAAGTATATCTTATTTAACCTTGCACTACAAATAATCAATTGTAAGTACAGTAGCTGGCAAGGGTCGAGTCTACAGTGATTGGGTTTTAATTTATAAGTTATTAGTTTATCACTTAAGTTTAAAGACAAGAAAAGAAAAGGGGTTTTTAAAGTAGTTTTAAAAGTAAAGAAAACAAGTAAAAAGCAAGTAAAAAGAGATCAAATATGAGAAAAGTATGGTTTCATTCTCTACCACTAGACATCATTGAGAATCAATACTCAGATCTATCAATATCAATTAACTATCAAAACTATCAACTGTAGATAACAACAAGCTCTGTTACCCTAATCTTTCCTTAGTTCGTCGTTAAATAGAACAAGCTCTCAATTTAATCCCTAACCATTAGACAACCTTGAATAAGCTCTCTAGATTTAATGTAATGGCAGTTTTATGATGAGAAAGATAGGTTGATCTAGGCAAAAAGCACATAAGCTCGGATTGTTTAACCTATGTTATGTTCCACTTTGCAATTAGTAAGAACTTGACCATAATCATTAAGTACAAATTTCCATTAACGAATAGGAAATCAAGACAATTACGGATCAAGAATCCTAAACTAGCAATAGACAATCATCAAGAACTATCTAGTTTGCAACCTAAACAAACCAAGACATCTATCATAAACAATTTTATTGAAAGAACATAAGCAACTTTGATAGAAAAACAATGATAGATAAAATTTAAATATCAATTACAAAACATGTCCAGGGCTTTGAAATCACCCTTAACAAAAAAGAAGTTTAGCCTAGCATAGGCATAGATAACATATATACATAAAACTAAAAAGAAAATAAAAGAATGGAGAAGAAGAAGAAAATTAATGATGATCTTTGAGTCTCCTCAAAAGATGTCTAATTTATGGCTCAAAAGATGGTATTTATAGAGTTTTAAAACCCTGAAAACCCGTTCTTGTCGTACAAGTAAAAAAATGGATCAAATTAGCTTTTTTGGCAACTTTCGATCAACTTTTGCCTTTCTCCTCCCCCATATTTATAGAGTTTTTGGCAACTTTGGACAGCCGGCCAGCGTTGCAGCGCCAGCACTCTAGCGCTGGCTCTCAAAATATTTGGGCGTCGCGGCACTGATCGCTAATTTTTCTGACACACTTCTTCGCACTCCTTCGGCTGATTTGGATGATCATTTCCTGTCCGATTTGGGTGTGTAAACAACTATTGGAAAGGTATTCAAGTCAGATTCAAAAGTAAAAAGGAAGTTTCTTCAAATAAAGACTTTAACATCATGTTTTCCTTGCAACAAGCTCCGTAGGTCAAATCTGCCTTCCTGTTTTGCAACCAGAAATTGATATTTTTGACTCCCAAGTCTTCTTCCATCTTGTGATTTTGATTGTGTAAGCACTTTACCATCATTATTAACATCTGTTCACTTCATTCTCCTAAATATACCTAAATTCAAAAACATAATATAAATAGTCAAAATAAGGATCGAAAACATAACTAAGAATAGAAAGGGCATAAAATATGTATTTTATGAGCTTATCATTAAGCCACAAACTAGAAATCTTTTGAGGAGACTCATATATCATCATTAATTTTCTTCTTCTACTCCATTCGCTTAGTTTTCTTTTTAGTTTCTTTCTAATTTTATGTTTATGATAATAATGGCTATGCTAGGCTAAACTTTTTTTTTGATTAAGGGTGATTTCAATGCCCTAGACATGTTTTGTAATTGATATTCAGATTTTATCTATCATTGGTTTTCTATGAAAATTGCTTATGTTCTTCCATTAAAACTGTCCATGATCTTTGTCTTGATTTATTTAGGGTGAACAACTAGATATATCTTGATAATTATCTATTGCTAGTTTAGGAGTCTTGATTCGTAATTGTTTTGATCTCATATTCATAAGTAGCAATTTGTGATTAATGATTATGTTGGGTTTTCAGGAATTGCAATGTGGAACATAACCTAAGTTAAACAATCCGAGCTTATGTGTTTGTTGCTTAGATCAACCTATCTTTCTTATCATAAAGCTGCTATCAAATTAAATTTAGGGAGCTTATTCTAGGTTGTTTGATAGTTAGAGATTAAATAGAGAGCTTGTTCTATTTAACGATAAACTAAGGAAAGATTGGGGTAGCAGAACTTGTTGTTATCTACGGTTGATAGTTTTGATAGATAATTGATGTAGATAAATCTGACGTTGATTCTCGATAATGTTTAGTGGTGGCGGATGATCTCTTAACCATACTTCTCTCATATTTAATTTCTTCTTACTTACTTGCTTTTTAATTTTCTTGTTTTCTTTACTTTCTAAACAAATTCAAAACCCCCTTTTACTTTTATTTTCTTTGAACTTAAATTATAAACTAGCAACTTATAAATTAAAACCCAATCCCTAAGGACTTGACCCTTGCTCACTAATATACCTTACAATTGATCATTTTAGTGTAAGGTTAAATAAGATACACTATTTTGAGTGCATCATTTAAATTAGTTATTAATTTAATATCTTTTGTATTTTTGTAGATTTCTAAAGCAAGAAGGATAATATCAGTTCATATATGGAAAGTCCCAGCTGGAAGCAGTTACTTGCCCACAAATTTTTCCTTCTTCAGTCTTTTGGAGTTCTATAAATAGGAATTCTTTAGGACTTTATTAAAGACTTCTTCCTAGCTTTTACCTTCTTAGCTTTTACTATTTCTTAGTTTGTAAAAAACCTAGTTTTCTTAAGAGGAGAGTAGTCACCACAAGTTTGCTAGGGGCTAAGGAGATTTGATGATTGAAGACTGAAGACCTAACAAACCTTAGTTTTCTCTTATCCCTTAATCTTCTTTATCTTTCTTGTAATATTTCTGATGGTGAAACTCCTTTTTTATTGTTTTCATTATTTAGCATGAACTAATTTATTTTTTTTAGGATTGCAACGGAACTCAACATGTAATTTGAATTATTTTACTCTCATTCTTGATTTAATGATACTTGATGTTGTTTATTCAATCTTGTACTTAATGCTTCTGATTGCTTAGCTACCAATTAGATTGATGTGGTAACCTAAATACAACTTGACAGAGGGAGTTTAGTGTTAGACATGGATTGAATAACATGTGTTTTAGATTCATTTATTATGATGAATTGAGTTGCATGTAGGGTAGAAATACACTTTAAGTGTCCTGTGTAACCAATTTTAGAGTCTAAGCTTAATGAGTTTCTCTTAAATTCAGTTATCATAGACATATAGTTAATTGGTTAAGAGAGATATTTTTATAAGATCATCGACAGATGCTTATAAATAGATTAGAACTCTATGTTAACATCTCAATGTCATTAGTCAAGTTAAGAGAGTAGGAGAGATTCATACGAAGTGTTGAGGGAAATTATAATCCTAGGCTTTTCTCAATTGATAAATCTATTTTTTAATTTGTTTTCTTTGCTTATTATTTTCTTTAATTTTTAGTTTACAATTCCTAATCATATGTTTGAATAAGATTAAGTTATTATAATTTTAGTACTTAACAAATTTAGTAACAATTCTCGTGGGATCGACACTATACTTTTCATTATATTACTTGTTACGATACGTGCACTTGCGTGGTTAAATCCGACAACATATCACACAACGTGGTTGATCGCAAAGCTAGATCCCATCAGGTACATATTTGAAGGGCCTTCCTTATCATAAAGAATGGCAAGATGGCAAGTATTGCCTCCCGAATACGACATCGTGTATGTAAGCAAAAAGTTATAAAAGGGTAGCGCAGTAGCTAAATTCGTAGCAGGTCGAGCGGTGGAGGACTACAAGTCTCTGAATTTTGATTTCCCCAATGAAGTCTTGATGTGTGTCTCACAAGAAGATGGGACATCATGGAAAATGTACTTTGACGGTGCGTCAAATGCCATAGGGCACGGGATCGGTGCAGTGCTCATATAACCGGAGAAAGATTATCATCCTTTCACTGCCATACTGGATTTTGATTGTACAAACAACACCGCAGAATATGAGGCGTGTACCATGGGCCTTCGTGCCGCTATTGAAAGAAAGATTAAGACATTGAAGGTCCTCAGAGATTCAGCTCTGGTGATATACCAATTGAAGGGATAATGGGAAACCTGAGATGCAAAGTTAATCCGATATCGGGAACTCATACTAAGCTTGATTGAGGAGTTCGAAGAAGTGAGGTTCAATTACTTACCCCGAGAAGAAAACCGAATGGCAGATGCTTTAGCCACTTTATAATCGATGTTTAAAGTGAACAAAGGGGCTGAGGTTGTGCCAATCAAGATGAGCATATACGAGTCTGCCGCCCATTGCTTAAGCTTCGAAGAGGAGACAGACAGTCACCCTTGGTACTATGACCTCTTACAATATATAAAGAGTCAATAGTACCCTGAACAAGCAACGAAAAATGATAAGAGAACCCTGAGAAGAATGTCCATCGGTTTTGTTTTAGATGGTGAAATTCTCTACAAGAAAAGGAAGGACCAGGTTCTATTGAGGTGTGTCGGTTCTGCCGAGGCTCAGAGCATCCTCGAGGAGGTCCACGAAGGGATATGTGGCACTCATGCCAACGGCCACGTGTTGGCCAAACAGATTATGAGGGTAGGGTACTACTAGATAACGATGGAAGGGGATTGTATTAATTATTCCAGGAAATGCCATTGTCATAACGTACTAAATACGAATTCAGCATGCTAGTCGCCACTAATCATCTAATATAGGTGTTATTAGTCATCTATACAAATCTATCCTATTTAAAGTAATCCTAAGCTTGACTAAGGCACCTTAAAAAAGATAGGTTCCGGTCTACTTATCAGAACTAGGTTCGGGAGTTCGGTTACGTGTGAGAAAGGATTAGCACCCCACAATGCCTATCCTAAAGATAGTACCTAATTCGTCTTGTGTTACTAAAAAGTCTTAACTAAATGGTCTTATCTATCCTATCTTCATTTTAATTTTTGAAGTTAAAAATATCAGAAATCATTTTTTAGGTCTTCCTCCCATTCATTATGGAGAAATTGCTAAAAAATGTTCCCTCACCTCAAGAGTATTAAAAAAAAACCATTCATTCTATTGAAGAGGTTCCGTCGTCGAAAAAATTAAATTTTATGAAAAAGTTATTTTCTCAAATTTAATCTTCCAAAGCTAATCATACATTTTATTAATGTTTGTTCGAAAAATAAATTATGATCTTAATATAAAAAATTATCCCTTAAAAATTCTTCCATTCGTTCTGGAGAATTTTTAAGAGAATTTTTGTCACCTAGAAATTTCTTAAAAGTCAATCATTTGTGACTCCCTCGAATTTCATCCTCGAAAAAATCTCAATTTATCCTTCAATTTTAATTAAGCATTCATTACGAAAAATTAACTTAAAAGATATATTGAAAATTAATTATTTTAAAAGAATAATTTTTGATCTTATTGAAAATTATCCCTTAAAAAATCCTTCCATTCATTTTGGAGAATTTTTAAGAGAATTTCCTCACCTAAAAATTTATCTTAAATCAACCGTTCATGATCTCTTTGAATTTCATCATTTGAAAAGATCTATGTTTATTATTTTAATTTAATTAATCATCAATTTAAAAATTAATTATCTCAATTAAAAATTAATCTAACTTAATTTCAATTATCCAAAATAATAAATAAAAGATAAACAAAAATAATAATAAATAATTTATAAGAAGAAAAAAAAGATCAAATAAAAGTTAGCCAAATAAAAATAAAAATATACATGCAATAATCAAAACTAAAATAAAATTAGTCAAATAAATAATTAACAAAATTAACAAATAAAATAAGTAAATAAATAAAATAAGGTAAAATAAAATAATTCAAAATGAATATGAAATACTAAAATAAAAAGAACAAAAAATAGAAAGAACAAAAAATAAAAAATAAACAGCAGTAGTAGCAGCATCTAGGTCGATCCCAGGCGCGGGTCACACGGCCCGACCCTGCTGCTGCTTCATTAAAAACTAATTTTTTTTATTTCATTTCTTACCCTTTTTTTTAAAAACAAAAATCTTTCTTCTCTCTCCCTTCAAGCTCAAGAACACCAATCACATTGTTCTTCCTTTTCCCAGAATTCGATGAGGTTTCGTCGTTGTCGCCGTCGCTGCTCGTCGTCGATCATCGTCACCTTCGGTGCCTAAAAAATTCCCTCTCGGTCTCCTCAAACCCAAAATCAAGTTGATTTTTTCAAAATCGTTCCCAGAACTCCTAAATGTGAAACACAAAGTCGCGTCTTCAACCCTCCCGGTCTCCTCCGGTGATCGTTCGATGGCTTCCAAACTCCAACCAACTGCTTCTCTCACCTTTTTCTATATAGCCACCGTTGGATTTCGCAAAACAACTACCGAAACTCCACAAATCCTAGAAATTTCAAAAACCCACAAAAAAAAAATCGCTACTAACTTCCCCGAATCCTACTGCTTTTAGCAATTTTTGACCAGCATAGAGAGAGGCAGGGGAGATTTTGATCAACTTGATCCAATGGCCAAGACGAAGTAGAAAGATGACATTTTTAAAAGAATGACAAAATTCTCCACTACTTGCCTATGTGGCATTTTTAGCCAAAAGGAAACATTTTAATTGTACGGCCATGTGAAGGCTATGTGATGATGCCAAGTGGAATAAAAATGCCAACTAGGAAGATATTTTGTTAGCAAGCTACGTGATCATGACAAGTGACTTAAGATATTTTGTAGAGATCGGAGACAAGAATAACTGAGGTGGCATTCTTGGCCAATGAGAGGTTACTAAAGCCTTAATTTAAGGAAATGGCCATGAGGAAAGGGGAAAAGAAATAGTCATGTGGAAAGAATGTTGGAGAGCATGCACAAAGCATGACTAAGGAAAAAAACAAAAAAGGGGAGAGGAGCATGCACAAAAGGGGTCGCTGGCCAAGGCTTCTTAAGAGGGGTCTCTTCTCATTTTTTGACACAACATTCACTACATTTTGAAAGGGGCAATATCTAAAAATTTTAAAACAAAGAAAGGAAAGGAAGAGATAAAAGGGAGAAAGGGGAGGAATTAGAGAGCTTGATTGGATGTGCTATTGTAGTAGGGTAGGTATTTTTCTTCTTTACTTGTTCTTCATTTTATTTTCATTTTTATGATTACTTTCCACTTCTTTTCTATGATTTTTTTTTCATTTGATCTTTCTTAAAAACCAAGGTTTCATAATTAATTTTCTAAAAGTTTTTTCTCTTCCTTTTCCTTTTTTTTTTCAAAGAAGCTAAAGAAAACAACATTTTCGTATTATGCTTGTAATGCTTTTTTTCTTCCTTGCCATTGTGATTTTGGATGTGCTATTGTGGTAGGGTAGATATTTTTCTTTCTAAATTTCTTCTAAAAAATTAAATAAAAGGTTTAAATGCTTGAGGATCTTGATTTTTATCAAGTGATTTTGATTAGGTAGAACTATGTCCAAAGAACCAACCATTGAGCCAACCTTCATTTTCTTTGCTTGTTTATATTTTTTAGCTCATATTTGATCATCTTAATATGTTTGTCTTGATGGAAAATCATGCATTCATATCATTCTCAACTTGATTTTTGGCTACGACCAACCAATGGTCTATAGCCAAAGTCTCTTGTACAAACTACTTGGAAAAAAAATGGTTTGTAAATTAGAAAGTATGATTTTGGGCAACATTTTTACGTAATTTTTGTCAAAATTAAAAACTATTTTAACCTCATGTAGTTCATCATTTGCTGAGTCCAAACTGATATTTCCATATTTTTTTGAATTTTTCTTCAAAGGTTAAAAAATAGTTTTCGGTAAATCTATTTTTTACTAAGTATTCTATTTTTAAGGCAACTTTGGTCTAGGCATTTTTGGTCCAAATTACAAACTTATTTAACCACATTTATTGCATCATTTCTTGAGTCTAAACTAATTTTTTCAGATTATTTTGAATTTTTTATAAAGGTAAAAAAATAGCTATTTAAAACCGATTTTTGGAGTCAAAATGAGCCTTTTTAAAACTAGCAAATTTCTGATTTTTAGTTGCAAAAAGGAGGGGCTGGTTGGAGTCATTAGCTACTGATTTAGGATGTTTTCTATGTTATCTCAAGGATAAAAATTGGTTTTACAAAGATCCGGTCATGTGTGGTTAATCCGGGTTTCAAAAATAAGTTAAAGACTAGAGTTTCTTATGAGCCATTCGGCCATAAGACTCTTTTAATCCAAAAACTGCATTTTCCTTAATCCGAGCCCAAAATCATTCAACTTAGAAATCCAATTTAAGTTTCTTTCAAAGGTAGTCGGACACCTTTTAAGGTGTACGAATGTCCTTACTTCAGGGGGAGAAACACATCTTCATACATTGCATATTTTAAAATGTTTTTATTTAATTTAGCATAAAATGTGCTTTTCGGTTTCCTAAACATTTGGCGAGAATTAGTTCCTAGTCTTTGCCAGGTTTATTGGGGAATTTAGGAAATTATTCAACACACGTGGTTATGAGATCGCAAGGCATGGATTTTGTTTTATTCGAAATTATGTATATGTCATTTGAAAAGATATTTTTTCAAAGGTTTGATGGGTTTGCCGGGGAGTTCGGTAAAGTGTCCCGACGCATGCCATTTACATAATTTCACACAAAAAGAAAATTCATGAAAATAATTTCTAAATGATGATGTATGCATATCCCATGATCATGCATATTCCATGATGTCTTCATTTACCATTTTGATCATAATTATTCCATATCCATGAATATCCCATGATGATGTCATTTTAGGATATGTTATTCATATTGCCATCTTAATCTTGATGTGATTGTGAATAATCTATGATGATGTCATTTTTATGATTGATTACCTATGTCATGTATGTCATATCATGTATGTCATGTCATGTATGCCCTGTCATGTCATGAATTATTTGCCATGAATCATATGCCATGCCATGTATGCCATGTCATGAGTTATTTACCATGCTATACATGTCATGCATTGAATTATTCGCCATGTCATGTATGTCATGTCGTCAATTCTTTTACCATGTTATAATAAAATGTTTGCCATTCCATGACAATTATGCATGTTGTTTAATTTATATTTGTGCCTTACTAATAATTTGCATATTCATGATCATGATTTTAAATGCATAAAAATTAAGGATTTTTCAATAAAATAAAGTTACTCTCGAGTTAAAAATAATTCATGAGTTCTCTGTTAGGTCTGCCGAGGAGGATATCATCAATTATCATTAATAACGGAATATCCTTTTTTCTCAAAAAACGAGGGTGATTCAGAGAATTTTAAAATAAAGGAAAAATTCCACGTTTTGCCGAGTTTGTCAGAAAATATGAAAAATTTTATATTAATAAATCTTGGATCATTCTCAAATAATATAATTGTTTTTAAATGGTATTATTTTTAGATACCAAATATAAAATCGACTTTCATCGAGACTCAAGATGACACACAATTAATAAGGTACCATTTTATACGGGCATTGTGGGGTTGCTAATCCTTCCTCACACGTAACCGACTCTCGAACCCGCCTTTGTTTTTCTCTGGATTATAGCGCAAACCTCGAAATTGGTTTTCTTAAAAAAATTTAATTAATTTTAAAATATTTTATAAAAACCGATTTTAATAGGTGACCTATCACACCTAGCCAAAAAAGATTGGTGGCGTCTCCATTTCCTTTTTCGAGGTTGTTTTCAAACCCTCCCGTTTTAATTTACGAGGAACAAATTTTGTTCTTCCTTTTTCCCCCACACGTTTCCTTTTTTTCTTAACATCCTCTAGCAATTGTCCCGCGATAGGACACGTTACGATAGCTTGGCGACTCCACTGGGGATACTTAAAGAGTCAAGCCTAGAATTAGTCACGTGTTATCGAAAGTCTCGGTTTTGTCAGTTTTAGTCTATGTTTACTTTTAATTCCCACATTTTAATAAAGAGAATTCTGAAAATAATAAAACGTTTCTAAATATGTTCATCTTCATGTACATACATATTATTATTGTTCTCTGTTTATTTAAGTGTTGTATATTATCATTACTCTCTAATTGACTAATGCTTTCCCTTATTTGATTTATTTCGATAAATTGTCGGGGTACTTAGGATAAGGGATGTAGAATAGGGGGTAAAAGGTTTGCTTGTTCCTCCTCACACATAACACCTGCATTTGCATAACATGAGCCCTATACTCGGGTTTCGTCCTTTTAGGTAGAAGTAAAGTAACTACGCTCTCGTGAGGTGATAACCTCCGTATGGGCTAGTGAAACACTTTCGAAGTAGCAAAGTACCTACGCTTTTGTGAGGTGATAACCTCCGCATAGGCCTGGGAAATACACTCCAATAAATTGAATCCGTTTTGATTAGGTTGCCTTACTAGCCTTCACAGGCGACAGTGAGGAGCAATTTGGAGCCTTTTAGAGTCTAATTCAACCTCATATAGTGAGCCATAAGAAGACAACCTAGGTAGAGCCATGCCGTATTTTTTTTAGATGCATCGAAGCTAGGAACACATGGAGGAACGATTTCGACCATTTGCTATCTATTTTGCATCCAGAATAAGATTCATAAATCGGGCGATGATGAACGTTCATCGTATCGCCCGTAATAAATTAATATTCCATCCCAAAGTCACATACTTTCTCACTTTGCATTGATGATTTTACCCTTTTACTTGCTTTGTTCTTTTTCCAAACATCATTTGTAATAACATCGAAATCTAGTATTTTTGGGTTATTTTGAAAAAAATTCTTTATATGCAAAAAGGGTGTACAAAACTAGTTGTCTGAAAATTCAAAAAAGAAAGAAAAATAAGAAAATCAAAGAAAATAAAGAGCGATATTAGGATATTCTTTTTCTCGATCTTTTCATTGCATTTTTGCATAACATTCATATTATTTGAGAAGTTATAGATATGGAAATTCATTTCTTCAAGCATTTTTGCATCTTGTACATTTCATGCATTAATCATCATTACATTCGTGCATATGTGAATAGAGCATGTACACTCATGGTTTTTTTATCACATAGCAGTAACGATCTCATTTGTTAATGGCATAAAAGGGGATTAAGATATGAGGAATGAATTGGAGGAACGAGTGTATGCTTTGTAGCGCAATCAAGAGGAATTTGGACATGAAATCCGGGAGGTGAAAGAAAAACTCACCAAATTGATAAAAATGTTTGAGGATCTTAGTAAGAGTAAGGGGAAAATTTCTTAAGGCTCTTCATCCCCTTCGAATCAACCAAGACCATCGGGTCCAGATCAAACAATCCTTACTAGCTCTTGTCAGTGCCATAAAGGATTGAACCCTGATGAAATGGTGGAAGTGGTCAAATCGGGAGGCCAGATGCCAAAGACAGAATCCTCAGATCCTGTGTCACCCCTGCAAACTGTTCCAGAGCCGAACCAGTTTCATCGCCTTACTATTATCCCTTCATCCATTGGGATGACCAACACGAGGTCTCTGGGTCTTACTCCATCACCACAAATTGACTGCAATTCGTACTTTTGCCCTCATCAACCACCTTATCAAGCATCCAGGATAAAAAGCTCGAACTGTGTGCAACCTCTAAGGGTCCTATGTCCAAATCCATACCCTTACCTATATATCATTCGGCCACCTTTCTATTCATACACTCTGGTTCGAGCCATCGTGCCACCACCAAATGCCCCAACTCCTAGGCCGTGCGTAACCAAGAAACAACCCAAGAACAAGATCCAAAGGCATTTTGATCCTATTCCAATCAGCGACCAAGATCTTCTCCCTATGTTGATCTGAGATCACTTGGTTGCGTATGTGCCGTTGAAACCCCTACCACTACCATATCGCAAGTGGTATAACCTGAATGCAAGATGTGATTATCACTATGGAATTGTTGGGCATAGCATTGAAGATTTTAAAGCTTTCAAGAATAAAGTGCAGTCTCTAATAGATGCCAAGTGGTTGGATCCGACGACACATATTAATAGAGGACTATGAAAGACTAATTAAGGTTGCGAGATTGATGATCGCGATGTAGTAGAACTTCGGTCTTTTCAGTAGCCTGCTCTTATAGCCTTAGGATGCTAGGAAAAATAAAGTGCTTGCAAAGACAGTTCTAACCACTTCTCAAATTTTGTAAACATGGTTTATATCTTGTGAATATTGGAATGGGAATGAATTGGTTATGCTTCAAATTTATGAGATGTTGATGATTAAGTTCCTTCGATTCTTATTTCCTCTGTGGTATCTTCCCCTGCATTTGTATTCGATCAATTATTTGCCATACCACGTATCTCATCCATCCATCCATCATTGACATTAAGTTCAACTGCGTATAGCAATAGTTCTATCAACACCAATGATAGAGAAGTCAATATTATCATCGATAATTTCTGATCTCTAGGGGCAAATGAAAAGGGGTTTTTCTCAAACCCCTAAAATAAGGAACCATGATAGAGATCATGTCTAAAGATAACCTTGATTTCTTTTTCCAGAAAAGGAAAATGGGAGAAGATTCTGCTACCCAATTGGATCAGATAGAACAGAAGCATAATGAGATTTTTGAGTAATCAAGATTGGTCCCACCAATTTTGTTTAATCATTGATTAATTTCTCTGTATATACCCGTCTGTTAATTCATTTGTCGCAACCTAAAAATAAGAAGTCTCATCGCGAGAAGTTACTCGTTAAGTGTGTCATTGGGGTAATAGAGGAAAAGACGACTTAATTTCTCTCGAAATAAAATAAGGGTTTGAAAACAACCTCGAAAAAGAAATAGAGTCGTCACAAATCTTTTTTGGCTAGGTGTGATTGGCCACCTATTAAAATCGATTTTGTAAAACATTTTAAAATTAATTAAAACATTTTTAAAACCAATTTCAAAGTCTGCGCTTTTAAACCAAAGAAATCAAAGAAGCAGGTTCGGGAATCGGTTACCTGCGGGGAAGGGTTAGCACCCCCACAACGCCTGTATAAAATGGTGACTTATTAATCATGTGTTATCTTGAGTCTCGGTGAAAGTCAGTTTTGAAACTAGCATTTTAAAATAATTCCCATATTAAAGAAAAATAATCCCATTTTTAGTCGAAAATGATCCGAAATTTATTAACTCAAAATTTTCCTATATTCCCTAGCAAGCCCAGCAAAACATAGAAATTTTTATTTATTTAGAAAATTTTCGAATCATTCTCATTTTTTTGAAAAAAAAAAAAAGATATTCCATTGTTAATGATAATGGATGATATCCTCCCCAGCAAACCTGGCAAAGAACTCATGAATTGTTTTAACTCGAGAATATCCTTATTTTTAAAATAAAAAAAAAAGCATGATCTTTTGGAGAACATTTTTTAAAAAGGTTATGAATATGCAAATCATTACTAATGACATGGCATATGCATGGCATGAAATGTCATGGCATGTAACAGGGCATGAAATGATGACATGTGTATGAAATCGACATGGCAAGCAAGATTACCTAGCATATAAATGACATGGCATATGGATGACATGGCATGGCATATGAATGACATGGCATATGGATGATATGGTATATGGATGACATGGCATAATGAATGACATGGCATATGAATGACATGGCATATGGATGACATGGCATAGGTGACATGGCATAATGGATGACATGGTATATGAATGACATGGCATAATGGATGACATGGCATAGGTGACATGGCATGAAATGACATGGCATAATGAATGACATGGCATAATGGATGACATGTCATAAAATGACATGGCATAATGGATGACATGTCATAAAATAAAATGGCATAATGGATGACATGGCATAATGAATGACTTGGCATGTGAATAACATGGCATATGAATGATATGGCATAATGGATGACATGGCATAATGAATGACATGGCATGTGATTGACATGGCATATGAATGACATGGCATATGGATGACATGGCATAATGAATGACATGGCATGACATTTTACATGGATCACATGGCATAGGTGACATGGCATAATGAATGACATGGCATATGAATGATAAGGCAAAATGGATGACATGGCATGTGAATGACATGGCATAATGAATGACATGGCATGTGAATGGCGTGGCATATGAATGACACGGCAAAATCAACAAAATGGCATCATCATAAAATATTCATAATCACATCATGATCACATGCACACATCATTATTTGAAATGAATTATTCATATGAGGAATCATATAAATAGCATATGTCAAAAAATATTACCATGCTTCCCGACAAGCCTTGCAATGCTTGGAAAATGATTATTTCATATGATATTCACGTTGTAGACACCTAACTTTGTCCGGACCACTAAACAGGTATGTTTTCTTCCTAAATTGATGTTTCAGAATGTAAAAAAAAACTTTTTTCATCCTGTAGGTGGTACTCCGAGACTTAGTTTAAGAAGGCGCGCATAAAAAGTCAAACTTGAAAAAATCAACCTCAAAAAATCAACCTCAAAAAGTTAGCTATTGAAAAAGTCAACCCACTTTAAAAATAAAGATTTGAAGTTCAATTAAAAAATGGAGAAACAATTTTGATAATCCGAGGTCTACATCGAAAGATATGGAGTTCTGAAGTTGGGTTATGGAGATTCGGTATAAAGGAAACCCTAATCTGGGAAATTTGGGGAAAAGTGCTTAAACGATCGAATTGGTCAAAATTGAAGGTTCCAAATGAAATATAATCACTGACTACGAGTAATGGAGAAGCCACTTGAAAGCAAAATTGAAAGAAAAGTCAATCCGGAAGAAAACCGAGAATTAGGGTTTTTGGTGGATTTCGGTGGAATTGGGAAGAATTACAAGAAATGGCCCGATTCGGTAGGACTAAAGCCCCTAATAGATGAGGAGTGATTAAAAAAGGATAGCCCAAGGCTTAGTTTGAAGAAAATCTAAAAATCGAACTTGTTTTGAGCAAAACCGGGTTTCGGAGGCAAAAAAGCAAAATTGGAAAATTTGGGAAAAATTTGGGAAAATTTGGGAAAAAATTGCAAATATCATTCTTAAATCATTTGGAAGAGATTGGTGAAAGAAAACCTTGATTCGGAGTTCGTTTGCAAAATAGCCAAATGAACTCCAAAAATTCTAGAAAAATAGCAAATGAACTCCAAAAATTCTGAAAAATTGCAAATCTCATTTTTAAATTATTTGGAAGAGATTGGAGAAAGAAAATATTGATTCGGAGTTCGTTTGCGAAATGGCCAAATCTCGGGCCCCTAATATAGTAATTCAAACAAATAAATCTAGAAAAAATACCAAATTAGTTCCAAAAATTATGAAAACTTCTAGATCACACTTTTAAATTATTTGGAAGATATTGGTGAAGAAAAATGTTGATTTGGAGCTTGTTTAAAAAAGGTAAAATTTGGGGGCATAAAAGGGCACTTTTGGAAAAAAAATCCAAATAAATAGCAAATGGACTCAAAATTTTTTGAAAACTTTCAGAATTCAATTTTTTATTCTTTTGAAAGTATTGAAAAAAAATAATTGAATTTGGAGTCCATTTTCCATTTATTTACGTTCGGGGGGTAAAAAGGTTATTTTACCCAAGAAATCGAAAAAGGCTTTTCTTGCCTTTTAAAAAAATGAAACATGGCCTGGAAGGAAAGGGCCTGGCCGGCCAAGGCCCAAAAATAGGTAGGAAGTTTCTTGTTTTTTTTTAATCAAAAGGCCAACAATGAAGAGTTAGTTATTTTTTTATCAAGCCTTTGCAAATAAGCCACATGGACCAATGCATGAAGAGGGAGAGTGTCAACATAATGGCTTAAGATTTTTGAATAGCCGTAATGGTGGATAGCTGATGGCCTAATCTAAGGGTGATAATTTCATGTTTTAAACATCTTGGATTAATAGTCCTTGGACGAAAATTGGTTGATGGAAAAATGACAACATCCTAGTGTAGGGGGTTTCGGCCACACTACAAGGGGACTCTTTCTTTCAGTTTTAGATTACACTCACTCTCTATTCTCTCTTGCTTTTGGCTGATTTTCTCTCCATTGTTGAAAAGAAAAAAGAAAAGTTTAGAAAAGAAAAGAAAGTTAGAAGAGAAAAAGCTTGAAAGATAGCTTCTAGAGGTTGCTTTTAGCACCACTCTCGCACTTTCCATTCTTGATTTGCATATTTGATTATGATTTTGGTGAGTTTCTTTTGATTTTTGTGTTTAAATAAGTGTTTTTAATATTCTTCTTTAAGTTCCTTCTTCATCCTTTCTTATAAAAAGCTCTTGAAATTTTTTTTCCTTTGTTTTTTGGATCTAGCCGAATGGCCCAGTTTTTTTTAGTTGCTGTTTGCTTTGTTATTTCATGTCATTTTTTATATTAAATAAGTCTTGATGCATTAAATCTTCTTCTACTACATAGACTTGAAGCTTGTTTTAATTTGGTTGCTTGTTTATTTCCATTTATGAGTCTATTATCATGTTCTTGCATTTTTGATTTTCTGTTTTCAAAATGTTTAAGTTTGTTTATGTTTTATATTTTGTAATCCATGTGTTTGTGAAAATGCTTGTTGGTTTTCATGCCTCTACTTTATATTTGCATGATTTGAGTGTTATTCTTTAGTTAAGCATGTTAGTATATCAAGTGTTTGTGAAAATGCCATGCTCATTTTGAACATGAGGCCATTCGGCCACCTCATTTTATTTGCTTTGTATGTGCATTTTTGTTATGTTAGTTGATAGGTTTGCATTTTCATGACATTTGGTTGAGTATTTTGTTTAAGCATGCCTTGTGTTTGTGTTATTGCGATGCATACTTTAGATGTAGGATTGGTTTGTTTTGCCATGCATACTCATGCATTTTAGACTTAGGTTGCATTAAATGCCATGCAAGTTCATTTAGGTCTAGGTCATTTTATTGATGCCATGCATTTTTCATGTCATTTAGGTTTTAAATCATGCATTTCATGCATCATATTTGCTGCATTTTTCATGCATTTCATGTCCATGCCACTTGACTTATGACTTAGGCCAATCAATGGCTCAAAGTCATGCTCTCTTGAGCATACTTGTGGAAAATTAAAGATTTGTCAAATTGATTATTCTACCTTTGTGATTTTTTTACTTAGCCAATTTTTGCATAACTTTTCAAAAGTATTAGCTACTGTTTGTAAGTCTTTTAGAGAGTCTCTAATATTTTTACTTTGATTTTTAAATGATTTTATCAAAGGCAAAAGAATGTGTTTTGCCGAAACAGTTTTTTCACCTAGTACTCGTACTTTCCTGATTTTTCTGGGTAGTCATCTATAATTATAAAATTAAACCAATTTTTTCCCGTGTAGCTTTACATGTTCTGAGTCCCGAGTATTGTTTTAGATTTTTTTCAGTTCTTAAAAATAGGGTAAAAAATCATGGTTTAAAACTGGACAGTGGAGTCATAATTAATTTGAAGGAAAATAATTTTTCGGTTTTGATTAAGTTACTTAGAGGGGGCTGATTAGGAGGTTTATCTACTGACTTAAGGTAGTTTCTAAGCTTTTTAAAACTCTATAAATGATTTTTTAGGTCTCGGGTTAGGGGTGGTCAAGTCCGGGATTTTAAACTTAGAAAATTAGAGCCATTTAAAAAGGGTTTGGCTAAGTTTTTTTTTTATTTTTTTATTTTTAATCTAAGCTTTTCAAAATCGTTTTCAAACAATCACAAAGTATTTTGGTTTTAAAATATTTAATTTGATATATTTTCCTAAGGTAGCCGATATCTTTTTTAGATATACGGATTTTCTTAATTAAAGGAAAAAAATACACTTTCATGCATTGCATTTTCCATATTCATGCATTTTATATAATATGTGATTTTTGCTATGATAATTTCTATGGTATTGTTATTATTTTGATTTATATTTTTGATGTTATGTTGTTTATTATATGGTTTTGAATTTTCTTGATATCCTATGCTTTTTATTTAATTATTTTTGTCATATTATTTAGCATATGCTATGTTCATGCATTATTATTTTTATCTTTATTTTCATTCATATTATATGATAGCATTATTTTATATTTCTTGTCATTTAGATTATATGCCATATCATTTATATTTGCCATGTTATTTAAATTATTTCATTTCATATAGAATATATTATGTTACCTAGGTCATTTCGTTTCATGTAGAATATATTATGTTACATAGGTCATTTCATTTCATTTAAAATATGCTAAGACATTTAAATTATATCATATCATTTAGGTTGCATTATATTATTTAGACTTTGCTATGTCATTTTATTTATGTCATACATATTCATATTTTTTAAAATGTTTTCAAAAAGGTAATGATTTTCAATAAAATAAAGATATTCACAAGTTAAAATAATTCATGAATTCTCTGTCGGATTTGCTGGGGAGGATATCATCAATTATCATTAATAACGGAATATCTTCTTTAAAAAGAGAATGATTCGGAAAGTTTTCCAAACTAATAAAAATTTCTATATTTTGCCACATTTGTTGGGGAATATAGGAAAATTTTGAATTTATAAATTCCGGATCATTTTCAATTAAAAATGGAATTATTTTTCTTTAAATTGGGAATTAACTTGAAATACTAAATTTAAAATCGACTTTTTACCTAGACTTGAGATAACACATGATAAATAAGCTACCGTTTTATATGGGCGTTGTGGAGTTGCTAATCCTTCCCCACACGTGGTTTCTTTGATTTCTCTGGTTTAAAACGCAAAAATGAAATTGGTTCTTATAAATTTTTTTAATTAATTTTAAAATTTTTCATAAACCGATTTTAATAGGTGGCCAATCACACCTAGCCAAAAAAAGATTGGTGGCGACTCCATGTCTTTTTCAAGGTCATTTTCAAAACCTTCATTTTTCAACAGGAAATAAATCGACTTTTCCTCGGTTTTTTTTTTTTTAATGTCATGCTTAACGAATATAAAGTCTTGCGATGAGACTTGTTATTTTTTAGGTTGAGACAGCTTGGCGACTCCACTGGGGACTATTATAGAGTCAGGCCTAAAATTAGTCTTGTGTTATCAAAGTCTCGATTTTGTTAATTTAATTGGTATTTAATTTTAACTCACACTTTTTTTTAAAAAAATAGGATAATTTAAAAAATAATAAAATGTTTTTAAATAGGTCCACATTCATGTGCATACATATTATAATTGTTCTCTGGTTATTTTTGTGCATATATTCATTTATTGATTAATTGATGACTTATGTTGTTTAATCTTGTTGCAGCATTTAGAATAAGGGATGTAGAATAGGTGGTGAAAGGTTTGTTATTTCTCCTCACACACCACACTACATTAATTCACCTTCATATAGTAAACCTAGGCAAAGCCATGCCGGATTTCCAATTAGATATCCCAAAGTTAAGAACACATGGAGGAATATTTCCAATCATTTTAAATTCTATTCTACTTTCCGAATAAGTTTATTTTTGAAAATCAGACAATGATGAACGTACATCACAATGCCCGTAATAAGTGTTGGTATTTTCATCCTAGGGGTGTTATAATGCTGAAATTTTGTTGGCATCCTCAGGGATAATTATTGTTTTGAATTATATGTTTTTTGTATTATTCTTATTTATTCCTGTCACTAATTCATTTTCTTTTTGTTGTTGTTTTTTTGTTTATTTTTTTTTTGGCATTTTGTCATCATTTTTTACACATGGAAATTTATTGGTCTCGGGATAATATTCAACCAAAAAGGCTTTCATGGAGGGTCAGAGTGTCTCAGTAGTCGAGAAGCATTTAGAGGTTAGGAAACAGTTCGAGAAAGGTCAGCATGATAATGGGGATTATTTGAAGACGGGATATGTGTCAGCATTGCGAGCCAAGGTTGATCTTACTATAAGGCAAAATGATCTCCGGGAATTGATGGATATATGGAATCAATGGAACATATCAGAAAAAAAAAAAGCCTACACTCAGACTTACGGGGACATAGCACGGTTAGTTCAGGTTAAGGTCAATGGTGAGGTGATCCGGGCTATGGTGCAATTCTGGAATCCCGCTTATCGATGTTTTACCTTCAACCGAGAGGATATGACTCCAACCATAGAGGAATATTCGACATTGCTGCATATTGAGAATGTTATTCCCGACCGTATTTATTTGAAGGATACAAAGACGTCGGTGATGGAGACTCAATTAAGAGTTATAAACCCAAGTGCAGGTTATGTTCAAGTAATAAATTCTCGGGTGTCCGAGGTCGAACCACAGGGAAGCGTATTAGTAAGTATAAGTTTATAAATATATAAGAAAAAGAAAGTAAACAAGATATTAGGGAATCAACAACAAAACAAAATAAACAAGATATTAGAGAACAAAATAAACAAAATAACATAAAAGCAATTAAACAAGATATAAAAAACAATAAGAAAGGATGTTGAGGTTAGAGAATCCACTCTTGGTGTTATGCTAAGATTAATCTTGTTTTATTACACAATTGAAATCCACACATAAGGGAGGTTCCAATCGGAAGGTTTAGCAATTCAGTCCAAATTGTCCAACGTCCATAGCATATGATATTATGTTCATTTGGTGTCCTCAAAACTCATAAAAAGAGTCCAAGCATTCCTTATGCCAAGGTATATGTCTACAACAAATCAAGGTTATGAAACCAAGCATTTACTGTGCCATTTTCATTGTCAATAATGAATCAAGATCTCTACTTTGCAAGTATGATTTTAAACCAAAAGAAAATATTATCTATACTAGTGTTTATAAATGATGATTCATTTTAGCTCATGTTTAAGAGACTAACCTTAGCATTTACCAAGAGCTTCACCTCATCACCTCAACAATATGATTAGCAACACATACTAGATATGAAGAAAATGAAAAGAAAAAGAAAAAAAAAAGAAAACTAGAGAAAGGAAAGAAGAAGAAAACTTAGAGAATTACATTGCAATGGCTAATATCCTACCAATATATCAATTGTATCCCAATACTCATCCAAGGCCTTCTATTTATACACATTTTGGAGGGCTAAATGACAAGAGACAAGCTTTACAAATTTCAAAGGTAGGTATAATAGGTGGGTGCATTTTTCTAACAATTTTCGTCATATTGTATGACAATTCTGATCAGCCAGCTTGATGGTCGATTTTGTCAATGTTGGAGGCTCGATCTGATCAAATGGTCTTCTAGAAAAATATGCCCCTATCCGTTTCGGATCCATAGCCGTTGGAATCAGATCATTTGCTGATGTGGATCAAAAGATATGGTCAAAATACCAAAACGGTGCAGAACAGACGTCATTGCACATCAGCCAACTTGATGGTTGATTTCGGTAGGGAAAACGACTCCGTTTCAAGAAGTGTAAAACATGAAAAAGATAGATATGCGTCTTAACTTTGCACGGTTAAAATTTCATCCTTATTGCTTCAGTGAAACTCCAGATATAGCTGATATGGAAAAAGGTGTCGGAACTAGAACTGAATTGGATTTGCCCTTAATTCTTGATTTAACCTAGTAATCTGAAATCACTCAAAGAAACTCATGAAAAACAATAAATTACATAAAAATATAAAAGATCATAAACACAAGTAGACTAAGCAATAATAACTCGTATTTGACACAAAACAATAATAAAACATAACTAAAAACTATATAATTATACGAGTTATCACACCCCCACACTTAGATTGTTGCTAGTCCCTAGCAACGACTCAATAAAAATAAAATAAGAAAATCTAATCTAATCCATTTTCGTAGGAAATCACGGTGGCACTTAGCATGTGACACAAGCCTTTAAACCCCTAGGTGTCCCTAGTGGACGAGTTTAGTCTCGTGAGGGTTTGCTAGAACGATACCCACAAACATTGAAAAACTAAAATATAAGTAAACTACATACACTAAAAATATTTACTCCTAATCCTTTCAATATAAATTAGAGACAATCTTTGAACAAGTCTTATAAACTAATCAATAGCTCAAAGAATTTCACAAAAATTCATGCTTGAATGTAAATAAATGAGTTAAGCCAATATTAACATAACATATTTCAATCAAAATAGTGCATATTCAACTTAATCTCAACTTCTCACTATACTCTCATGATTTTCACTCTTTAAAGTAGTGGTAAAGTGTTTACACTCAATCAATCTCATGAAAACAGTTCTACCATATGCTTGCTTGTCCACCTATTCTCCACTATTTAGATCATACAACTTCATAAATCAAGAGGTCTTTTTTCAAGGTTGTAATGGGCCAAAGGGTTATAATGTGGTTAAAGAACAAAAGGATAAAGATATCACAAAGGTTCCAAAGAGTTCATAGATTTTAGAGACATAATAAGATCATACAAATAAAACTTCTCAAAACTCTTATAAAGCACATAATAACATAGGCTAAATATTCATGTTGAGTCTTTGCATCATTCTAACCAACTTTGTAACATCTTTTTCTAGAAGTTCAAGAGAAGATTTTTTTTTTTATTTTTTTTTTTTTAATATGGGAATGTATTTGACAATGATCCCTTTCTTTTTCTCTTGACTTTTTCTTTTCTTTTCTTCCCCCACACTTATCTTTTGTTTCTAACCCAAATTTTCAACTAAAAATATCCCTTGTTTTTTTATTTATTTTTTTTTTTTTGCAATATGTCTCAAAATATACAAATCCATCTTTAGAACAAGGGTAAGGATATAAGTATATTTAGGCTAGGTGTAAGTTGTGGTTACCAATAAAACAGCATATTTAATGTAGGCTCAAATTGGCTCACTAGTGGGGATGTTCTCTTAGAACATTAATAAGGGATGGCTGTTTGGCTCTGGTTATAATCCTAATGCCTCTATCATATTCATGTTGTCACATGTATCAATATACTATCAAACGGTTTAAAGCAAGTTCTAGAGAATCATGTAATCATAAGAGCACTCAAGAAAGAAATTAGATTGATTTGTATAATGCATCAATCATTATAGGCTCAAAAACTCACAAGGATGATTATACAAGTCAGATTAAGTCTAAACATGCTTCTTTCTCAATCACATATCATATTAACATTGGCTCATAAAAAGGTTGATATCAAGCTCAATTCTCATGAAAATCTTCTCACTAATAAATCTGTTTTAGATTTATGCAATTCATATCTCATTATAGTATTGAAAGTAACTAAAAAAACACACTAAGTCTAAACATGCTTTTTTTTTTTTGTTTTTTTGAAGAAGAAGATTAAATCAAACTGACAAGGTATGTCTCAAGTCTCCCTTACTCAGACCTTGTTCAGAATGAATACATCTAAATGTCTTAAAACACAACAATTTTTTTTTTTTTTAGCAAAATATGTCCCTTACCCCCCTACTAAAATATGACATTGTCCCCAATGTCAAATTTTAAAGGTAGAATTTAGGAGATATTACCTGCAGAGGTTGCTAACCACTTATTATAACTGAGACACAACAAGCAAAATGTTAGATAATGTCACAAAGACAAAGTGCAATCCACTCCTTGCTCGTCCATATCTCTTTTTCTTTTTCCGAGCGTTTGCGAAACAACCGTAGCAGATAAACACTCATAAGCTTGGAGCTTTTTGAGTAAATCTTCAATAGTTGTAGCAGAAACTATGGTTCTCCTTGCCTCTGAAAACATGAATCCATTATCCACAACATTATCTAAATATGAAAGCAAATTACTAAAATAACCATTAATATTAAGCAAACCAATGGGTTTCTTATTTGTGACCAAAGATGACCAAGAAGCCACGCAAGCTATTTCTTCCAATGTACCCAGACCTCCTGGTAAAGCAATGAATGCATCGGCAGAATGGTACATGATTGTCATCCGTTCAGGGATACTCCAGACTTGTATTTCCTTACCCACGGTAGGTTCACAAAAACCTGTGAATAGTTTTGGCACTATTCCTAGAACTGGACTTCCTCCGGCGTGTGCTGCTGTAGCGACTGCTCCCATTAAACCCGTACTACCGCCTCCATAAATCAATTGGATCTTTTGTTGGGCAAGTATTACTCCAACTCTTATGGCTTCATCAGCGAATATGTTATTTTTCCCTGGATAAGCACCTCCAAAGACACAAATTTTTTTAATGCGCTGGGACGAAGTACTTTCCATTTTTTTTTCGAGTGCCTGAAAGAGAATGAGTACATGGTGTAATATATAGAGGACTGAGTAGTGAATCAGACAAGAGTAATAATGTCGCCGAAAGTGTATTTGACCTGTCAGAAGAAAATGTTAACCTAACAAAAGATTTTTGCGTGATTTCAGGAAGAAAATCAAAAAGAGAAGAAAAATCAACCGTAAAAGACCAATGCAAAAAAAAAAAAAAAAACGAGAATAATTACACAAATCTTACAACACGTAAATTAAACCGAAATGAAGTTATTACAAATCAAACCAAAAGTTGAGAAGTTATTTATTGTAGTTGTGATTGTGGCTCACATCTTCCTCTGGTTTTACGTCCAGAAACGGCTTAAACGCCTTCTATGAGTCGAGGATATGCTTCCCATCCAGTTTTCTTACAAGCTGGCAAACAGGGTCTTTTAACATCAGATTCCCAAGATGTTGTCATTCCCTTTGGAATTGCGGCCATAAATCAAGAATTTCTCTTTGTACGTCTCCACTAGGATGCGTCTCAAGAGAAAGTTGGATATTACCCAAATTCTCCTTACTCAGTCCATCCTTAATGAATTCAATTTTTATCATCACGATTAGAGGACGGAATCCCAATAGAATGACATTTACCGTTACACGTCCATCATGCACATGGTAGGAGTTGTATTAGAAAGATTAACTGAAAAAGTTTCACAATAAAATCTAACAAAACGACGAGATCTAAAATCACGTCGCCAAACAAGCATAAAACAAAGTTAATATACAGATTAGGCGGTATAACCAGCCAATAAAACAAAGTTAATATACAATATAAATATAAATATATAGAAAATTAGGTGGTATAACCAGCCAAAATAAATCAAAGTTAATATACAAATTAGGCGGTATAACCAGCCAATAAAAATAAATATACTTATAAACTTATATACTTAGTATTGCCTCCCCGGCAACGGCGCCAAAAACTTGATGGAGACTCAATTAAGAGTTATAAACCCAAGTGCAGGTTATGTTCAAGTAATAAATTCTCGGGTGTCCGAGGTCGAACCACAGGGAAGCGTATTAGTAAGTATAAGTTTATAAATATATAAGAAAAAGAAAGTAAACAAGATATTAGGGAATCAACAACAAAACAAAATAAACAAGATATTAGAGAACAAAATAAACAAAATAACATAAAAGCAATTAAACAAGATATAAAAAACAATAAGAAAGGATGTTGAGGTTAGAGAATCCACTCTTGGTGTTATGCTAAGATTAATCTTGTTTTATTACACAATTGAAATCCACACATAAGGGAGGTTCCAATCGGAAGGTTTAGCAATTCAGTCCAAATTGTCCAACGTCCATAGCATATGATATTATGTTCATTTGGTGTCCTCAAAACTCATAAAAAGAGTCCAAGCATTCCTTATGCCAAGGTATATGTCTACAACAAATCAAGGTTATGAAACCAAGCATTTACTGTGCCATTTTCATTGTCAATAATGAATCAAGATCTCTACTTTGCAAGTATGATTTTAAACCAAAAGAAAATATTATCTATACTAGTGTTTATAAATGATGATTCATTTTAGCTCATGTTTAAGAGACTAACCTTAGCATTTACCAAGAGCATCACCTCATCACCTCAACAATATGATTAGCAACACATACTAGATATGAAGAAAATGAAAAGAAAAAGAAAGAAAAAGAAAACTAGAGAAAGGAAAGAAGAAGAAAACTTAGAGAATTACATTGCAATGGCTAATATCCTACCAATATATCAATTGTATCCCAATACTCATCCAAGGCCCTCTATTTATACACATTTTGGAGGGCTAAATGACAAGAGACAAGCTTTACAAATTTCAAAGGTAGGTATAATAGGTGGGTGCATTTTTCTAACAATTTTCGTCATATTGTATGACAATTCCGATCAGCCAGGTTGATGGTCGATTTTGTCAATGTTGGAAGCTCGATCTGATCAAATGGTGTTCTAGAAAAATATGCCCCTATCAGTTACGGATCCATAGCCGTTGGAATCAGATCATTTGCTGATGTGGATCGGAAGATATGGTCAAAATACCAAAACGGTGCAGAACAGACGTCATTGCACATCAGCCAACTTGATGGTTGATTTCGGTAGGGAAAACGACTCCGTTTCAAGAAGTGTAAAACATGAAAAAGATAGATATGCCTCTTAACTTTGCACGGTTAAAATTTCATCCTTATTGCTTCAGTGAAACTCCAGATATAGCTGATATGGAAAAAGGTGTCGGAACTGGAACTGAATTGGATTTGCCCTTAATTCTTGATTTAACCTAGTAATCTGAAATCACTCAAAGAAACTCATGAAAAACAATAAATTACATAAAAATATAAAAGATCATAAACACAAGTAGACTAAGCAATAATAACTCGTATTTGACACAAAACAATAATAAAACATAACTAAAAACTATATAATTATACGAGTTATCAGTCGGGTTTCAAGAAAAAGGTGTCTAAGATTCTAGGAGTGGAAAGAAATTGGGTCGAAGGCCAAGTTGTCCGTAAAGGGGTAAGCTACTTATATCATGGGACATTTTACGGACCTTAATCCATAGCCATTCAAGTAAGGAGACAGAAATATTTTTTCTTTGTCGATCTATGGTTTAGTTATCTTCCCAAAGACATTAGGGTATGTGGATGTGGCGATATTTGATGTTTGTTAGCGGCTTGAGCAGAGGATAAACCCAGCCCCGACAATTATAGCAGAAACAATCCGATCCCTGAATTTCTGTAAACGGGAAGGAAAATGGCGCTTTATAGGTTGTATACAGCTTCTTTACATATGGGTTCAAAGCCATTTTTGTAAACAGGAGAATTTCCCTCTTCGCTCTTATTGGAAGTCTTTTGCACCAATTGGTGAATTTCTTAAAAGGTATTGGCTTGAAAATAGGACTGAGGAACAATGGCTCAACATATTCTGGAATGTCAGGGTTGAGATGATAATTTGGAGAGCTCTATGGATAGCTCATATGCCGACATTGTACAAGTGCGGAGATAAAGCTTTTGTTCCATTATTGGGAGTATGGGAGGAGTGAGCTATGCACCACTGCTGGTATTAAGACAATCGAAATCCCGTCAGTTTACTCCTATGACCTAAGTAATTTGGAATTTGCTTATGGAGAAGATGGATACTCGAGAAAGTTACGTGAGATTGTAGTAGCATGGAAGGAAACTCATCGGGTGGAGGTATCTAGATATGCTGACATCGTCACACCTGATTACCTGATATAGAGGGAACTGAGGATTAATGATAGGTTGTTGACATCAGATGGGGAAGAAGTTCAGCTTTTGAGTTCACCACCTAAGGAAGCACCATTGGAGTTAGAAATTGCAAGGGCATAATTCGAAAAAGAAAAGGCCCAGATGAGCAAGGAAATTGCCCGATTGCATGAAGAGCTTGAGGATATTGAAAATAGGGAATCAGCCCGAGAAAGAGAAAAGGAAAAGATCAAGAGAGAAAGGGACACTGCTAAAAGCGATCTTCAGGAATTACACTTGGAGAACAAGAGGTAGCATTTCGAGCTCAGATTCGAGGGGACTCTCAAGACTTCCGGGGAATGGGAGCAAGAAGTCAAAAACCTCAAGAAGAAGAAGAACTATTGGAGAGAGAGAGCAAAGCATGAGGAAGCCGGAGCCAATCAACTGGAGAAACAAGATAAGGAAAGCTTACACGGTGATGCTTTTGCTGACATGTCAAAGGGCCGTGAACAAGTAGGGGTCAGATTGAAGAGCAAGGCAATCAAAAGAGGACAGTGAAAAAGGTCCAAGATCCGAGGGACTTACTATAGGACCATTGTTTTGTAATGGCACTTTTAAATTAGGATAGACAGATTATCAGATTGTCTTAAGCAGTGATCTTTTCATTGATGTATTTAGTTCGAGGAAATCAATGAAAGACCGTTTGGTTTGAATTATCTCGGGGCCAATACTTTTAAATGCATTCATCATTCATTTGTTCTATCTTTTATATATTTTGTTTGTTCATTCATTTATATTCATAATCATTTATTCATTTATTCTTTATAAATTGTTCATACACTTAGTCATTTATTTATTTGTCCCTTCATTTATTCTTTATAATTAGTCTTTCAGGTTCATACACTTAGTCATTTACTTATTTCTTCATTCATTAACATTTAGTCATTTATTCATTCATTCATTTTTATAAAATAAAATAAGAAATGTGTCAATAATTTCTAATCCATGGTTTTTAAAACTAAAGGTACAATTGGTCGCATTCAGAAAGAATCAGACATTCGACACCCTTACAATACTCGATCTCAAGCAAGAGCTATGGAGAACGATCAGCTTGCTAGAATTGAAAGGATGGAAAGAATTCAAAAAGATCTGCAGGAACAGTTAGCTAAGTCTCAAGAGGAGTCACGAGAACAAATGACCAAACTAATGGAGATAATGAGTACCATGATGAGGCAGAAGTGGCTAGGAGAAAATTCAATTACCTAAATGGGGCAGTAAACCAGGAAGATCGACCAAAGGTGGTACAGAAGAATGGCCAGACATCCCAACTTATAGGAAATGAACTTACGACTGGGCTGCATCCTATATTTACATCCAACCAGCGGTCGAAGCACAGAATTTTTGTCCAAAAAGGGGTAATATTGGGGTTGATCCAATTGATGTGGATGTTCCAGACTTTGAAGAAATGGCTGAAAAGGAAAGGGCAAAGATGACTGAGCTGAAGAGGGTTGAAACAGCAGAATCTCATAAAAATATCAGCTGCTGGGGGAAAGACTGAGGGCAGTTGAAGGAGCAGAGCTATTTGGCAGTCTAGATGCCAAAGAGATGAGTTTAGTGCACGGTCTGGTGATTCCTCCAAAGTTCAAAGTACCAGACTTTGAAAAATATAACGGAACTACCAACCCATCAACGCATCTGACCATGTATTACCGGAAGATGATCGGACATGATGAGGACGACAAATTGCTCATCCACTATTTCCAAGATAGCTTGATAGGGTCCACAACTCGGTAGTATAACCAGCTAACCTGTTCTAAGACTCGTTCCTGGATGGATCTAGCCAAAGCTTTCATGGAATAGTACAAGCATGTGACAGACATGGTGCCTGACCGTCTAACTCTCCAGAACATGGAAAAGAAAGCTACTGAAAGCTTTAAAGAATATTCTCAAAGATGGAAGGACTTGGCTACACAAGTGCAACCCCCTTTAACCAACAAGGAAACTATAGTGCTTTTCATCAATACCCTAAAAGCACCTTATTATGATAAATTGGTGGGAAGTGCCACCAAGGACTTTGCAGATATAGTGATGTCTGGGGAGATGATAGAGTCTGCTATTAAGAATGGGAAAATGGAAGGGGGTGAGTCTGTTACCCCGAAAAGAGTTTTTCCTGCAAAGAAGAAAGGGGAGACACATGCAGTCAATTTCAATCAATACCCCTATACACCTCCTACACCATACACACCTCCTAGGCCTTATACTCCTACACATCTTATGCACCTACGACACCTTACACATCTTAGCCGGGGTATAATCCTTACTACCCCAATGTGAACCACCTTACCCAAGATCCATTCCCCTATACCAATATACCACAACAATCGTTCCCAACTAGTATATCCCCACAAATAACCATTCCTCGAAACACTGTCCCAAACACTCAAGGTCTCGCACGCAATGACTATCGTTCACCAAGGAACGATCAAAAACCCCAGTTTGATCCCACTTCTACCACCTATGGTGAGCTATATCCTAAACTACTATAAGGCCAACTTGTCGCGCCCATATATCTTAAACCTTTGACCCTACCATACCAAGGTGGTACAATGCAAATACCAACTGTGCATATCATGTAGGAATTTAGGGGCATTCAACGGAGGATTGCATTGCTTTCAAAAAGAATGTCCAAAGCTTAATTAATACTGGAGTTGTAAAGTTTGGTCAAGGAATGGATCGAATGTAGCGGGAAACCCATTGCCTGATCATGCTGAGAATCAGGTAAATGCAGTATTGACAGGGGAAGTCAGAAGGTTAAAAAGGGATGCCAGAGAAGTCAAGACTTCGATGTTAACAGTATGGATCGAGATGGTTAAAGCAGGAATGGTGGAGGATGCCGATAGTTTAGAAATGGTTGCAAAGAGGGTGCAAAATTGGTGCCTATTCCATAAATGTTCAGGTCATATCATACAGGACTGTGGGGGACTTTCTGGCTAAGGTCCAAAAGATGATGGATGATAGAGAGGCCCAATTTTATGAGCAGACAGAGGAGGAACTCGAGGTTATTGAGAATGCGGCTGGCTGTGGAATAGGAAGACCTTAGATCATCTATTATGATGAACCAGAGAAGATTACCCCGGTGGTTGAGAAAATCGCGCCCAAGCTAATCATAGATTTGCCTTCTTCCTTTTCATACAAGGAAGCAAAACTACACCATGGAAATATGACTGCAGTATGGTTATGCCTGGGTCTTCAAGTCAGCAAGATATTACAGGTGTGGGGCACTTAACACGAAGTGGAAGGTGTTATGCCCCTGAGGTTGTTGAACATGGATCAGCAAGAAATGATGGAGGACTGAACAAGGGGAAGAAAGTAGTTGAACCAATCCATATTGAGATGGATTTGCAAAAGAAGCAAACAGGGAATCAGCCCTGGTAAACAGGATAAAAGAGCTGGTGAACGAGAAGGAGGCCTGCGAGTTTTTAAAGTTCATAAAACATAGTGAGTATAGTGTGGTTGAGCAATTGCAGCGTCAGCCAGCAAGAGTCTCCGTCTTATCTTTGCTATTAAACTCAGAAGCCTACAGAATTACCCTATTAAGAGTATTCAATCAGGTATACATGGCTAACAACATATCGGTAGAAAAATTAGACAGGATGGTGGGAAACATTGCGGCAGACTACCATATATTTTTCAGTTATGATGAAATAACACCTAATGGTATTGTGTCCACAAAGGCTCTTTACATAACAACCACCTGCAAGGGGCATATACTACCAAGGGTGCTTCTAGAAAATGGTTCTTCATTAAATGTAATGCCCTTGGCAACCTTGTCTAAGTTACCAGTGGATATGTTTCATATGTTACCGAGTTGCACAGTAGTCAGGGCTTTTGATGGTACTAGGAGAGAGATAATGGGAACTATTGAGGTTCATCTGGAGATAGGCCCATGCACTTATACGGTGAACTTCCAGGTCCTGGATATTAATCCAGCTTACAATTGCTTGTTGGGAAGGCCATGGATACATTCATTAGGGGCTGTACCCTCGTCTCTCCACCAAAAGCTAAAATTTGTGATGGAGGGCCGTTTGATCACTGTATCAGGAGAAGAAGACATAATAGCCTTCGTATCTACTGAATCTCCTTATGTTGAACCCAATGAAGATGCCATAGAATGTTCTTTTCAATCTTTGGAATTCATAAATGCAGTTTTCATCGCTGAAGGACGAAAAATTCCAAAACTAATGTTGTCCACGAACCCAAGGCTGGGGCCACAGGGCTGGAAGAGGTCTTGGGAAATATCTTTAAGGGATAGCTTGAGCAATGGAAGCAGTGGGAAAGAATGATCGATTTGGCTTAGGGTATCTTTCGAAGGCCCATAGGAGGAGGAAACAAGTTGAAAGGAACAGACAAAAGAGGATGGCCCGTCTCACGAATATGGATATTGAATGGGAACCCATGACTTTCCCACCAATCCTTCACAACTTCCACCCTGCTAGTTTTCTACTCGGAGAAAAGAATTCAGAGGATGTACTTGTAATGATCGAGCAAGCTTTTGAAAAATTCCATGTGGATAAAAGGGGGCAAATTCAGGATATGGTGATTTGCATGACCGGGAAAGAAGGGATGGAAAATGACAGTGCAAACTGGATGGTGCGACCTTGTCCACCAGGATATAGACTAACCAATTGGAGTGCGACTGAGTTGCCCATAGTTTTTAAGTATATTCCAACGTAATACTTTAAAAAACAATCTTAATTATCTTTACCCAGAGATATTAAGAGTTTTTTCTGTAATGGGCTTTTTGTTTAAACATTTTCATTCAATAAATAACAAGCACAATGCATTTTATCCATATTTATGTGTCCATATTCTTTCATTTTTGTTATTTATTTTGTTTTCATTATATATATTTTCCTATATTGTTTCTTCTCCACGTATTTACAGGTGTACGGGTGCGAAATATAAGGACCTTCCTATTAGTAATTCTGAAATTGATTTTGAAAGACCCATTTGCACGGGTGATTTTGAGGCTAACGAAGATACTAAGAAGTATGTTCTACCTTCGAATCTATTAAGGAAAAAAGAACAAGAGGAGAAACAAGTACTTCCTCATAAGGAATTATTGGAAATGATAAATCTGGGAGATGGTAAAGAGATAAAGGAAGTCAAAATCGGAACTTCATTGTCATCATCAGTAAAGGGTGAATTGATAGCCTTGCTCCAGGAATATGTGGATGTATTTGCATGGTCTTACCAAGACATGCCGGGGTTGGATCCGGATATTGTGGTTCATAAGCTCCCTTTAAGGATAGAATGCAAGCCAATTCAACAAAAGTTGAGAAGAATGAGGCCGGACATGCTGTTAAAGATAGAAGATGAGGTGAAGAAGCAATTTGATGCTGGATTCTTAGAGGTGGAAAAATACCCAGAATGGGTGGCAAACATTGTTCCAGTACCAAAGAAGGATGGCAAGGTGCGGATATGCGTTGATTACCGAGATTTGAACAAGGCCAGCCCTAAAGATAATTTTCCTTTGCCCCATAGCGATACTCTGGTGGATAATACGGTAAAAAGTTCTTTATTTTCTTTCATGGACGGATTCTCAGGATACAATCAGATCAAGATGGCACCGAAAGATATGGAGAAAACCATATTTGTAATAATGTGGAGAACCTTATGCTACAAGGTAATGCCATTTGGGTTGAAGAATGCTCAGGCAACATATTAGAGAGCCATGGTGACCTTGTTTCATGATATGATGCATAAAGGAATAGAGGTCTATATTGATGATATGATCGCAAAGTCACAAGGAGAAGAGGAGCATATTGTGAATCTTAAGAAGCTCTTCAAACAACTACGGAAGTTTAGACTCAAGCTAAATCCGGCAAAATGCACTTTTGGAGTCACCTTTCGAAAATTGTTGGGTTTTGTCGTTAGAAAAAGAGGAATTGAGATTGACCCGAATAAAGTGAAGGCCATTCAGAATTTGCCACCACCTTGTACTCAAAAGGAAGTAAGAGGCTTTCTGGGGAGATTGAATTACATTGCTCGGTTTATTTCTCAGTTAACCGACAAATGCGATCCAATACTTAAGTTACTTCAAAAATGTGATCCAGGAGAATGGGATGAAGGTTGTTAGATTGCATTTGAAAAGGTTAAACATTATCTATCCAACCCACCAGTATTAATGCCACCTGTTCCGGATAAACCAATGATACTGTATTTATCAATATTTGAGAGATCCATGGGTTGTGTTTTGGGGCAGCTTGATGAGACTGGAAAGAAAGAATAGGCGGTTTACTACCTCAGCAAGAAGTTCACAGATTATGAGTTGAAATATTCGTCGGTAGAAAAATTGTGTTGTGCCTTAGCTTGGACTACTCGAAGACTCAGACAGTACATGTTGTACCACACAACGTGGTTGATTGCGAAGCTAGATCCAGTCAAGTACATTTTGGAAGCACCTTCTTTGTCAGGGAGGACAGCAAGATGCCAGGTTTTATTGTCAGAGTACGACATTGTATATGTAAGTCCAAAAGCTATCAAGGGCAGTGCAGTGGCTGAATTCTTAGCAAGTCGAGCAGTGGAAGATTATGAGCCATTGAACTTTGAGTTCCCGGATGAATATTTGATGAATGTTTCACAAGTAGATGAGATTCCCCTAAAGAAGAAAGTATGGAAAATGTACTTTGATGGCGCATCTAATGCCATGGGGCACGGAATCGGTGCAGTCCTCATATCCCCAGAAGAAGATTATTATCCTTTCACTGCTAGATTGGATTTTGATTGTACAAACAATACTACCGAGTATGAAGCATATACTATGGGCCTTCGTGCTGTAGTGGACAGAAAGATCAAAATATTGGAAGTTTTTGGAGACTCAGTCTTAGTGATATACCAGCTACGAGGAGAATGGGAAACCCGAGATACAAAGCTAATCCGATATCGAGAACTCATACTGAGTTTATTAGAGGTATTTGAAGAAGTGAATTTCAATTACTTTCCTCGAGAAGAAAATCTAATGGCAGATGCTCTGGCTACTTTGTCATCAATATTTAAAGTGAATGAAGGGGATGAAGTTGTACCAATAAAGATGAGTATATATGAGTCTCCTGCCCGCTATCTGAGTATTGAAGAAGAAGCAGATGGCCTCTCTTGGTATAACAACATCTTGCAGTACATTAAGAGTCAACAGTATCCAGAACAAGCAACAGAGAATGACAAGAGGACTCTTAGAAGGCTAGCAATGGGTTTTGTTCTAGACAGTGAGATTCTCTACAAGAAAGGAAAAGACCAAGTCTTGTTGAGATGTGTTGGATCTGCCAAAGCTTGGAGAATTATAGAAGAGGTCCTTTAAGGGATATGTGGCACTCATGCTAATGGTCACATGCTTGCTAAGCAGATTATGAGGGCAGGGTATTATTGGTTGACAATGGAAGGAGATTGTATCAGTTATTCTCGGAAGTGCCATAAATGCCAGATATATGCAGATAAGATTCATGTGCCGCCATCGCCATTACATGTCATGATTGCACCATGGCCCTTTTCAATGTGGGGAATATATATGATCGGGCCTATTCTGAAAGCTCCAAATGGACATCATTTCATCTTGGTGGCCATAGATTATTTCACAAAGTGGGTAGAAGCTTCTTCTTATGCGAATGTAACAAAGCCGGTGGTATGTAGATTTGTTAAGAGATAAATCATATTCCGTTACGGGTTGCCAGCAAGAATTATTTTGAATAATGCTCTCAATTTGAAAAATATGATGATGAGGAAGTGTGTACTCAGTTCAAAATCATACATCATAATTCAGCACCTTACCGTGCAAAGATGAATGGGGCAGTAGAAGCAGCCAACAAGAACATCACGAAGATTGTTGAGAAGATGACCAATGTTTACAAAGATTGGCATGAGATCTTGCATTTTGCTCTTCATGCATATCGTACTTCGGTCCGTACATCTACAGGGGCAACGCCGTTTTCTTTGGTATACGGGATGGAAGCAGTGCTACCTATTGAAGTTGAGATCCCTTCACTTCGGGTTTTGATGGAAGTTGGCCTAGAGGAAGCAGAATGGGTTAGAGCTCATTATGAACCATTGAATCTCATCGAGCAGAAAAGATTGAAAGCAATTTGTCACGGGTAGTTGTATCAGAAAAGGATGATTCGAGCCCACAAGAAGAAAGTTCGTCCTAGACAATTCCGAGAAGGGGAGTTGGTACTGAGGAAAATTCTCCCTATAGTGAAGGACCCGAGAGGAAAATGAGCTCCGAATTGGGAAGGACCCTATGTGGTAAAAAGAGCTTTTTCTGGAAGAGCATTGATTTTACAAGAATGGACGGGGAGGATTTCAGAAATCCCATGAATGTTGATGAACTAAAGAAGCATTATGCTTCAAAAAAAATGTGATGCTGTTGTCGCAACCTAAAAAAATAACAAGTCTCATCACAAGACTTTATTATTCGTTAAGCGTGTCATTAAAAAAAACGAGGAAAAGTCGACTTAATTCCTCTTGAAAAATGAAGGTTTTGAAAATGACCTTGAAAAGGACATAGAGTCGCCACCAATCTTTTTTAGCTAGGTGTGATCGGCCACCAATTAAAACCGGTTTTGTAAAATATTTTAAAATTAATTAAAACATTTTTAAAACCAATTTCAAGTCTGCGTTTTAAACCAGAGAAAAAAAAAAAAAAAAAAGCGGGTTCGGGACTCGGTTACGTGTAGGGAAGGATTAGCACCCCCACAACGCCCGTATAAAATGGTACCTTATTAATCATGTGTTATCTCAAGTCTCGATAAAAAGTCGGTTTTAGATTTAGTATTTCAAGTTAATTCCCAATTTAAAGAAAAATAATTCCATTTTTAATTGAAAATGATCCGGAATTTATAAATTCAAAATTTTCCTATATTCCCCAACAAGCGTGGCAAAATATAAAATTTTTTATTAGTTTGAAAAACTTTCCGAATCATTCTCATTTTAAAGAAGATATTCCGTTATTAATGATAATTGATGATATCCTCCTCAGCAAACCCGGTAGAGAACTCATGAATTATTTTAACTCGGGAATATCTTTATTTTATTGAAAATCATTACCATTTTGAAAACATTTAAAAATATATATGAATATGAATATGTATGACATAAATAAAATGATATAGCAAAGTGTAAATAATATATTGCAACCTAAATGATATGATATAATTTAAATGTCTTAGCATATTCTAAATGAAATGAAATATCCTAAGTTATATGATATATTCTAAATGAAATGAAATGACCTAGGTAACATAATATATTCTATATGAAATGTGATAACCTAAGTCATATGATATATTCTAAATGAAATGAAATGACCTAAATGACATAATATATCCTAAATGAAATGAAATGACCTAGGTAACATAATATATTCTATATGAAATGAAATGACCTAGGTAACATAATATATTCTATATGAAATGAAATAATTTAAATGACATGACAAATATAAATGATATGGCATATAATTTAAATGACATGAAATATAAAATAATGCTATCATATAATATGCATGAAAATAAAAATGAAAATAATAATGCATGAACATAGTATATGCTAAATAATACGAAAAAAAAAAGAATAACTAAATAAAAAGCATAGGATATCATGAAATATTCAAAACCGTATAATAAACAATATAACATCAAAAAATATAAATCAAAATAATAACATTACCATATAAATTATCATAGCAAAAACCACATATTATATAAAATGCATGAATATGAAAAATGCAATGCATGAAAATATATTTTTTCCTTTAATTAAGGAAATCAGTATATCTAAAAAGATATCCGGCTACCTTAGGAAAATATATCAAATTAAATATTCTAAAACCAAAATACTTTGTGACTGTTTGAAAACAATTTTGAAAAGCTTAGATTAAAAATAAAAACTTAGCAAAACCCTTTTTTAAATGGATCTAATTTCCTAAGTTTTAAATCCCGGACTTGACCACCCTTAACTCGATACTTAAAAAATCATTTTTAGAGTTTAAAAAGGCTTGGAAACTACCCTAAGTCAGTAGCTAAACTTCCTAATCAGCCCCCTCTAAGTAACTTAACCAAAATAGAAAAATGATTTTCCTTCAAATTCAATTCTAACTCCACTGTCCAGTTTTAAACCACGATTTTTTACCCTATTCTTAAAAATTCTAAAAAATCTAAAACAAATACTGGAGACTCAGGACATGTAAAACTACATGGGAAAAATCGACTTAATTTTCTGATTAAATATGGCTGCCCAAAAAATCGGGAAATTAGGAGTATTGGGTGAAAACACTGTTTTACCAAAACATATTTTTGCCTTTGATAAAATCATTTAAAAATCAAAGTAAAAATATTTAAGACTCTCTAAATGACTCACAAACAGTAGCTAGCACTTTTGAAAAGTTAGGCAAAAATTGGCTAAGTAAAAAAAATCACAAAGGTAGAATAATCAATTTGACAACTCTTTAATTTTCCACAAGTATGCTCAAGAGAGCATGACTTTGAACCATTGATTGGCCTAAGTCATAAGTCAAGTGGCAAGGACATGAAATGCATGAAAAATACAGCAAATATGATGCATGAAATGCATGATTTTAAACCTAAATATCATGAAAAATGCATGCCATCAATAAAATGACCTAAACCTAAATGAACTTGCATGGCATTTAATGCAACATAGGTCTAAAATGCATGGATATGCATGGCAAAACAAACCAATCCTAACATCTAAAATATGCATGGCAATAACACAAACACAAGGCATGCTTAAACCGAATACCCGACCAAATGTCATGAAAATGCAAACCTATCAACTAACATAACAAAAATGCACAAACAAAGCAAAGAAAGTGAAGTGAAGTGGCCAAATGGCCTCATGTTCAAAGTGAGCATGGCATTTTCACAAACACTTGATATACTAACATACTTAACTAAAACATAATACTCAAATCATGCAAATATAAAGTAGAGGTATGAAAAATCACAAGCATTTCCACAAACACATGGATTTCAAAATATAAAACATAAACAAACTTAAACATTTTGAAAATAGAAAATAAAAAAAGTAAGAACATGATAATAGACTCATAAATAGAAATAAGCAAGCAACGAGATTAAAACAAGCTTCAAGTATATGTAGTAGAAGAAGATTTAAAGCATAAAAACCTATTTAATATAAAAAAATAACATGAAATAACAAAGCAAAATAGCAACTAAAACAAAAAATAAAAATAAAAATGGGCCATTCGGCCATGTCAAATAACAAGGGGAAAAAAATATTTCAAGAAATTTTTATAAGAAAAAATGAAGAAAGAACTTAAAGAAGAACATTAAAAACACGTATTTAAAAATAAAAATCAAAAGAAACTCACCAAAATAATAATCAAAATAGCAAATCAAGAATGGAAAATCAAAGAAAGTGCAAGAGTATGGTGCTAAAAGCAACCTCTAGAAGCTATCTTTCATGCTTTTTCTCTTCTAACTTTCTTTTCTTTTCTAATTTTTTTTTTTTTTTTTTGCTTCTCAAAAATGGAGAGAAAATCAACCAAAAGCAAGGGGGAATAGAGAATGAGAGTGTGCTGAAAATGAAAGAAAACCCTTCCCTTGTAGTGGTCGAACCTTCCCTCTCTCTAGGCTAGGATGTTGTCATTTTTCCTCAACCAATTTTCATCCAAGGGCTATTGATCCAAGATGTTTAAAACATGAAATTATCACCCTTAGATTAGGCTATCAGCTATCCACAATTTCAACTGTTCAAGAATCTTAAGCCATTATGTTGACATTCTCCCTCTTCATGCATTGGTCCATGTGGCTTATTTGCAAAGGCTTGATCAAAAAATCAATAACTCTTCATTTTTGGCCTCTTGATTAAAAAATCAGAAACCTCCTTCCCATCCTTGGGCCATGGCCGGCCAGCCCTCCTTCTTCCAGCCCAAGTTTGATTTCTTTTGAAAGGCAAGAAACGCCTTTTTCGGTTTCTTGGGTAAAATGACCTTTTTGCCCCCCAAATGCAAATAAATGGAAAACGGACTCCAAATTCATATTTTATTTTTTTCAATACTTTCAAAATAATAAAAAATTGAATTCTGGAAGTTTTCAAAATTTTCCGAGTCCATTTGCTATTTATTTGGATTTTTTTCCAAAATTGCTCTTTTATGCCCCAAATTTTACCATTTTTTAAACGAGCTCCAAATCAATATTTTACTTCACCAATCTCTTCCAAATAATTTAAAAGTGTGATATGGAAGTTTTCATAATTTTTGGAACTCATTTGGTATTCTTTCGGGATTTATCTGCTTGAATTATTGCATAAGGGGCCCGAGATTTGGCCATTTTGCAAACGAACTCCGAATCAAGATTTTCTTTCTCCAATCTCTTCCAAATCATTTAAAAATGAGATTTGAAAATTTTCAGGATTTTCGGAGATCATTTGCTATTTTTTCGAGATTTATCTTCTTGAATTACTACATAGTGGACTCGGGATTTGGCCATTTAGCAAACGAACTCCAAATCAAGATTTTCTTTCGTCAATCTCTTCCAAATGATTTAAGAATGAGATTTGCAATTTTTCAGAATTTTTGGAGTTCATTTGCTATTTTTCCGAAATTTTCCTATTTTACCCTTTTGCCTTCGAAACCCGGTTTTGCTCAAAACAAGTCCGATTTTCAGATTTTCTTCAAACTGAGCCTTGGGCTATCCTTTTTTAATCACTCCTCATTCATAGGGTCTTTATCCCTACCGATTCGGGCCATTTCTGTAATTCTTTCCAATATCACCGAAATCCACCAAAAACCCTAATTCTCGATTTTCTCCCGATTGACTTTTCTTTCAGTTTTTTCTTTCAAGTGGCTTCTCCACTACCCGTAGTCAGTGCTTATCTTTCATTTGAAACCTTCAATTTTGACCAATTCAATCGTTTTAGCACTTTTCCCCAAATTTCCCGGATTAGGGTTTTCTTTCTACTGAATCTCCATAACCGAACTTTCGAACTCCATATCTTTCGATGTAGACCTCGGATTATCAAAATTCTTTCGCCATTTTTTCAATTGAACTTCAAATCTTGATTTTGAAAGTGGGTTGACTTTTTTAGTAGTTGACTTTTAGGGGTTGACTTTTTTTCAAGTCTGACTTTTTATGCTCGCCCTCTTAAACTAAGTCTCGGAGTACCACCTGCAGGATGAAAAAAGTCTTTTTACATTCTGAAACTTCAATTTAGGAAGAAAACATACCTGTTTTAGTAAATACGAAGAAAATTAGGTGTCTATAGCTGCCCCTCTTTGGCTATTGTTGAGAATCAGGAATCAGGCAAAGATAAATAAACACTAATTTTGTTCGGTTATTGAAATCTAATGTGAAGAGAAGAAAAGGGTTTCTTTTTTTTTTTTCTTGTTGAGAAAAACTGTAAATAGAAGATATTGTCCTTAAATTAAAATCCCTGACTAATCAAGGCTCGACCCGTCTTAAGGAAACGAATTCGATTTGCAAAAAAATGTGCCCGGAGGTCTTAAAAATGATGCCAGGAGGTCTTAAAAATGGTACCCGGAGGCCTTACTCGTGATTTTAAAAAAAAAAATTGCCCGGAGGTCTTAAGAATGGTGCCTGGAGGTCTTTAAAATGGTGCCCGGAGGCCTTACCCGTGATTTGAAAATAGCTTGACGACGGTCTCAAGGCTCGACTCATTTGATAAAACAGAATGAATTCGGTTTAAAACAAAAAGAAATACCTCGACGGTGGTCTCAAGGCTTGACTTATTTGATAAAACATAATGAATTCGATTTAAAACAAAAAGAAATACCTCGATGGTAGTCTCAAGGCTCGACTCATTTTATAAAACAGAATGAATTCGATTTAAAACAAAAGGAAATACCTCGACGGAGGTCTCAAGGCTCGACTCATTTGATAAAACAGAATGAATTCGATTTAAAACAAAAATAAATACCTCGACGGAGGTCTCAAGGCTCGACTCATTTGATAAAACAGAATGGATTCGATCTAAAACAAAAGGAAATACCTCGACGGAGGTCTCAAGGTTCGACTCATATGATAAAACAGAATGAATTCCATTTGAAACAAAAGGAAATACCTCAACGGAGGTCTCAAGGCTCGACTTGTTTGATAAAATATAATGAATTCGATTTAAAACAAAAAGAAATACCTCGACGGAGGTTTCAAGGCTCGACTCATTCGATAAAGCATAATGAATTCGATTTAAAACAAAAGGAAATACCTCGACGGAGGTCTCAAGGTTCGACTCATTTGATAAAACATAATGAATTCGATTTAAAACAAAAGGAAATACCTTGACGGAGGTCTCAAGTCTCGACTCATTTGATAAAACAAAATGAATTCGATTTAAAACAAAAGGAAATAGCTCGATGGAGGTCTCAAGGCTTGACTCATTTGATAAAACAGAATGATTTCGATATAAAAAAGAAAAACGGAAATACCTCGACGGAGGTCTCAAGGCTCGACTCATTTGATAAAACATAATGAATTCAATTTAAAACAAAAGAAAATACCTCGACGGAGGTCTCAAGGCTAGACTCATTTGATAAAACAAAATGAATTCGATTTAAAACAAAAGGAAATACCTAGACAGAGGTCTCAAGGCTCGACTCATTTGATAAAACAAAATGCATTCGATTTCGAAAGGAAACGTACCTCGACGGTGATCTCGGGGCTTGACTCGTTTGAAAAACAAAACGAGCTCACTTTGGGGATGTCCAAGTTTTCTTGATTTATGCAATGTTAACTAAATGCAATGATGAGAGTGACATGCTTTGCAAATGCTTGTATGCTTCCTAAGAATGAATGCAATCAAATGATGTCTCGTGATTTCTAATCCATGGTTTCTTTGAGCTTCACAGATTATCCGACTTCATGACATAGTCTTCAATTGTTCATTGATGCACCACTTAAGGAATCCTTCACTCAAGATAACTTGTCAAACAGTCTTAGTTTCTGACTTTCGCTGAAATTCACAGATTTTCTGACTTCGTGATGGAGTTTCCAACACGTTCACTATTTTCTTTTCTTGGTGAACTTTCCAAACGTTTCCCAAGATTTAAATCTATTCCTTAGTAATACTTTGAAATCCTTTTATTTAAAGTTTTTTTATTACTAATCATCATTCAATTTAATAACAATCAAAATGCATCTCAAAATGTAAGAAAGAAAATATGAAGCAAGAAAAACTTGTCATGAAAAGGATAACAAGAATTTATTGCAAGAAGTGTTTTAAAATAGTAAAAATAAATATCAAGGATATAAGAAACAAATGTAAAGTTATAGGTTGTAGATGCCCCAGATGCAGAATATCTTAGAGCTCTCCTTTTTCAAACCATCTGAAATTTCTCTTGAACGAGCAATTTACTTGGGTAACCTCTTAGCTTCCATAGTTACATCAGACTGAGTTATTCCCCTTTCTTCTGATTTTCAGGTACTTTCTCCCTCTTTACATGGAGCATTGATTCAAACTTTTAATCAGTACCTGAGCCGCCCTTTGCGGGTTTTCAACTCAAGTGTCCTCTATTCGGTATTAAGTTGCCATTTGCGGGTTTTCGGCTTAAACCTCTCCTTTTACATTTTTTTTCATTTCCAAATTTTTTTTTGTATTCTACCATGCATCTGACAATTCTAAATGTTTCCAAGGTAAAAATGTCAATTAAAAAAAATGGGATGAATTCTGAGAATAGCCTTTCAAATTAAATATCTATGCTTGATCAAAATGGGCTTTTAAAGCACGTAATGTAGGCCAAGGTTTAGGTTTAGAAAGAAATGATAAAATAGGCCCAAAGTGTATTTAAGGGTGATTGGATCAAGGATCATTTCCTGAGGAGAACTCATTCTTGAAACATTTGTCCCTTTTTGGACTTTTTTTTTTCTTTGTTGGCTTTTATTTGCCACATTTTTCGATGGCTTTCTTTTTGCCATGATTTTTTATTATTTTTCCTCGTATTTTCCCTCCAGTGTAGAGGATGATCCTTGATCAAGGTTTAAAGAAAGAAATAATTCCTAAGGCTTAAAGGAGTGACTAAGGATAATTTCTTCTTAGTGAAGGGAATACGAAAGATGGCCATTCATCATATCAAGCATGAATATTTTCTTTGAAAAGCAATTCACAGGGGAGATAGATATATAGAATTTCCATTTTTACACTTGGAATCATTCGAATTTCCATGTGCACAGCATCACACATTTTTTTTTTCAAGCATAATACTTCTTCAGTTCATCAGCATTCACAGGATTTCTGAAATCTTCCCCGTCCATTCTAGTTAAATTCAATGCTCCTCCAGAAAAAACTCTTTTTACCACATAGGTCCTTCCCAATTTGGGGCCCATTTTTCTCTCGGGCCCTTCACTATAGGGAGAATTTTCCTTAGTACCAACTCCCCTTCTCGGAACTGTCTGGGACAAACTTTCTTGTTATGGGCTCGAATCATCCTTTTCTGATACAACTGCCCATGACAAATTGCTTTCAATCTTTTCTCCTCGATGAGATTCAACTGTTCATAACGAGCTCTAACCTATTCTGCTTCCTCTAGGGCAACTTCCATCAAAACCCGAAGTGAAGGGATCTCAACTTCAATAGGTAGCATTGCTTCCATCCCGTATACCAAAGAAAACGGCGTTGCCCTGTAGATGTACGGACCGAAGTACGATATGCATGAAGAGCAAAAGGCAAGATCTCATGACAATCTTTGTACACATTGGTTATCTTCTCAACAATCTTCTTGATGTTCTTGTCAGCTGCTTTTGCTGCCTTATTCATATTCGGACTATAAGGTGCTGAATTATGATGTGTGATTTTGAACTGAGTACATACGTCTCTCATCATCTTATTGTTCAAATTGAGAGCATTATCGGAAATAATTCTTGCTGGCAACCCGTAACGGCATATGATTTCTTTCTTAACAAACCTACATACCACCGACTTTGTTATATTCGCATAGAAGAAGCTTCTACCCACTTTGTGAAATAATCTATGGCCACCATGATGAAACAATGTTCGTTTGAATTTTTAGGGGTAATAGGCCCTATAATATCCATTCCTCACATTGAAAAGAGCCACGGTGCAGTCATGACATGTAATGGCGATGGCGACACATGAATCTTATCTGCATATATCTGGCATTTATGGCACTTCCGGGAGTAACTGATGCAATCTCCTTCAATCGTCAACCAATAATACCCTGCCCTCATAATCTGTTTAGCAAGCATGTGACCATTAGCATGAGTGCCACATATCCCTTCATGGACCTCTTCTATAATTCTCTGAGCTTCAACAGATCCGACACATCTCAACAAGACTTGGTCTTTTCCTTTCTTGTAGAGAATCTCATTGTCTAGAACAAAACCTATTGCTAGCCTTCTCAGAGTCCTCTTGTCATTTTCTGTTGCTTGTTCTGGATACTGTTGACTCTTGATGTACTGCAGGATGTCGTTATACTAAGGAAGGCCATCTGCTTCTTTTTCAATACTCAGACAGTGGGCAGAAGACTCATATATAGTCATCTTTATTGGCACAACTTCAGCCCCTTCATTCACTTTAAACATTGATGACAAAGTAGCCAGTGCATCTGCCATTTGGTTTTCTTCTCGAGAAAAGTAATTGAAATTCAATTCTTCAAACTCCTCTAATAAATTCAATATGAGTTCTCGGTATCGGATTAGCTTTGTATCTCGGGTTTACCATTCTCCTCGTAGCTGGTATATCACTAATGCTGAGTCTCCAAAAACTTCCAATACTTTGATTTTTCTATCTATTGCAGCACGAAGGCCCATAGTACACGCTTCATACTCGGCAGTATTGTTTGTACAATCAAAATCCAATCTAGCAGTGAAAGGATAATAATCTTCTTCTATGGATATAAGCACTGCACCGATTCCATGCCCCATGGCATTAGATACGCCATCGGAGTACATTTTCCATACTTTCTTCTTCAGGGGAATCTGATCTTCCTGTGAAACATACATCAAATCTTCATCCAAAAAGTCAAAGTTCAACGGCTCATAATCTTCCACTGCCCGACTTGCTAAGAATTCAGCCACTGCACTGCCCTTGATAGCTTTTTGACTTACATATACAATGTCGTACTCTGACAATAAAACCTACCATCTTGTCGTCCTCCCTGACAAAGAAGGTGCCTCCAACATGTACTTGACTGGATCCAGCTTGGCAATCAACCACGTTGTGTGGTGCAACATGTACTATATGATTCTTCGAGCGATCCAAGCTAAGGCACAACACAACTTTTCTACCGACGAATATTTCAACTCATAATCTGTAAACTTCTTACTGAGGTAGAAAACTGCCTGTTCCTTCTTTTCAGTTTCATCAAGCTGCCCCAAAACACAACCCATGGATCTCTCAAATACTGATAAATACAGTATCATTGGTTTATCCGGAACATGTGGCATTAATACTGGTGGGTTGTATAGATAATGTTTAACCTTTTCAAACGCAATCTGACAACCTTCATCCCATCCTCATAGCTCACGTTTTCGAAGTAACTAAAATATTGGATCACACTTGACAGTTAATTGAGAAATAAACCGAGCAATGTAATTCAATCACCCCAGAAAGCCTCTTACTTCCTTTTGAGTATGAGGTGGTGGCAAATTCTGAATAGCCTTCACTTTATCTGGGTCAATCTCAATTCCTCTTTTGCTGATGATAAAACCCAACAATTTCACCAAGGTGACTCCAAAAGTGCATTTTGTCGGATTTAGCTTGAGTCTAAACTTCCTTAGTCATTCAATTAGCTTCTTAAGATTCATAATATGCTCTTCTTCTCCTTGTGACTTTGCGATCATATCATCAACATAGACCTCAATTCCCTTATGCATCATATCATGAAACAAAGTCACCATGGCTCTTTGATATGTTGCCTAGCATTCTTCAACCCAAATGGCATTACCTTGTAGCAGAAGGTTCCCCACATGTGTAACAAATTTGGTTTTCTCCCTATCCTCCGATGCCATCTTGATCTGATTGTATCCTGAGAATCCGTCCATAAAAGAAAATAAAGAACTTTTCACCGTATTATCCACCAGAGTATCAATATGGGGTAAAGGGAATTTATCTTTAGGGCTGGCCTTGTTCAAATCTCGGTAATCAATGCACATCCGTACCTTGCCATCCTTTTTTGGTACTGGAACAATATTTTCCACCCATTCTGGATATTTTCCCACCTCTAAGAACCCAGCATCAAATTGCTTCTTCACCTCCTCTTTTATCTTTAACAGCATGTCTGGTCTCATTCTTCTCAACTTTTGTTGAATTGGCTTGCATTCTAGCCTTAAAGGGAGCTTATAAACCACAATATCCGGATCTAACCCTGGCATGTCTTGGTAAGACCATGCAAATACATCCACATATTCCTGGAGCAAGGCTATCAATTCACCTTTTATTGATGATGACAATGAAGTTCCGATTTTGACTTTCTTTATCTCTTCACCATCTCCTAGATTTATCATTTCCAATAATTCCTTATGAGAAAGTACTTGTTTCTCCTCTTGTTTTATTTTCCTTAATAGATCCGAAGGTAGACCATAATCCTCAGTATCTTCGTTAGCCTCAAAATCACCCGTGCAAATGGGTCTTTCAAAATCAATCTCAGAATTACTGACAGGAAGGTCATCATATTTCCTATCCGTACACCTGTAAGTAAGTGGAGAAGAAACAATATAGGAAAATATATAATGAAAACAAAATAAATAACAAAAATGAAAGAATACGGACACATCAATATGGATGAAATGCATTGTGCTTGTTATTTATTGAATGAAAATGTTTAACCAAAAAGCCCATTACAGAAAAAAAAAAACTCTTAATATCTCTCGGTAAAGATAATTAAGATTGTTTTTTTAAAGTATTAATTTGGAATAGACTTAAAAACTATGGGCAACTCAGTCGCACTCCAATTGGTTAGTCTATATACTGGTGGACAAGGTCGCACCATCCAGTTCGCACTCTCACTTTCAATCCCTTCTTTCATGATCATGCAAATCACCATATCCTGAATCTGCCCCCTTTATTCATATGGAATTTTTCATAAGCTTGCTCGATCATTATGAGTACATCTTATGAATTCTTTTCTCCGAATAGAAAACCAGCAGAGCGGAAGTTGTGAAGGATTGGTGGGAAAGTCATGGGTTCCCATTAAATATCCATACTCGTGAGGCGGGCCATTCTGCTTTGTCTGTTCCTTTCAACCTGTTTCCCCTTCTCATGGGCCTTCGAAAGATACCCTAAGCCAAACCGGTCTTTCTTTCCCACTGCTTCCATTGCTCGTGCGATCCCTTGAAGATATTTCCCCATACCTTTTCCAGCCCTGCAGCCTTTTCCCACTGTGGTTCTTACTCACAGCCTTGTGTTCTTGGACAACCTTGGCTTTGGAATTTTTCATCCTTCAGCGATGAAAACCGCATGTCGCAACCTAAAAAAATAACAAGTCTCATCGCAAGACTTTATTATTTGTTAAGCGTGACATTTTAAAGAAAATCGAGGAAAAGTCGACTTAATTCCTCTAGAAAATGAAGGTTTTAAAATTGACCTTGAAAAAGACATGGAGTCGCCACCAATCTTTTTTAGCTAGGCGTGATAGGCCACCTATTAAAACCGGTTTTATAAAATATTTTAAAAATTAATTAAAACATTTTTAAAACCAATTTCAAGTCTGCGTTTTAAACCAGAGAAATCAAAGAAACGGGTTCGAGACTCGATTACGTATGGGGAAGGATTAGCACCCCCAAAACGCCCATATAAAACGGTACCTTATTAATCGTGTGTTATCTCAAATCTCGGTATAAAGTTGGTTTTAAATTTAGTATTTCAAGTTAATTCCCAATTTAAAGAAAAATAATTTCATTTTTAATTAAAAATGATCTAGAATTTATAAATTCAAAATTTTCCTATATTCCCCAACAAACATGGCAAAATATAGAAAATTTTTTTAATTTTGGAAAACTTTTCGAATCATTCTCTTTTTAAAGAAGATATTCCGTTATTAATAATAATTGATGATATCCTCCCCAGCAAACCCGGTAGAGAACTCATGAATTATTTTAACTGAGGAATATCTTTATTTTATTGAAAATCATTATCTTTTTTTTTTGAAAACATTTAAAAGAAATGAATATGTATATGCATGACATAAATAAAATGACATAGCAAAATCTAAATAATATAATGCAACCTAAATGATATGACATAGTTTGAATGCCTTAGCATATTCTAAATGAAATGAAATATCCTAAGTTATATGACATATTCTAAATGAAATGAAATGACCTAGGTAACATAATATATGCTATATGAAATGTTATATCCTAAGTCATATGATATATTCTAAATGAAATGTAATATCCTAAGTCATATGATATATTCTTAATGAAATAAAATATCCTAAATGACATAATATATCCTAAATGAAATGACCTAGGTAATATAATATATTCTAAATGAAATGAAATGACCTAAGTAACATAATATATTCTATATGAAATGAAATAATTTAAATGACATGGCAAATATGAATGATATGGCATATAATTTAAATGACATGGAATACAAAATAATGCTATCATATAATATGCATGGAAAAAAATGAAAATAATAATGCATGAACATGCTAAATAATATAACAAAAAAATAATTAAATAAAAAGCATAGGATATCATGAAATATTCCAAGTCATATAATAAACAATATAACATAACTCAAAATCATAACAATATCATAGAAACTATCATAGCAAAAATCACATATTATATAAAATGCATGAATATGGAAAATGCAATGCATGAAAATGTATTTTTTCCTTTAATTAAGGAAATCCGTATCTAAAAAGATATCCGGCTACCTTAGGAAAATATGTCAAATTAAATATTCTAAAACCAAAATACTTTGTGATTGTTTGAAAACAATTTTGAAAAGCTTAGATTAAAAATAAAAACTAGGCTAAATCTTTTTTAAATGGCTCTAATTTCCTAAATTTAAAATCCCGGACTTGACCACCCTTAACCCGAGACTTAAAAAATCATTTTTAGAGTTTAAAAAGGCTTAGAAACTACCCAAAGTCAGTAGCTAAACTTCCTAATCAGCCCCCTCTAAGTAACTTAACCAAAACAGAAAAATGATTTTCCTTTAAATTCAATTCTGACTCCAACATCCAGTTTTAAGCCACGATTTTTTATCCTATTTTTAAAAACTCAAGAAAATCTAAAACAAATACTGGAGACTCAGGACATGTAAAACTACAGGGTAAAAAATCAGCTTAATTTTCTGATTAAAGATGAATGCCCAGAAAAATCAGAAAAATACGAGTATTCGGTGAAAAAAACTGTTTTGTCAAAATACATTTTTGCCTTTGATAAAATCATTTAAAAATCAAAGTAAAAATATTTAAAACTCACAAAATGACTCACAAACAGTAGCTAAGACTTTTTAAAAGTTAGATAAAAATTGGCTAAGTAAAAAAAATCACAAAGGTAGAATAATAAATTTGACAAACCTTAATTTTCCACAAGTGTGCTCATGAGAGCATGACTTTGAACCATTAATTGGCCTAAGTCATTAGTCAAGTGGCACGAACATGAAATGCATGAAAAATTACAGCAAATATGATGCATGAAATGCATGAGCTTAAAGCAAAATGTCATGAAAAATGCATGGCATCCATATAGTGACCTAGACCTAAATGAACTTGCACGGCATTTAATGTAACCTAGGTCTAAAATGCATGAACATGCATGGCAAGATAAACCTAACCTAACATCTAAAATATGCATCGCAATATCACAAACACAGGGCATGCTTAAACCAAAAACTCAACCAAATATCATGCAAATGCTAACCTATCAACTAACATAGCAAAAATGCACACATGATGCTAGAATACATAGAGTGGCCGAATGGCTTATGATTTCTAACAAGTATGGCATTTTCACAAACACTTGGTATACTTAAACTAAATACTCAATCAAATACAAATGAAAACCTACCAACTAACATAGCAAAAATGCACATACAATGTAAAACACATGGAGTAGCCGAATGGCCTCAAGCTCCAACAAGCATGGCATTTTCACAAACACTTGATATACTAACATGCTCAACTAAAATATAACACTCAAATCATGCCAACACAAAATAGAGATATTAAAACTAACAAGCATTTTCACAAACACTTGATATACTAAATATAAAACATCAACAAATTTAAACATTATGAAAACCAAAAATTAAAAATGCAAGAACATAATATTTAAATCATAAATGGCAACAAACAAAGCAACCAAATTAAAACATGATTCAAGTATATGAAGTAGAAGAACACTTAAAGCATCAAGATTAAAGAAAATAACATAAATAACATGTTATATTAAAGCAAAAACAGCAACAATAATAAAGAAAAATATAGGCCATTCGGCCATTAAAGAAAAAATAAGGAAAAAAAATTTGTAAAAATTATTTAAGAAAGAGATGAAGAAAGAACTTAAGAAGAACATAAAATAAAACACTTATTTAAAAATAAAACTCACCAAATAATAATCAAAATAGCAAAAACAAGAATGAAAAATCAAGAAAGTACAAGAGTTGGTGCTAAAAGCAACCTCAAGAAGCTTTATTTCAAGCTTTATCTCTTCAAACTTTCCTTTATTTTCTAAACTTTTTCTTTTTGCTTTCCATCAAGGAGAGAAAAAACTAAGCAAAACAATAAGAAATCTAAAAAAATGAACTGAAGAAAAATGAAATCTGCTCCCCTCCTTAAGCTGGCTGAACCAAGCCTCTCTCCTCCAAGGAATGTTGTCATTTTTTTTCCAACCAATTTCCATCCAATGGCTAGTAATTCAAGGTGAAAATCATGAAATTATCACCCTTGGATTAGCATATCATCTGTCCATAATTACAGCTATTCAAGAATAACGTTGACACTCTCTCTCCTCATGCATTGGCCTATGTGGCTTAATCACAATGGCTTGATAAAAAAATCTCTAACTAACTCTTAATTCTTGGCCTTTTGATTGAAAAATCAGAAGCTTCCTTCTTCCTTTGGGCCTTGGCAGGCCAACACTCTATTTTCCAGCCCAAGTTTGATTTTTTGAAAGGCCAAAAGAAGCCTTTTTCGGTTGCTTGGGTGAAATGACCGTTTTTCCCCTCGGATGCAAATAAATGGAAAACTGACTCCAAATTCAAATTTTCTTCTTTTAATACCTTCAAAATAATAAAATATTGAATTCTAGAAGTTTTCAAAAAATTTCGAGTCCGTTAGCTATTTATTTGGATTTTTTTCTTCCAAAATGCCCTTTCATACCCCCACATTTTACCACTTTTTAAACGAGCTCCAAATCAAGATTTTTCTTCACTAATCTCTTCTAAATAATTTAAAAGTGTGATCTGGAAGTTTTCATAATTTTTGGAACTCATTTGGTATTTTTTCGGGATTTATCTTCTTGAATTATTGCATAGGGGCTTCGGATTTGGCTGTTTTGCAAAAGAACTCCGAATAAAGATTTTCTTTCACCAATCTCTTCCAAATAATTTAAAAATGAGATTTGAAAATTTTCAAAATTTTTGGAGTCCATTTGCTATTTTTTCAGGATTTATCTTCTTGAATTATTGCATGAGAGGTCCGGGTTTTGGCCATTTTGCAAACGAACTCCGAATCAAGATTTTCGTTCGCCAATCTTTTTCAAATAATTTAAAAATGATATTTGCAAATTTTTAAAAGATTTGGAGTTCATTTGCTATTTTTTCGGGATTTTCCTTCTTGAATTACTACATAAGAGACCCGGGATTTGACCATTTTGCAAACGAACTCCAAATCAAGATTTTATTTCTCCAATATCTTCCAAATGATTTAAGAATGAGATTTGAAATTTTTTAGATTTTTCGGAGTCCATTTGCTATTTTTCCCAAATTTTCCCATTTTGTCTTTTTGCCTCCGAAACCCGATTTTGCTCAAAACAAGTCCGATTTTCAGATTTTCTTCAAGCTGAGCCTTGGGCTATCCCTTTTAAATAATTCCTTATCCATTGGGGCTTTAGTCTTACCAAGTCGGACCATATCTGTAATTCTGCCCGATTTCACTGAAATTCACCAAAAACCCTAATTCTCGATTTTCTCTCGGATTGACTTTTCTTTCAATTTTTCTTTCAAGTGGCTTCTCCATTACCCATAGTCAGTGTTTTATCTTTCATTTGGAACCTTCAATTTTGATCACTTCGATCGTTTAAGCACTTTTCCCCAAATTTTCCGGATTAGGATTTCCTTTCTACTGAATCTCCAAATCCCAACTTCTGAACTCCATATCTTTCGATGTAGACCTCGGATTATCAAAATTCTTTCGCCATTTTTCAATTGAACTTCAAATCTTGATTTTGAGAGTTGGTTGACTTTTTTAGTAGTTGACTTTTTAGGGTTGACTTTTTCAAGGTTGACTTTTTATGCTCGCCCTCTTAAACTAAGTCTCGAAGTACCACCTGCGGGATAAAAAAGTCGTTTTAAATTTTGAAACATCAATTTAGGAAGAAAATATACCTGTTTTAGTGGTTCGGACAAAATTTGGTGTCTAAAGTTTCCCCTCTTTGGCTATTGCTGAGAATCAGGAATCAGGCAAAGATAAACAAACACTAATTTTGTAGAGTCAGTGAAATCACATGTAAAGGAAAGGGAAAGGGGTTTCTTTTTTCTTTTCTTTTCTTTCTTTTCTTCTTCCTTTTCTATTTTCTATTTTCTTTTTTCGTTTTTTCAATTTTTCATTTTTTCATTTCTTCATTTTTTTTTTCATTTTTTCAATTTTTGTTCGACAAAGTAGTAAATTGAAGATTTTGTCCTTCAATTGAATTCCCTGACTAATCAAGGCTAGACCCGTCTTAAGGAAACGGGTTCGATTTGCAAGAGAATTTACAAGGACCTTGATGAAACTAGGGAATTGAAGGCATGGGTGAAACCATAAAATTGAAAAAGATCTGGATGAAACCAAGGAAATTGAAGGCATAGATGAAACCATGAAATTGAAAGGATCTGGATGAAACCAAGAAAATTGAAGGCATTGATGAAACCATGAAATTGAAAGAGATATGGATGAAACCAAGGAAATTGAAAGCATGGGTGGAACCATGAAATTGAAAAGGATCTGGATGAAACCAAGGAAATTGAAGGCATGGATGAAACCATGAAATTGAAAGAGATCTGGATGAAATCAAGGAAATTGAAAGCATGGATGAAACCATGAAATTGAAAGAGATCAGGATGAAACCAAGGAAATTGAAGGCATGGATGAAACCATGAAATTGAAAGAGATCTGGATGAAACCAAGGAAATTGAAGGCATGGATGAAACCATGAAATTGAAAGAGATCTATATGAAACCAAGGAAATTGAAGGCATGGATGAAACCATGAAATTGAAAGAGATCTGGATGAAACCAAGGAAATTGAAAGCATGGGTGAAACCATGAAATTGAAAAGGATCTGGATGAAACCAAGGAAATTGAAGGCATGGATGAAACCATGAAATTGAAAGAGGTCTGGATGAAACCAAGGAAATTGAAGGAATGGATGAAACCATGAAAAAATTGAAGGCATGCAAATGCTTCGTGGTGTAAATGCAAATATCTTGGATTGATGCAAATGCTTCTAAATACATATACAAGTGTCCCTACAAATCATATTCATGTGAGTGGTTCATGAATGGTGTAATTGCAGCTACAATGAAGATGCAATGATCCTAGAAATGATGCACTTGCTTGAGATGATGCGAATGCAAATGCTTATGGAATAATGCAAATACTAATACTCATGAATTATGCAAATGCTTGCTGACACGGTGCAGATGCGAAGCTTAATAAATAGATGAATGCTCATGAGTGATGCAAATGCCCCTTATCACTTTTCTATATTTGGACTCAGCCTTTCCAATTCACTTTTCCTCTTCAAATCAGAGTATATCTTCAATTCATTTTTCAATCTTTGGCTATTCTCTTTGCCCCAACAGTTTTCAAACTCTTACTGACAGGAGTCTGCTTGCTGAGTTCTACTTTTTCTTCTCATATTTGGAAGTCAAGGTTAATCCTAATAGTTCTACACCTTTGAGTTAGAAAAACCCTTATCTCATGTTAACATAAAAAAAATGGGTATTTCAAAAATATTTTTATTTTCCTTTTTGAAAAACAATTTTGCTCATCTAATAACAACTTCTGAGCCAAAAATTTTAACCCCACAGTATGTAATGTACAAATCTTTTGAAGACTGATGATCATGGTTAGAAATTTTCCTAAGTGTCAATTTGGGTTTTTCAAATTGAATTGACAAGGCTTGGTACAACATAATTTTGGTTTTTTTCAAGAAAGCTTCACAACAAAAAATGTATGTTCTTTCTAGGCTCACAAATGGAACAGATTTTATAAATCATGAATTCAATGAGAACCAAACAAATTCAACTTTCTTTTAGTTTCCGTATCAAGGTATTTTGACAAGCGTCAAAATTGACTGGGATGTTTAAACTGGAAAGTTTAATCTTGGACGAAAAAAGTTTTAGTTTTTGAAATCAATCATCGAAATGAGAGTTGACAATTTGGAAGGATCAGGAATTCCTAGATGTTCCTCGATGACCACTATTTTAAGAAGATCTTTTCTTTTGTGGTATCAGCACTATCATAGATGGCATCGAAAATTCCCATTCTACTCTAGACCGCCCATTTTTGGGTTTTCGCCCTAGAGTCCCATTCTCTCCAATTTGTTCTTTTTTCTTCTTTTTTCATTGTTCTCCCATTCATTTGAGAATTCTAAATTCTTCCTTAGTGAAATGATAATTCGATGAGATGGGATAAAATCTGAGGAAAAACCCTTCAAGTTAAATATTCATGCGTGATCAAAATGGACTTTTAAAGCACGTAATGTAGGCCATGGCTCAGGGTTCAAAAAGAAAGGATAAATAGGCCCAAAATATGTGTTTGAGGGTAATCAGATCAAAGGATTATTTCTTTAGGAGAATTTTTTTTGAAGCATTTGTCCCTTCTTGGACATTTCTTTCCTTTTGACTTTGCTCTTTTTCTTTCTTGCTTTTAGCTTTCATTTGCCATCGCTTTTTTACACACTTTTTTTGTTCTTGGCTTCCATTTCGCCATCTTTTCCTTTTATTTTCCTTTTATTCATTCGATGCTCTATTTGCTTTGTATCTGCCTTTGAGCTAAGACTCATTTCTCAATGATCTTTAAAAAGATCTTTCCTCGCATTTCCCCCCAGTATAGAGGGTGATCCTTGATTAGGGTTCAAAGAAGAAAGAATTCTTTCAGCTCAAAAGGGGTGGCTATGGATAATTTCTTTTTGTACGAAAGGGATATGAAAGATGGCCATTTCTCATGTCAAGCACAAATATTCTCATTGAAAAGCAATCCCCAGGGGAAATAGATAATCAAAATTCATTTTGCACTTTGGAATCATCCGAATTCTCATATGCATGATATCACAAAAAATTTCTTCTCTTTTTTTCTTTTTTTATCGCATGCCACAATGATTCATGCGTTAGTCCATCCTTATTCACCATGTATCCATAATTTCCACATATAATGCCCCAATTTGATTAACCATGAGAATTTGTATCAACGAGGAACATAGCAACTCTAGGTCTGTACTGAAAAGACTGAATTTCAAATCTAAGTTCTTTGAAGAGACAAGGAAAATATGACCTAAAAACGGGTTTTCTCTGGGATAAGGGATAATCTAGTTTAATCATTGTGCCCCAGGGTGTCAATCATGAAGTGATGTTTGGGCAATTAGTGTTTTGTGGTTTGTTGAAAATGACATGAATGGTTTTGGCACAACCTTGACACAGACAAATTACCATGATCTAAATTCTTGAAAGAAAGTCTCATTTGTTTGAATTTCAAGGAGTTTGAATTTTTTTTGAAAAGTTCATAACCTAGACTAGGATCTACATATTTGCTTATTCTATGATGACAATGGTTTTATGAAGTTCAATCATTCATATTCCTTGAAGCATTAGGTCTTTCAAGTGTTCTTGGTTTAAGAGATTTAGGCTTAGGAAAACCTAAAGGAGAGGGGAGAAGGTACTGGGTCATTTGTAACAATGATGATCAATCTTCTTGAGACTATCCATCACTAAAACTTCCTTAATGCTTGTTTTTGCAAATTCAGATTATTCTTAAGACATAACAAATACAAAGCATTTAAAAATCAAAATTCATTTAATTCTTATGAATGCCGACATGGGACAAGTGTTTTCATCATAAGGTCTGAAACTAAATGCATAAAAACTTCCCCTTGACATATTCTCCCTAATTCAAACTGTCTATTGCTCGGTACTCTTTTCGACCTTTCCATCTTCTTCCCCTATTATGACATCCATAATGATCTCATCATTCCCATTCAGCAGATTCTCCATGCTGTCTGTCCGTTGTTTCTTCCCCACACCTAACTGTCCTTTATTGATGAGCGCTTGAACCTTCCGCTTCAGACATAAGCAATTTTCTGTGGAATGTCCCTGAATCCCATAATGATAATCACAATATGCATTCTCGTCATACCAGCTTGGATATAGGGGTTGGATAGGCTCCACAGGAAATTTAGTGAAGAGTTGCTCTTCGACCAGCTGGGGCAATAGTTCAGAGTAAGACATGGGGAGTGACTCAAACTGATCTCTTTTTTGGATATTCTTCGATTTCCTTTGACTGACAAAAGGTTGAAAATTTACTGGATTCTGAGAGGCCATTAGGTATAAGTATGAACCCTGGGGTACATAATTCATAGAAGGACAGAGTGGAGGGTATGAAGTAGCCAGAATATACGGGGCACAGTCTCTCATGGCTTGGACATCTTTCTCTTTCTTTTTGGGTGACCTGTTTCTCTCTGCATTAAATGTTTTACCTTTTTCGAGTTTCCCGACCTTGATTGCCTTTTCAATCATTTCCCCGGAGATTACCATATCCGAAAAATTCCTCGTGGTGTTTCCAACAAGTCTATCGTAGTATGGGGCCTGTAGTGTATTCACAAAAAGGACAGTGGTTTCCTTCTTAGTTAAAGGCGGTTGTACTTGTGTAGACATGTTCCTCCACCTCTAAGCATACTCTTTGAAGCTCTCAGCAACCTTTTTCTCCATATTTTGCAAGGTGAGACGGTCAGGTGTCATGTCGATCACATGCTTGTACTGGTTTAGAAAAGCCCAAGCCAAATCATTCTAAGAGCGAATCTGATCCTTGCTCAACTGACTATAACACCTAATTGCGGACCCGCTGAGGCTATCTTGAAAGTAGTGGATCAGAAGTTTATAATTATCTATATAACTTGTCATCTTTCGGCAGAACATAGTGATATGGGCTGATAGATCAGTCATCCCGTCATATTTCACAAAGTCAGGGACCTTGAATTTAGGAGGGATGACTAAATCGAAGACCAAGCATCGTTCTTTCGCCTCCACACGAATACGTCTGTATTTTCTACTGCCCGGAGTCTTTCATCTAGCAACTGATATTTCCCTTGGGAGTCTGCCAACTCTACCTTATTAACCATTTTCAACTTTGCCTGTTCAGCTGGATCATTTGAATTTAAGACATTGACGGGGTTAATTGTGTTCTAGGCATCCATCATTACGACCTCATTCTAACCCTTTCGTGCCTCTAACCCTTCTCTGGCGGCCAAGTTTTCAGTGTGTCCCTTGGTTACGATGGATATTAGCTCCATCAATTTAATCATCTGATCTTTAGATTCCGCTTGAGACTTTGCCAACTGTTCTCGCAATTCTTCCTGTACCTTTTCCATTATTTCCGTTTGGGCAACTTGTTCATTCTCCATAGCACTAGCCTGTATTAAAAGGGTGCTCAGTACTTCTTATACCTCTGATTTGAAATGAAAATTCTTTCAAAGACTCTTAAAGCCAAGCCCAACTTCTTTTTATTCCCCCAAAGTGTGTGTCATGATGAAGGAGCCATGAATGCAATTTGATGCATGGGAAGCTTAATCAATATGATGTATGGACATGTACAGTGGAAAAATGCTGATCATGTATGTAATAAATGCAATCACAATGCCAACATGTTGCAAGCAAAGAATAAACAAATCAACACATGGATATATACAATGAATGATCATGTACATTTTAGCGTATTTCCCAATGAATGATCATATACCCTATGAATGCAACATGATGTCAATTATGATACATGTAAACAATGAATAATTGATACAGAGTATATACAAAGAAAATCATGCTGACCATGTATGTCATGAATGCATCCTAATGTTAATATGAGAGATTAATGCATAAGCATATACAAAGAAATCATGCTGACTATGTTTGCCATGAATGCAATCCAAAGTCAACATGATGCATGTAAAGAATAAACAAATTAATGACTGGATATATACAGAAAAATCATGCTGATTATGAATGCATGAATGCAACCTGATGCTAACATGATACATGTATGAATGTATGGTATGACAAATAATTGATCGGATGCAAAATGCAAAGGGGAAGATATCACGGAGGAAATAAGAATCGGAGGAACTTAATCATTAACATCTTCTAAATTTGAAACATAATCAATTCATTCCCACATCAACGTTCAACAATGGTATAAACCATGTTTTACAAAATCTGAGCAATAGTTAAAACTGTTATTTACAAGCACTTTATTCTTCTTAGCATCCTAAGGCTATAAGAGACGGCTACTGAATAAGTGAAATCCTATTACATCATATAAGACCAAAGTCTTTCCACCTCAATGCTGTAAATCTCCCAACCTAATGACGCTTTCCCAGCCCTCTATCAATCAGTGTCATTGGATCCAACCACTTGGCATTTATAAAAGATTGTACTTTCTTTTTGAATGCTATACAGTCTTTAATGCTATGGCCAATAATTCCACAGTGATAATCACATCTTGCATTTGGATTATACCATTTTGGATATGGTGGTAACAGGGATTTCAATGGGACACATGCAACCATGTGATTTTGGATCAGTATAGGGAGAACCTCTCGGTAGCTGATTGGAAAGGGATCAAAATGCCTTTGGGTCTTATCCTGGGGTTGTTTCATAATCACACATGGCCTAGGAGTTGGGGCACTCGGTGGTGGCACTAAGGTTCGAACCAGAGTGTTTACATAGGGATGTGGCGGAACAGCATGGTAAGGGTATGGATTTGGACACGGGGCCTTTGGAGGTTGTACGTAGCTCGAGATTCCTATCCCGGATGCTGGATAAGGTGATTGATGAGGGAAGCAATATGAACTGGGAGTTGGTGGTGATGGAGTGGGATTTAGGAATCCCGTAGTGGTCATCCCAATGGACGATTGGACCATAGTAGGGTGGGGATATTGGCTTGGACCTAGAACAGTTTGCAGTTATGGTATAGGATCCGAGGTTTCTATCTTTGGTATCAGGCTCTCAGGCTTAATCATTTTCACGATATTGTCCATAATTTCATCAGGATTCCAACCTTTGTGGCATTGACAAGTGCAGGATCCAGCAAGGATTCTATGTTCTGGACCTAATGGTTTTGGTTGATCCGAAGACGATAAAGAGCCCTGAGAAAGTTCCCCTTTACTCTTACCCATATCCTCAAACATTTTCAGCAATTTGGCGAGCTGTTCCTTCACCTCTTGATTGCGTTCCAAAGCACTCAATCATTCCTCTGATTCATTCCTCATATCTTGAACCCCTTTCATGCAAATGAAAATGTAATGAGATTAAGAATACAATTGTGAATATACATGCTCTATTCCTATATGCATGAATATACTGATGATTAATGCATGAACATGTACTGGAAAATTATGATGACTATGTATGCTATGGATGCAATCTAATGCCAATATGATGCATTTAACAAATGAATAAATTGACGCACAGGTATATACAAATAATGACTATGCATGTCATAAACATACTCTACAATGAATAACCATGCATGCTATGACTGTAACATGATGTCAGAATAATATATGCAAAGAATAAATGAATTAACACAAAGGTAGGTACAAAGAATGACCATGTATATCACAAATGTATTCTATAATGAATAACCATGCATGTAAAAACTGTAATATGATGTCAAAATGATACATGTAATGAAAAATGAATTAACACAAAGGTATGACCAATGATTACACGAAATTGGTGGGACCTAAATCTTAATTATTCAAAAATCTCATTATGCAAGTTTTGCCTCCAAATTTATGATTTTTTTAAACATGTTTTTTTTTTCTATGAAAAACCAATCATATTACTTTCAAAAGAATTTCAGGGTAGTGGATCCTACTATGGTACAATGTCCAAATGTTCATGCAACACTATCGATTTTTATGAAATCATCAGATGAAATTATTATCACCATCCATTTATTGCAAAAACGAGATCAATAATACAATCGAAAATGTACATGCTCTATTCACACATGCATGAAATGTGCAAAAATGCTTGAAAAATGATTTTTATTTTTTATTTCAAACAGTTAATGAATATTTGCCCCTACAAATATCTACTTATATAGGTATCACAGTGCCTTTGGGACGGATTATCACATTTATTACGGGCGATGTACGTACATCGTTGCCCGATCTACCACACTTTATTCAGAGTGTAAAATAGGTAACAAAAGGTTTAGTAATGTCCCTCCATGTGTTCCTGTCTTCGATATATCTAACGGAAATTCGGCATGGCTTCGCCTAGGTTCACTATATGAGGGTGAATCGGCTCTAAAGGCCCGAATTGCTCCTCACTGTCACCGGTGAAGGCTAGTAAGGCACCCCGATAAAAGCGGGTTCAATCACGAAGGCTTAGGTAATTTCCAAATTTTCCAATTTTGCCCTTTTGCCTCCGAAACTCGGTTTTGCTCAAAACAAGTTCGATTTTTAGATTTTCTTCAATCTGAGCCTTGGACTATCCTTTTTAATCATTCTTCATCCATTGGGGGCTTTGGTCTTACCAAGTCGGGCCATTTCTGTGATTTTTCCCGATTTCACCGAAATCCACTAAAAACCCTAATTCTCGGTTTTCTCCCGGATTAACTTTTCTTTCGGTTTTTCTTGCAGGTGACTTCTCCATTACTCGTAGTCAGTGCTTATCTTTCATTTGAAACCTTCAATTTCGACCAATTTGATCGTTTAAGCACTTTTCCCCAAATTTCTCGGATTAGGGTTTTCTTTCTATTGAATCTCCAAATCCCAACATCCGAACTCCATATCTTTCAATTTAGACCTCAGATTATCAAAATTCTTTCACCATTTTTCAATTGAACTTAAAATCTTGATTTTGAAAGTGGGTTGACTTTTTTAGTAGTTGACTTTTTGGGTTTGACTTTTTTGGGGTTGACTTTTTTCGGGGTTGACTTTTTTCAAGTTTGACTTTTTATGCTCGCTCCCTTAAACTAAGTCTCGGAGTACCACCTGCAGGATGAAAACTGTCTTTTTACACTCGGAAACATCAATTTAGGAAGAAAACATACCTGTTTTAGTGGTCCGGACAAAATTAGGTGTCTACACATACATTTCAATTCTATAAACACATGCGTTGAATAATTTCCTAACCTCCCCAGTAACCCGGCAAAGATTGGAAACTAATTCTCGCCAAATGTTTAATAAACCTGTAGACACCTAATTTTGTCCGGACCACTAAAACAGGTATGTTTTCTTCCTAAATTGATGTTTCAGAATGTAAAAAGACTTTTTCATCCTACAGGTGGTACTCCGAGACTTCGTTTAAGAGGGCGAACATAAAAAGTCAAACTTGAAAAAAGTCAACATCGAAAAGTCAACCCCAAAAAGTCAACTACTAAAAAAGTCAACCCACTTTCAAAATCAATATTTGAAGTTCAATTGAAAAATGGCGAAAGAATTTTGATAATCCGAGGTCTACATCGAAAGATATGGAGTTCAGAAGTTGGGTTATGGAGATTTAGTAGAAAGGAAACCCTAATCCGAGAAATTTGGGGAAAATGCTTAAATGATCGATTTGGTCGAAATTGAAGGTTCCAAATGAAAGATAAGCACTGACTACGAGTAATGGAGAAGCCACTTGAAAGAAAAACTGAAAGAAAAGTCAATCCGAGAGAAAATCGAGAATTAAGGTTTTTGGTGATTTCGATGAAATTGGGAAGAATTACAGAAATGGCCCGACTCGGTAGGACTAAAGCCCCTAATGGATGAGGAGTGATTAAAAAAAGATAGCCCGAGGCTCAGTTTGAAGAAAATCTGAAAATAGGACTTGTTTTGAGCAAAATCGGGTTTCGGATGCAAAATGACAAAATGGAAAATTTTGGAAAAAATAGCAAATGAACTCCAAAAATTTTGATAATTTGCAAATCTCATTCTTAAATCATTTGGAAGAGATTGGCGAAAGAAAATCTTGATTCGGAGTTCGTTTGCAAAATGGCCAAATCCCGGGTCTCTTATGTAGTAATTCAAGAAAATAAATCCCGAAAAAATAGCAAATGAACTCCAAAAATTCTGAAAATTTGAAAATCTCATTTTTAAATTATTTGAAAGAGTTTGGAGAAATAAAATCTTGACTCGGAGTTCGTTGCAAAATAACCAAATCTCGGGTCTCCTATGCAGTAATTCAAGAAGATAAATCCCGAAAAAATAGCAAATGAACTCCAAAAATTTTGAAATTTTGCAAATCTCATTTTTAAATTATTTGAAATAGATTGGCGAAATAAAATCTTTATTCGGAGTTCGTTTGCAAAATGGCCAAATCCCAGGCCCCCTATGTAGTAATTCAAGCAGATAAATCCTGAAAAAAAATACCAAATGAGTTCCAAAAATTGTGAAAACTTTCAGATCACACTTTTCAATTATTTGGAAGATATTGGTGAAGAAAAATCTTGATTTTGAAATCGGTTAAAAAATGGTAAAATTTTGGGGCATAAAAGGGCAATTTTGGAATAAAAAATCCAAATAAATAGCAAACGGACTCGGAAAATTTTGAAAAGTTTCAAAATTCAATTTTTTATTATTTTTAAAGTATTTAAAAAAGAAAATTTGAATTTGGAGTCCGTTTGTCATTTATTTGCATTCGGGGGGCAAAAAGGTTATTTTACCCAAGAAATTGAAAAGGGCTTTTCTTGCCTTTCAAAAAAATCAAACTTGGGCTGGAAGAGGAGGGCTGGCCGGCCAAGGCCCAAGGAGGGGAAGAAGGATTCTGATTTTTCAATCAAGAGGCAAGAAATGAAGAGTTAGTTAGTGATTTTTTGATCAAGTCTTTACAAATAAGCCACATGGACCAATGCATGAAGAGGGAGAGTGTCAACATAATGGATTAAGATTCTTGAACAGCTGTAATTATGGATAGCTGATGGCCTAATCTAAGGGTGATAATTTCATGTTTTAAACATCTTGAATCACTAGCCCTTGGATGAAAATTGGTTGAGGAAAAATGACAACATCCTAACCTATGAGATAGGGGGTTCGACCACTACATGAGGAGGAGTCTCTTTCATTTTCAGCACTATCATTTTAGCTATTCTCTCTTGCTTTTGGCTGATTTTATCTCTATGGTTGCAAAGAAAAAAGAAAATTTTAGAAAAGAAAAGAAAGTTTGAAGAGAAAAAGCTTGAAAGATAGCTTCTAGAGGTTGCTTTTAGCACCAACTCTTGACTTTCTTTGGTTTTCCAATCTTGTTTTGCTGTTTTGATTATTTTGGTGAGTTTCTTTTGATTTTTCTTTTGAAATAAGAATTTTTAATGTTCTTCTTTAGGTTCTTTCTTCATCTTTTCTTATAAAGATTTCTTGAAATATGTTTTTTCTTCTTCTTTGACATGGCCGAATGGACCATATTTTTTTAGTTGCTGCTTTGTTTTGATTTTTCATGTTATTTTTTATATTAAATAAATCATGATGCTTTAAATCTTCTTCTACTACATATACTTGAAGCTTCTTTTAATTTGGTTTCTTGCTTATTTCCTTTTATGAGTCTATTATCATGTTCTTGCATTTTTGATTTTCTGTTTTCAAAATGTTTAAGTTTGTTTATGTTTTATATTTTGAAATCCATGTGTTTGTGAAAATGCTTGTTAGTTTTCATACTTCTACTTTATATTTGCATGATTTGAGTGTTATATTTTAGTTAAGTATGTTAATATATCAAGTGTTTGTGAAAATGCCATGCTCACTTGGAAATGAGGTCATTTGGCCACCCCATTTATTTTGCTTTGTGTGTGCATTTTTGCTATGTTAGTTGATAGGTTTGCATTTGCATGACATTTGATTGAGTATTTGGTTTAATTAGATAAATTATTTGTGAAAATGCCATGCTTACTTGGACATGAGGCCATTTGGCCACTTCACATTTATTTGCTTTGTGTGTGCATTATTGTTATGTTAGGTGATAGGTTTGCATTTTCGTGATATTTGGTTGAGTATTTGGTTTAAGCATGCCTTGTGTTTGTTTTATTGCCATGCATATTTTAGATGTTAGGATTGGTTTGTTTTGCCATGCATATCCATGCATTTTAGACTTAGGTTGCATTAAATGCCATGCAAGTTCAATTAGGTCTAGGTCATTTAATTGATCCCATGCATTTTCATGACATTTAGGTTTAAACTCATGCTTTTCATGCATCATATTTGTTGTATTTTTCATGCATTTCATGTCCTTTCCACTTGACTTATGACTTAGGCCAATCAATGGCTCAAAGTCATGCTCTCTTGAGCATACTTGTGGAAAATTAAAGAGTTGTCAAATTGATTATTCTACCTTTTTGATTTTTTTACTTAGCCAATTTTTGTCTAACTTTTCAAAAGTGATAGCTACTGTTTGTGAGTCATTTAGAGACTCTCAAATATTTTTACTTTTTTTTAAATGATTTTATCAAAGGCAAAAATGTGTTTTGGCAAAACAGTTTTTTCACCCAGTACTCGTACTTTCTCGATTTTTTTGGGTAGTCATATTTAATCGTAAAATTAAGCCGATTTTGTTACGTATAGTTTTGTATGTTCTGAGTCTCCAGTATTTTTTTTAGAGTTTTTTGAATTTTTAAAAATAGGTAAAAAATGGTGGTTTAAAACTGGACAGTGGAGTCAGAATTGAATTTGAAGGAAAATCATTTTTCTGTTTTGGTTAAGTTACTTAGAGGCGGCTGATTAGGAAGTTTAGCTACTGACATAGGGTAGTTTCTAAGCCTTTTCAAACTCTAAAAATGATTTTTTAAGTCTCGGGTTAAGGGTGGTCAAGTCCGGGATTTTAAACTTAGGAAATTAGAGCCATTTAAAAAAGGGTTTCGCTAAGTTTTTATTTTTTAATCTAAACTTTTCAAAATTGTTTTCAAACAATCACAAAGTATTTTGGTTTTAGAATATTTAATTTTATATATTTTCCTAAGGTAGCTGGATATCTTTTTAGATATACAGATTTCCTTAATTAAAGGAAAAAATACATTTTCATGCATTAAATTTTCCATATTCATGCATTTTATAAAATATGTGATTTTTGCTATGATAATTCCTATGGTATTGTTATTATTTTGATTTACATTTTTTGATGTTATATTGTTTATTATATGGTTTTGAATATTTCATGATATCCTATGTTTTTTATTTAGTTATTTTTTGTCATATTATTTAGCATATACTATGTTCATGCATTATTGTTTTCATTTTTATTTTCATGCATATTATATGATAGCATTATTTTATATTTCATGTCATTTAAATTATATGCCATATCATTCATATTTGCCATGTCATTTAAATTATTTCATTTCATTTCATATAGAATATATTATGTTACCTAGGGCATTTCAATTCATGTAGAATATATTATGTTACCTAGGTCATTTCATTTCATTTAGGATATTCTATTTCATTTAGAATATATCATATGACTTAGGATATTACATTTAATATAGAATATATTATGTTACCTAGGTCATTTCATTTCATTTAGAATATATCATATAATTTAGGATATTTCATTTCATTTAGAATATACTAAGACATTTAAATTATATCATATCATTTAGGTTGCATTATATTATTTAGACTTTGCTATGTCATTTTGTTTATGTCATACATATTCATATTTTTTTAAAATGTTTTCAAAAAGGTAATGATTTTTAATAAAATAAAGATATTCCCGAGTTAAAATAATTCATGAGTTCTCTGCCGGGTTTGCTGAGGAAGATATCATCAATTATCATTAATAACGGAATATCTTCTCTAAAATGAGAATGATTTAGAAAGTTTTCCAAACTAATAAAAATTTCTATATTTTGCCACATTTGTTGGGGAATATAGGAAAATTTTGAATTTATAAATTCCGGATCATTTTCAATTAAAACTGGAATTACTTTTTTAAAATTGGGAATTAACTTGAAATACTAAATTTAAATCCAACTTTTTACCTAGACTTGAGATAACACACGATTAATAAGGTATCGTTTTATATGGGCGTTGTGGGGGTGCTAATCCTTCCCCACACGTAACTGAGTCCCGAACCCGTTTCTTTGATTTCTCTAGTTTTAAAACGCAGACCTGAAATTGGTTTTAAAAATGTTTTAATTCATTTTAAAATATTTTATAAAACCGGTTTTAATAGGTGGCCGATCACCAAAAAAAGATTGGTGGCGACTCCATGTCTTTTTCAAGGTAATTTTCAAAACCTTCATTTTTCTAGAGGAATTAAGTCGACTTTTCCTCGTTTTTTTTAATGTCACGCTTAACGAATAATAAAATCTTGCGATGAGACCTTGTTATTTTTTTAGGTTGCGACAAAATCGAAAAATACGTTTTTATGACAATTTAAGTAAAAACATTTTTAAAATGCAATGCATGGAAATGTATTTCTTCCATAGAGTAAGGTCATCCTTATACCTAAAAAGGTATCCAACTACCTTAGGAAGAGACCTAAATTGGATTTTCAAAATCGAAATACTTTAGGTTTGGATTTAAAGAAAATCGAAACTTTTGAGATGAAAAGTTAGACTTGGCCAAACCCCCCTCTTTAAAAGCTCTATTTTTCCTAGTTTTGAAATCCGAGTTGACCGCCCTTGACTCGACTTTTATAAAATCAAATTTCATGATTGGAATAACTTGGAAATTAACCTAAGACAGTAGCTAGTGCCCCAAATCAGCCCCATCCTAATATCCTAACCAAAACAGAAAATTAGTATTTCTTAAAAAGAAAACTGACTCTCACTGGCAGTTTTGAAAACCGATTTTTTTCCCTACTAAAACATTTCAAAAAATTCTGAAAAAATTATGGGAGACTTAAAACATGTCGACCTCTATGGAAAAAAATTAGCTTAATTTTTGGAGCATTGATACTATGACCGAATTTTACCAAAACCAAAACAGTGAGTTAAAAACTGCTTTGTCAAAATCCAATAGGCAGTTTTGAAAACCTATTTTTTTGACCTCCTAAAACAATTCAAAATTTCTGAAAAAATTATGGGAGACTTATAAAATGTCGACCTCTTCGGGAAAACATCAGCTAATTTTTGGAGCATGGATACTATGACCGATATTTACCCAAAAACCAAGATAGTGGGTTAAAAAATGTTTTGCTAAAATTCATTTTTAAATCTTTGATAAAAAAATCCTAAAATCACAAAACAAATACTAGAGGCTCCTTAAAGGGTCTACAACCTATGGTTAAAAAATCATTAAATTTGGACAATGAATGCATGGTGAGAAAAATTAGAAAATCCAACTTGCACAATATTTCATTTTTCCACAAGCATGCTCATGAGAGCTTGGCTTTGAGTCATTGGTTGGCTTAAGTCAAAAATCAAGTGGGGATGAGATGAATGCATGAACATGAAGCAACAAATACAGAGATCTATCCTACCACAAACCAATCAAGAGTTAAGAACATGAACACAACCAACCAAGCAAACCACATCAAGCAAGAACATGTAAGAAAAAATTTGACAAACTTGGTTATTTGATAGAACATGAAGAAATCTTTTGGAACTTATTTTGAAAAATAATTTTATTTAATGAAAGAAAATAAAATGAAAATCATAAAGGAATAACAAAATCATATGAAAAAAGCATGGATGAGAGCATGAAAGAAAATAGCTACCTTGCTTTAGCTTTCCAAATCAAAGAGTAGTAAGAAAATGCCTTTCTTTTTTTTCCTCTTCTTTTTCCCCTCTGTTTTCTCTCTATAGTACTGCCCTTGTGAAAAATCAGACCTCCCCCCTTTGGTGTAGAGAGTGTGCTCTCTTCTTTTTCTATTCTAAGCCCTTTGATCATGTGCTTATCTTTTTCTCCAACAATATAGGCCATTAGATCAAGATATTTTCATGACAATAAAAATGCTATCTTGCAAATTGATCTTGGCCATTGAATGATGTACTTATCTTCCTACAAAGCACCTAGGCCATTAGATGAACAAGATATTTTCATGACATTAAAAATGGCATCTTGCAATTTAATAGTGATCATTGGATGAATTTAATCAAATTTCAACCTTCATTCATGAGCTGACCAGCCAAGGGCCTGGAATATCCCAGCAATTCCTTCATCTTTCATATTTTTTTAATTGTAAATTGGCCATTTTCGGTTTTTTCGATAAAATTACCCTTTTAGCCCTCGAACTTAATTTAATTGCAAATAGACCCCAAATCAGGTTTTTCTTTCTCCAATCCATCCAAATAAATATAATATTGGGATTTGGAAATTTTCAAAAATTTTCGAGCTCGTTTCCTATTTTTTCCAAAATTTTCTCTTGGATTTTGCGGTTAGTGGCACCCAAAATTCAGCTTTTTCATTTGAACTCCGATTTCGGATTTTTCTTCACCAACCTTTTCCAGAAAATATAAAACTCAGGTCTAGAAGTTTTCATAATTTTTGGAGCTCGTTTGCTATTTTTTCGGGAATTATCTTATAGAATTTCGGCTTAGTGCATCCGAACTTTGCCATTTTTCAAATGAGCTTTGATTCTATATTTTTCTTCACCAATCTCTTTCAAAAATTATAAAACCCAGATCTGGAAGTTTTCATAAATTTTGGAGCTCGTCTGCTATTTTTCCCGAAATTATCTTCTTGAATTTTGACTTAGTGCACCTAAACTTTGCCATTTTTCAAATGAGCTCCTATTCTGGATTTTTCTTCACCGATTTTTTTCAAAATTTATAAAACTCAGATCTGGAAGTTTTCATAATTTTTGGAGCTCGTTTGCTATTTTTCCCAAAATTATCTTCTAGAATTTCGGCTTAGTGCACCCAAACTTTGCTATTTTTCAAATGAGCTTTGATTCCAAATTTTTCTTCGCCGATCTCGTCCAAAAATTATAAAACTCAGAACAGCAAGTTTTCATAATTTTTCGAGCTCATTTGCTTTTTTTCCCGAAATTATCTTTGGGATTTTCTAATATTGCCCTTCAACCTCCAAAGCCTCGTTTTTACTCGAAACGGGTTCGATTTCTGGATTTTATTTTTCTACTGCCTTTGTCATATATTGAATTTGAGTTGGTCAAAAAACGCCCAATTTTTACGATCAAATTCCCATCCGATTTTGTTTTCCCCTTTTTAAACTCGATAATTTTCTCTTTTTTCGTTTTTGCTCCAATCGACTCTTCCTTTCGATTCACTTCAAATTGGGCCTTGGGATATCCTTGTTTACTCATTCTTTATCAACTGGGAGCTTCAATTTCACCGAATTGGGCTATCTTTTCCATTTTCCCCAAATTTGCAAAATTTACCCTTTTTAACCAAAACCCTAATTTTTGATTTTCCTTCCAAATTGACTCTTCCTTTGGTTCTGCTTCCAATTGGCCCTTCCAATACCCGTGGTCATTGATTATATTCCATTTGGAACATCCAATTTCATCCAATTTTATCGTTTAAGCACTTTTCCCCAAATTTGCCAAATTAGGGCTTCCCCTACACTGAAATTTCTGCGATCCCTCTTCCAAACTCCATATCTTTCATTGTAGACCTCGAATTATCAAAATATTGTTCAATTCAACTTCAAATCTTGATTTTGACTAAGGGTTGACTGTTTTTGTGGTTGACTTTTTGGGTTGACTTTTCATATTTCACTTTTTTCGGATCGACTTTTCATGCTGAACTCTGAATCACAAGTCTTGGAGGACCATTTGCAAGATGAGAAGAGATTTTTTGCATTATAAAAAAGTACAAGGAAGAATTTACCTAGTTTTAGGGGGCCCGGACAAAATTAGGTGTTTATAGTTGTCCTTTTTTGGCTATTGCTGAGAATAAGGAATCAGGCAAAGATAAATAGACAATAATTTTGTCCGGTTAGTGAAATCACATGTAAAAAAAAAAGGAAGGAGAATTTGCTTTATTCTTCATTTCCATTTATTTCATCATTTTTTTTTCGAAAAAGCTGTAAATAGAATATTTGTCCTTCAATTGAGTTCCCTGACTAATCAAGGCTCGTCCCGTCTTAAGGAAATGAGTTCAATTTGCAAGAGAAGAAAATACCTCGACGGTGGTCTCGGGGTCTTATCCTATCTTGGTGAAGTCTTACTAGCGAAACCAGAAATTAAAAAGACTTGGGTGAACCTATAGATCGAAAAGTTATCTCGTCGAAACCATAGATAATTTTCAAATGAGATGACTTGGGCGGAACCAGAAGTCGAAAAGTTATCTAGGCGAAACCATAGATAATTTTCCAATGAGATGACTTGGGCGAAACCAGAAGTCGAAAAGTTATCAAGGCGAAACCATAGATAATTTTTCAATGAGATGACTTGGGCGGAACCAGAAGTCGAAAAGTTATCTAGGCGAGACCATAGATAATTTTCCAATGAGATGACTTGGGCGAAACCAGAAGTCTAAAAGTTATCTAGGAGAAACCATAGATAATTTTCAAATGAGATGACTTGGACGAAACCAGAAGTCGAAAAAAGATCTACAAGAAGCCAAAAATTGAAATGACTTGGGTGAAACTGAAAGTCAAGAAAGATCTGGATAAAGCCAGAAATTGGAATGTCTTGGGTGAAATCGAAGGTCGAGAAAGACCTGGATGAAGCTAGAAATTGGAATGTCTTGGGTGAAACCGAATGTCCAGAAAGATCTGGATGAAGCCAGAGATTGATATGACCTTGGTGAAACCAAAAGTCAAGAAAGATCTGGATGAAGCCGAAAATTGGAATGTCTTGGGTGAAACCAAAGGTCGAGAAAGATTTGGACGAAGCCAAATATTGATATGACCTGGGTGAAACCAAAAGTCGAGAAAGATCTGGATGAAGCCAGAAATTGGAATGTCTTGGGTGAAACCGAAGGTCGAGAAAGATCTAGATGAAGCTAGAAATAGGAATGTCTTGGGTGAAACCAAAGGTCGAGAAAGATTTGGGTGAAGAGGAGATCTGGTGAAGCCAGGGGTATTTTCTATGAGATGACCTGGACGAAGCCAAAGATCGAGAAAAATCTAGTGAAGCTAGGGGTATTTTATGAATATGGTGTCCGGATGACTTATCCATGATTTTTGAAAATGGATTGAAAGTTTACCTGAAGGTTTTGAGAGAAGATGCAAATGCTTCATGGTACAACTGCAAATGTCTTGGATTGATGCAAATGCTTCTTGATGCAGATGCAGAGATTGAATAAGATGCAAATGATTCATAGTGAAAATGCAAGTGTCTTGGATTGGTGCAAATGCTTCTTGGTGCAGATATAGATATTGAATAAGATGCAAATACTTCTTGATGCAAATGCAAAAATTAGGAATATGCCACATGCTTCTAACTGATGCGAATGTCTATATCAATAATGATGCAAATGCTTCATGAAAAGATGCAGATGCCTCTTCGAATCGTGTTCATGTAAGTGGTTCATGAATAGTGTAATTGCAGTTAACGTACAACAATGAAGATGCAATGATCCTAGATATGATGCAATTGCTTGAGATAAAGCAAATACAGAATATCCATGAAGGATGTAATTGTAATGGTAACATGTAGATGCTCATGGAATAGTGCAACTGCAAATACCCATGAATGATGCAAATGTTTGTTGACATGGTGCAAGTGCAAAGCTCAATAAAGAGGTAAGTGCTCATGAATGATTCCAATGTCCCCGATTAATTTTCTAGACTTTGTCTTGGCCTTTCCAATTCATTTTTCCTCTTCAAATCAGAGTATATCTTGAATACTCGTGCCCCATAAAAGGTCATTCTCCTTTCGGTCTTCGACTATCTTCTTGCCCCAACAGTTTACAAACTCTTATCAACGAAAATCTGTTCGCCGAGTTCTATGTCGGGAAGTTAAGGTCAACCCTAGTAGTTCCATACCTTTAGGTTAGAAAAACCCTTGTCTCATGTCAACATCAAAAATGGTTATTTCAAAAAAATATATATTTTTATTTGTTTTCTCGTTTTGGAAAAAAAAAATTAGCTCACTTAATGAAAACTTCTGAGCCAAAAATATTAACCCTACAATGTGTGATGTATGAATCTTTTGAAGGCTGATGATCACTGTTAGAAATTTCCCTGAGTGTCAATCTGGGTTTTTCAACTTGAATGAACAAAACTTCACAACAAAAATGTATGTCCCTTCCAGGCTCACAAATGAAACATGTTTTATAAAATACGAATTCCTGGAGAATCAAACAAATTTAACATTCTTTTAGTTTCCAAATCATGGCGTTTTGACAAGCGTCAAGATTAGCCGGGATATTCAGGGTTAGAAAGTTAATTTTGGAGGGAACAAGTTTCAGTTTTTGAAGTCAATTCTCCAAATGACAGCTGACATTTTAGGAGGTTCAGGAAATTCTTAGATGTTCCTCGATTTCTTCAAGATGACCTATTCCTTTGTTGTGGCATTGGCACTGACATAGATGGCATCAAAAATTTCCATTTTACTCTAGATAGTCCATTTTTGGGTTTTCGCCCTAGAGTCCCATTCTTTCCATTTTCTTTTTTTATTTATTTATTATCCTACCATGCACTTGAGAATTCTAAATTCCTCTATAGTGAAATGATAATTCGATGAGATGGGATAAAATTTGAGGAAAAACCCTTCAAGTTAAATATTCATGCTTGATCAAAATGGACTTTTAAAGCACGTAATGTAGGCCATGGTTCGGTGTTCAGAAAGAAAGGATAAATAGGCCCAAAATATTTGTTTGAGGGTAATCAGATCAAGGATCATTTCTTGAGGAAGATTATTTTTTGAAGCATTTGTCCCTTTTGGACTTTTCTTTGCTTCTTTTGACTTTGCTCCTTTTCTTCTTTGTTTTTGGCTTTCATTTGCCATACTTTTTTTTCACACCCTTTTTTTTTGTTTTTTTTTTCTTCTCTTTTTTTTTTTGGTTTTGTTTCTTGGCTTTCATTTTGCCATCTTTTTCTCTTTTTTCCTTTTTCTTTCGTATCTTCATTTCGACAGAGTGAGCCCGTATTTATTTGGGAGCTCAATTTGCTTTGTATCTGTCTTCGAGTTAGGACTCATTTCTTCATGATCATTGAGAAGACCTTTCCTCGCATTTGCCCCCTAGTGTAGAGGATGGTCCTTGATCAGGGTTCAAAGAAGAAAGAATTATTTCGGATCAAATGGAGTGACTATGGATAATTTCTTTTTGTGAAAGGGATATGAAAGATGGCCATTTCTCATATCAAGCACAAATATTCTCAATGAAAAGCAATCCCCATGGGTAATAGATAATCAAAATTTGATTTTGCACTTTGAAATCATCTGAATTCTCATATGCATGATATCACAATTTTTTTTCACATGCCCCAATGATTCATGCGTTAATTCCATCCTTATTCACCATGTATCCATCATTTACACATATGATGCCCCAATTTGTTTAATCATGAGAATTCGTATCATTACGAGGAACATCACAAATCGAGGTTTCTATTCAAAAGGCTGAGTTTCAATCTTAGTTTGTTTGAAGTGACAAGGGAAATATGACCCAAAAACAGGCTTTCCTGGGACATGGGATAATCTGGTTTGGTCATTGTGCCCCAAGGTGTCAATCACGAAGTGATGTTTGGGCAATTGGTGTTTTATTAGAGAAGCTGTGTATGGTTTTAGCACATCCTTGACACATACCAAATTACCATGATCTGGATTCTTGAAAGAATGTCTCATTTGTTTGGGTTTCCAAGGAGATCGAAAAATTTTAAAAATTTCGTTCCTTTGCTCATAGCCTAAACTCGGATCCTCATCTTTGCTTATTTTGTAGTGGCAATGGTTTATGAAGTTCAATCATTCATATTCCTTGAAGCATTAGGTCTTTCAAGTGGTTTTGGTTAAAGGGATTTTGGCATAAGAAAGCCCAAAAGAGGGGAAGGTATTGGGTCATTTCTAACAATAATCATCAATATTTTCGAGACTATCCATTATTAGAACTTCCTTAATTCTTGTTTTTGCACATTTAAATTATTGTTAAAACACAACAAACACAAAGCATTGAAAATTCAAAATTCATTTAATTCATATGAATGCTGACATGAGACAAGTGTTTCCATCATGAGGTATGAAACTACATGCATCAAAAACTCCCCCTTGACATGTTTTCCCATAATTCAAACTGGCTATTCCTCAGTACTCTTTCCGACCTTTTCATCTTCCTCCCCCATTTTGACATCCACAATGGTCTCATCATTCCCATTCAGTGGATTTCCATGCTGTCTGACCTTCGTTTCTTCCCCAAATCTAACTGCCCTTTATTTATGAGTGCTTGAACCTTCCGTTTTAGACACAAGCAATTTTTTGTGGAATATCCTCGAATCTCGGAAAGATAATCACAATATGCATTCTCGTCATACCAACTCGGGTATGGGGGTTGGATAGGCTCCACTGGAACTTTAGTGAGGAGTTGTTCTTCGACCAGCTGGGGCAATAGTTCAAAGTAAGACAAGGGGAGTGACTCAAACCGATCTCTTTTTCGGACGTTTTTCAGCTTCCTCTGGCTGACAAGAGGTTGAAGATTTTCTGGATTCTGAGAGGCCATCGGGTATAAGTATGAACCCTAGGATATGTAGTTCATAAAAGGACAAGATAGTTGATATGAGGGGGCCTGAATATACGACGAAAAGCCTCCCTTACACGTGTTTAATTCATTTGTCACAACCTAAAAAATAACAAGTATCATCGCGAGACATTACTCGTTAAGTGTGACATTGGGGTAATAGAGGAAAAGACGAATTAATTCCTTTCGAAATAAAATAAGGGTTTGAAAACAACCTCGTAAAAGAAATGGAGTTGCCACCAATCTTTTTTGGCTAGGTGTGATCGGCCACCTATTAAAACCGGTTTTGTAAAACATTTTAAAATTAATTAAAACATTTTTAAACCCAATTTCAAAGTCTGCGCTTCTAAACCAGAGAAATCAAAGAAACGGATTCGGGAATCAGTTACGTGTGGGGAAGGGTTAGCACCCATACAACGCCCGTATAAAACGGTACCTTATTAATCATGTGTTATCTTGAGTCTCGATGAAAGTCGGTTTTGAAACTAGCATTTTAAAATATTTCCCATATTAAAGAAAAATAATCCCATTTTTAGTCGAAAATGATTCAGAATGTATTAACTTAAAATTTTCCTATATTCCCCGGCAAACTCGGCAAAACATAAAAATTTTTATTTTTTAGAACATTTTCGAATCATTCTCATTTTTTTGAAAGAGATATATTCCATTGTTAATGATAATTGATGATATCCTCCCCAGCAAACCCGGCAGAGAACTCATGAATTATTTTAACTCCGGAATATCCTTATTTTAAAAAAAATGATCTTTTGGAGAACATTTTTAAAAAAGGTTATGAATATGCAAATCATTACTAATGACATGGCATATGCATGGCATGAAATGACATGGCAAGTAACAAGGCATGAAATGATGACATGTGAATGAAATCGACATGGCAAGCAAGATGACATGACATAATGAATGACATGGCATATGAATGACTTGGCATATGAATGACACGGCATAATGAATGACATGGCAAGCAAGATGACATGACATAATGAATGACATGGCATATGAATGACTTGGCATATGAATGACATGGCATAATGAATGACATGGCATAGGTGACATGGCATAATGGATGACATGGCATAATGAATGACATGACATGTGAATGACATGGCATATGGATGACATGGCATAACGAATGACATGGCATGGCATATGAATGGCATGACATATGAATGACATGGCATATGGATGACATGGCATGAAATGACATGGCATAATGAATGACATGGCATAATAAATGACATGGCATAGGTGACAGGGCATAAAATGACATGGCATATGAATGACATGGCATGTGAATACATGGCATAATGGATGACATGGCATGGCATGTGAATGACATAGCATATGGATGACATGGCATAATGAATGACATGGCATGACATGTTACATGGATGACATGGCATAGGTGACATGGCATAATTAATGACATGGCATATGAATGACATGGCATATGAATGACATGGCATAATGAATGACATGGGATAATGGAGACATGGCATAATGAATGACATGGCATATGAATGACATGGCATGTGAATGACATGGCATAATGAATGACATGGTATGGTATGTGAGTGATGTGCCGTATGAATGACATGGCAAAATCAACCATAAAATATTCATAATCACATCATGATCGTATGCACACATCATTATTTGAAATGAATTATTCATGTGAGGAATCATATAAATAGCATATGTCGAAAAATATTACCATGCTTCCGGCAAAGCTTGGAAAATAATTCTTTCATATGATATTCACGTGATTCCAAATAAAATGAAAATCATATATTTCGATTCTATAAACACATGCGTTGAATAATTTCCTAACCTCCCTGGCAACCCGGCAAAGATTGGGAACTAATTCTCGTCAAATGTTTAATAAACCGAAAAATACGTTTTTATGACAAGTTAAATAAAAACATTTTTAAAATGCAATGCATGGAAATCCATTTCTTCCTTAGATAAGGGCATTTGTATACCTAAAAAGGTATCCGACTACCTTAGGAAGAGACTTAAATCGTATTTTCAAAATCAAAATAATTTAGGTTTGGATTTAAAGAAAATCGAAACTTTTGAGATGAAAAGTTAGCCTTGTCCGAACCCTCACTTTAAAAGCTCTATTTTTCCTAGTGTTGAAATCCGGGTTGACCGTCCTTGACCCTACTTTTATAAAATCAAATTTCATAATTGGAATGAGTTGGAAATTAACCTAAGACAGTAGCTAATACCCCAAATCAGCCCCCTCTTAATATCCTAACCAAAACAGAAAATTAGTATTTCTTAAAAACAAAACTGATTCCCACTGGCAATTTTGGAAACCGATTTTCTTTCCCAAATAAAAAATTTCAAAACATTCTGAAAAAATTATGAGAGACTTAAAACATGTCGACCTCTATGGTAAAAAATCATCTTAATTTTTGGAGCATGGATACTATGACCGAATTTTACCAAAATCAAAATAGTGAGTTAAAAACTGCTTTGTCAAAATCCATTAGGCAGTTTTGAAAACCTATTTTTTTGACCTCCTAAAAAATTTCAAAACATTCTAAAAAAATTATGAGAGACTTAGAACATGTCGACCTCTTTGGGAAAAAAGCAGCTTAGTTTTTGGAGGATGGTACTATGACCGATTTTTACCCAAAATCAAGGCAGTGGGTTAAAAACTGTTTTTCCAAAATTCATTTTTAAACCTTTGATAGAAAAATCCTAAAATCGCAACAAAAATACTAGAGTCTCCTTAAAGGGTCTACAACTTGTGGTTAAAAAATCTTTAAATTTGGATAAGGAATGCATGGTGAGAAAAATCAGAAAATCTAACTTGCACAACATTTCATTTTTCTACAAGCATGCGAGTTTGCCTTTGAGCCATTGGTTGGCTTAAGTCAAAAATCAAGTGGGGATGAGATGAATGCATGAACATGAAGCAAAAAATAGGGGGATCTATCCTACCACAAATCAATCAAGAGTTAAGAACATGAACACAACTAACCAAGCAAACCATACTAAGCAAGAACATGTAAGAAAAAATTTGACAAACTTGGTTAATTGATAAAACATGAAGAAATCTTTTGGAACTTATTTTAAAAAACAATTTTATTTCATGAAATAAAATAAAATGAAAATCATAAAGGAATAACAAAATCATATGAACAAAGCATGGAGGAAAGCATCAAAGAAAATAGCTACCTTGCTTTAGCTTTCCAAATCAGAGAGTAGTAAGAAAATGCCTTTTTTTTTCCTCTTTTTTTCCCCTCTCTTTTCTCTCTATAGTACTGCCTTTGTGAAAAATCAGACCTCCCCCCTTGGTGTAGAGAGTGTGCTCTCTTCTTTTCTATTCTAAGCCCTTTGATCATGTGCTCATCTTCTTCTCCAACAATATAAGCCATTAGATCAAGATATTTCATGACAATAAAATTGCAATCTTGCAATTTGATCTTGGCCATTGAAGGATGTACTCATCTTTCTACAAAGCACCTAGGCCATTAGATGGACATGATGTTTTCATGACATTAAAAATCGCATCTTGCAATTTGATAGTGACCATTGGATGAATTTAATCAAACCTCAACCTTCATTCATGAGCTGACCAGCCAAGGGCCTGGAATATGCCAGCAATTCCTTCATCTTTCATAGTTTTTTAATTGCAAATTGGCTCTTTTTGGTTTTTTTAGAAATTACCCTTTTAGCCCCCGAACTTAATTGAATTGCAAATAGACCCCAAATCAGGTTTTTCTTTCTCCAATCCATCCAAATAAATATAATATTGAGATCTAAAAATTTTCACAATTTTTCGAGCTCGTTTTCTATTTTTTCGAAATTTCTCGAGGATAATCCGGTTAGTGGCACCCAAAATTCACCTATTTCAATTGAACCCCGATTTTGGATTTTTCTTCACCAATCTCATCCAAAAAATATAAAACTCAGATCTGGAAGTTTTCATAATTTTTGGAGCTCGTTTGCTATTTTTTCTGGAATTATATTCTGGAATTTTGGCATAGTGCACCCGAGCTTTGCCATTTTTCAAATGAGCTCCGATTTTAGATTTTTCTTCACCGATCTCTTTCAAAAATTATAAAACACAGATCTGGAAGTTTTCATAATTTTTGGAGCTCGTTTGCTATTTTTCCCAAAATTGTCTTTTGGAATTTCGGCTTAGTGCACCCGAACTTTGCCATTTTTCAAATGAGCTCTGATTCTAGATTTTTCTTCACCGATTTCTTTCAAAAATTATAAAACTCAGATCTGGAAGTTTTCATAATTTTTGGAGCTGGTTTGCTATTTTTCCTGAAATTATCTTCTGGAATTTTGGCTTAGTGCACCTGAACTTTGCCATTTTTCAAATGAGCTATGATTCCAGATTTGTCTTCACCGATATCTTTCAAAAATTATAAAACTCAGAACTGCAAGTTTTCATAATTTTTTGAGCTCATTTTCTATTTTTCCCGAAATTATCTTTGGGATTTTCCAATATTGCCCTTCAACCTCTAAAGCCTCGTTTTTACTCGTAACAGGTCTGATTTTTTGATTTTTTTTTTACTCTCTTTTTCATATATTGAATTTGAGTTGGTCCAAAAATGCCCAATTTTTACGATCAAATTCCCTTCCGATTTTGTTTTCTTCTTTTTAAACTCGAGAATTTTCTCTTTTTTCCGGTTTTACTCCAACCGACTCTTCCTTTGGATTCACTTCAAACTAGGCCTTGGGCTATCCTTGTTTACTCATTCTTTATCAATTGGGAGCTTCAATTTCACCGAATTGGGTCATCATTTTTGTTTTCCCCAAATTTGCAAAATTCACCCTTTTTAACAAAAACCCTAATTTTCGGTTTTCCTTCCAAATTGACTCTTCCTTTGGTTCTTCATCCAATTGGCTCTTCCAATACCCATAGTCATTAATTATATTACATTTGGAACCTCTAATTTCGACCAATTTGATTGTTTAAACATTTTTCCCCAAATTTGCCGAATTAGGGCTTCCCCTACACTAAAATTTTCGCGATCCCAGTTTCGAACTCCATATCTTTCTTTGTAGACCTAGGATTATCAAAATTCTTTCACTATTGTTCAATTCAACTTCAAATCTTGATTTTGACTAAGGTTTGACTTTTTCAATGGTCGACTTTTTAGGGCTGACTTTTTGGAGTTGACTTTGTTTGGATTGACTTTTCATGCTGAACTCTGAATCACAAGTCTTATAGGATCATCTGCAAGATGAGAAGAGATTTTCTACATTCTAGAAAAGTACAAGGAAGAATTTACCTGGTTTAAGGGGGCCCAGACAAAATTAGGTGTCTACATCATTTATTCTTTACATGCATCATATTGACATCGTGTTGCATTCATAACATACATGGTCATTCATCGAAGAATACATTTGTGACATACATGGTCATTCTTTATATATACCTATGGATTAGTTTGTTTATTCTTTACATGCATCAAATTGGCATCATGTTGTAGTCATAACATGCATGGTCATTCATTGTAGAATACATTTGTGACATACATGGTCATTCTCTGTATATACTCGTGCATCAATTTATTTATTCTTTACATGCATCATATTGACATCGTGTTGCATTCATGATATATATTGTCGAATGAGTTTGTGACATACATGATCATTCACTATGTATATCCATGCATTGATTTGTTTATTATTTACATGCATCTTTCTAGAATCAAACTGCATCCAGGACATACATAGATCATACATCATGAAGCACATTTGGAGGACAAAACAGAAGTTGGCCTGGCTTTAAGAGTCTTTGAAGAAATTTCCATTTCAAAGCAGAGGTATAAGAATTACTGAGCACCTTTGTAAAACATGCCAAGATCATGGATAATGAGCAGCAAAATAGATTGGACAGAATGGAGAGAGCACAGAAAGAATTACAGGAACGGTGGGCAAAGTCACAAGAACAATCGGCAAGGTCCCAAGAGGAATTTAGAGAACAGATGACCAAGCTCATGGAACTGTTGTCCGCCACAATCAAGGGAAAGGGATACACTAAAAACTTGGCCGCTAGAGAAGGGTCGGAGGCATAAAGGGATCAGATTGAGGCTATACTATTAAATGGCCAGTCTTTTCAGAACATAGCTAATCCCATTAATGTCCTGAACTTAGATGATCCGGCTGAACAAGTAAAATTGAAAATGGTTGCGTTGAATGGGGCTGAGTTGGCAGATTTCTAAAGGAAATACCAGCTGTTAGAGGAAAGGCTCTGAGCATTAGAAAGCACAGATGTATTTGGGAGTGTAGATGCAAACGAACGTTGCTTGGTCCCCGATTTAGTCATTCCTCCTAAATTCAAGGTTCCCGACTTTAAGAAATATGATGGGACAACTGATCCGTCAGCCCACGTCACCATGTTCTGTCGAAAGATGATGGGCCATACAAATAATGATAAACTTCTGATCCACTGTTTTCAAGATAACCTTATTAGATCCTCAATTAGGTGGTATAATCAATTGAGCAAGGATCACATTCGCTCTTGGAATGATCTGGCTAGAGCTTTTCTAAGCCAATACAAACATGTGACTGATATGGCGCCTGGTCGCCTCATCTTGCAAAATATGGAGAAAAAGGCTACTGAAAGCTTCAAAGAGTATGCTCAGAGGTGGAGGGACATGGCCACCCAAGTACAACTGCCCCTAACTGAGAAGCAAACCACTGTCCTCGTTGTGAATACACTGCGGGCCCCATACTATTATAGACTCGTCGGTAATGCCATGAAGAATTTTGCGGATATGGTAATCTCAGGGGAGATGATTGATAATGCTATCAAGAACGGGAAACTAGAAAAAGATAAGACATCCAATACCGAGAGAAATAGGGCATCCAAAAAAAAAGAGAAAGATGTCCAAGCTATGGGAGATTTCATCCCATATCACCAATTCCCCTTATGTCTAACCTACCAATGTCTCTCCAAGACTTTATCCTTACCTACCAAATATTCATCCCCAAACACCTAATCTTATACCAATCCTTGCAACTAGGTCTGCTTCCCTGAAATGATCGCGGGGCAACCAAGAGAGAATTCCAATCCCAAACCCTGACCTATTGGCGTTACTAATACGGAATCAGTACCTTACCCCTGTGCCTTTGAAAACAGCTCCAAACCCATCAGCAAAAAGTTATGACCCTAACAGCAAGTGTGAGTATCACATGGGGGTAATTGGGCATTCAACTAAAAAATGCAGACAATTGAAGGAAAAGATTGAAGGTCTTGTCCACGATGTCATTTTGACTCCAGAGCTTATCGAATAGTGAAAATCTACTTTGCCATAAATCGATTTCCTCTTCAATAATTTTGAGGATGAGAATTGTTATCTCCGAAGGCATGTCAATAGGAGAATTCTGATGCATTTAGTTTCATACCTCATAATGAAAGCACTTGTCTCATGTCGACATCCATATGAATTAAATGAATTTTGGATTTCAAATGCTTTGTGTTTATTGTCTTTTAGCAATAATTTGAATTTGCAAAAAAAAAAAAAACTTTGAGAAAATTTTTGATGAACAATAAAAAAGTATTTTCACATGAAAATATAAAGTGTCTCGAGAACATTGATGATCATTGTTCGAAATGAACTGATACCTTCACCTTTCTCTTTTAGGCTTTCCCATGCCTAAATTCTTTAAATTGAGACCTTTTGAAAGACCTAATGCTTCAAGGAATATGAATTATGAACTTCATAAACCATTGTCACTGCAAAATAAGCAAAGATGTAGATCCTAACCTAGGCTATGAACAATGGAACAAACTTTTGAAATTTTTTCGAGCTCCTGGAAAACTCAAACAAATGAAACATTCTTTCAAGAATCTAGATCGTGGTAATTTGATGTGTGTCAAATTTGTGCCAAAACCATTCACATCCTTTCCAATAACCCCAAAACACCAATTGCCCAAACATCACTTCATGATTGACACCTCGGGGCACAATGACCAAATCCAGATTATCTTATGTCCCAGAGAAAACCTATTTTGAGTCATATTCTTCATTTTCACTTCAAGCAAACTCGAGATCAAAATTCAACCTGTTCAGTATAGACCTAGAAAGAAATGACTTGCGATGTTCCTTGTAACAATGGTTAATCAAATTGGGGCATCATATGTAGAAATGATGGGTACATGGAGTATAAGGGGGAATTAAAGCATGAATTATTGGGGCATGCAACAAAAAAAAAAAAAAATTGTGATATCATGCATATGAGAATTCGGATGATTCCAAGTGTAAAATGAAATTCTGATTATCTATCCCTTGAGGATTGCTTTTCAATAAGAATATTTCTGCTTGATATGAGAAAATAGCCATCTTTCATATCCCTTTCACAAAAAGAAATTATCCATAGCTACCCTTTTTGAGCTGAAAGAATCTCTCTTCTTTGAACCCTGATCAAAGATCACCCTCCACACTGGGGGGCAAATGAGAGGAAAGATCTTCTCAAAGTTCACGGAGAAATGAGTTCTAACTCGAAGACAAATTGAAAGTAATTTGAGCTCCCAAATAAGTACGGGCTTACTCTATCAAAATGGAGATGCAAAAGGAAAAGGAAAAGAAAATATAGAAAAGATGACAAATTGAAAGCCAAAAACAAAACAAAAAGAAAAAGGAAAATGTGAAAAGGGTACCAAAATGAAAGCCAAGAACAAAGAAGAAAATGAGCAAAAGTCAAAAGAAGGAAAGAGAAGTCCAGAAGGGATAAGTGTTTCAAAGGGAATCCTCTTCAGGAAATGATCCTTGATCTGATTACCCTCAAACATATATTTTTGACCTATTTATCCTTTCTTTCTTAACCCCGAACCTTGGCCTACGTTACGTGCTTTAAAAGTCCATTTTGATCAAGCGTGGATATTTAACTTGAAGAGTTTTCCCTCAAATTTTATCCCATCTCTTCAAGTTATCATTTCATTATGGAAGAATTTAGAATTCTCAAATGCATGGTGGAACAAACAAAAAAGAAACAATTAAGCTTTAGGGTGAAAACCCAAAAATGGGCAGTCTAAAGCAAAACAAGACGAAAATTTTTATGCCACTCATGATACTATCGAAGCCATGACAAAAAAGGAAGTCATCTTGAAGGAATCAAGGAACATCTGGGAATTTCTAAATATTTCCCAAAACTGTCAACTCTCATTTGGAGGTTTGACTTCAAAAATTGAGACCTTTTTCCCTTCCATAATTAACTTTCCAGTTTGAATATCTCGGCTAGTCTTGACGCTTGTCAAAATGCCATGATTTGGAAACTAAAAAAATGTTGAATTTTATTGGTTCTCAAGGAATTCATGATTTATAAAACCTGTTCCATTTGTGAGTCTAGAAGGGACATACATTTTTCTTGTTGTGAAGTTTTCTTGGATCAACCAAAATCCTGTTGCACCAAGCCTTTCGACTCAATTTGAAAAACCCGAATTGACACTAAAAAAATACTTCTAACAGTGATCATCAGTCTTCAAGAGATTTGGATATCACAACGTGGGGATAACATTTTCAGCTCAAAAGTTTTCAATAAATGATCAAATATTTTTCAAAAAGCAGAAGCAGATAAATAATGAAAATATTTTTGAAGAAACCATTTTTGAATAAAAATGATGTTGGCATGAGGCAAAGGTTTCTTCTAACCCAAAGGTATGAAACTACTGAGGTAGATCTTAACTCCCAAAAATGTGTATAAGAAATGAACATTTGGCTCAGACTTCTGTCGATAAGAGTTTGAAAACTGTCGGGGCAAAGAGATAGTACTAGATTGAAGAAAATGGATGATCTCTTATGGGGCACGGGTGTTTCAAGATACACTTCTGGTTTGAAAATGAAAAAAAATTGGAAAAGCTAAGCCAAAGTCAGGAAAAACAATCGGGGATATTTAAATTTGCATCATTTATGAACATTTGCATATTTATTGAGTTTTGCATTTGCATCGTGTCATGAAGCATTTGCATCATTTGTGGGTACTTGCATTTGCATTGTTCCATGAGCACCTGCATTTTATCATTACATTTACATCATTTATGGATTTATTTGAGCAATTGCATCATTTCCAAGATCATTACATCTTCATTATTGCTTGGTAACTGTAATTACACCATTCATGAATCATAAACATATAACCAATTAAAGACATTTGCATTTGCATCATGAAGCATTTGCATCCTTGTTAATCTCTACATTTGCATCATAAAGCGTTTGCACCATTGTAAATCTTTGCATCATAAAGCACTTGCACCAATATAAGACATTCGCACTTGCATCATGAAACATTTGCATACTTGTCATTCTTTGCATTTGCATCAACTGAAGACATTTACGTCTGCATCATGAGGCATTTGCATCAATCAAAGAGATCTGCATCTGCATCATGAAGCATTTGTATCTTTGCTAACCTCTGCATCTACAGCATGAAGCTTTTGCATCTACAGCATGAAGCATTTGCATCAATCAAAGACATCTATAGCATGAACATTTGGATCAATTGATGACACTGGCATTTAAATCGTCTCATGAAGCATTTACTTTGTTGTTAATATTTGCATCTGCATCATTTTATGAAGGATTTGCAACAATTCAAGAATATTCGCATCATTGCTAATCTTTGCACTTGCATCATGAAGCATTTACATTATTTAAAGACATTTGCCTTCGCATCATCCGCAAGCATTTGCATCTGTATTGATCTTTGCGTCTACATCATTTCATGAAGCATTCGCATTGTTCGAAGACATTTGCATATGCACCTTTTCATGAGCATCTGCAACATTACTAATTTCTACATCATTCCATAAAGTATTTGCATTATTCGAGGATCTTTGCATCTGCATCATTTCATGAAGCATTTGCATTATTCATGGATACCTGCATGTGCATCATTAGGGGACATATGCATCTATTTATATTGGCCGTGCATGACATTCGCTATATGCATTGCATTTCATGCATGGCATTGGCTATTTGAAATTTTGACATTTGAATTTGAACCCTAAGTGAGATTTCCTTCAAAGATATGATTTTCAAGTATGATCACCAAAACCCCCGGGTAGCATCTCTTTACATCTTTTTAAGACCTCCGAGCACTATTCTAAAAAATCATGGATAAGACCCCCGGGCACCATTTTAAGAAAAAAGACATCTTTTCAAGACCTCCAGCACTATCTAAAAAAATCATGTATTAGACTTCCGAGCACTATTTTCAAAGAAAAGACATCTTTTTAAAACCTCTGGGCAGTATTCTTAGAAATCATGGATAAGACCTCCGAGCACCATTTTCAAAAAAAAAAAAGATATCTTTTCAAGACCTCCAGGCACTATCTCAAAAAATCATGGATAAGACCTCTGGGCACCATTTTCAATGAAAAGACATCTTTTTAAGACCTCCAGGCACTATTCTTAAAAATCTTGGATAAGACCTTCGGGCACCATTTTCAAAGAAAATACATCTTTTTAAGACCTCCGGGTACTATTCTTAAAAAAATCATGGATAAGACCTCTGGGCACCATTTTCAAAGAAAATACATCTTTTTAAGTCCTTCGGCCTCTGTTTTCAAGACCTTCGGGCACTATTTTCAAAATCATGGATAAGACCATCGGGCACCATATTCAAAATCATGGATAAGACCTTCGGGCACCATTTTCAAAGAAGTAACACTTTTTGAGACCTCCGGGCATTTGCTTTTCAAAGCCTCAGAGTATTTTCTTCTCTTGCAAATCTAACTTGTTTCCTTAAGATGAGTCGAGCCTTGATTAGTTAAGGAACTCAATTTAAGGACAAATCTTTTTATTTACAGTTTACAAAATGAAAAAAAAATGAATGAAATGAAAATTGAAGAAAACTCCCTCTTCTCTCATTCACATGTGATCTTATCGACCGGACAAAATTGTTTTATATTTTATCTTTGCCTAATTCCTGATTCTCAGCAACAGTCAAAGGACAGCTGTAGACACCTAATTTTGTCCGGACCCCTTAAACAAGGTAAGTTCTTCCTTCAACTTCCCGAAGTGCAAATAATTGCCCCTCATTCCACAGATGGGTCTCCAAGACTTTGATTCGGAGGTCAATACGAAGAAGTCAAACCGAAAAAAGTTAACTCCAAAAAAAAGTCAACCCTAAAAAGTCAACCACTAAAAAGTCAACTTTCAGGGAAAATCAAGATTTGAAGGTGAATTGAACAATGGTGAAGAAATTTTGATAATCAGAGATCTACAATTAAAGATAGAGACAAAATTGAAGGTGGAAAGACAAATTGCAAAATCCAATGTAGGAGAAAAGCATGGAATTTCCAAAATTGGAGAAAAGTGCGTATACGATCAAATTAAAACCTCTAATTGAAAGATAATCAATAAAAAGAGATATCTCAAGATCCAATTTCACCAAGAGGAATCAATCAGAAGAAGAATTGGACAAAATTAGAAATTGCCATTTTGGGAAAAATAGGAAATTTTGTAAATTTGGAGAAAAGTGTATAAATGATTAAATTGGACAAAATTGCAGGTTCAGAATGGAATAAGATCAATTAATAAGGATATTTGAAGGTCCAATTTGAAGTGGAATTGAAGGAAGAATCAATTTGAAGAGAAAAAAAGGAATTTAAAGATTTAGTGAATAAATGGAAAAATCACAAATTTTGGGAAAACTACGGAGATGGTCCAATTCGGTAAAATTGAAGTCCCTAATTGATAAATAATAAATAGATAAAGACACCCCAAGTTCCAATTTGAAGTGGATCTAAAGGAAGAGCCGATTGGAGGAGAAACTGAAAAATCGAGAAAATTCCTAATTTTGAGGAAAAAGGGAAAAACAAAATCGGAGAGGAATTCGGATATAAAAATTGGGTAAAATTGGTCCAATTCCAATTCAATATGTGATAAAGGTGATGGAAAAAGAAAATCCAAAAAATTGGCCCGTTTAGAATAAAATCGAGGTTTCAGAGGCTAAAAGGCAATTTGGAAAAAATAGAATCTAAGCTTGGAAAATTGCGAAACTTTCCATAATTAAGTTTTAGAATGGAAAGAAGGAAATGAGAAGGAAAAAATCAAAATTGGGCTGAGATGGAAATAGGCTAAATTCGGGGGACTAATCTGCAATTTTAGAGAAAATCCAAAAAAAAAAATAGAAAACGAGCTCGAAAAATTATGAAAACTTTCAGAAATGAGTTCTATGATGGAAATAAGAAGGAAAAAACCAAAATTGGGGCCGAAATGCAAATACGCTAAATTCGATGGACTAATTCAGAATTTTAGAGAAAATCCGAGAAAAATGGAAAACGAGCTCGAAAAATTATGAAAACTTCCAGAACTGAGTTTTATGTTGGATAGGATGGATTGAAAAATAAATCCAAAATTGGGGTCCATTTGCAAAAAGATCAAGTTTAGGGGCCAAAATGGAATTTTATTGAAAAATCGAAAAAGGACCAATTTGCAAATAAAAAAGAGGAATAGCATGGAATATTCAAGACCATTTTTTGCCAACATAGAGAGAGGGAGGGGAGAGTTTGATCAACTTGATCCAATGGCCAAGATGAAGTAGAAATATGACATTTTTAAAGGAATGGCAAGATTCTCCACTACTTGCCTATATGGCATTTTTGGCCAATAGGAGACATTTTAATTGCAAGGCCATGTGAGGACCATGTGAACCTATGTGATGATGCCAAGTGGAATAAAAATGCCAACTAGGAAGATATTTTGTTAGTAAGCTACATGATCATGACAAGTGGCTTAAGATATTTTGTAGAGATAGGAGACAAGAATAATTGAGGTGGCATTCTTGGCCAATGAGAGGTTAGTAGAGCCTTAATTTAAGGAAATGACCATGAGAAAATGGGACAAAAAATATCCATGTGAAAATAATGTTGGAGAGCATGCACAAAGCATGACTAAGAAAACAAAAATAAAAATAAAAAATAAAAAGGGAGAGGAGCATGCACAAAGGGGGTGCCCAGCCAAGGCTTCTTAAGAGGGGTCACTTCTCATTTTTTGACACAACATTCACTACATTTTGAAAGGGGCTGTAGCTAAAAATTCTAAATGGAAGAAAGGAAAGGAAGAGAGAAAAGGGAGAAAGGGGAAGGAATTAGAGAGCTTGATTAGAAGCTTTGCTAGGTATAATTTCTTCTTTACTTGTTCTTCATTTTGTTTTCATTTTTATGATTACTTTCCACTTCTTTTCTATGATTTTTTTTTTCATTTGATCTTTGTTAAAAACCAAGGTTTCAAAATTAATTTTCTAAAAGGTTTTCTCTTTCTTTTCCTCTTTTTTTCAAAGAAGCTAAAGAAAACAACCTTTTCTCCCTCTTTTTTTCTTCTTGGCCGAAACATGTTGGTTGATATTATGCTTGTTTTTTGCTTAATTTTCTTCCTTGCCATTGTGATTTTGGATGTGCTATTGTGGTAGGGTAGATATTTTTCTTTCTAAATTTCTTTTAAAAAATGGAATAAAAGGTTTAAATGCTTGAGGATCTTCATTTTTATCAAGTGGTTTTGGTTAGGTAGGACTATGTCCAAAGAACCAACCATTGAGCCAACCTTTATTTTCTTTGCTTGTTTATATTTTTTAGCTCATATTTGATCATCTTCATATGTTTGTCTTGCTAGAAAATCATGCATTCATATCATTCTGGACTTGATTTTTGGCTAAGACCAACCAATGGTCTATAGCCAAAGTCTCTTGTGCAAATAGGCTAAATTCGGTATGTCACTTACCTGATTGAAAATGCATTTTTCGAAGGCCACAAGTTGGCTGATCACCTTTGTTCTACCCAAATTTCTCGATTTTCATGCTCACTTGGCTTATTTTGGCTTTCTATTCTCTTAACTCATAAACTATCATATCAAACCACTAGTACCAAATTAAATTTAATATTTCATACTACAAAAACAACTTAAGAATAGACTAAATCCGTCATCGGACAGTGGATTTTTGAAAGCCTAAAGTTGGTTGTCTATCACTATTGAACCCAAAATTAAATTCAACATAACTTATAATCTACCCAACCAAATCAAGTGAAACTTGCTCCATTAGAACCCTTAGGTTGGGAGCTTTCTAAAAGTGTGTTTGCATGTTGGAAAACTCACCGAAAAAGTCACCAGCCATGGATGGAATCTTTAAGTGTTTGGGTTTTTCTTATTATCCATGCAACCAAAATATTTTAAAAGCACACCATATGTTTTGAAGGTGAAAAAGCTCAAATTTTGCTTCACTTCTTAAAATTCAAACTTTTTTTCTACTTTCCTCCTTCTTTTTTTTTTTTTTTCACTAAGTTGAAGAAGAAGAAGAGGTATATTACTACTAGGCTATTTTTTGCACTTAAATCCCTTTAACATTTTTATTTACGCGCATGCCCCTCTTGCAAGGAAAACCACTATTCTATATGTAATCATATAATCACTTACTATAATGCTAGTGTAACATAGGCATACACAAAAATTGTGGGTTTTACATCATTCCCCTTAAAAAAGTTTTATTCTCAAAACTTCACATACCTTGATTCTCAAGAAGTTCAAGATATTTCACCTTAAATTCATCTTCAAGATCCCAAGTTGCCTCTCCCATTGGAACTTAACATACCAGATAATTCGCCACCTTAGTACTTGTTCTTTTTATCCTTGATCTGAACTGGTCTTTCATCATAAGATAAATCCTCACAAATTTGTATAGGAGCGAGATCAATTACATGACTAGGATTTGACACATATTTCCTTCACATAGACACATGAAATACATTATGTACTCCTGCTAAAGATGGTGGCAATCCAAGCCTATACACCACATTTCCAACTCTTTCCAAAATTTTGAATGGACCAATAAATCTAGAACTTAGCTTTCCCCGGAGCCTGAATGACATCACACCATTCATATGCGATACTTTCAAGAAGACATGATCGCCTATTTGAAACTCTAAGTTTCGCCTTTTATTATCTGCATAACTCTTTTGTCTACTTTGTGCCAATCGAAGTCATTCCTTAATCAAATGAATTTTATCCACGGCTTGTTTCACAAATTCAAGACCAAAGATTTTTCTTTCTCTAACTTCATCCACAAATTGGTGATCTACATCTCCTTCCATACAAAATTTCAAAATGAGCCATTTGACTACTTACCTGATAACTATTGTTATAAGCAAATTCTATCTAGTATAGAAGTTCCTCCCAAGAATCATTCATATTAATGGCACAAGCTCTCAGCATATCTTCAGGGATCTAAATAATCCTTTGGATTGACCATCAATTTAAGGATGGAAAGCAGTGCTGAAATTTAGTTTCATTCCGAAAGTTTGTGCATACTTCTCTAGAATTGGGACACGAAGCGAGCATCTCTATTTGATATTATTGTAATTGGAATACCGTGTAACCTCACTATTTCCTTAACATACAATTTTACTAGCTACTCCAATGAATTTCCAACTTTGACTGCAATAAAGAGAGCAGCCTTAGTCAATCTATTAACAATAATCATCCATATAGAATCATTTCCCTTTGGGCTTCTTGGTAACCCAAATAAAAAATCCATAAGGATATGCTCTTACTTCCATTCAGGAATAAGAAGAGTTTGTAGCTTTTCGATAGGTTTATGATGATCAACTTTAACCTGCTTGTCGTAACCTAAAAAATAACAACGTAATACTAACATAACAAGTCTCATCGCAAGACTTTATTATTCGTTAGGCGTGACATTAAAAAAAAGAGGAAAAGTCGACTTAATTTCTCTAGAAATTGAAATAAAATAAACAATCAAGGGTATGAAAACAGCCTCGTAAAAAGACATGGAGTCGCCACCAATCTTTTTTAGCTAGGTGTGATCGGCCACCTACTAAAACTGGTTTTATAAAACATTTTTAAAATTAATTAAAACATTTTTAAAACCAATTTCAAGTCTGCGTTATAAACCAGAGAAATCAAAGAAGCGAGTTGGGGAGTCGGTTACGTGCAGGGAAGGATTAGCACCCCACAACGCCCATATATATCTATACCTTATTAATCGTGTGTTATCTCAAGTCTCGGTAAAAAAGTTGGTTTTTAATTTAGTATTTCAAGATAATTCCCAATTTTAAGAAACATAATTTTATTTTTAATTGAAAATGATCCGGAATCTATTAATTCAAAATTTTCCTATATTCCCCGACAAAATTGACAAAATATAGAAATTTTTATACATTTGGAAAACTTTCCGAATCATTCTCATTTTTGAAAGAAATATATTCCTTTATTAATGATAATTGATGATATTCCCTCCAACAAACCCGGTAGAAAACCAATTTCAAGTCTGCGTTATAAACCAGAGAAATCAAAGAAGCGAGTTGGGGAGTCGGTTACGTGCAGGGAAGGATTAGCACCCCACAACGCCCGTATATATCTATACCTTATTAATCGTGTGTTATCTCAAGTCTCGGTAAAAAAGTTGGTTTTTAATTTAGTATTTCAAGATAATTCCCAATTTTAAGAAAAATAATTTTATTTTTAATTGAAAATGATCCGGAATCTATTAATTCAAAATTTTCCTATATTCCCCGACAAAATCGACAAAATATAGAAATTTTTATACATTTGGAAAACTTTCCGAATCATTCTCATTTTTGAAAGAAAGATATTCCATTCTTAATGATAATTGATGATATTCCCTCCAACAAACCCGATAGAAAACCAATTTCAAGTCCGCGTTATAAACCAGAGAAATCAAAGAAGCGAGTTGGGGAGTCGGTTACGTGCAGGGAAGGATTAGCACCCCACAACGCCCGTATATATCTATACCTTATTAATCGTGTGTTATCTCAAGTCTCGGTAAAAAAGTTGGTTTTTAATTTAGTATTTCAAGATAATTCCCAATTTTAAGAAAAATAATTTTATTTTTAATTGAAAATGATCCGGAATCTATTAATTCAAAATTTTCCTATATTCCCCGACAAAATCGACAAAATATAGAAATTTTTATACATTTGGAAAACTTTCCGAATCATTCTCATTTTTGAAAGAAAGATATTCCTTTATTAATGATAATTGATGATATTCCCTCCAACAAACCCGGTAGAAAACCAATTCCAAGTCTGCGTTATAAACCAGAGAAATCAAAGAAGCGAGTTGGGGAGTCGGTTACGTGCAGGGAAGGATTAGCACCCCACAACGCCCGTATATATCTATACCTTATTAATTGTGTGTTATCTCAAGTCTCGGTAAAAAAGTTGGTTTTTAATTTAGTATTTCAAGATAATTCCCAATTTTAAGAAAAATAATTTTATTTTTAATTGAAAATGATCCGGAATCTATTAATTCAAAATTTTCCTATATTCCCCGACAAAATCGACAAAATATATAAATTTTTATACATTTGGAAAACTTTCCGAATCATTCTCATTTTTGAAAGAAAGATATTCCTTTATTAATGATAATTGATGATATTCCCTCCAACAAACTCGGTAGAAAACTCATGAATTATTTTAACTCGGGAATATCTTTATTTTTATTGAAAATCATTATCTTTTTCAAAACATTTAAAAATATGAACATGAACATGTATGACATAAATAAAATGACATGGAAAATTCTAGATAATATAATGCAACCTAAATGATATGACATAATTTAAATGACATAGTATTCTAGGTAAAATGAAAAATCCCAAGTATCATGGTATATTCTAAATGAGATAAAATGATTTAAATGACATGGCAATTCTAAATGATATGTCATATTTTAAATGACATGGCATATTCTAAATAATTAAACCTATATGACATGGAATATGATGAAATGTCATGAAACATAAAATAATGCTATCATAAAATATGCATGAAAATAAAATAAAAATGCATGAGCATAGTATATGCTAAATAATGTGACAAAAATAAATGACTAAATAATAAATAAAAAAATGGGATATCATGAAATATTCAAAATCATATGGCAAACAATATAACATCATGAAATGTAAATCAATTTAATAATAATACCATGAAAAATATCATAGCAAAAATCACACATTTAAATAAAATGCATGAACATGGAAAATGCAATGCATGAAAATGTATTTTTTCCTCTAAATAAAGAAATCTGTATATCTAAAAAGATATCCAACTACCTTAGGAAAATATGTCAAATTAGATTTTCTAAAAAAATAAAACTTTGTGATTGTTTGAAAACAATTTTTAGGAAAACTTGAATAAAAATTAAAACCCTTACCAAACCCTTTTAAAATGGCTCTAATTTCCTATGTTTAAAATCCCGGACTTAACCACCCTTAACCCGAGATTTATAAAATCATTTTCAAAGTTTAAAAAGGCTTAGAAACTACCCTAAGACAGTAGCTAAATCTTCTAACCAACCCCCTCTAAATGCCTTAGCCAAATTCAACCATTATTTCTCTTTTGATTTCAAATCTGCCTCTACTGTCCGATTTTGCCACACGATTTTTTAGCCTATTTTTAAAAATTCAAAAAAATCTAAACCAAATACTGGAGACTCAAAACATGTAAAACTACACGAGAACATATTGTCTTAATTTTATGATTAAAGATGACTGCCTAGAAAAATCAGAGAAAGACAATCTATACGTCTAGCATGAATTTGCATGGCAATAAATGCTATCCTAACTTAATATGCATGCAATGCTTGATAATGCAAATATGACTTGAACCTAATATGTTATGAATATCCATGAAAATGCTAATGTAACCTAAGACCTAAATAGCATAGTAATGCATGATAATACCAATGTGATTTAAGACCCAATATGCATGGCAACACCAATATGGCCTAGACCTAAAATGTAATGAACATGCATAGCAATACTATGAACATACAATGACCAATGAAACTAATGTCAATGCTGGAACAAACAGAAACTAATACACAATTTCAAGATATGATAATGCAGCATATTACCTAAACAAAATGCAAATGCATGACAAGGCAAAGGATGCATGAAGAGGCCAAATGTAGCTACATGATGCTCTAAAGCAATCCTATCTAGTAAATGACACAAGTACATGACAAATCATGTTAAGATGCATAATATCATGATATTTTCATAAGCATATAACATACTAAAATCAAAAGGCACAAGGTCATGGCATGGAGATGCAAACAAGTCAAGAAGCAAAATGAAAATGCACATACAAGGCATATCAATAATGGAGTTGCCGAATGGTCATGGAATAAAATAATGGCATTTTATCATAGCATTTTCATAAGCACATGGCATACTAAAATCAAAATTTACAAGTTCATGGCATGGAGATGCAAACAAGTTAAGAAGGAAAAGGAAAATGCACATGCAAGGCATACAAAAATGGAGTTGTCGAATGGTCATGGAATAAAATAAAGAAAATGCAAACATGTTTACAATATAAGACATGATACATGAAAAAAATGCACAACATGATCATATGAACAACAATGGCCGAATATGCATGGATACAATATCAAGCATGGAAATGACATATAGAAACAAATATAGCATAGAAAATAATGTAAAGAACATTAAAAAAAAAATTAAACATAGCCATGCAAAGCAAATAACAAGTAAAACTAGTAAATAAAACAAGGAAAGTTAAGCTCCATGGTTGGTATCAAATGGGCATAGCCTCTTACCTAACCATAATCACTTGGTCTTGCCAAGATCATGAAGCCTTTCCATCTCAATAAAATAGAAAACAAACCATGTTAAACAAAAAAAAATAAGGTGAGCTTCATGGTAGGTAAAAATGGGCATAGCCTCTCCCCTAACCATGGTCACTTGGTCTAGCCAAGATCATGTAGCCATTTCAACCTTTTTGCTTCATATTTTGTATAAAAATCAGAACCTTAGAATACTCTAAAAACCTTCTAAAAATCATTTTTCACAACAACATGCAAGGAAGAAAAAAAAGGAAAACCAAGGCAAGTAAATAAGCCATATTCGACCATAGCATGAAACCATGTAAAAAAAAAATTGTTTTCCACCATTTTAATGAAGAAGAAGAGATGAAAACATAAGTAAACATTAAAAAACTTTATTTCTATGAAAAATGTAGTAGGAAAACAAGATAGAAAATCCAGAAAACACCATAGAAAACAAGAAGAAAGCTATGCTTAGAACTTGGTAGAGATGACTACCTTCAAGCTCTCTATTGAAAACCTTTTTTTTTTCTTTATTTCAAAACCTTTTTCTTTGCCAAATTATCTACTGTTTCTAGCCAAAAAACATATGAAAAAATGAAATCACCCCCTCCCTTTATCCTTGGCCGAATGGCCTCTCACTCTTGGATGGGAATTGCACTTTTTTCTCCTCCAATCTTGGCCTTTAGATTAAGATATTTTGATGACAACATAAAAATGTCATCTTGCCAATTGATAGCAGCCCTTAAGATGTGTACTCAGCCCCTGTAGTAACCTTAGCCCTTAAATGCAAAAGAGGACCAATCCCATGCACTCCCTTGCTTGCCCCCTTGAGTGCCTACCCTTGGATAAGTTGTGCTCTTCCATTCTTGGTCATTGGATGAGGACAACCTAAAAATGACATCTTGTAGATTAAATCCAGCCCTCAACATGTGTACTCAGCCCTTGTAGATGGCCTAAGCCATTGGATGAAAAGAGACAATCCCATGCACTCCCTTGCTTAACCGAATGGATGCTCACCCTTGGATGAAATGTGCTCATCTTTTTTGTTCCATTCTTGGCCATTAGATGAGGGTTCTTTCCTGACAAATAAAAATGTCATCTTGGCATTTAAACTTGGCCACTGGATGGTGCATTCAACTTTCCTACAAGGCACCTAAGCATGTGACTTGATAGTGACTAGGGAATTAAATTGTTCAAGCCTTCTTCTTCTCCTCTATGTTGGCTAACCAAGGGAATAAAAAATCCCAGCAATTCCTTATTCTTTCATATTTTCATCAATTACAAATTTGCCCTTTTTTGGTTTCTTTGGTGAAATAACCTTTTTGCCGCCCAAACCTAAATAAATAGCAAACGGACTCCAAATTAAAATTTTCTTTTTTCAATAATTCTGAAATAGTAAAAAATTGAATTCTAGATGTTTTCAAAAAATTTTGAGTCCATTTACTATTTATTTCGGATTTATTTCTGAAATTGCCCCTTTTATGCACCCGAATTTTACCATTTTTTAAACGAGCTTCAAATCTAGATTTTTATTCACTAATATTTTCAAAATAATTTAAAAAATTGATCTGGAAGTTTTCAAAATTTTTGGAGCTCATTTGCTATTTTTTCGGGATTTATCTGCTTGAATTACTACATAGGGGACCCAGGATTTGGCCATTTTGCAAACGAACTCCGAATCAAGATTTTCTTTTTCCAATCTCTTCCAAATAATTTTAAAATGATATTTACAAATTTTCAGAATTTTTGGAGTTCTTTTGCTATTTTTCAGAGATTTATCCTGTTGAATTACTACATAAGAGACCCGGTATTTGGCCATTTTGCAAACGAACTCCGAATCAAGATTTTCTCTCCCCAATCTCTTCAAAATGATTTAAGAATGAGATTTGCAAATTTTCAGAATTTTTGGAGTTCATTTGCTATTTTTCCCAAATTTTCCAATTTTACCTTTTTGTCTCCGAAACTCGGTTTTGCTCAAAACAAGTCTGATTTTCAGATTTTCTTCAAACGAAGCCTTGGGCTATCCTTGTTTAATCATTTCTCATCAATTAAGGGCTTTAGTCCTACTGAATTGGGCCATTTTTTGCAATTTTCTCCAATTTTCAACGAAATCCACCAAAAACCCTAATTCTCGATTTTCTTCCGAATTGACTTTTCTATCAGTTTTTCTTCCAAGTAGCTTCTCCATTGCCCGTATTCAGTTCTTATCTTTCATTTGGAACTATCAATTTCGACCAATTTGATCGTTTAAACACTTTTCCCCAAATTTCTCGAACGAGGATTTCTTTTCTACTAAGATTCTGAACCCAAATTTTGACCTCCATATCTTTCAATGTAGACCTCGGATTATCAAAATTCTTTCACCATTTTTTAATTCAACCTCAAATCTTGATTTTGAAAGTGGGTTGACTTTTTTAGTAGTTAACTTTTTTGGGGTTGACTTTTTTCGGGCTTGACTTTTTCAAGTTTGACTTTTTCTGTCTGCTTTCTTAGACTAAGTTTCGGAGTACCACCTGCAGGATGACAAAAATCTTTTAGCATTCTGAAACATCAATTTAGGAAGAAAATGTACCTGATTTAGGGGTCAAGGCAAAATTAGATGTCTACAGCTACCCTTCTTTGGCTATTGCGGAGAATAAAGAATCAGGCAAAGATAAACAAACACGAATTTTGTACGGTTAGTGAAATCACATGTGAAGAAAATGGAAAGGGGTTCTCAATCATCATCATTCATCAATCATTTTTTTTTTTGAAAAAGCTGTAAATTGAAGATTTTGTCCTTAAATTGAATTCCCTGACTAATCAAGGCTCGACTCGTCTTAAGGAAATAGGTTCGATTTCAAAAGAAAAAATTGTACCCAAATGTCTTAAAAATGGTGCCCGGAGGCCTTACCCGTGTTTTGCAAAATTATGCTCGAAGATCTTAAAAATGGTGCCCGAAGGTCTTTAAAAATGGTGCCCGAAGGTCTTTAAGATGGTGCCTGGAGGTCTTAAAAATAGTGCCCGAAGGTCTTAAAAATGGTGCCCGGAGGTCTTTAAAAATGGTGCCCGGAGGTCTTAAAAATGGTGCCCGAAGGTCTTAAAAATGGTGCCCGAAGAACTTTAAAAATGGTGCCCGAGGGCCTTACCCGTGATTTGAAAATTTATGCCCGAAGGTCTTAAAAATGGTGCCCGAAGGTCTTTAAAAATGGTGCCCGAAGGTCTTTAAAAATGGTGCCCGGAGGTCTTAAAAATGGTGCCCAAAGGTCTTTAAAAATGGTGCCAGAAGGTCTTACCCATGATTAAAGTACCTTGACGACAGTCTCAAGGCTCGACTCATTTGATAAACAGAATGAATTCAATTTAAAACAAAAGGAAATACCTCGACAGTGGTCTCAAGGCTCGACTCATTTGATAAAACATAATGAATTCGATTTAAAACAAAAGGAAATACCTCGACGGTGGTCTCAAGGCTTGACTCATTTGAGAAGTAGAACGAGTTCGATTTGGGAAGCCAAAGTTTTCTTGATTCCTGCAATGTTAGCTAAATGCAATGATGAGAATGACATGCTTTGCAAATGCTTATATGTTTCCTGAGGATGAATGTAGTCAAATGATTGTGTCATGATTTCTAATCCATGGTTTCTTTGAGGTTCACAGATTATCTGACTTCATGATGGAGTCTTCAATTGTTCACTGATGCCCCACTTAAAGAACACTTTACTCAAGATAATTTGTCAAACAGTCCCAATTTTTGACTTCTCTGAAATTCATAAATTTTTGACTTCATGACGGAGTCTCCAACACATTCACTGTTTTCCTTCTCTTGGTGAATTTTCCATCAGGATTAGTGGTTTCCAAACTTTTTATAAGATTTAGATCTATTCCTTAGTAATACTTTTAAACTCCCTTTTATTAAAAAATTTATGTTTACTAATCATCATTCAATTTAATAACAAACAAAATGCAATCTCAAAAATGTATGAAAGAAAATATGAAACAAGCAATTGTCATAAAAGAATAACAAGAATTTATTGCAATAAAATGTTTTGAGATGATAAAAGTGGATATCAGGGATATAAGAAATAAATGTAAAGTTATAGGTTATTGATACCCCGGATGCGGAATATCTTGGACCCTTCCTTTTTCAAATCATCTGAAACTTCTCTTGAACGGTCAATTTACTTGGGTAATCCCTCAACTTCCGTAGTTACGTCAAACTGAGTTGTTCCCCGTTCCTCTGATTTTCAAATACTTTCTCCCCCTTTACAGAAAGCATTGATTCAAACCATAATCAGTACTTGAGTCGCCCTATTCAGTATTAAGTCGCCCTTTACGGGTTTTCGGCTTAAACCTCTCTCTTTTCTTTTTTTTTTGTATTCTACCACGCATCTGAGAATTCTAAATGCTTCCAAGGTAAAAATGCCAATTCAAAAGATGGGATGAATTCTAAGAAAAACCTTTCAAATTAAATACCCATGCTTGATCAAAATGGACTTTTAAAGTACGTAATGTAGGCCAAGGTACGGGTTTAAAAGGAAAGGATAAAATAGGCCCAAAATGTGTTTAAGGGTAATTGGATCAAGGATCATTTCCTGAGGAGAATTTATTCTTGAGAGATTTGTCTCATTTTCGGACCTTTTTTTCTTTTCAATACTGGCTTTCATTTGCCATTCTTTGTTTTCACATTTTCCAATGGCACTCTTTTTTGCAATGATTTTGATTATTTTTTCTCGTATTTGCCCTCTAGTGTATAGGTTGATCCTTGATCAGGGTTTAACGAAAGAAATAATTTCTAAGGCTCAAAGGGGTGACTAGGGATAATTTCTTCCTAGTGAAAGGGAATACGAAAGATGGCCATTCATCATATCAAGCATGAATATTCTCTTTGAAAAGCAATTCTCAGGAGAGATAGATATATAGAATTTCCATTTCTACACTTGGAATCATTCGAATTCCCATGTGCATAGCATCACACACTTTTTTTTTAAGCATAATACTTCTTCAGTTTATCAGCATTCATGGGATGTCTAAAATTATCTCCGTCCATCCGAGTTAGAATCAGTGCTCCTCCAGGAAAATCTCTTTTTACCACATAGGGTCCTTTCCAATTTGGAGCCCATTTCCCTCGCAGATCCTTCACTATGGGGAGAATTTTTCTCAGTACCAACTCTCCTTCTCAGAACTGTCTGGGTCGAACCTTCTTGTTATGGGCTCGAATCATCCTTTTCTGATACAACTGCCCGTGAAAAATTGTCTTCAATCTTTTCTCTTTGATGAGATTCAGCTATTCATAACGAGCTCTAACCCATTCTACCTCTTCCAGGCCAACCTCCATCAAGACCCGAGTGAAGGAATCTCAACTTCAATAGGTAACACTGCTTCCATACCATATACCAAAGAAAACAGCGTTGCCCCTATAGATGTGTGAACCGAAGTGCGATATGCGTGAAGAGCAAAAGGCAAGATCTCATGGCAATCCTTGTACACATCAGTCATCTTCTCATCTAGAACAAATGGGTCCAATCATATCCATTCCCCACGTTGAAAACGGCCATGGTATGGTCATAACATGCAATGGCAATGGCGGTACATGAATCTTATCTGCATAGATCTGGCATTTATGACATTTTCGGGAATAACTGATACAATCTCCTTCCATCGTCAGCCAGTAATATCCTGTCCTCATAATCTGCTTAGCAAGCATGTGACCATTAGCATGGCTACCACATATCCCTTCATGGACTTCCTCTATTATTCTCAAGCTTCAGCAAACCCAACACATCTCAACAGGACTTGATCTTTCCCTTTCTTGTAGAGAATCTCCCGATCTAGAACAAAACCCATTGCTAGCCTTCTCAGAGTTCTCTTGTCATTTTCTGTTGCCTGTTCTGGATACTGTTGACTCTTGACGTATTGCAAGATGTCGTTGTACCAAGGGAGACCATCAGCTTCTTTTTCGATACTCAAACAGTGGGCAGGAGACTCATATATGCTCATCTCGATAGGCACAACTTTTGCCCCTTCATTTACTTTAAACATTGATGACAAAGTAGCCAGAGCATCCGCCATCCGATTTTCTTCTCGGGGGAAGTAATTGAAAATTACTTCTTCAAACTCCTGCAATAAATTCAGTATAAGTTCTTTGTATCTGATTAACTTTGTATCTCAGGTTTTCCATTCTCCCCGTAACTGGTATATCACTAAGGCTGAGTCTCCAAAAACCTCTAATTTCTTGATCTTTCTATCTATGGCAGCACGAAGGCCCATAGTACATGCCTCATACTCAGTCGTATTGTTTGTACAATCAAAATCCAATCTGGCAGTGAAGGGATAATAATCTTCTTCTGGGGATATGAACATTGCACCGATTCTATGCCCCATGTCATTAGATGCCCCATCAAAGTACATCTTCCATATTTTCTTCTTCAAAGGAACCTCATCTGCTTGCGAAACATACATCAAATCTTCATTTGGGAAATCAAAGTTCAACGGCTCATAATCTTCCACTGCCCGACTTGCTAAAAATTCAGCCATCGCACTGCCCTTGATAGCTTTCTGACTCACATATACAATGTCGTATTCTAACAACAAAACCTGCCATCTTGCCGTCCTCCCTGACAAAAAAGGTGCTTCCAACATGTACTTGATCGGATCTAGCTTGGCGATCAACCACATTGTGTGGTACAACATGTACTGTCTGAGCCTCCGAGCAGTCCAAGCTAAGGCACAGCACAACTTTTCTACCGACGAATATCTCAATTCATAATTTGTGAATTTCTTGCTGAAGTAGTAAACCGCATGTTCTTTTTTTCCAGTCTCATCAAGCTGCCCCAAAACACAAACTATGGATCTCTCAAATACTAATAGATACAATATCATCGGTTTATCCGGAGTCGGTGGCATTAATACTGGTGGGTTTGATAGACAATGCTTAACCTTTTCAAAAAGCAATCTGACACCCTTCATCCCACTCTCCTGGATCACGTTTTTGAAGTAACTTGAATATTGGATCACATTTATCGGTTAACTGAGAAATAAACCGAGCAATGTAATTCAATCTCCCCAGAAAACCTCTTACTTCTTTTTGAGTACGTGGAGGTGGCAAATTCTGGATCACCTTCACTTTATCCGGATCAATCTCAATTCCCCTTTTGCTAACAACAAAACCCAACAATTTCCCCGAAGTGACTCCAAAAGTGCATTTTGTTGGGTTTAGCTTGAGTTGAAACTTTTATAGTCTTCCAAAGAGTTTTCTAAGATTCGCAATATGTTTCTCTTCTCCTTGTGACTTTGCAATCATATCATCAACATAAACCTCGATTCCCTTATGCATCATGTCATGAAACAAGGTCACCATGGCTCTCTAATACGTTGCCCCAGCATTCTTCAACCCAAACGGCATTACCTTGTAGCAGAATGTTTCCCACATTGTAACAAATATGGTTTTCTCCATATCTTCCGGTGCCATCTTAATCTAATTATATCCCGAGAACCCAGCCATGAAAGAAAACAAGGAATTCTTCATCGTATTATCCACCAAAGCATCAATGTAAGGCAAAGGGAAATTATCTTTGGGACTGGCTTTGTTCAAATCTCGATAATCGACACACATACGCACCTTGCCATCCTTCTTTGGTACTGGAACAATGTTTTCCACCCATTCTGGATATTTCACCACCTCTAAGAATCCAGCATCAAACTACCTCTTCACCTCCTCTTTTACCTTTAACAGCATGTCCGCCTTTAACAGCATGTCCGGCCTCATTCTTCTCAACTTTTGCTGAATTGGCTTGCATTTTGGCCTTAAAGGGAGCTTATGTACCACAATATTTGGATCCAGACCCGGCATGTCTTGGTATGACCATGCAAATACATCTACATATTCCTGGAGCAAGGCTATGAATTCACCCTTTATTGATGATGACAATGTAGTCCCAAATTTAACCTCTTTTATCTCCTCACTACTTCCCAAATTCAACAATTCGAATAGCTCCTCATGAGGAAGTACTTGTTTCTCTTCTTGTTCTATTTTTCTTAATAAGTCTGGAGGTAGACCATAATCCTCAATATCTTCGTTGGCCTCAGAATCACCTGTGCAAATGGGCCTCTGAAAATCAATTTCAGAATTACTAACAAGAAGGTCCTCATATTCCGCATCCGTACACCTGTAAATAGGTGTGGAAGAAACAATATAGGAAAACATATATACAATCAAAGCAAAATAAATAGCATAAATGAAAGAATATGGACACATCAATATGAAGGAAATGCACATCAATATGAAGGAAATTCATCATGTTTGTTATTTATTGGATGAAAAGTTTTAGACAAAAGCCCATTACAAAAGAAATTCTTAATATCTTCGGGCAAAGATATTTAAGATTTGTTTAAAAGCATTACGTTGGAATAGACCTAAAAACTATGGATAGCTCGGTTGCGCTCCAATTGATCAGTCTATATCCTGGTGGACAAGGTCACACCATCCAGTTAGCATTCTCACTTTCAATTTTTTTCTTCCCCAGTCGTGCAGATCTCCATATCATACATCTGCTCATCCCTATTCACCTGGAATCTCTCGAAGGCTTGCTCGATCATTACGAGCACATCATCAGAATTCTTTTCTCCGAACACAGAACTGGATGAGTGAAAGGTGTGAAGGATAGGTGGAAATGTCATAGGATCTCATCCAATATCCATACCCGCAAGACGGGCCATCCTTCTTTGTCGGTTCCTTTCAACTTGTTTTCTTTTCTCATGGGCCTTCGAAAGATACCCTAGGCCAAACCGATCTTTCTTTCCCATTACTTCCATTGCTCGGGCCATCCCCTGAAGATATTTTTCGAGACCTTTTCCAGCCCTGCAGCCTTTTTCCACGGTAGTTCTTACCCCTAGCCTTGTGTTCTTGGACAACCTAGGTTTTGGAATCTTTCACCCTTTAGTGACAAAAATTGCATTTACGAATTCCAAAGACCAAAAAGAACATTCTACGGCATCTTCATTAGGATCAAAATAAGGAGATTCAGTATATGTAGAGGCTATCATGTCCTCTTCTCCTAATACAGTGACCAAATGCCCCTCTATCACAAATTTTAGCTTTTGGTGAAGAGATGAAGGTACAGCCCCTGCTGAATGTATCCACGGCCTTTCCAACAAGCAATTATAGGATGGATTAATATCCATGACCTGAAAGTTCACTGTATAGGTGCATGGGCCTATCTCTAGAGAAACCTCAATAGTTCCAATTACATCTCTCCTGGTACCATCAAAGGCTCTGACCACCGTGCCGCTTGGCAGCATATAAGAAATATCCACTGGCAATTTGGACAGGGTTGTGATGGAGACTCAATTAAGAGTTGTAAACCCAAGTGCAGGTTATGTTGAAGTAATAAATTCTCGGGTGTCCGAGGTCGAACCACAAGGAAGCGTATTAGTAAGTATAAGTTTATAAATATATAAGAAAAAGAAAGTAAACAAGATATTAGGGAATCAACAACAAAATAAGATAAACAAGATATTAGAGAACAAAATAAACAAAATATAAAAGAAATTAAACAAGATATAAACAACGATAAGAAAAGATGTTGAGGTTAGAGAATCCACTCTTGGTGTTATGCTAAGATTAATCTTGTTTTATTACACAATTGAAATCCACACATAAGGGAGGTTCCAATCGGAAGGTTTAGCAATTCAGTCCAAATTGTCCAACGTCCATAGCATATGATATTATGTTCATTTGGTGTCCTCAAAACTCACAAAAAGAGTCCAAGCATTCCTTATGCCAAGGTATATGTCTACAACAAATCAAGGTTATGAAACCAAGCATTTACTGTGCCATTTTCATTGTCAATAATGAATCAAGATCCCTACTTTGCAAGTATGATTTTAAACCAAAAGAAAATATTATCTATACTAGTGTTTATAAATTTTAGCTCATGTTTAAGAGACTAATCTTAGCATTTACCAAGAGCTTCACCTCATCACCTCAACAATATGATTAGCAACACATACTAGATATGAATAAAATGAAAAGAAATGTAAGAAGCATAAGTAAATAAAGAAAAAGAAAACTAGAGAAAGGAAAAAAGAAGAAAACTTAGAGAATTTTATTACAATGGCTAATATCCTACCAATGTATAATGTATCCTAATACTCATCCAAGGCCCTCTATTTATACACATTTTGGAGAGCTAAATGACAAGAGACAAGCTTTATAAATTTCAAAGGTAGGTATAATAGGTGGGTGCATTTTTCTAACAATTTTCGTCATGTTGTATGACAATTCTGATCAGCCAGCTTGATGGTCGATTTTGTCAATGTTGGAGGCTCGATCTGATCAAATGGTCTTCTAGAAAAATATGACCCTATCAGTTACTGATCCATAGCCGTTGGAATCAGATCATTTGCTCATGTGGATCGGAAGATATGGTCAAAATACCAAAACGGTGCAGAACAGACGTCATTGCACATCAGCCAACTTGATGGTTGATTTCGGTAGGGAAAACGACTCGGTTTCAAGAAGTGTAAAACATGAAAAAGATAGATATGCCTCTTAAATTTTCACTGTCAAAGTTTCAGCCTTAATTCTTCGGTGAAACTCCACATATAGCTGATATGGAAAAAGGTGTCGGAACTGGAACTGAATTGGATTTGCCCTTAATTCTTGATTTAACCTAGTAATCTGAAATCACTCAAAGAAACTCATGAAAAACACCAAATTACATAAAAATATAAAAGATCATAAACATAAGTAGACTAAGCAATAATAACTCGTATTTGACACAAAACAATAATAAAACATAACTAAAAACTATATAATTATACGAGTTATCACACCCCCACACTTAGATTGTTGCTAATCCCTAGCAACGACTCAATAAAAATAAAATAAGAAAATCTAATCTAATCCATTTTCGTAGGAAATCATGGTGGCACCTAGCATGTGACACAAGCCTTTAAACCCCTAGGTGTCCCTAGTGGACGAGTTTAGTCTCGTGAGGGTTTGCTAGAACGATACCTACAAACATTGAAAAACTAAAATATAAGTAAACTACATACACTAAAAATATTTACTCCTAATCCTTTCAATATAAATTAGAGACAATCTTTGAACAAGTCTTATAAACTAATCAATAGCTCAAAGAATTTCACAAAAATTCATGCTTGAATGTAAATAAATGAGTTAAGCCAATATTAACATAACATATTTCAATCAAAATAGTGTATATTCGACTTAATCTCAACTTCTCACTATACTCTCATGATTTTCACTCTTTAAAGTAGTGGTAAAGTGTTTACACTCAATCAATCTCATGAAAACAGTTCTACCATATGCTTGCTTGTCCACCTATTCTCCACTATTTAGATCATACAACTTCATAAATCAAGAGGTCTTTTTTCAAGGTTGTAATGGGGCCAAAGGGTTATAATGTGGTTAAAGAACAAAAGGATAAAGATATCACAAAGGTTCCAAAGAGTTCATAGAGTTTAGAGACATAATAAGATCATACAAATAAAACTTCTCAAAACTCTTATAAAGCACATAATAAAATAGGCTAAATATTCATGTTGAGCCTTTGCTTCATTCTAACCAACTTTGTAACATCTTTTTCTTTACTTTAACTAGAAGTTCAAGAGAAGATTTTTTTTTTTTTTAATATGGGAATGTATTTGACAATGATCCCTTTCTTTTTCTCTTGACTTTTGCCTCTCTCCTCCCCCACACTTATCTTTCGTTCTAACCCAAATTTTCAAAAAGTATCCCTTGTTTTTGCAATATGTCTCAAAATATATAATCCATCTTTAGAACAAGGGTAAGGATATAAGTATATTTAGGCTAGGTGTAAGTTCTGGTTACCAATAAAATAGCATATTTAATGTAGGCTCAAATTGGCTCACTAGTGGGGATGTTCTCTTAGAACATTAATAATGGATGGCTGTTTGGCTCTGGTTATAATCCTAATGCCTCTATCATATTCATGTTGTCACATGTATCAATATAGTCTCAAACGGTTTAAAGCAAGTTCTAGAGAATCATGTAATCATAAGAGCACTCAAGAAAGAAATTAGATTGATTTGTATAATGCATCAATCATTATAGGCTCAAAAACTCACAAGGATGATTATACAAGTCAGATTAAGTCTAAACATGCTTCTTTCTCAATCAACATATCATATTAACATTGGCTCATAAAAAGGTTGACATCAAGCTCAATTCTCATGAAAATCTTCTCACTAATAAATCTGTTTTAGACTTATGCAATTCATATCTCATCATTGTATTAAAAGGAACTAAAACACACTAAATAATATTAATAATAATAAAGACTCATAAATTAAAAAAAAATAGTAGACAAAAATAAAAGAAATCCTAAATCGTTCCCCCCACACTTGATTCTTACATTGTCCTCAATGTAAGTCTATTAACCCAAATGAAAGAATCATGTGTAAGAGAAAAGAACTAATAACATAAGAATAGGAATAACTAAGACTCAAAACAAAACAAACTCATGCAACCTAAATAATCCTAAAATACTAAACAAAAATTAACAAGTAAACATAAAAAGATTAAAATCAAACTGACAAGGTATGTCTCAAGTCTCCCTTACTCAGACCTTGTTCAGAATGAATACTTCTAAATTGCTTAAAACACAACAAACTTTTTTTTTTTAAATTAGCGAAATATGTCCCTTACCCCCTACTAAAGGTAGAATTTAGGAGATATTACCTGCAGAGGTTGCTAACCACTTATTATAACTGAGACACAACAAACAAAATGTTAGATAATGTCACAAAGACAAAGTGCAATCCACTCCTTGCTCGTCCATATCTCTTTTTCTTTTTCCGAGCATTTGCGAAACAACCGTAGCAGATAAATACTCATAAGCTTGGAGCGTTTTGAGTAAATCTTCAATTGTTGTAGCAGAAATTATGGTTCTCCTTGCCTCTGAAAACATGAATCCATTATCCACAGCATTATCTAAATATGAAAGCAAATTACTAAAATAACCATTAATATTAAGCAAACCAATGGGTTTCTTATTTGTGACCAAAGATGACCAAGAAGCCACGCAAGCTATTTCTTCCAATGTACCCAGACCTCTTGGTAAAGCAATGAATGCATCGGCAGAATGGTACATGATTGTCATCCGTTCAGAGATACTCCAGACTTGTATTTCCTTACCCACGGTAGGTCCACAAAAATCTGTGAATAGTTTTGGCACGATTCCTAGAACTGGACTTCCTCCGACGTGTGCTGCTGTAGCGACTGCTCCCATTAAACCCGTACTACCGCCTCCATAAATCAACTGGATCTTTTGTTGGGCAAGTATTACTCCAACTCTTATGGCTTCATCAGCGAATATTTTATTTTTCCCTGGATAAGCACCTCCAAAGACACAATTTTTTTCAAAGCGCTGGGACGAAGTACTTTCCATTTTTTTTTCGAGTGCCTGAAAGAGAATGAGTACATGGTGTAATATATAGAGGACTGAGTAGTAAATCAGACAAGAGTAATAATGTCGCCGAAAGTGTATTTGACCTGTCAGAAGAAAATGTTAACCTAACAAAAGATTTTTGCGTGATTTCAGGAAGAAAATCAAAAGGAGAAGAAAAATCAACCGTAAAAGACTAATGCAAAAAAAAAATGAGAATAATTACACAAATCGAACAACACGTAAATTAAACCGAAATGAAGTTATTGCAAATCAAACCAAAAGCTGAGAAGTCATTTATTGTAGTTGTGATTGTGGCTCACATCTTCCTCTGGTTTTACGTCCAGAAACGGCTTAAACGTCTTCTATGAGTCGAGGATATGCTTCCCATCCAGTTTTCTTACAAGCTGGCAAACAGGGTCTTTTAACATCAGATTCCCAAGATGTTGCCATTCCCTTTGGAATTGCGGCCATAAATCAAGAATTTCTCTTTGTACGTCTCCACTAGGATGCGTCTCAAGAGAAAGTTGGATATTACCCAAATTCTCCTTACTCAGTCCATCCTTAATGAATTCAATTTTATCATCTCGATTAGAGGACGGAATCCCAATAGAACGACATTTACCGTTACACGTCCATCGTGCACATTTGTGGCAATTTGATCTCATGCGCTTTGCTCGTCGTTTCTTTGCAAAAGTGCTTCTACCTGTACCTGGTAAATGCAAAACAGGAAGATATTCATCTTCACGTACCTTGGCTTCAATTATCCAACGTATGTCTTCAGGAATCCCTTTGTGCATAAGCATTCTTAATCTTTCAAATCGAACTTGGTAAAGCTTCAGTAAAATATTTCGAGGAAAATGAGGAAATCGTTTCTGCAATCTTGTGAGAATATCATCAATCCTGAAAAAAAAAAAAAAATAAAATGAAAGAGAAATTGAAAGAGAAATTTATATACAATATCAGTTTTGTGGGTAGCTGATGGAACCGACTTAAATAATCACGGAGTACCGTTATCCGCCATTTAACCGGGGTTAAAAAAATGTATTTTTTTTTTTGAAGATTAGTAAAAATTATATTTACATCTAGTTATTTTCAAAACAAGGATCAGAAAGAAAAACAACCTCTTCTTGAGTAACATGATTTTCCAAAAAGAGTTTGAGTCTTTGTCCATTTACTTTGAATACGTTACCATTTTGAGGATTCTCAATGTCAACTGCTCCATAATGATACACATGCTTAACCACAAATGGGCCAGTCCATCTTGATCTCAAGTTACCAGGAAATATGTGAAGTCTAGAATTATAAAGTAGAACTTTTTGCCCAACATTAAATGTTTTTCTTGAAATTAACTTGTCATGAAAGGCTTTAGTTCTTTCTTTATGAATTTTAGAATTCTCATATGCATCATTTCTGAGTTCCTCAAGTTCATTTATGACTGGAAAAGTTTCATTCTCACCCAAAAAGGAATATTTTAGCTCGGATGGCAATGGTTTTAAATCCAGCTTGGGTGGTTCAATAGTTGATGGTACAGTGACATTTGTGAGTGATGGAAGTTCCTCAAACTTTTGTTTCCAACAATGCTTAACCTGAAAAGAATTTAACAAAGAATCAGTGTGTGAAATTTCTGAAGCATTATCAAACTCACATTCAATTAAATAAGCTTCTAAAGGATCATGGAATGTGGTAGTGGTGAGATGTTCATGAACAAGTTCTTCAATGAAATCCACTTCATGTACTTCTGAATCATCACCAGCTTGCTTGCAAGTGTTGAACACATTTAATTCTAAAGTCATATTTCCAAAAGAAATGTTCAATATACCATTCCTGCAATTTATCAGAGCATTAGAAGTTGCAAGAAATGGACGGCCTAATATAACAGGAATTTGAACATTTGGATTTGAAACAGGATGTGTGTCTAAAACAATAAAATCAACAGGGAAGTAAAAATTATCATTTTGAACCAAAACATCTTCAACTATCCCTCGAGGAATTTTTACAGAACGATCAGCTAGTTGAAGTGTAACAGGTGTTTCCTTGAGTTCACCTAAACCTAACTGTTGATAAACAGAAAAAGGCAAAAGATTAACACTAGCACCAAGATCAAGCAATGCACGTTCTATTCTAGTGTTTCCAATGATGCATGAGATTGTTGGACATCCAGGATCTTTGAATTTTGGTGGAGTAAGGTGCTGAATGATTGAGCTCACACTTTCCGTCAGAAATGCTTTTTTTTGTACATTATGTTTCCTTTTAAATGTGCACATGTCCTTCAAAAATTTAGCATAAGATGGAACTTGTTTGATTGCATCCAATAAAGGAATGTTAATCTTAACTTGTTTGAAAAGTTCATAAATTTCTGCATTTTGATTCAAATTCTTTATTGTTTGCAACCTTTGAGGAAAAGGAGCAGGATGCATACCTTTTTATTTGTCCAAATTTTCAAGAAGTTCAGACTTACCATCATCCTTACCATTACTTTTCGGAGGGGAAGGAGGATCTTGGTCTTTTGATGGAATGTTTTTGTCAATTGCCTTTCCACTTCGAAGAGTTGTGATAGAACTGGCATTTTCCTGTTGAGTTTCATTGGAGCAAGAAACAAGACATTGAGTAGAAGGGTTAGGCTGAGGTTGAGCAGGAAACTTACCTTTTTCTTGAGTGCGTAATGAAGCTGTCAATGTGGACAAGGTGTTTTTGATCTCATTGATGTCCTGTGAAGTTTGGTTATTCACATTTGCTTGTGTTTGCATGAATGCTTGCAATGTCTCTTCCAAGGTTTGTACACGTGAAGGTTGATAGGAAAAAGTGTTGCCCGACTTTTGAGATTGTGGTACCTGAACATGATTATTATTCCGCCAACTGAAGTTGGGATGATTTCTCCATTCAGGGTTATACGTTTCAGAGTAAGGAGAAGGAAAAGGCTTTTTAAATGTGTTTATGGAATTTACTTGATCATGCAACGCTTCTTTAAGAATGGGAATGTTTGGACATTCAGAAGTGGGGTGTCCCATGATTTCACAAATTCCACAACTTTCTTCATTTTTAACCGTTTTGACTTCTTTTACTTCTCTAAGTTCCATGGCTTCAATCTTTCTAGCCAAATTAGCTACTTTAGCTTTTATCTCATCTTCTTGACTAAAATGATATTTACCTCTGTTAGAAACAAGATTAGATCTATTGGAACTTTCAGAGGAATTATCTGTGTGCCAGGCTTGAGAGTTATCTGCCAAATGGTCTAGGTAGTCAAAGGCTTCTTCAGGTTCTTTTTCTAGAAACTCACCGTTACACATTGTTTCAACAAATTATTTAGTTTCGGGAGTTAAACTTTCATAAAAGAAACTAATAAGACGCCATTTTTCAAAACCATGATGTGGACAAGAACTTAACAAATCTTTAAAACGCTCCCAGCACTGAAAAAATGCTTCATTTTGATTTTGATTGAAATTTTGAATCTGTCTTTTCAAAGCAGTAGTTTTATGTGCTGGGAAAAATTTCTTTAGAAACTCAGTTTGTAATTCTTGCCATGTGCCAATTGACCTTGGTTTTAAATTATGAAGCCAAATTTTTGCTTTATCTTTTAAAGAAAAAGGAAATAATTTTAGCTTGACAATTTCATTTGTACATTGTTGGTCATTAAAGGTGACACATACATCTTCGAAGTCTTTTAGAAACGAGTAAGCACTTTCTGATTCTAACCCATAGAAATTTGGAAGCAAAGCTATCATACCTGGTTTAAAACGAAAGTTGTTTGCATTGAGAGGAAAAATAAAACAAGAGGGTGATGAGCTTCGAGTTGGTTGCAAATAGTCACGCATGGTGCGTACTTGTCTGTTATCATCTTCAGCATGAACACTTTCATTGTCAGCCATGGTCGGAGTTGTATTAGATAGATTACCTGAAAAAGTTTCACAATAAAATCTAACTAAACGACGAGATCTAAAATCACGTCGCCAAACAAGCATAAAACAAAGTTAATAAATAGATAATATATAAATATAAACTTTACAATATAAATATAAATATATAGAAAATTAGGTGGTATAACCAGCCAAAAAATATATATACTAAATTAGGCGGTATAACCAGCCAATAAAAATAAAACAAAGTTAATATACAAATTAGGCGGTATAACCGGCCAATAAAAATAAATATACTTATAAACTTATATACTTAGTATTGCTTCCCCGGCAACGGCGCCAAAAACTTGATGGAGACTCAATTAAGAGTTGTAAACCCAAGTGCAGGTTATGTTCAAGTAATAAATTCTCGGGTGTCCGAGGTCGAACCACAAGGAAGCGTATTAGTAAGTATAAGTTTATAAATATATAAGAAAAAGAAAGTAAACAAGATATTAGGGAATCAACAACAAAATAAGATAAACAAGATATTAGAGAACAAAATAAACAAAATATAAAAGAAATTAAACAAGATATAAACAACGATAAGAAAAGATGTTGAGGTTAGAGAATCCACTCTTGGTGTTATGCTAAGATTAATCTTGTTTTATTACACAATTGAAATCCACACATAAGGGAGGTTCCAATCGGAAGGTTTGGCAATTCAGTCCAAATTGTCCCACGTCCATAGCATATGATATTATGTTCATTTGGTGTCCTCAAAACTCACAAAAAGAGTCCAAGCATTCCTTATGCCAAGGTATATGTCTACAACAAATCAAGGTTATGAAACCAAGCATTTACTGTGCCATTTTCATTGTCAATAATGAATCAAGATCCCTACTTTGCAAGTATGATTTTAAACCAAAAGAAAATATTATCTATACTAGTGTTTATAAATTTTAGCTCATGTTTAAGAGACTAACCTTAGCATTTACCAAGAGCTTCACCTCATCACCTCAACAATATGATTAGCAACACATACTAGATATGAATAAAATGAAAAGAAATGTAAGAAGCATAAGTAAATAAAGAAAAAGAAAACTAGAGAAAGGAAAAAAGAAGAAAACTTAGAGAATTTTATTACAATGGCTAATATCCTACCAATGTATAATGTATCCTAATACTCATCCAAGGCCCTCTATTTGTACACATTTTGGAGAGCTAAATGACAAGAGACAAGCTTTATAAATTTCAAAGGTAGGTATAATAGGTGGGTGCATTTTTCTAACAATTTTCGTCATGTTGTATGACAATTCTGATCAGCCAGCTTGATGGTCGATTTTGTCAATGTTGGAGGCTCAATCGGATCAAATGGTCATCTAGAAAAATATGCCCCTATCAGTTACTGATCCATATCCGTTGGAATCAGATCATTTTCTCATGTGGATCGGAAGATATGGTCAAAATACTAAAACGGTGCAGAACAGACGTCATTGCACATCAGCCAACTTGATGGTTGATTTCGGTAGGGAAAACGACTCCGTTTCAAGAAGTGTAAAACATGAAAAAGATAGATATGCCTCTTAACTTTGCACTGTCAAAATTTCAGCCTTAATTCTTCGGTGAAACTCCAGATATAGCTGATATGGCAAAAGGTGTCGGAACTGGAACTGAATTGGATTTGCCCTTAATTCTTGATTTAACCTAGTAATCTGAAATCACTCAAAGAAACTCATGAAAAACACCAAATTACATAAAAATATAAAAGATCATAAACATAAGTAGACTAAGCAATAATAACTCGTATTTGACACAAAACAATAATAAAACATAACTAAAAACTATATAATTATACGAGTTATCAGGTTGCCAAAGGCATCACATTTAATGAAGAACCATTATCCAAAAGGACCCTTCGTAATATGTGCCCCTTACAAGTGGTAGTTATGTGGAGAGCTTTTGTTAACCCAATACCATTGGGTGGTATCTCCTCATAACTGAAATATATATGTTCGTCTGTCGCGATGTTTCCCACCAGCCTGTCCAATTTTTCTATCGATATGTTGTTAGCCACATATGCCTGATTCAACACTCTCAACAGGGCATTTCTGAGTGGCTCTGAATTCAAAAGCAAAGATAAGATTGAAATTCTAGCTGGTTGATGTTGCAGTTGCTCAACTACGCTATACTCACTGTGCTTTATGAATTTTAAGAACTCGCAGGCTTTCTTCTCACTCACCGCTATTTTATTCTTTTTACCGGGGCTGACCCCCTTTCTTCTTCTTTTGACAAATCCATCTCAATATGGATTGGTTCAGCTACTTTCTTCCCTTTGTCCATTCCTCTATCTTTTCCTGTTAACCCCTGTTCAACAGCCTCAGGAGTATAACACCTTCCACTTCGTGTTAAGTTCCCCACACCTGTGATATCCTGCTGACTCGAAGACCAAGGCATAACCATGCTGCAGTCGTATTTCCATGGTGCAGCTTTGTTTTCCTTGTACGAAAAGAAAACAGGCAAATCAATGATTAACTTAGGCCCATTTTCCTCAACAAATAGCATAACTTTATCCTCTGGTTCATCATAATAGATGATCAAGGGTCTTCATATCCCATAGCCAGCTGCATTCTCAATAACCTCTATTTCCTCCTCTGTCTCCTCGTAAAACTGGGCCTCCCCATCATCCATCATCTTTTGGACTTTAGCCAGAAAGTCCTCGCAGTCCTGTATGATATGACCTCCACACTTATGGAACGGGCACCAATTCTGCACCCTTTTTGCGACCATTTTTAAACTGTCTGCATCTCCCACCATTCTTTCCTTAACCATCTCGACCCATACTGTCAACATTGGAGTCTTGACTTTCCTGGCATCCCTTTTTACCCTTCTGACTTCCCCTGTCCATACTGCATTTATTTGATTCTCAGCATGATCTGGCAATGGGTTCCCCGCTACATTCGGCCCATTCTTTGCCCCAAACTTCACAACTCCGGCATTGATCAGGCGTTGGACTTTCTTTTTAAAGGCCAGGCAATTTTCAGTCGAATGTCCTTGAGTTCTTACGTGGTATGCGTAGTTAGTATTTGCATTGTACCACCTTGGATATGGCGGTGTCAGAGGTTTGAGGTACACGGGTGAAACAAGTTGAGCCTGCAATAGTTTAGGATATAGCTCACCATAGGTGGTAGGAATCGGATCAAATTGGGGTTTTTAATCGTTCCTAGGTGAACATTGGTCATTGCGCTTGGCTCTCTGAGTGTTTGGAACAGTGTTTCGGGGAAAGGTTTATCTGTGGGGATATGCCAGTCGGAAACGGCTGTTGTGGTATCTTGGTATAAGGGAAGGGATTTTGGATAAGGTGGTTCACATTGGGGTAATAAGGATTATACCCCGGGTAAGGTGTGTAGGGTGTAGGAGGTGCATAAGATGTTGTAGAAGTATAGGGCCTTGGTGGTGTATGTGGTGTGGGAAATACATATGGGTATTGGTTGATACTAACTGCATGGGTCTCCTCTTTCTTCTTGGCAGGGAATACCCTTTTCGGAATAGAAGGCTCACCGCTTCCATTTTCCCATTCTTAATGGCCGACTCTATCATTTCCCTAGATATCACCATGTCTGCAAAAGTCCTTGGTGGCGCTCCCCACCAATATATCATAATAGGGTGCTTTCAAGGTATTGATGAAAAGCACTATGGTTTCTTTGCTGGTTAAAGGGGGTTGCACTTGTGTGGCCAGATCCCTCCATCTTTGCGAATATTCCTTAAAACTCTTATTGGTCCTCTTTTCCATGTCCTGTTGCGACAACCTATCAGGTACCATATCAGATACATGCTTATAATATTCCATGAAAGCCCTAGCTAAATCTGTCCATGAACGAATCTTGGTACGACTTAGTTGGTTGTACCATCGGGTTGCAGACCCTGTCAAGCTATCTTGGAAACAATGGATAAGCAGTTTCTCATTATCATCATGCCCCGTCATCCTTCTTCAATACATGGTCAGATGTGCTGATGGGTTGGTAGTCCCATTATATTTTTCAAAGTCTGGTACTTTGAACTTTGGGGGAATTACTAGATCGAGTACTAAGCTCATCTCTTTGACATCTAGACTGCCAAATAACTCCGCCCCTTCAACGGCCATCAGCCTCTCCTCCAGCAGTTGATATTTTTTTGTGATTCTGCCATTTTGACCCTCTTCAGCTCAGTCATCTTTGCTTTTTCCTTTTCAGCTAGTTCTTCAAAGTCTGGAACGTTAAACATCATTTAGGTCAGCTCTCATATTACCCTTTCCGGGAACATAGTTCTGTGTCTCAGCAGCTGGCTGGATACAAACATAGGAGGCTGCCCCAATTGGCACCTCTTGACCCTTTTGCTGTATGTTTTCAGGTTGATCCTCTTCAACTACCACCATTTTCCCGGTGAACGAATTCTCTCCCGGCCCTTTTTGTTTCATTATGGCACTCATCATTTCCATGAGTTTAGTCATCTGTTCTTGAGACTACTCTTGAGATTTAGCTAATTGTTCCTGCAGTTTCCTTCGAGTTCTTTCCATTCTTTCAATTCTAGCAAGCTGGTCGTTTTCCATAGCTCTGGCTTGAGATCGAGTATTGTAAGGGTGTCAGAAATCCGATTCTTTCTGAGTGCGACCAATTGTACCTTTAATTTTGAAAACCATGAATTAGAAATTATTGACACATTTTTTTTATGTTTTATAAAAAATGAATGAATGAATGTATGACTAAATGTGAATGAATCAAATAAAATGGATATGTACATGACTACGTATATGAATATGAAAGAATAAATGAATGAACAAGTTGTAGACACCTAATTTTGTCCCAAACCTTAAATCAGGTACATTTTCCTTCTAAATTGTTGTTTGAGAATGCTAAAAGGCTTTTCTCATCCTGCAATTGGTACTCCGAGGCCTACTCTAAGAAAGCAGACAGGAAAAGTCAAACTCAAAAAAAAGTCAACCTCAAAAAAGTCAACCCCAAAAAATTCAAACTCAAAATAAGTCAACTACTAAAAAGTCAACCCACTTTCGAAATCAAGATTTGAGGTTCAATTGAAAAACGGTGAAAGAATTTTGATAATCCGAGGTCTACCTTGAAAGATATGGAGTTTGGAAGTTGGGTTACGAGATTCAGTAGAAAGGAAATCCTAATTCGAGAAATTTAGGGAAAAGTGCTTAAACGATCAAATTGGTCGAAATGGAAGGTCTCAAATGAAAGATAAGCACTGACTACGGGTAATGGAGAAGCCATTTGGAAGAAAAACCGATAGAAAAGTCAATTCGAAAGAAAACCAAGGATTAGGGTTTTTTGGTGGATTTAAGTGAAATTTGGAAATATTGCAGAAATGGCCAAATTCGAAAGATATAAAGCCCTTAATTGATGAGAAATGATTAAACAAGGATAGTCCAAGGCTCAATTTGAAGAAAATCTGAAAATTGGACTTGTTTTGAGCAAAAACGGGTTTCGAAGGCAAAAGGGCAAAATTGGAAAATATGGGAAAAATAGCAAATGAACTCCAAAAATTTTGAAAATTTGCAAATCTCATTCTTAAATCATTTTGAAGAGATTGGCGAAAGAAAATCTTGATTCAGAATTCGTTTGCAAAATGGCCAAATACTGAGTCTCCTATGCAATAATTCAACAGGATAAATCCCGAAAAAATAGCAAACGAGTTCCAAAAATTCTAAAAATTTTCAAATCTCATTTTTAAATTACTTGGAAGAGATTGGAGAAAGAAAATCTTGATTCGGAGTTCGTTTGCAAAATGGCCAAATACCGGGTCCCCTATGCAGTAATTCAAGCAGATAAATCCCAAAAAAATAGAAAATGAGATCCAAATATTATGAAAACTTTCAGATCAAATTTTTAAATTATTTGGAAGAGATCGGTGAAGAAAAATCTGGATTCTGAGCTCGTTTAAAAAATGGTAAAGTTCGGGTGCATAAAAGGGGTAATTTCAGAAATAAATCCGAAATAAATAGCAAATGGACTCGAAAAATTTTGAAAACTTCCAGAATTCAATTTTTTATTATTTTGGAAGTATTGAAAAAATAAAATTGGAATTTGGAGTCTGTTTGCTATTTATTTAAGTTAGGGGGCAAAAAGGTCATTTTCCAAGGAAACCGAAAAAGGAAAATTTGTAATTGATGAAAATATGAAAGAAGAAGGAATTGCTGGGAGTTTTTCTTCCCTTGGTCAGCCAACATAGAGGAGAAGAAGGAAGCCTGAACAATTTAATTCCCTAGTCACTATCAAGCCACATGCTACCACTAACACCTTGCAAATGGTCCCCCCTTCATCCAATGGCTTAGGTGCCTTGTAGGAAAGTTGAATGCGCCATCCAATGGACAAGTTTAAATGCCAAAATTACATTTTTATTTGTCATAAAATAACCCTCATCAAATGGCCAAGAATGGAAGAAAAAAGATGAGCATAATTTATCCAAGGGTGAGCATCAATTCAGTTGAGCAAGGGAGTGCATGGTATTATCTCTTTTCATCCAATGGCTTAGGCCATCTAAAAAGGCTGAGTACAAATGTTGAGGGCTGGATTTAATCTACAAGATGTCATTTTTATGTTGCCTTCATCCAATGACCAAGAATAAAATAGCACAACTCATCCAAGGGTAGGCATTCAAGAGGGGCAAGCAAGGGAGTGCATGGGATTGGTCCTCTTTTGCATCTAATGGCTAAGGTTACTACAAGGGCTGAGTACACATATTAAGGGCTTCTATCAATTGGCAAGATGATACTTTTATGTTTTTATCAAAATATCTAAATCTAAAGGCCAAGATTGGAGGAGAAAAAGTGTAATTCCCATCCAAGGGCTAGGGGGCATTCGGCCAAGGCTAAAGGGAGGAGTATGTTTTCATTTTTTCAGAGGTTTTTGGCTGGAAAACAATAGCTAATTTGGAAATAAAAAATGTTTTCAAAGATAGAAAAAAAAGGTTTTCAATAGAGAGCTTGAAGGTAGTCACCTCTACCAAGCTCTAGCCTAGCTTTCTTCTTCATTTCCATGGTGTTTTCTTGATTTTTCTACCATGTTTTCCTACTACATTTTTCATAGAAATAAATTTTTTTAATGTTTACTTATGTTTTCATCTCTTTTTATTCTTTAAAATGGTGGAAAACAATTTTTTTCTTATGGTTTCATGCCATGGCCGAATGGCACATTTTTTTGCCTTGTTTTTTTTCCTTTTTTTCTTCCTTGCATGTTGTTGTGAAAAATGATTTTTACAAGTTTTTTTTAGAGTATTATAAGGTTCTGATTTTTACAAAATATGAAGCAAAAAAGGTTGAAATGGCTACATGATCTTGGCTAGACCAAGTGACCATTGTTAGGAGAGAGGCTATGCCCATTTTTACCTACCATGAAGCTCACCTTATTTTCTGTTTTACATGGTTTATTTTTTGTTTTATTGAGATGGAAAGGCTTCATGATCTAGGCAAGACCAAGTGATTATGGTTTGGTGCGAGGCTATGCCTATTTGATACCAACCATCTACTTACTAGTTTTGCTTGTAATTTCTGCATGTCTATATTAAATCTTGTGTATATATGTTCTTTACATTATTTTCTATGCTATATTTACTTATATATTTCGTTTCCATGCTTGATATTACATCCTTGCATATTCGGCCATTGTTGTTCATATGCTCATGTTGTGCATTTTTTTCATGTATCATGTCTTACATGTTTGCATTTTCATAGTTTTTGTTTCATGACCATTCGGCCATTCCATTTTGTATGCCTTGCATGTGTATTTTTCTTTTGCTTCTTAACTTGTTTGCATCTCCATGTCATGAACTTGCATATTCTGATTTTAGTATGCCATGTGCTTATGAAAATGCTATGATAAAAATGCCATCATATTGATCCATGACCATTCGGCAATACCATGTTGTTTGCCTTGCATGTGCATTTTCCTTTTGTTTCTTAACTTGTTTGCATTTCCATGCCATGAGCTTGTGCATTTTGATTTTGGTATGTTATATTCTATTGAAAATGTCATGACATTATGCATTTTAATATGATTTTTCATGTACTTACGTCATTTACTAAATAGGATTGCATTAGAGTCTCATGTGATCATTTGGCCTCTTCATGCATCCCTTGCCTTGTTATGCATTTGCATTTTGTTTAGGTAACATGCTTTGCATTATCATATCTTGAAATTGTGTATTAGTTGCTGTTTGTTCCAGCATTGGCATTTGTTTCATGAGTCATTGTATGTTCATAGTATTGCTATGCATGTTCATTACATTTTAGGTCTAGGCCATATTGGTATTACCATGCATATTGAGTCTTAAATCACATTGGTATTGTCGTGCATTAATATGCTATTTAGGTCTTAGTTCACATTCATTTTCATGCATATTCATAACATATTAGGTCCTAGTCACATTTACATTATCAAGCATTGCATGCATATAGAGTTAGGATAGCATTTATTGCCATGCAAATTCATGCTAGGCATTTAGGTTGCCATGAATTTTCATGCATTTCCTTTACCATTTAGACCTTTAGACCATGCATTTCATACATTTCATTTGCTGTATATTCATGAATTCCATGTCATTTCCACTTCATTTGTGACTTATGCCAATTAATGGCTCAAAGTCATGCTCCCTTGAGCATACTTGTGGAAAATTAAGGAATTGTCAAATTTATTATTCTACCTTTGTATTTTTTTTACATAGCCAATTTTGTCCAAGGTTTTTAAAATGTTTAGCTACTGTCCTTAGGTCTTTAAGATGATTTCCAACAATTTCTACTTTGGTTTTTGAATGAATTTATCAAAGGCAAAAAAATGTGTTTCGACAAACAGTTTTTTTTCACCCACTACTCGAACATCTCCAATTTTTCTGGGCAGTCATCTTTAATCCGAAAATTAATCCAATTTTTATCATGTATATTTACGTGTTATGAGTCTCCAGTATTTGTTTTAGAATTTTTTGAATTTTTAAAATAGGCAAAAAAATCGTGTGGAAAAACCGGACAGTAGAGACAGATTTGAAATCAAAAGGGGAATAATGGTTGAACTTGGCTAAGGCATTTAGAGGGGGTTGGTTAGAAGATTTAGCTATTGTCTTAGGGTATTTTCTAAGCCTTTTTAAACTTTAAAAATGATTTTATAAATCTCGGGTTAAGGGTAGTTAAGTCCGGGATTTTAAACTTAGGAAATTATAGCCATTTTAAAAGGGTTTGGTAAGGGTTTTAATTTTATTCAAGTTTTCCTCAAAATTATTTTCAAAAATCACAAAGTTTTGTTTTTTAGAAAATCTAATTTGACATATTTTCCTAACGTAGCCGGATATCTTTTCAGATATATGGATTTCTTTAATTAAAGGAAAAAATACATTTTCATGCATTGCATATTCCATATTCATGCATTTTATTTAAATGTGTGATTTTTGCTATGATATTTTCCATGATATTATTATTGTTTTAATTCACATTTTATGATCTTATATTTGTTTGCCATATGATTTTGAATGTTTCATGATATCCTATGTTTTTTATTTAGTAATTTTTGTCATATTGTTTAGTATATACTATGTTCATGCATTATTATTTTTATTTTTATTTTCATGCATATTATATGTTACCATTATTTTAATTACATGTCATTTCTTGTCATTTAGATCATATTTTTTGTCATTTAGGTTATTTTATTTATAACATGCCATGTCATTTAAAACATGTCATATCATTTAGAATTTTCATGTCATTTAAATCATTTTATCTCATTTAGAATATGCCATGATACTTAGGATTTTTTTTTATTTTACCTATAATGTACTATGTCATTTGAATTATATCATATCATTTAGGTTGCATTATATTATCTAGATTTGCCATGTCATTTTATTCATGTCATACATGTTCATGTTCTTAAATATTTTGAAAAAGATAATGATTTTCAATAAAAATAAAGATATTCCCGAGTTAAAATAATTCATAAGTTCTCTACCAGGTTTGCTGGAGTGAATATCATCAATTATCATTAATAAAGGAATATCTTTTTTTCAAAAAAAATGAGAATGATTCGGAAAGTTTTCCAAATGAATAAAAATTTCTATATTTTGCCGATTTTATTGGGGAATATTGGAAAATTTTGAGTTAATAAATTCCGGATCATTTTCAATTAAAAATGAAATTATTTTTCTTAAAATTGGGAATTAACTTGAAATACTAAATTAAAAACCAACTTTTTACCGAGACTTGAGATAACAGACGATTAATAAGGTACCAGTTTACATGGGTGTTGTGGGGGTGCTAATCCTTCCCTGCACGTAATCGACTCCCGAACTCGCTTCTTTGATTTTCTCTGGTTTATAACGCAGACTTGAAATTGGTTTTAAAAATGTTTTAATTAATTTTAAAATATTTTATAAAATCGATTTTAATAGGTGGCCGATCACACCTAGCTAAAAAAGATTGATGGCGACTCCATGTCTTTTTACGAGGTTGTTTTCATACCTTCGACCTTTATTTCAATCTAGAGGAGTTAAGTCGTCTTTTCCAATAGTTATTCTCCTTCTTAAGGTTTTTGACCTCATGCTCCCATTCCCCGGAAGTCTTGAGGGTCCCCTCAAACCTGAGCTCGAACCGCTTCTTCTCCAAATGTAATTACTGAAGATCACCCTTAGTAGTGTCCCTTTCTCTCTTGATCTTTTCCTTTCTCTTTCTCGAGCTGATTCCCTATTTTTCATGTCCTCAAGTTCTTCCTGTAGTCGGACAATCCCTTTCTCATCTGGGCTTTTTCTTTTTCAAATTCCGCCCCTGCGATTTCTAATTTTGATGGCATTTCCCTCAATGGCGGATTCATGAACTGGACCTCTTTCCCATCTAATGTCAATAGCCTATCATTAACCCTTAATTCCCTCCATACCAGGTAATCAGGTGTGACGGTGTCGGCATATCTGGCCACTTTTATCCGGTGAGTTTCTTCCATGCTTCAATCACTACCCACACCTTTCCAGAATATCCGTCTTCTCAATAAGTGAACTCTGATGATCCTAGATTATGAGTTACGGGTGTGAATTGCCAAGACTCAACCTGTCTTTGCACCAACAAAGACGCATAACTCACAGACCCCTAAATTTCGAATAGTGGGACTCCCGAGTTATCCCCACATCTATACAAAATCGGCATAGGAACCATCCATGGAGCTCTCCAAGTTACCATCTCCCCTTTTAGATTCCGAAACATGTTGACCCATTTCTCTTCATCCCCTTCTTTAGGCCAATCATTTTGAAGGAATTCCCTAATCAGAACTAAAGACTTCATGTACGGTTTGAAGAAAACCTTTTCTATCTTCCAAAAGTGAATTTGAATCAAAATATAAAGGAGTTGTACACATCCTTTGATTCTCCCTTGTCCTTCCCTTTTGCAAAAATTCAAAGATCGGACAGTTTCAGCTAGGATGGCCGGAGATGGGTTGAACTTCTATTCCAACTTTTCAAAGAAATCAAACATGGCTATATCCACATGACCCAATATCTTCGGGAATATGATTAAATCATAGATGGCTAGAGCGAAGATGTCCCCGACTTTTTCTTTGTCGAAATAACCCAATATCAATTGTCGGAGAGTTTCCCACGTAATGCATCCATTTTTCTGCTTTATATCCACATGACTCTCAACCCATGTTGTATCCATTCCTGTGATCCTAGCCACTTTCCTCTTAAAACCAGAAGGTTTCACTTTCTTCAAATATACCCGATCAGGATTAGGACATTCAATACGTAACAATGCTGAATATTCTTCAATCAGTGGTGTCATATCCTCCTTGTTAAAAGTAAAACATCTATAAGCAGGATTCCAAAACTGTACCATAGCTTGAATCAACCCACTATTGACCCGAATCGGAATTAAGAGTGCTATATCTCCATATTTATGAGTGAAGGCTTCTTTCTCTGATACACTCCACTAATTCCAAATGTTGGCTAACCCTCGGACATTATTCTGTCTAGAATCCACTTTGACCCTTTCTGGCAATACTGACACATAATCTTTCTTCAGGCAATCACCATCCTCCTTTTGATCTTTTTCTGACCGTGCCCTAACTACTGCATGATCTTCTATCACTAAAATAACCTGACACTTCATGAAAGTCCTTTGGGTTGATGACTATCCCGAGGCCAATAAACTCCAAGTGTATGATGATGTCTATGATGCATGTCGAAGAAAAGAAAACAGAAAGAAATAGATTAATAAAGAAATGAATTCACAAATATAACATAAATAACAACATGCTCTTAAAAAATGTCTTGAAAAGTTTAACAACATGCTCTTAAATAACAACATGCTCTTAAAAAATGTCTTCGGCATTATGACGCCTTAGGGACAAAATAATAAATTTATTATGAGCGATATGATGTTCGTTCATCATCACCCAAGTTGTAAAATCTAACATATAGAAAGATGGTAAAGGTTGGAAATGTTACTCCATGTGTTCTTAAACTTCGGGTATCTAACAGAAATCCGGCATGGCTTCACCTAGGTTCACTATTTGAAGGTGAATCGATTCTAAGGCCCTGAATTGTTCCTCATTGTCGCCTATGAAGGCTAGTAAGGCACCCCGATAAAAGCGGGTTCAATTCGTTAGAGTATATTTTCCTATGCCCGTACGGAGGATTATCACGAAGGCATTAGGTACTTTATACTCCGAAAGTGTTTCACTAGCCCATACGGAGGATCACCACGAAGGCGTAGGTACTTTACTCTCACTTAAAAGGGCGAACTAGGGTAGAGAGTTCATGTTATGCAAATGCAAATATAGTGTGTGCGGAGGAACAAAACAAACCTGTCACCATCTATTCTACACCCCTTATTCTAAATATCCCACTAAAATCAAACAATGTAAAGCATTAGTCAAGCAAACATATAAATATACGCAACAAAATAACCAAATAACAAATAATAATATGCATGCATATGAAGATGGACATATTTAAAATATTTTATTATTTTCAAAATTCTCTTTATTATTTTAAAATTATGGGAATTAAAATTAAATACCAATTAAACCAACAAAATCAAGATTTAAATAACACACGACTAATTCTAAGCCTGACTCTCTAAAAAAAATCCCCAACGGAGTCGCCAAGCTATTGTAACCTAAAAAATAACAACGTAACAATAACATGTCTTGTGTGCATGTCTTGTGTTTGATGTTATTTCTTTCTTTCAATTATCATTAATAAAGGAATATCTTTCTTTCAAAAAATGAAAATGATTCGAAGTTTTTCCAAATAAATAAAAATGTCTTGTGTTTAATAGGTGACCGATCATACCTACCAAAAAGATCAGTGGTGACTCTATTTTTTCGAAATTATTTTAAAGTCCTCATATTATTTACGAGGAACCCAATTTTCTTTTCCTCTTCCCCTAACGTCATTTGACAGTTGTGAGATTGTTACGACATCTTATAAACTTTTTTTCAATTGATTGATGCCAAACTTGATTCTATTGGCCATTTGATTCAAATACTAATTAGCAACAATTTTTGAACAATATGCAAAACCTGAAATTTAAATCAGAGGAGTGATGACAATATGCTGTGAATTTTCCTTCTTCCTTCTTTCACAATAACACAAGAGCGTTTACTTGGCAATCCATGAATATATTGATTTATCGGCAATGATTAATCCATGAATATATTGATTTATCGGCAATATCATTGCCATCCAGATAAACGGAGCTACACGTGAAAGGAGGGATCTAGCCTTGTCGGCTAGAAGGATGAACGTCTAAAAAATTTAATTCAAATCAAACTACGGCCTCGTTTAGTATTGTTTCTGGCATAGCTTTTGAGATTAAAAGTTGCTTTTCACCGCAAACGCAATAATAAACAGATAAAAAAATTTGGCTTCTGCTGTTGAAACCATGGTTTGAAAAGCCAAACCAAAAAGCAAAAAAATATAGCTTTTGGGCTTTAAAAGCTGACTTTTGGATAAAATAACAAATATTCGTACAACACTTTTTCACAGCAATGCTAAAGACTTAAAAGTTTTTAAACCACACTTTTTCACTACACTTTATAAACACATTTTTTCCAACTCGAACTTTTTTCAACCCAAGCTTTTTCTAACAGCAATGTTAAACTAGCCCTACATAGTATTATCTGTTTGAAATTCGTCTACAGTTAGATGTCAATATTCCTTCCTAAGAGCAGCAAAGTGTATAATTCAGTAACAACTACATTTTATTTTTTTCAAAGAGTTAGATTGAGTCTTTATTTTCCTCAAATAAAAAATTAATCACAAGCCCATTGCCCAAGCAATAGAACAATTCACGGGTCGAGCTGTTGCTCGGACAAACCAAGCTTTAGACATGAATTTTCAAATCCAAACTCGATTCGTTTTGACCATAAACATATTTTATTATTAAATAATTAATTTAAATTTAATTTTAATTCAAATATATATTAAATAATAATATAAAAATATATTTTAAATATTTAAACAATAAAGTTTAAAAAATAAAACTAAATAAGCTTTCAAATGCGAGATGAACTAGATCTTGGCCAAGCATTTTAATATGTTATTTAAATATGGCTCGATCCATAAACACTTCTAATGAACAATTTTAATTAACTTGTCACATGCAAATCATATAGACAGAGTTCATCCAAGGTTTCCAAGAGCAATAGCAAAGAGTGCATTCCAAATGCATTTCACGGTGAAGTGAAGCACTAGTTACATCGGCACTGATAGTAACTGGTGCTCCGTTCAAATCCAAAAGAGCCTTTTTTTTTTTTTTCTTGCTAATTCATTGAATTTTATTCAAGTTGAAGATAACCAGAGTACACAACAGTTGCACCCAAGTACAACTTAGCTCAAAAGACAACACTTGATACCCACATACCACCCATCTTACAGTTGAGAATGCAAATTACCACCAAACTAAATTTCTCATCACGATCGACCCTGCTTTGGCTAGAGAATTAGCCAATTTCATTTTCTTCTCTATATATCTTCACAAGCTTGACCTCCTGAATCTTCTCCAAAAAGCTGTCAATTTCATTGAAAGTTTTCCACAGTGCCCAAGGTCTATTATTCATATCATTGCATCAATTTAACGCCGTAATGGAATCCGATTCTATTATCAACCCCATTCTGTTAAACCTCCCTGAATTGATGAATATTTCTAAAGCAACTTTAATAGCGTTGAGCTCACAGCGTTTGAATCCATACTACCCAGAGGAACTGAAAAAATTGTCAACACTACACTATTAGAATCTCTCAAAACCCCACCCCTCCGATCGTTCCACGAGCAGAGCCATCCACATTGAATTTAAGCATATCAGAAGGAGGAGGGTTCCAAGAACTCACATGCCTGGAAAGAGAAAGATTCGACGCTGGCACACATAATGAAGGATTAAACCACCATCCAGCCTCCGTAATGATTAAGTTCTCATTACATGCTTTAATTTAAGACAATGAACACCAAAAACAAAACTTCCTCAAAATTAAATTTCTTTTTGTCAAAAACAGTTTCGTTCCTTTTTTTTTTTTTTTTTTTTTCTTTGCTAAATCAAATATTATTATAGACTCCAAAGGGAATCACAACGAAAACGGTGTGGCTCTAAGCAAAAATAGCCAAGTTACAGACAGAGTCCAACAACACCTAAGAAAGCAAACAAAACATACACAGATAAAACAACTACATGGCTATCACCAGCAGTAAACATATTAGCCCTGAGTGTTGGATGACGAAAATAATGCAAAACTTCACATTTACAATCTCGTTGTCTCTCCATTGATCACCTTAATGAGATACATAGAACAAGGCACCCAAGCAATTTTTAAAGTTCAGGGATGATAACAACCCATAAAGCATCCGAAATCATTGACTCATCATTGATCACCTTAATGAACTACATAAATCTGAATTTGACACTGATTAGCACATCCTCCATAGTCCAACGTCTTTTGTCGAAAACCATTTCATTCCTTGCAAACCAAAGGGCCGCTGCAAAAGAAACCAACCACCAAGACCTCAAACATCCTGAGAACAGAGACAAGAAAGCCATTAAAAACTTTAGGGACACCAACGTAGATACCACCAATTAAAAAATGAACACCAAAACATATATACCCATTACACATTCATACAGCAGGTGTCCCGGATCTTCATTGACCAGGTTTCACCAAGGCCATAAGCACTACTAATCGTAATTAGAAAAGAAAGCCTCTGTTTGGAAGAAAAGTTACGGTCGGTAATCAATCCAATATGAACACCCACAAGAAATCAAGATCCTCAAAATTCTTGTCATCTCAAATATTCTGTAAAGAGATGGGAATCATCTCCATTTTGGTTTCCAAAATTAAAAGCAATTCAATCTTGGAATGAACCACCGTCCATCTTAACCCGTCTCGATATTCAACGACCCCCAACCACTAGTGTCCAACTCAGTATCCTCATTTTACGATTCAGATCCAGCAAAATTAAAACACCCAAAAAAATCATCTAATTCATATTTATTTTAGAGACTAATGCAAACCTGAGGGTTATGGATTCCGAGCCTCCCTCATTTCTAGTTCCATTAACCTTTCCACCACTACCTCATCATCACAAGATGCTGACATCCTTAACATTTTTCCAATCTCCCACGTATTCAACCGCCTTTTTACGAAGAATATCTCTCCTGTTCTGAAAATCACAGTCGGTTAGCGAATCATTCACGACAACATCCCCAACTATACTTCGCTTCGAACTCTTCCTATTCTTCCTCAATTTCCTCATCTAGAACTTTTCTTTTGTTCAAGTTTTTTGTGGAACGCGGCTTCTATTTCAAATAGGGACTTTACCCCTTTCTTCCTGTTAACTGAAACCAATACTTCTTTTTCTTTAAGCGTGTTAGGCCCATCTCATCAAGGGTTTCTGAATCATCCTCTTTATTAGTAAGCCTAACCGAATTCTCCATAGGATTTTCTTGGCACCTCACCCTATTATTCAAATGGCCTGTATTATAGATAATCTGACCATTTACATTTCAGTTTCTCCCGAATTAATTGAGTTTCCAAAGTTGAAACCATCCTCCCAGGCAACATCACCATTCTCAATTAACTCCTAGCCATTTGCACTATAATCAAGGCCATGAACCCTTTCCTTTTTTCTTCCAATTTATTATGAACTGGATTCACCTTTTCGGGATCCACTACATCGAATCTCGGGTCAATCTCTAAAGACACATTGCCAGACAACCAATCACCCCTACTTCTGTCTATATCTTTTGCTTTATCCAAAGGATTCCCATCCATATCTTCAATGCCAGTTGTACTTACACAGATATATCTTCTTTGAACTGTCTGTTCATCTTCTTTGGGATCATTCTTACCCTAAAGATCATCAGCTGTCAGTCCTGTTTGAGATTGAATTTCTGAAATCTTATCGATCTAGGCACCCAAGCAATTTTCGATCCTGTTTGGGATCGAATCTCCGAAATCTTATCATTAGATCTAGGCACCCAAACAGTTTTTAAATGTTCAGGGATGAACTCCACGACAACCTGTGAGACTCCTACGTTGAAGCTCTTCTCAACGCAAACTACTTTTATAATTTCATCAATTCAGCAATATAATCTGTTCGAAAAAACATAATGCCTATGCTTAGATCATTTGACAGCCAAGGATTTTCATCTACATAAAATAATTCTCCCCATAATGAAGCTATGTTGTTGAAAGTGGAAATATTCCAACTGACAACTCCTCTGACCAAGGAACAATATCTGTGAGCCATTGCCCCAACCATGTCCACCCATCGATTTTCATAGTCTTCAAAATCTCTTCATCTTCAAACTCAATAAGAAAATGTCTGCCAGATAGTTTCTTAGCATAAACATCATAAACTCCTTGAGACCTAAAGTTTTCCATCAACTACTCAATATCAAAAAAGCCCTTTTCCCTACCTATGACACTTTTCTCCAATTTATAACCAACCTCCTCTTCCATGACTGCCTCACATGACTTCATCTGCTGATTCGACTTTACCCTTTACGATATGTCCTCTTTTTCAATCTCTTTCTCCTTATTCTGAAAAGGGGCTTGCTTATATGAATTTCCATGGATTCGTCGATAACCCTCTAATCGATCACCCATTCTATTGTTATATGATCTATACTCAACCCCAGCTTTGAAACGATTCCCTCGATACTCTGTCACCTCATCCGAAAGGTCTGAAGGATCGTTAGTTTTCTGTTGCCCCTGTGGATGTAGTCTCCTCCAAAAGGCAGATCTATCCTTAAATCTGGCCATGTTAATGTTATCGATTTTAATCACGCAAGTGCACGTATGGTTGATAAGTAATATAATGAAAAATAGAGTGTCGAACCCAATCACGCAAGTGCACGTATCGTTGACAAGTAATATAATGAAAAGTAGAGTGTCGAACCCATGAATAATTGTTATTAAATTTGCTAAATACTAAAATTAACACAACTTAATTTTATCTAAACAACTAAATAAACATGATAATTAAAAATTAAAATTAAAAAAAATTAATACTGAAAGAAAGTAAAATAAAAAAGGTAAATACAATTAATTAAAAAATCTTAAGATTACAACTTTCCTCAACACTTCGCTTGAATCTCTCTCTATCTCTTAATTTGATTAATGATCATGAGTTGTTAACCTAGAGTTCTATTTTATTTATAAGGATTTTTCGATAGTCTCATAAAAATATCCTTCTTAACCAATTAACTATATTCCTATGATAATTGAATTAAAGAAGAACTCATTAAGCTTAGGCTCTAACAATGGTTACACATGACAATTAAGTGTATTCCTACCCTACCTGTACATCAATTCATCCTAATAAATGAATATGAAACATGTGTTATTCAATCCATGTCTAACACTAAACTCCATTTTCCAAGTTGTATTTAGGTTAACAAATAATCTAATTGGTGACCAATCGACTAGAAGCATTAAGAACAAGAATGAACAAACAACTCAACAAATCGTTAAATCAATCTAGAGAGAGAAAGTAAATTCAAACTACATGTTGAGTTTCATTGAAATTCTAATAAAGGAATTTAGTTCATGATAATTAATGAAAACAAATAATCAAATAGTTTCACCATCATTAACTACACAAAAAAAAAAAAAAGTAAAGAAGAGAAAAGAAGAAACTAAGAATTGACAATTCTTGAATCTTCAATCTTCAAATCTTCTTGTCTTCTTGAGAGAAGTTGGTGGCTACTATCTTCTTGAGAGAGAATTAGGTTTCTAGATGTTTAATCCCCTTTATTCTGATCTAAAAGAGTCATATTTAAAGTGTCCAAGGTCTCTTGGAGTCCGAAACTTTGTTCCCAAGTAAAACAGGTAAGTTTTACATATTTTTACGTTTTTGCAGTACTGTTCACGATCTCCAAGCGCCGCGGCGCCACTGCTACTGCCTCCTTGGTGTTTCTCCTCCGTTTGTCCAAATTGGTTCTTGTCGGCTTATAGAACTTCATCAGCTATTTTGACTAGGAAAAGCTTGTCCCATGTTGACATGCCTTACACCATTGGAAAGGTACGGAAGTTGGATTCAAAAATGAAGAAGGGAGTTTTCTCAAATTAAGTCTCTAAAATCGAGTTTTTCTTGAAAGAAGCTCCGGAGGTCGAATCTACTTGCTCATTGGAACGCACCATTTTTCATCATTTTGCACCACGAAGCTCCAGATCTTCTTGGACCTATAAAACACATAAATAACAACTAAATAACTATTTATAAACATAAAATGGATAATTAAAATAAATATAAAAATATCTAAAACTAATCAAATCCTAATAAATTCCTCAAGGACTTAGCCGATTCAAAAGCATAAAAGATGGCCAAATAACTATATTTCCTAGAGTTATCACACCCCCAAACTTAATATTTTGCTAGTCCTCGAGTAAAACAAAACTAAACACACTAAATAAATAAATTGACTCAAAACATCACTCAAGATAAATGCATTCAAACAATGATTTCTTAATTTTCCTCAAAAGTTACTTCAAAATCCTGATTCAAAGTAGAACATAAACATAATTCAAATCTATGATTCAATTCAATCATAAACTTCATACTCGAATGGATTTTCAATGTGTATGTATATAATCCCTTTGCAAATCATCACATGCAATCTAAATAAGTTTATGCCAATGCAAAATATGAATTAGTACTAGATTCTCATATGTTTGCTTATCATCTCTCTCTCCACTAATGTAGACTAACACTTCATCAAGGATCAAGTAGGTCTTTATTAAGCTTGTAATATAAGGCTAGGGTTAAGGTATGATAAAGGATAAATTTCGGTTTAAGTTCACCCATAGACACTTTACATTTTTATCAGGATTTTTGAGAGTCATAGTCTTTTCCTCAAATTACATACTTTCTTCCTTTCTTTGAATACACTTCCTTTTTGCTTCACCACTTTATTCCCCTTTTTTTTTCTTCTATTTTTCATTTTCGAAGAACCATAACTTTTTTTTTATAGAGAAATTTTGCATCACTATTTCACCTAAATTCGACATGGCTCATAGTTGTTTCCTGTAATATCATCACATGCGTAGGTAGTGAAGGTTAATCATGGTTTTTCTTATTTGGCTAAGCTAAAAGATATGGAAATCAAAGAAAATAGATATATCAATTAAGCTCAAAGAGGTAGGCTAAGGATATTAATGTATAAAGGTAGGCTCGAAAGGCTCAAACGATCCAAAGATGTGCTAAATCACTTCCTCAACTTAGTGTTGTCTAGGATTTTGCCTTGAGAGATAATCAAACAAATTCTAGGTTCTAGACATAATTGCAATTCACATCAACATAATCAGTCTTTAAATAAGCAATGCAAATCTAAGTAAGAGACTAAGTGCTCAATTTGTGAAAATCACATCCTAACAAGAAACTAACAAAAGAATTTAACACAAATTCTTCTCATGCTTATGTTTTCCCAAAATCAAGATAAATCAATAACTAAAATTCATCATTGGATAAGGATTCCATCATAATAATTGCATCATATCTCAATCAAAAAACCAAAAAAAAAAAATTTAGACTCTTAATAAAGAAGAAATTAAACAATCACGCAACTAAAATAAATCTAAAGACACACCCCCAAACTTAAAACAAACATTGTCCTCAATGTTTGGAAATAAAAAGAGAAAGAACAAGAAAACTCCCTTATCGATGTAAGCAACGCAAGAGAAGCTTTAGTTTTCCTCTTAGACTTCATCATGCTTGTCCAAGTTGGGTGATTAGTCACTACAAAATAAAACAAAATAAAAAGAAATTAATAATAATATCCTAAAAATTAAAATTTAAAAAGAAAAGAAAAATAAAAAGTTTAGAACTTGGGTTGCCTCCCAAGAAGCGCTTGATTTATAGTCATCGGCTTGACTATCTCATTGTTCATCATTCTGTATCCAGCCACTTGATGATTTTCGGTTCATGCCATTTGGTTGTTCTTTCTTTGAATAGTTTAGCAGTCTTGCAGGCTTGAAAGCGAAATTCATCCATTTCCGTGATGGAATTCAAGAATGCTTTAAGTGGATCAATGGGATAAATCTCTATGAATTCCTCGTTGTTAGCACTATCGATCCCATCGATTAGTTTTGGCTGTTGGATGCATTGGGGAACAGGCTGTGATGGTGGGTTACACTGGATCCATTATTCTTGAACTTTTTCACCTTCTTTTATATCCACAATTTCTTCTTCAAGAAATTTGGTTGGTGGTGGTGGGTTGCATTGAATCCTGACTTCTTGAGCTTTCACAAATTCTTCTTCAATAGGTTCAGTTGACAATTATGGGTTCTTGCTATCCTTATCGATCTCCTTTTCAATTCCAAGTGTGTTGACGTTACAATGCTCTTGTTCTTCGCTCATAGGATTAAGTTCAGTATCACTTGGAAGAGTTTCTTGAAGTTGGTTGTTAATGGCATGAGCAAGCTGGCTTATTTGTGTCTCAAGATTCCTGAGTGTCACTGCTTGACTCTGATTGATAGCTTCCTGTTCCGCCATGTAGTGCATAAACATCTCTTCCAATGAAGGATTCATTTCAGGAACCGGTGCTTGAGCTTGTGATGAGAACTCAAAAAGATATGCTTGATTGTCTGAATATGAGAACCACTGATTGTTGTTCCAAAAAGAATTTTGGTGATCTCCCCAACCTGGATTGTAGTCGCTGGAATAAGGATTATTCTGCTGCATATTGTAGTTTCCAACATATTGCATTGATTCAGCATAGGTTGGACACCAATCACCCTGATGTTCACCCCCACAGAGTTCACAAATTACAAACGGGCTTTGGACAGAAGGTACACACAAAGTGCCAAACTTCTTGTTAAATGCAGCCACTTGTGCAGATAAGGCATTGATTGCATCCCGTTTATAATCTCACATAATGCATCCAAATCAACAAAACTTGAAAATAAAGAAAAATAAAGTTTAAATAAAGACTAAGGTTGCTTGGTATTAATATTAACAAAAATAATAAACAATTCCCCGGCAACGACGGCAAAAACTTGTTGTCGATTTTAATCACGCAAGTGCACGTATCGTTGACAAGTAATATAATGAAAAGTAAAATGTCGAACCCACGAAGAATTGCTATTAAATTTGCTAAGTACTAAAATTAACACAAATTAATCTTATCTAAACAACTAAATAAAGATGGTAATTAAAAACTAAAATTAAAAGAAACTAATACTGAAAGCCAGTAAAATAAAAAGGGTGAATTCAATTAATTATAAAATCCTAGGATTACAACTTCCCTCAACACTTCGCTTGAATCTCTCTCTACCTCTTAATTTGATTAATGATTATAAGTTGTTAACCTAGAGTTCTATCTTATTTATAAGGATCTTCCAATGGTCTCAATAAAAATATCATTCTTAACCAATTAACTATATTCCTATGATAATTGAATTAAATAACTCATTAAGCTTAGGCTCTAATAATGGTTACACATGACAAGTAACTGTATTCCTACCCTACTTGTAGATGAATTCATCCTAATAAATGAATATGAAACATGTGTCATTCAATCCATGTCTAACACTAAACTCCCTTTTCCAAGTTGTAATTAGGTTAACAAATCAATCTAATTGGTGGCCAATTAACTAGAAGCGTTAAGAACAAGAATGAAAAAACAACTCAACAAACCATTAAATCAAGCTAGAGAGAGAAAGTAAATTCAAACTACATGTTGAGTTCCATTGAAATCCTAGTAAAGGAATTTAGTTCATGATAATTAATGAAAACAAATAATCAAATAGTTTCACCATCATCAACTACAAAAGAAAAAATAAAGAAGACAAAAGAAGAAACTAAGAGTTGTCAATTCTTGAATCTTGAATCTTCAAATTTTTCTTGTCTTCTTGAGAGAAGTTGGTGGCTGCTATCTTCTTGAGAGAGAATTAGGTTTCTAGATGTCTAATCCCCTTTATTCTGATCTAAAAGAGTCCTATTTAAAGTGTCCAAGGCCTCCTGGAGTCCGAAACTTCGTTCCCAAGCAAAACATGTAAGTTTTACATTTTTTTACATTTTTTTGGTACTGTTCACGATCTCACGGTGTCGCGACGCCACTGCTACTGCCTCCTTGGTGTTTCTCCTCCGTTTGTCCAAATTGGTTCCTGTCGACATCTTGAACTTAGGCAGCTGTTTTTACTGAGAAAAGCTTGTCCTATTTTGATGATCCTTACACCGTTGGAAAGGTATGAAAGTAAGCTTCAAAAGTAAAGAAGGGAGTTTTCTCAAATTAAGTTTTGAATATCGAGTTTTTCTTGAAAGAAGCTCCGGAGGTCGAAATGCTTGCTTATTAGAATGCACCGTTTTTCATCATTTTGCGCCATGAAGCTCCAGATCACCTTGGACCTATAAAAACACATAAATAACAACTAAATAACTATTTTTAAACATAAAATGGATAATTAAAATAAATATAAAAATATCTAAAACTAATCAAATCCTAATAAAATCTTCAAGAACTTAGCTAATTCAAAAGCATAAAAGATGGCCAAATAACTATATTTTATAGAGTTATCAATTAACCCCTATCCTATGGTCTAAGAGCCAAAAACCATGAAGTCTCTTCACTGCACGATCCGCATCAATTCGAGAAGTAAAACGGACAAAACCATACCTTTTCCCACTATTGCTTTTTTTTTTGGAATAAAAACATCGACGACCTACCATGAAATTGAAAAATATTTTGCAACTGTAGACACCTAACTTTGTCAGGACCACTAAAACAAGTATGTTTTCTTCGAAAATTGATGTTTTAGAATGTAAAAAGACTTTTTTCATCCTGTAGGTGGTACTCCGAGACTTAGTCTAAGAAGGCGAGCATAAAAAGTCAAACTTAAAAAAGTCAACCTCAAAAAGTAAACTACTAAAAAAGTCAACCCACTTTCAAAATCAAGATTTGAAGATCAATTGAAAAATGGCGAAAGAATTTTGATAATCCGAGGTCTACATTGAAAGATATGGAGTTCGAAAGTTGGGTTATGGGGAATCAGTAGAAAGGAAACCCTAATCTGGGAAATTTAGGGAAAAATGCTTAAACAATCAAATTGGTCAAAATTGAAGGTTCCAAATGAACGATAAGAACTGACTACGGGTAGTGGAGAAGCTACTTGGAAGAAAAACTAAAAGAAAAGTCAATTCGGAAGAAAACCAAGAATTAGGGTTTTTGGTGGATTTTGGTGAAATTTGGAAGAATTACAGAAATGACCCGATTTAATAAGATTAAAGCCCCTAATGGATGAGGAGTGATTAAACAAGGATAGCCCAAGGCTTAGTTTGAAGAAAATCTGAAAATTGAACTTGTTTTGAGAAAACCGGGTTTCAGAGGCAAAAGGGCAAAATTAGAAAATTTGGGAGAAATAGCAAATGAACTCCAAAAATTCTGAAAAATTGAAGATCTCATTCTTAAATCATTTCGAAGAGATTGGTGAAAGAAAATCCGAATTCGGAGTTCGTTTGCAAAATGGCCAAATCCCGGGTGCCCTATGTAAAAATTCAAGAAGATAAATCCCGAAAAAATAGTAAATGAACTCCAAAAATTCTGAAAATTTGCAGATCTCATTCTTAAATTATTTGGAAGAGATTGGTGAAAGAAAATTAGGATTCAGAGTTTGTTTGCAAAATGGCCAAATCTCGGGCCCACTATGTAGTAATTCAAGCAGATAAATCCCGAAAAACTTCCAGATCATACTTTTAAACTGTTTAGAAGAGATTGCTGAAGAAAAAATCTGAATTTGGAGCTCATTTAAAAAATGGTAAACTTTGGGAGCACAAAAGGGCAATTTTGGAAGAAAAAATCCAAATAAATAGCAAATGGGCTCGGAAAATTTTGAAAATCTCCAGAATTCAATTTTTTATTATTTTGGAAGTATTAAAAAAATAAAATTTGAATTTGGAGTCCGTTTGCTATTTACTTACGTTCGAGGGGCAAAAAGGTTATTTTACCCAAGAAACCAAAAAGGGTTTTTTTTGCCTTTTAAAAAAATGGAGATTGGGCTAGAAGATGAGGGGTCAGCCGGCCAAGGCCCAATGGTTGGCAGATATTTTTTGATTTTTAATCAAAAGGCTAACAATGAAGAGGAAGATAGTTATTTTTCGATCAAGCCTTTGTAATTAAGCCACATGGACCAATGCATGAAGAGGGAGAATGTCAACATAATGGCTTAAGATTCTTGAACAACTGTAATTGTGGATAGCTGATTACCTAATCTAAGGGTGATAATTTCACATTTTAAACATCTTGGATTAATAGCCTTTGGATCAAAATTGGTTAAAAAAAATGACAACATGCTAGCCATTTAGAAGGCCATTCGGCCACTAAGGGGATGAGGGGGGTCTCTCTTTCATTTTCACTCTTTATTCACTCTTGTTTGGCTGATTTTCTCTCTATTGTTGAAAGGCAAAAAGAAAGTTTAGAAAAAAGAAAAAAAAGTTAGAAGAGAAAAAGCTTGCAATATAGCTTCTAGAGGTTGCTTTAAGCACCAAACTCTTGCACTTTCTTTGATTTTCTATTCTTGATTTGCTGTTTTGATTGCTATTTTGGTGAGTTTCTTTTGATTTTTCTTTTGAAAATAAGTGTTTTTAATATTCTTCTTCAAGTTCTTCTTTCTTTGATTTTCTATTCTTGATTTGCTGTTTTGATTGCTATTTTGGTGAGTTTCTTTTGATTTTTCTTTTGAAAATTTGCAGATCTCATTCTTAAATTATTTGGAAGATATTGGTGAAAGAAAATTCGGATTCGGAGTTCGGAGTTTATTTGCAAAATGGCCAAATCCCGGGCCCACTATGCAGTAATTCAAGCAGATAAATCCCGAAAAACTTCCAGATCATACTTTTAAATTATTTAGAAGAGATTGCTGAAGAAAAAAATATGAATTTGGAGCTCGTTTAAAAAATGGTAAAGTTTGGGAGCACAAAAGGGCAATTTTGGAAGAAACAATCCAAATAAATAGCAAATGGGCTCAGAAAATTTTGAAAATCTCCAGAATTTAATTTTTTATTATTTTGGAAGTATTGAAAAATAAAATTTGAATTTGGAGTCCATTTGCTATTTACTTTCGTTCGGGAGGCAAAAATGTCATTTTACCCAAGAAACCAAAAAGGGCTTTTCTTGCCTTTTAAAAAAATGGAGATTGGGCTGGAAGATAAGGGTCAGCCGGCCAAGGCCCAATGGTGGGCAAATATTTTCTGATTTTTAATCAAAAGGCTAACAATGAAGAGGAAGGTAGTTATTTTTTGATCAAGCCTTTGTAATTAAGCCACATGGACCAATGCATGAAGAGGGAGAATGTCAACATAATGGCTTAAGATTCTTGAACAACTGTAATTGTGGATAGCTGATTACCTAATCTAAGGGTGATAATTTCACATTTTAAACATCTTGGATTAATAGCCTTTGGATCAAAATTGGTTAAAACAAATGACAACATGCTAGCCATTTAGAAGGCCGTTCGGCCACTAAGGGGATGAGGGGGTCTCTCTTTCATTTTCACTCTCTATTCACTCTTGTTTGGCTGATTTTCTCTCAATTGTTGAAAGGCAAAAATAAAGTTTAGAAAAGAAAAGAAAGTTAGAAGAGAAAAAGCTTGCAATATAGCTTCTAGAGGTTGCTTTAAGCACTAAACTCTTGCACTTTCTTTGATTTTCTATTCTTGATTTGCTGTTTTGATTGCTATTTTGGTGAGTTTCTTTTGATTTTTCTTTTGAAAATAAGTGTTTTTAATATTCTTCTTCAAGTTTTTCTTTATACTTTCTTGGAAAAAGTTTTTGAGAAATTCTTTTTCATGACTTAGAGGGGTGGCCGAATGGCTTTTTTTTTAGTGTAGTTGCTGTTTTGTTTTTTATTTCATGTTATTAGTGATATTTAACAAGTTTTGATGCTTTAAATCTTCTTCAAATACATAAACATGTAGCTTGTTTGGATTTAGTTGCTTGCTTGCTTCCATTTTTGAGTCTATTATCTTATTATCATGTTTATTTTACTTGTCTTGCATTTTTGATTTTCTGTTTTCAAAATGTTTAAGTTTGTTTATGTTTTACATTTTGTTAATCCATATGTTTGTGAAAATGCCTACTAGTTTTCATACCTTTACTTTATATTTGCATGATTTGAGTATTATTATTTAGTTATGCATGTTAGTATATCATGTGTTTGTGAAAATGCCATGCTCATTTTAAAGTATGAGACCATTCGGCCACCCCTCTCTTTTAAGCTTTGTGTTTGCATTTTTGTTATGCTAGTTGATAGGTTTGCATTTTTATGATATTTGGTTGTGTATTTTGTTTAAGCATGCTATATGTTTGTGTTATTGCCATGCATTCTTTAGGTTTAGGATTGGTTTGCTTTGCCATGCATATTCATGCATTTTAGACCTAGATTGCATTAAATGCCATGCAAGTTCATTTAGGTCTAAGTCATTTTATTAATGTCATGCATTTTTCATATATTTAGGCTTTAAATCATGCATTTCATGCATCATATTTGTTGTATTTTCATGCATTTCATGTCATTGCCACATGATTTATGACTTAGACCAATCAATGGTTCAAAGTCATGCTCATTTTGAGCATACTTGTGGAAAATTAAAGAGTTGTCAAATTGATTATTCTACCTTTGTGATTTTTTTTTTACTTAGCCAATTTTTGCCTAGCTTTTCAAAAGTGTTAGCTACTATTTATGAGTCCTTAGGAGAGTCTCTAACATTTTTACTTGATTTTTAAATGATTTTATCAAAGGCAAAAAATTTTGTTTTGGCAAAACAGTTTTTTTACCCAGTACTTGTACTTTCCCGATTTTTTTGGGAAGTCATCTTTAATCAGAAAATTAAGCCGATTTTTTTCATGTAGTTTTACATGTGCTAAGTCTTCAGTATTTGTTTTAGATTTTTTTGAATTTTTAAAAATAGGGTAAAAAGTCGTGCTTTAAAACTGGACAGTTGAGGTAGAATTGAATTTGAAGGAAAATCATTTTTCTGTTTTGGTTAAGTTACTTAGAGAGGGCTGATTAGGAAGTTTAGCTACTGACTTAGGGTAGTTTCTAAGCCTTTTTAAACTCTAAAAATGATTTTTTAAATCTCGGGTTAAGGGTGGTCAAGTCCGGGATTTTAAACTTAGGAAATTAGAGTCATTTAAAAAGGGTTTAGCTAAGTTTTTATTTTTAATCTAAGCTTTTCAAAATTGTTTTCAAACAATCACAAAGTATTTTGGTTTTAGAATATTTAATTTGATATATTTTCCTAAGGTAGCCAGATATCTTTTTAAATATACGGATTTTCTTAACTAAAGGAAAAAATATATTCTCATGCATTGCATTTTCCATATTCATGCATACTATATAATATGTGATTTTTGCTATGTTAATTTTCATGATGATGTTATTGTTTTGGATTTAAATTTTTGATATTATATTAATTGTTATATGGTTTTGAATATTTCATGATATTTTTATGCTTTTTTTTTTAGTTATTTTTGTCATATTATTTAGCATACACTACGTTCATGCATTATTATTTTTAGTTTTATTTTCATGCATATTATATGTTAGCATTATTTTAATTTCATGTCATTTCATATCATTTAGATTATATGCCATATCATTTATATTTGCCATGTCATTTAAATCATTTTATTCCATTTAGAATATATCATATGACTTAGGATATTTTATTTCATTTAGAATATGTTAAGACATTTAAATTATATCATACCATTTAGGTTGCATTATATTATCTAGATTTTACTATGTCATTTTATTTATGTTACACATATTCATATTCATTTTTTTTTAAATGTTTTGGAAAAGGTAATGATTTTCAATAAAATAAAGATATTCCCGAGTTAAAATAATTCATGAGTTCTCTGCCAGGTTTGCTGGGGAGGATATCATCAATTATCATTAATAACGGAATATCTTCTTTAAAATAAGAATGATTCGGAAAGTTTTTCAAACTAATAAAATTTTTGTATTTTGCCACGTTTGTTGGGGAATATAGAAAAATTTTGAATTAATAAATTTCGGATCATTTTCAATTAAAAATGGAATTATTTTTCTTTAAATTGGGAATTAACTTGAAATATTAAATTTAAAACCGACTTTTTTACCGAGACTTGAGATAACACACGATTAATAAGGTACCGTTTTATACGGGCGTTGTGGGGGTGCTAATCCTTCCCCACACGTAACCGAGTCCCAAACCCGCTTCTTTGATTTCTCTGATTTAAAACGCAAACTTGAAATTGATTTTAAAAATATTTTAATTAATTTTAAAATATTTTATAAAATCGGTTTTAATAGGTGACAGATCACACCTAGCTAAAAAAAATTGGTAGCGACTCCATATCTTTTTCAAAATCATTTTCAAAACCTTCATTTTTCAAAAGGAATTAAGTCGATTTTTTCTTGATTTTTTTTAATGTCACGATTAACGATATTTTTCAAAAAGAATAAAGTCTTGCGATGAGATTTTGTTATTTTTCAGGTTGCGACAGCAACCATCTCCAGTGAATCTTTAATGGTAGGCTATTGACGAAAACAGAATAAACTTCGTCTGACATCTCCAGTGAATCTTGCAATTTTCTTGACCAAACAGTTTCGTTCCTTACCATCCATCCAAAAGAGCCTTAGCCATTCCTTTTTGTTGAAACCACTTCAATATTATGGTTGGCACTTGCTAAAGAATGGAATCAATAGGGTTGTGCATTATTTGGAGATAACCAAAATAACTGACCGAATAAAAAAATTCGGTTAATCGAAATTTTTTTAGTCAATGATCAATAAGAATTTTTGGAGAATTTTGATTATCAGATAAATTGGTTCGATTAGACGAAATTAACTGAATAACATAATTTAACTGAAATACACTAAATGGCATGCCAGCCTCACTCTCAAGTCCGCCTCTCTATGTCTCTCTCGCTCTCTCGATTTTCTCAAAATCTCACCCTCTCAGGCAGTCAGACTCTCAACATGGCCGGTTGATCCCTCTCCGGCTCTCCCTCTTTCGGCCTTTCCCTCACTCAGTCACTCTCAGGCCTCATCGCCTCATGCCAACCTCGCTATCACTATCTCATTCTCACTCTAAAGTCTTGACCATCCCCTGACCTCTGCTGCATCTGCATGGTAAGAATATGTTAAAGTATTGATTGATTCTTTCTTTTCTTTTCTTTTTTTTTTTTTTTTTTAAGGATGGAACGTACTATTGGCGTTTTCTCCTTTGTTTTCTTTTATATATATATATATATATATATATATAAATATATAAATTTAAATTTTTTAGTTTGATTTTGGTGTTATTCTTTTGTCTTAAAAATACAATTACAAACATCTGGATTTATACGTTGATGGGAGTTGGTTTTCTTTTCTGTCAGCAAAGCATAATTTTAATTTTTTTTTTTTGGCCAGAAAAAAATATTATTTAGTTAAAGCACATTTAGTACGTAGCTCATTTTTATATTTAATTCAGTGAATCGAAAACTGATTGAATTAATCAAAATAATTTCGATTTGATTAAAATATTTTTTCCTCCAATTTGATTCAATTAACAATTAAGATAAATTAAAATTTAATTATTTCAGTTAATGCTAGAATCAATCCATTTATAATTAAGAACATTGCCAGTCAATCATTAATTAATGTTACAAATGCACATCCATATAAAGATGATAGCAGGTCGGATATATGAATTTTTTTGTAATATTTGAATCCGCATAATTGCTATAAAATCCGAATAAGTATTTCTATCCAAATCCAAATTAAATAATATTATTCGCTAGATATTCAAATCTATCAAATATTCAAATTCAATAAATAAAAAAAATATAAAATTAGACAAATAAAAATATAAAATGGAGTAAACAAGCAAGATAAATAGTCTTATTTATAGAGCAACCTTTCCCTTTACTTTGTATTTTTCAACAATGTAAGATTAAGTTTAAAGAAAAAAAAAGGTTTGAACCCTTTGCTTTGTGTTTACCAACGATTTGGGATTAAGTTAAAAAAAAAAATTGGGATTGAAAGAGAAGAAAGGGAGATGTTTATTAATAAGTGCAGCTTCCCTTTGCATTATAATTCAGCTTCCCTTTGCATTATAATTCCCACCGATGTAGGATTGAGAACGTGGGGAAAAAATTTCGTTCATTTTATTTTTGTTTAAGAATTCAAAGTAACTCCAACGATAAATTTCAATTTCCTCAGATTTGTCAACTTATACTTTTAGACATACAAAAACACTTTTAGACATACACAAACACTTAAAAGCCAATTCTAATCTAATAAAAATGAAAGAGGGAGGAGCTTATCAACCTATACTTTTAGACATACATAAACACTTAATTTCTTTATTGGCTTATAAACACAAAGCTAACTATAACACTGGAGGAGTTTATTTATGGAGCAATCTTCCCTTTTTGTTTTGTATTTTTCTTATATGTGGGATTAAATTAAAGGCTTAAAATGCAAAAAGGAGATGGAAATGGGCTTATTTATAAGTTCAATTTCTCCTTTGAGTTATATTTTCCACCAATGTAGAATTAAGTTAAAAGAATTAGAAAGTAAAAATGTTTTCATTTTCTTTTTGTTTCAAAACTTATCATAACTCCAACTAGTACATAAAATATTATTACAAAATCATAATCCTAAAAAACAAATGGAGCATTTTTAATCTATGTTATTAATACTTTACAATGATATAAATCTTAATTCATGATTTGAATTGTATTAAAAGATATTAAAGCTAAAATAAACCTACTTGAAAAGAACAAAATATATTATTATCGAGCTTTTATCGAGTTTGTTCACAAACAAGTTATTGAGCTTATTCATAAATATAAACGAGTCGAGTTTACTAGTGTTTGAACTCAGTTCGTTTATTAAACGAGCCTTAAAATCTTGTTCAAGTTCGTTTGTTTAACTTAATAAACAAACATAAACGAGTTATATTGAGCTTGTTCACGAATAGTTGAACGAACATTTTGTTCATTTACATAATTTAAATTTATATGACTAGAATAAAACGTATAACAGTAATTAAAATTTAAAAAGAAATTTTAGATTAAAATTATATTGGGTATATGAAAATTCTTAATCTTAAATTTTAACTTTTAATCTAATTATTTAGACATATGTGATATGTCTAAAAGTTGTTTTAAAAAATATATTAAAAATTATACTATTAAGTAGTAACTAGTAAGTACTAACCAAAAGGACATCAATAATTCTAACAATAATACTACTAGCTTTTATATAAGAAAATAAAATAATAAATAAACTAAAAATCAAAACAATTAATATGATATTCAAAATATATTGATACTTATATTACTATTAATTGTTAGCTTTTCTTTCATGCATAAGACAAAGCTTAATTAGTTTATTCAAAATTCAAACTTTAATTCGCCAATTCTTTTTTAAGTAATTATTTTCCAATCACAACTTAAATAATTAATAAGGTCACGATATATCATTATTTTATAATGATATCTATACTAATTAAATTAGCTTTTTTTGTTATAAAGATATTGGATATTATATGGGGAGAGATTAAGTTTGCTTTGTTTTTCCTTTCCCTTAACAATCATACTATTAGTATTACTAACTAAAATGAGTATGAATTATATTAAATTAAATGCTTAAAAAAAATCATGTACGTTTAGAATTTATAAATATTTAACATATATTAACTAATTTAATTTCATAATTATTTTATCATTATATTTTTATGTTGTCTAATGAAATTAAAGAATGAAAGATGAAAGAGGGTTTTATGTATAATTTTTTTTAAGTTAATAAAAGTTTGATTCTTATGATTTACACTAAAAATATATATATATAAATATTAATGTCATATTTTTTTATATATTTTTATGTTAATTTTGATTAACATAAGTACATTACTATGTAACAAGGTCATTTTGTAAAAAATAAAAAAATAAAATAAATCTAGCCATTAGAGTGATTTAACTTATTAAGTTGATTAAGTCATCAAAAATTATTTTATAAAACTATCATGCATCTTTAGAATCTAAAGGTATTTAATATAATTAATTTATTATTATATTTTATTTTGAAAAAATATTTTTTTAATTATTATATTTCATTACACATATAATTCAGTTTTAATAGCATGTTATTTCAAAATTCAAAATTTGGCTCACTTGGTAAAGTATTTGGTACTTAATCTTGCAAGCCAAGGTTCAGCAATTCTCATGAGCATAAATTTTTGCATTTTCCAAATAAACGGATAATGGATTCGGATATCCTAATATCCAAATTCATTATCCGTATAAATAATGCGGATTTGGATAATGGATATCCAGAGATTCATATCCGCATCCGTTTCGAATTCGCTGCGGATAGTAATTTAAATATCCGAATTCGCAATATCAAAATCCACAAAAAAAAATGGATAGTTGCAGATATCCAAATCCGTACTATCCATTGTCATCCCTACATCCATACGAATAACAGTTTCTGAATTTGATTAGCATCGCTGCCTGCCAGTGTTTTTTTGAGGAAAAAAAAACTAAAAACCAAATCTGACGCTAACTATCCCCTACAACTACAAGTTCTAATTAGACTCTAATTAAAACCAAAATGCTGACCTAAACCTTCATTAATTTTGACACCAAGATGCAAGTGGATTCATGATTAAGTCAACTCATATATACCTTCATTTCTTTTTACAGCAAGAAATCGTGTTAGTATGTCTAATAAATAATAATAGCGAAATATTTTTAAAAATTCAATTTTGACCTTTGGATTTGGAGCTAGAGATAATTAATAAAATCAACATACATCATTGGTTAAGTTGTAATTACACTTGAGTATTTAATTTAATGGTTGATTCATAATTTTTTACTTAAAAAACAAAGTTAAATGTCCCTTTTCCAAAATAAAAAATAAAACTAATTTGAACCTGGCTGGTTTGATATTATTGATGCTTTTGTCTTGTTAGATACTCTAAGCCTGATGGGCCCGGCCTAATCATTAAGCCCAGCAAGCTCTCTAATATATGGGCCAGGGCAAGAACCTAGAAACGGGCTCGCCAAACTTGCAGCGCTAGGCAACCCCTTAATTATCGGGCGACCCCTATTACCAAAGAACCACGTGGCCTTCCTGACAGCAGCATTACCCGTCACATCATCGTCCATCACCTCAAGACCCACGTGGAACCTCAACCACTTGTCCCAGGTTAAGCCCCGACACGTGGCGCACGGCGATCCGTCAGCAAAAGTATAAATAGCCTTCTTAAGACCAGCCGAGACTCTCTAGACACCTAAAAACCAAGAACCCCTGTTGCTCTGCCTCCCTTCTCACTCTTCTTCTCTCAAGATCATCCAACACCAAAAATAACCATCAACAATTGGCGTCATCTGTGGGAACGAGAGTCATGTCTCTACCACCCTCAACCTAGAAAAACAACCCCCAGAAGCTTCAGGCACTGGTGCACCCGGCACTAGCCTCCAGTTACCTTCAACAACAACAAGTCATGGATTCTCCTCCCCGGGGATATCCACCCACTTATCGGCACCAAATTATTACCAAAACTACTCCTTCCCTAATCCCTAGTACCACCAACCTTACCCTCCCTACGGTTACTATCAAAACCTACTAGCAACCAACTCCCTAATACTATCCACAACCCCAGATTTAGTCAACGAAACTGCCTCAAATGCTCGGCGAGGCCCTCGCCCCATCCTAGGCACGGGAGCCTCCGCCAGTCGCCCCATAGGCCCCCAGGCTGAAACTGGAGAGTGTACTAGCGTCACCTTTACACCCGATGTCGACCACCACAGGGTAACCAGGAACTACCAACCCTCCAACCAGAATTCACGTTCACCTACTCAGGCTATCCAACAACACCAGCTGACCCACATTTTAGGTCGTCCAACTTTCCCCTTTTTACACCACCTTTACCATACCCAGATCCGATGCAACAAGCATTAATGAACCAAGTGCAAACACTTCAAGTACAGTTGGCAGAGCAACAAAGAACCATACTCCAGGCCACCCAGCAAATCAACATCCTACAGAAAAACCAATATCGAGACCAGCAAGAAGAAAGCAGCAGCTCGTCCTCGAGAGGGAGTTGCCAGGCGAGGCACGATAGAACACGGGGAAATGATTAGTGTGAATCTCTTGAAAGGTGAGCCCCGGTTCTGGAAGCTGGGCGACCATAAAATAGGAGGACCTGAACGAATACCATCGCGATGGCTAGCGCAAATATCCCGGCCCAAATGGCCGCTATACGTAGAGAGGTACATGGAATGATGAAGGACAGAGAGAAAGAGATAGAATGGATGAGCGATGACAGCAGCACTTTAACGGTGTAGATTCAACAGGAGCAAGTGCCCACGTCTGTGAAATTGCCAAAAGAGACTTATGACGGCACCAAGGACCCTGTCGACCACCTTATTCAGTACAAGAATTATATGGACTTGCTTGGAGAAGTGACCGCCTCAAATGCCTAGTGTTCCCCACAACGTTAAGAGCGTAAGCCAGGACTTGGTACCACTCGCTGCCGACAAACTCTATCAACAACTTTGAGAAATTGGGCAGGATGATTATCGCCCATTTTCTCTCCAACAAAGCGACCTTCAAAACCCTCGCCAGCCTGCTAGCAGTCAAACAAAGAGAGAGCGAATCTCTGAGAGAGTACATTCGGCGATTCAACTCTGCCACAATGGAGATCAAGGATTTACATGATGACTGAGTGATAACTCGTATAATTATATAGTTTTTAGTTATGTTTTATTATTGTTTTGTGTCAAATACGAGTTATTATTGTTTAGTCTAATTGTGTTTATGATCTTTTATATTTTTATGTAATTTGGTGTTTTTCACAAGTTTCTTTGAGTGATTTCAGATTACTAGAATTAAGGGCAAATCCAGTTCAGTTCTAGTTCCGACACCTTTTGCCATATCAGCTATATCTCGAGTTTCACTGAAGCAATAAGGCTGAACTTTGTATCCCTGCAAAGCTAAGAGGCATATCTATCTTTTTCATGTTTTACACTTCTTGAAACGGAGTCGTTTTCCCTAGCGAAATCGACCATCAAGTTGGCTGATGTGCAATGACGTCTGTTCTGCACCGTTTTGGTATTTTGACCATATCTCCCGATCCACATGCGTAAATGATCTGATTCCAACGGCTATGGATCCGTAACTAATAGGGGTATATTTTTCTAGAAGACCATTTTATCAGATCGAGCCTCCAACATTGACAAAATCGACCATCCAGCTGGCTGATCAGAATTGTCATACAATATGACGAAAATTGTTAGAAAAATGCACCCACCTATTATACCTACCTTTGAAATTTGTAAAGCTTGTCTCTTGTCATTTAGCCCTCCAAAATGTGTATAAATAGAGGGCCTTGGATGAGTATTGGGATACATTGATACATTGGTAGGATAGCCATTGTAATAAAATTCTCTAAGTTTTCTTTTTCTTTCCTTTCTCTAGTTTTCTTTTTCTTCTTACATTTCTTTTCATTTTATTCATATCTAGTATGTGTTTCTAATCATATTGTTGAGGTGATGAGGTGAAGCTCTTGGTAAATGCTAAGGTTAGTCTCTTAAACATGAGCTAAAATGAATCATCATTTATAAGCACTAGCATAGATAATATTTTCTTTTGGTTTAAAATCATACTTGCAAAGTAGAGATCTTGATTCATTATTGACAATGAAAATGGCACAGTAAATGCTTGGTTTCATAACCTTGATTTGTTGTAGACATATACCTTGGCATAAGGAATGCTTGGACTCTTTTTATGAGTTTTGAGGACACCAAATGAACATAATATCATATGCTATGGACGTTGGACAATTTGGACTGAATTGCTAAACCTTCCGATTGGAACCTCCCTTATGTGTGGATTTCAATTGTGTAATAAAACAAGATTAATCTTAGCATAACACCAAGAGTGGATTCTCTAACCTCAACATCCTTTCTTATTGTTTTTTATATTTTGTTTAATTTCTTTTATGTTATTTTATTTATTTTGTTCTCTAATATCTTGTTTATTTTGTTTTGTTGTTGATTCCCTAATATCTTGTTTACTTTCTTTTTCTTATATATTTATAAACTTATACTTACTAATACGCTTCCCTGTGGTTCGACCTCGGACACCCGAGAATTTATTACTTGAACATAACCTGCACTTGGGTTTACAACTCTTAATTGAGTTTCTATCAAGTTTTTGGCGCCGTTGCCGGGGAGGCAATACTAAGTATATAAGTTTATAAGTATATTTATTTTTATTGGCTGGTTATACCGCCTAATTTTGTATATATTTGTTTTTATTGGCTGGTTATACCGCCTAATTTAGTATATTTATTTTGTTTGGCTGGTTATACCGCCTAATTTGTATATTAACTTTGTTTTATGCTTGTTTGGCGACGTGATTTTAGATCTCGTCATTTAGTTAGATTTTATTGTGAAACTTTTTCAGGTAATCTTTCTAATACAACTCCTACCATGGCTGACAATGAAAGTGTTCATGCTGAAGATGAGAACAGACAAGTACGCACCATGCGTGACTACTTGCAACCAACTCGAAGCTCATCACCCTCTTGTTTTATTTTTCCTCTCAATGCAAACAACTTTCGTTTTAAACCAGGTATGATAGCTTTGCTTCCAAATTTCTATGGGTTGGAATCGGAAAGTGCTTACTCGTTTCTAAAAGACTTCGAAGATGTATGTGTCACCTTTAATGACCAACAATGTACAAATGAAATTGTCAAGCTAAAATTATTTCCTTTTTCTTTAAAAGATAAAGCAAAAATTTGGCTTCATAATTTAAAACCAAGGTCAATTGGCACATGGCAAGAATTACAAACTGAGTTTCTAAAGAAATTTTTCCCAGCACATAAAACTACTGCTTTGAAAAGACAGATTCAAAATTTCAATCAAAATCAAAATGAAGCATTTTTTCAGTGCTGGGATCGTTTTAAAGATTTGTTAAGTTCTTGTCCACATCATGGTTTTGAAAAATGGCGTCTTATTAGTTTCTTTTATGAAAGTTTAACTCCCGAAACTAAACAATTTGTTGAAACAATGTGTAACGGTGAGTTTCTAGAAAAAGAACCTGAAGAAGCCTTTGACTACTTAGACCATTTGGCAGATAACTCTCAAGCCTGGCACACAGATAATTCCTCTGAAAGTTTCAATAGATCTAATCTTGTTTCTAACAGAGGTAAATATCATTTTAGTCAAGAAGATGAGATAAAAGCTAAAGTAGCTAATTTGGCTAGAAAGATTGAAGCCATGGAACTTAGAGAAGTAAAAGAAGTCAAAACGGTTAAAAATGAAGAAAGTTGTGGAATTTGTGAAATCATGGGACACCCCACTTCTGAATGTCCAAACATTCCCATTCTTAAAGAAGCGTTGCATGATCAAGTAAATTCCATAAACACATTTAAAAAGCCTTTTCCTTCTCCTTACTCTGAAACGTATAACCCTGAATGGAGAAATCATCCCAACTTCAGTTGGCGGAATAATAATCATGTTCAGGTACCACAATCTCAAAAGCCGGGCAACACTTTTTCCTATCAACCTTCACGTGTACAAACCTTGGAAGAAACATTGCAAGCATTCATGCAAACACAAGCAAATGTGAATAGCCGGACTTCACAGGACATCAATGAGATCAAAAACACCTTGTCCACATTGACAGCTTCATTACGCACTCAAGAAAAAGGTAAGTTTCCTGCTCAACCTCAGCCTAACCCTTCTACTCAATGTCTTGTTTCTTGCTCCAATGAAACTCAACAGGAAAATGCCAGTTCTATCACAACTCTTCGAAGTGGAAAGGCAATTGACAAAAAGATTCCATCAAAAGACCAAGATCCTCTTTCCCCTCCGAAAAGTAATGGTAAGGATGATGGTAAGTCTGAACTTCTTGAAAATTTGGACAAAGAAAAAGGTATGCATCCTGCTCCTTTTCCTCAAAGGTTGCAAACAATAAAGAATTTGAATCAAAATGCAGAAATTTATGAACTTTTCAAACAAGTTAAGATTAACATTCCTTTATTGGATGCAATCAAACAAGTTCCATCTTATGCTAAATTTTTGAAGGACATGTGCACAGTTAAAAGGAAACATAATGTACAAAAGAAAGCATTTTTGACGGAAAGTGTGAGCTCAATCATTCAGCACCTTACTCCACCAAAATTCAAAGATCCTGGATGTCCAACAATCTCATGCATCATTGGAAACACTAGAATAGAACGTGCATTGCTTGATCTTGGTGCTAGTGTTAATCTTTTGCCTTTTTCTGTTTATCAACAGTTAGGTTTAGGTGAACTCAAGGAAACACCTGTTACACTTCAACTAGCTGATCGTTCTGTAAAAATTCCTCGAGGGATAGTTGAAGATGTTTTGGTTCAAATTGATAATTTTTACTTCCCTGTTGATTTTATTGTTTTGGACACACATCCTGTTTCAAATCCAAATGTTCAAATTCCTGTTATATTAGGCCGTCCATTTCTTGCAACTTCTAATGCTCTGATAAATTGCAGGAATGGTATGTTGAACATTTCTTTTGGAAATATGACTTTAGAATTAAATGTGTTCAACATTTGCAAGCAACCTGGTGATAATTCAAAAGTACATGAAGTGGATTTCATTGAAGAACTTGTTCATGAACATCTCACCACTACCACATTCCATGATCCTTTAGAAGCTTATTTAATTGAATATGAGTTTGATAATGCTTCAGAAATTTCACACACTGATTCTTTGTTAAAATCTTTTCAGGATAAGCATTGTTGGAAACAAAAGTTTGAGGAACTACCATCACTTACAAATGTCACTGTACCATCAACTATTGAACCACCCAAGCTGGAGTTAAAACCATTGCCATCCGAGCTAAAATATTCCTTTTTGGGTGAGAGTGAAACTTTTCTAGTCATAATTTCTTCACATCTTGATGAACTACAAGAAGGTAAGTTGTTACAACTTTTGAAGATGCACAAAAATGCATTAGGATGGACCTTAGCTGACATAAAGGGAATAAGCCCATTAATCTGCACACATAATATTTATTTAGAGGAAAATGCTAAACCCTCTAGACAAATGCAACGAAGGCTTAATCCTAATATGAAAGAAGTAGTGAGAAATGAAGTCATTAAACTTCTAGATAATGGAATCATTTATCCTATCTCTGATAGCAAATGGGTAAGTCCTACTCAAGTCGTACCTAAGAAATCTGGAGTTACTGTAGTTAAAAATGAAAACAATGAATTAATTCCAGCTAGGACTGTTACTGGTTGGCGCATGTGCATTGACTATAGGAAACTTAACTCAGTGACGAGGAAAGATCATTTCCCTTTGCCTTTCATGGATCAAATCTTAGAAAGAGTTGCAGGGCATGAGTTTTATTGTTTTCTAGATGGATATTCTGGGTATAATCAAATTGCCATTGCACTTGAGGACCAAGAGAAAACCACTTTTACATGTCCTTTTGGTACTTTTGCATATCGTAGAATGCCATTTGGATTATGTAACGCCCCTGCCACATTTCAAAGATGCATACTTAGCATTTTTAGTGACATGATTGAACGTAATCTTGAGATTTTCATGGATGATTTTTCTGTTTCTGGTGATTCATTTGATGATTGCTTAGCCAATTTGAAAAATGTATTGATTAGGTGTGAAGAAAAAAATCTTGTTCTTAATTGGGAAAAATGTCATTTCATGGTCACTAAAGGTATTGTACTAGGTCACATTGTTTCTGCAAAAGGGATTGAGGTAGACAAGTCAAAACTTGAATTGATTGCTAATCTACCCACACCAAAGACAGTAAAGGACATTAGGTCATTCTTGGGACATGCAGGTTTTTATAGAAGATTCATAAAAGATTTTAGCACGATATCTAAACCTCTATGTAATCTTTTAATGAAAGACACTGCATTTGAATGGACTAAAGATTGTGAAGATGCTTTTGAAAAACTCAAAAATATGCTCACTACTGCTCCTATTATGAGATCTCCTGATTGGTCTTTACCATTTGAAATAATGTGTGATGCTAGTGACTATGCTGTTGGTGCTGTGTTAGGACAAAGGAAAGATAATAAACCACATGTAATTTACTATGCAAGTAAAACTTTAAATAGAGCCCAAATGAATTATTCCACTACAGAAAAGGAATTACTTGCAGTTGTTTTTGCATTGGATAAATTCAGATCTTACCTTGTTGGATCATCAATTGTTGTCTTTAGTGATCATGCAGCTTTAAAATATCTTCTCTCTAAGAAGGATGCAAAACCTAGGTTGCTGAGGTGGATCCTTTTGCTGCAAGAATTTGACATCACCATTCGAGATAAAAAAGGAGTAGAAAATGTGGTGGCTGATCATTTATCAAGACTTGTTTGTGATGAATCTTTTGGAACCTCACCAATAAATGATACTTTTCCTGATGAACAACTTCTAATTGTCTCCACGACACCTTGGTTTGCTGACATTGCTAATTTTCTTGCTACAGGAAAAATTCCTTCTCAATGGAGCACACAAGATAAAAGGAAGTTTCTGAATGAGGTAAAGAAGTTCTATTGGGATGACCCTTACTTGTTCAAATATTGTCCTGATCAGATTTTTCGAAGATGCATTCCCGACAATGAGGTAAGTAGTGTAATTAAGTTTTGTCATCCCGAGGCATGTGGTGGTCATTTTTCATCAAAGAAAACTGCTGCAAAAATTTTACAGTGTGGATTTTACTGGCCAACTTTGTTCAAAGATGCACATAATTTTTGCAAGTCATGTGAAAGTTGTCAAAAATTAGGTTCCATTTCGAAAAGAAACATGATGCCTTTGAACCCAATTCTTGTAATTGAAATTTTTGACTGTTGGGGTATTGATTTCATGGGACCATTTCCACCATCTTTTGGTTTCTTATACATTTTAGTTGCAATAGATTATGTTTCAAAGTGGATAGAGGCAATTCCATGTCGAAATAATGATCACAAAACAGTGATTAAATTTTTAAAAGAAAATATTTTGAGTCGATTTGGAATTCCTCGATCTATCATAAGCGATGGGGGAACACATTTTTGCAACAAGGTTTTTGAAACATTAATGAAGAAATATGCCATTACACACAAAGTTGCAACCCCTTATCACCCGCAGACAAATGGACAGGTAGAATTAGCAAATAGGGAGATTAAACAAATTTTGGAAAAGACAGTTAATCCAAATCGCAAAGATTGGTCTCTTAGACTTAACGATGCATTATGGGCCTATCGAACAGCTTTTAAAACAGCATTGGGCATGTCTCCTTATAGGCTAGTTTATGGAAAACCTTGTCATTTACCTGTGGAACTTGAGCATAAAGCATATTGGGCCATTAAAATGTTCAACTCAAACCTTGATGACGCTTCTAATTTACGAAAATTACAAATAAATGAACTTGAGGAACTCAGAAATGATGCATATGAGAATTCTAAAATTCATAAAGAAAGAACTAAAGCCTTTCATGACAAGTTAATTTCAAGAAAAATATTTGATGTTGGGCAAAAAGTTCTACTTTATAATTCTAGACTTCACATATTTCCTGGTAAGTTCAGATCAAGATGGACTGGCCCATTTGTGGTTAAGCATGTGTATCATTATGGAGCAGTTGACATTGAGAATCCTCAAAATGGTAACGTATTCAAGGTAAATGGACAAAGACTCAAACTCTTTTTGGAAAATCATGTTACTCAAGAAGAGGTTGTTTTTCTTTCTGATCCTTGTTTTGAAAATAACTAGATCTAAATATAATTTTTACTAATCTTCAAAAAAAAAAAAAAAAAAAAAAAAAAAATTCATTTTTTTTCCCGGTTAAATGGCGGATAACGGTACTCCGTGATTATTTAAGTCGGTTCCATCAGCTACCCACAAAACTGATATTGTATATAAATTTCTCTTTCATTTTATTTTATTTCATTTTTTTTCAGGATGGATGATATTCTCAAAAGATTGCAGAAACGATTTCCTCCTTTTCCTCGGAATATTTTACTGAAGCTTTACCAAGTTCGATTAGAAAGATTAAGAATGCTTATGAACAAAGGGATTCCTGAAGACATACGTTGGATAATTGAAGCCAAGGTACGTGAAGATGAATATCTTCCTGTTTTGCATTTACCAGGTACAGGTAGAAGCACTTATGCAAAGAAGCGACGAGCAAAGCGCATGAGTTCAAATTGCCACAAGTGTGCACGATGGACGTGTAACGGTAAATGTCGTTCTATTGGGATTCCGTCCTCTAATCGAGATGATAAAATTGAATTCATTAAGGATGGACTGAGTAAGGAGAATTTGGGTAATATCCAACTTTCTCTTGAGACGCATCCTAGTGGAGACGTACAAAGAGAAATTCTTGATTTATGGCCGCAATTCCAAAGGGAATGGCAACATCTTGGGAATCTGATGTTAAAAGACCCTGTTTGCCAGCTTGTAAGAAAACTGGATGGGAAGCATATCCTCGACTCATAGAAGGCGTTTAAGCCGTTTCTGGACGTAAAACCAGAGGAAGATGTGAGCCATAATCACAACTACAATAAATGACTTCTCAGCTTTTGGTTTGATTTGCAATAATTTTATTTCGGTTTAGTTTACGTGTTGTTCGATTTGTGTAATTATTCTCTTTTTTTTTGCATTGGTCTTTTACGGTTGATTTTTCTTCTCTTTTTGATTTTCTTCCTGAAATCACGCAAAAATCTTTTGTTAGGTTAACATTTTCTTCTGACAGGTCAAATACACTTTCGGCGACATTATTACTCTTGTCTGATTCACTACTCAGTCCTCTATATATTACACCATGTACTCATTCTCTTTCAGGCACTCGAAAAAGAAAAAAATGGAAAGCACTTCGTCCCAGCGCATTAAAAAAATTTGTGTCTTTGGAGGTGCTTATCCAGGGAAAAATAACATATTCGCTGATGAAGCCATAAGAGTTGGAGTAATACTTGCCCAACAAAAGATCCACTTGATTTATGGAGGCGGTAGTACGGGTTTAATGGGAGCAGTCGCTACAGCAGCACACGCCGGAGGAAGTCCAGTTCTAGGAATCGTGCCAAAACTATTCACAGATTTTTGTGGACCTACCGTGGGTAAGGAAATACAAGTCTGGAGTATCCCTGAACGGATAACAATCATGTACCATTCTGCCGATGCATTCATTGCCTTACCAGGAGGTCTGGGTACATTGGAAGAAATAGCTTGCGTGGCTTCTTGGTCATCTTTGGTCACAAATAAGAAACCCATTGGTTTGCTTAATATTAATGGTTATTTTAGTAATTTACTTTCATATTTAGATAATGCTGTGGATAATGGATTCATGTTTTCAGAGGCAAGGAGAACCATAATTTCTGCTACAACCATTGAAGATTTACTCAAAAAGCTACAAGCTTATGAGTGTTTATCTGCTACGGTTGTTTCGCAAACGCTCGGAAAAAGAAAAAGAGATATGGACGAGCAAGGAGTGGATTGCACTTTGTCTTTGTGACATTATCTAATATTTTGTTTGTTGTGTCTCAGTTATAATAAGTGGTTAGCAACCTCTGCAGGTAATATCTCCTAAATTCTACCTTTAAAATTTGACATTGGGGACAATGTCATATTTTAGTAGGGGGTAAGGGACATATTTTGCTAAAAAAAAAAAAAAAAAAAATTTGTTGTGTTTTAAGACATTTAGAAGTATTCATTCTGAACAAGGTCTGAGTAAGGGAGACTTGAGACATACCTTGTCAGTTTGATTTAATTTTCTTCTTCAAAAAAACAAAAAAAAAAAAAAAAAAAAAAAAAAAAAAAACATGTTTAGACTTAGTGTGTTTTTTTTTTTTTTAGTTACTTTCAATACAATGATGAGATATGAATTGCATAAGTCTAAAACAGATTTATTAGTGAAAAGATTTTCATGAGAATTGAGCTTGATGTCAACCTTTTTATGAGCCAATGTTAATATGATATGTTGATTGAGAAAGAAGCATGTTTAGACTTAATCTGACTTGTATAATCATCTTTGTGAGTTTTTGAGCCTATAATGATTGATGCATTATACAAATCAATCTAATTTCTTTCTTGAGTGCTCTTATGATTACATGATTCTCTAGAACTTTCTTTAAACCGTTTGAGACTATATTGATACATGTGACAACATGAATATGATAGAGGCATTAGGATTATAACCAGAGCCAAACAGCCATCCATTATTAATGTTCTACGAGAACATCCCCACTAGTGAGCCAATTTGAGCCTACATTAAATATGATGTTTTATTGGTAACCACAACTTACACCTAGCCTAAATATGCTTATATCCTTACCCTTGTTCTAAAGATGAATTTTATATTTTGAGACATATTGCAAAAAAACAAGGGATATTTTTATTTGAAAATTTGGGTTAGAAACAAAAGATAAGTGTGGGGGAAAGAAAAGAAAAGAAAAAGTCAAGAGAAAAAGAAAGGGATCATTGTCAAATACATTCCCATATTAAAAAAAAAAAAAAAAAAAAAAAAAATCTTCTCTTGAACTTCTAGAAAAAGATATTACAAAGTTGGTTAGAATGATGCAAAGGCTCAACATGAATATTTAGCCTATGTTATTATGTGCTTTATAAGAGTTTTGAGAAGTTTTATTTGTATGATCTTATTATGTCTCTAAAATCTATGAACTCTTTGGAACTTTTGTGATATCTTTATCCTTTTGTTCTTTAACCACATTATAACCCTTTGGCCCCATTACAACCTTGAATAAAGACCTCTTGATTTATGAAGTTGTATGATCTAAATAGTGGAGAATAGGTGGACAAGCAAGCATATGGTAGAAGTGTTTTCATGAGATTGATTGAGTGTAAACACTTTACCACTACTTTAAAGAGTGAAAATCAAGAGAGTATCCCATGTGAGAAGTTGAGATTAAGTTTGAATATACACTATTTTGATTGAAATATGTTATGTTATTATTGGCTTAACTCAAACTATTTACATTCAAGCAAGATTTTTTGTGAATTTCTTTAAGCTATTGATTAGTTTTTAAGACTTGTCCAATGATTATCTCTAATTTATATTGGAAGGATTAGTTATAATTATTATTTTTAGTTTTTCTTATGTCTTCAATGTTTGTGGGTATCGTCCTAGTAAACCCTCACGAGACTAAACTCGTCCACTAGGGACACCTAGGGGTTTAAAGGCTTGTGTCACATGCTAAGTGCCACCGTGATTTCCTACGAAAATGGATTAGATTAGATTTTCTTATTTTATTTTTATTGAGTCGTTGCTAGGGACTAGCAACAATCTAAGTATGGGGGTGTGATAACTCGTATAATTATATAGTTTTTAGTTATGTTTTATTATTGTTTTGTGTCAAATACGAGTTATTATTGTTTAGTCTAATTGTGTTTATGATCTTTTATATTTTTATGTAATTTGGTGTTTTTCACAAGTTTCTTTGAGTGATTTCAGATTACTAGAATTAAGGGCAAATCCAGTTCAGTTCCAGTTCCGACACCTTTTGCCATATCAGCTATATCTCGAGTTTCACTGAAGCAATAAGGCTGAACTTTGTATCCCTGCAAAGCTAAGAGGCATATCTATCTTTTTCATGTTTTACACTTCTTGAAACGGAGTCGTTTTCCCTAGCGAAATCGACCATCAAGTTGGCTGATGTGCAATGACGTCTGTTCTGCACCGTTTTGGTATTTTGACCATATCTCCCGATCCACATGCGTAAATGATCTGATTCCAACGGCTATGGATCCGTAACTGATAGGGGTATATTTTTCTAGAAGACCATTTTATCAGATCGAGCCTCCAACATTGACAAAATCGACCATCAAGCTGGCTGATCAGAATTGTCATACAATATGACGAAAATTGTTAGAAAAATGCACCCACCTATTATACCTACCTTTGAAATTTGTAAAGCTTGTCTCTTGTCATTTAGCCCTCCAAAATGTGTATAAATAGAGGGCCTTGGATGAGTATTGGGATACATTGATACATTGGTAGGATAGCCATTGTAATAAAATTCTCTAAGTTTTCTTTTTCTTTCCTTTCTCTAGTTTTCTTTTTCTTCTTACATTTCTTTTCATTTTATTCATATCTAGTATGTGTTTCTAATCATATTGTTGAGGTGATGAGGTGAAGCTCTTGGTAAATGCTAAGGTTAGTCTCTTAAACATGAGCTAAAATGAATCATCATTTATAAGCACTAGCATAGATAATATTTTCTTTTGGTTTAAAATCATACTTGCAAAGTAGAGATCTTGATTCATTATTGACAATGAAAATGGCACAGTAAATGCTTGGTTTCATAACCTTGATTTGTTGTAGACATATACCTTGGCATAAGGAATGCTTGGACTCTTTTTATGAGTTTTGAGGACACCAAATGAACATAATATCATATGCTATGGACGTTGGACAATTTGGACTGAATTGCTAAACCTTCCGATTGGAACCTCCCTTATGTGTGGATTTCAATTGTGTAATAAAACAAGATTAATCTTAGCATAACACCAAGAGTGGATTCTCTAACCTCAACATCCTTTCTTATTGTTTTTTATATTTTGTTTAATTTCTTTTATGTTATTTTATTTATTTTGTTCTCTAATATCTTGTTTATTTTGTTTTGTTGTTGATTCCCTAATATCTTGTTTACTTTCTTTTTCTTATATATTTATAAACTTATACTTACTAATACGCTTCCCTGTGGTTCGACCTCGGACACCCGAGAATTTATTACTTGAACATAACCTGCACTTGGGTTTACAACTCTTAATTGAGTTTCCATCACTGAGCCATACAGGCGTTCATCTTTGGTGTTTGCCATGAGCACCTGCGATACACCTTGACAGATGCAAAGCCTGAAAAGTTGTATAACCTCTATGAGAAGGCCTAGAGGTACGTTGAAACTGAAGAGATAAAGATAGCGGAAAGAAAAACTGAATGGGAAAATCGGTCCCAAAGCCAAGAGAGGTTTCAGGGGAATAGATAAGGATATAAGGATAATAAAAGTTATTCTAGATTTGACTCGCGTCGCAGAAGGTCAAGGTCGCCAGACAGAGCTTCCCATAATCAATAGGCTTGCCCTAATCAGGGTTACGGCAAAAGAGCAGAAAAGGTCCCCTATTCCAAATTTGAAGAATATACCCCCCCTCAACGCCTCCAGGGCATACATTCTAAATGTTGTATCTCATGAAGGTATTTTGGGCACACCTTACCCAATGAGGGATAACCCGACTCGCTTGAATTCTAAGGAGATGTGTCAATACCACAATGATGTGGGACACAGTACAGAGGATTGTAGGTCCTTGAAAGATGCCATTAAGAGCGCCATCAGGAAGGGACAGATTAAACAGTTTGTCAAGAGAGTGGGTGCCCAATAGGGACAGACCACAACAGGAAATCAGAAAAGCAGTAAAGTAGAAGGAAAAAAGTCTATTCAAGGAGTTATCAATATGATTATAGGAAGAACAGAGGAATGGGCAAGCAGTAGCTCCAAGAGAAAGGCACATCTTAGAAGCATAATGGCAGTTGATGTTGCCCACAAGAAGATAAGGCACAGTGAAAACTGACTGGTAGTTTTCATGGACAAAGACATCAATATCCTCGAAAACAATGGGAATGACTCGATTGTCGTTTCTGCCATGATTGGGAATTTCCAAATCAAGAGAGTCCTAGTTGATAGTGGCAGTGCAATTGAGGTCCTCCAATTGGAAGCCTTCAGGAAAATGGGCCTCCTAGACTCAGATTAAAAGTTGACGAGCCCCATATTCGGCTTCGCCAATCAACCGATCAACGTCAAGGGTTTTGTTGCCTACTAGTTACTATTGAAGATGGTGATCACGTCCTCATAGTGACGACATTTTTTTGGTTGTTGACCAGCCCTCAACGTATAATGCTATCTTGGGGTGACCCTTGATGAACAGTTTGCTATTTGACAATAAAATTCCTAACCCAAATGGGAATTGAGTACATGAAGACGGACCAGCAGACAGCACGATAGTGTCACATATTGTCCATACAGCTCGCTAGAAAGAACCAAGGAAAATTACAGCCATACACTGACGAAAGTGTCGGGCATACGGAGCTTGGGGGCAATCAGAAGAAGCGTAAGTGAACTTTATTAATAAAAGAACTCTCACCTTAGAAAGCTTGGACTCCAGAGCAGAAACCAACCAGTATAAAGCAGAATCAGCAGGATAGAGAGTGGCGATCCCCCTATATGAAGAATACCCAGAGAAAGTTACCCAGGTCGGGTCGTCCTTGAGTAACCAAGAAAAGCAGCCCTTGGTACAAATGTTACAAGCTAATGTAGATGTCTTTGTATGGTCGACGGGAGACATGCCAGGGATATACATGGATACCATTACCCATTCCCTCGGTGTTGATCCTACAGCCAAGCCAGTTAAACAGAAGAAAAGGAAATTCGCCTCTAAGCGAATACAAACAGTAAGGGAGGAGGTCTAGAAGCTTCTCGCCGTAGGGTTTATCAGAGAAGTCAAGTATCCAGAATGGTTGGACAATATGGTAATGGTGAAAAAAGCTAACGGGAAATGGCGTATGTATGTGGACTTCACCGACCTAAATAAGGTTTGCCCAAAGGATAGCTTTCCTTTGCCCTCCATGGATAGATTGGTAGACTCGTCAGCAGGACACAAGTACATGAGATTCATGGATGAATTTTCAGGGTATAATCAGATTAGAGTAAACCTTGAGGACGAGGACAAGACGTCCTTCATCATAGAGAAGGATTTATATTGTTATCAGGCGATGCCCTACGGATTGAAAAATGCGAGGGCAACTTATCAGAGACTAGTGAACAAGTTGTTCAAGGACCAGATTGGGTGAAATATAGAAGTCTATGTCGATGACATGTTGGTAAAGAGTTCCTCCATGGAACACCACATAATGGACCTAGCAGAGGTTTTTCAGGTCCTTAGACAGCAGAGCTTGAGGCTGAACCACACAAATTATGGTATCAAGCAGGGGTATTGAGGCAAACCCTGAGAAAGTCCAGGCGATCCTGGGTATGGGCCCTTCGGAGAAACATCAGGGAGATGCAAAGACTCAGGGGTAGAGTGGTCGCCCTGAATAGATTTGTCTCCAAGCTAGCTGACAAATGCTTGCCATTTTTCAAAGTGCTCTGAGGTGCCTCCCGTTATCAGTGGAATCAGTAATGTCAAGAAGCATTTAAAGAGTTGAAAAAGTACCTGTGCTCCCCACCACTATTAGTCATCCCGCTCCCGGGCGACCCCTTGTTTATATATCTAGCGGCATCGGATGATACAGTGGCAGCAGTGTTGGTTAAAGAAGATGAAACTCGACAGGCTCCGGTTTATTATATTAGCAGAGCCTTGTAGAATGGAAAGATCAATTATACTAGGCTAGAAAAGATAGCCTTCGCCCTTGTAATGGCGGCCAATAAGCTTAAACAGTACTTTCAAGCCCATCTTATTACTGTTTTAACAAATTTGCCCCTTAGAGAAGTCCTGTAGAGAGTCGATAGCTCGGGCAGGATGGTTAAGTGGAGCATTGAGCTCAGTGAATTTGGCATAGAATCCAGACCAAGAAAGGCGATTATGGCCCAGGTCTTGGCGGATTTCATAGCTGAGTGCTCGTTTATCGATGAGATCACTACACCAGTCCAGTACCCAGTAGAGCCCTCGCCTACACCGGACGAGCCTATGTTGCCCCCGAACCCAACATTGGTGCACCGACCTAAGATGATAGAGTCTGCCTATGAAAGTATGTGGACGATGTATGTGGATGGATCCTCAGAAAAAGAGAGATCCAGAGCTGGCGTCCTCTTAATGGACCCTTAGGGAAATGAATACGAAATTTTTTTTGACTTCCCCGCATCAAATAATGTGGTTGAATATGAAGCCTTACTGGCAGGGTTGGAGTTAGCGCTGAAGTTGGGTGCGACGAGGTGAGGGAGCCTATGTTGATTAAATACCACGAATGGGTGCTTAAATTGAAGGGATGCTTCGAGCTAGTAATCGTTAAATAGGTTGCCAGGGAAGAAAACACAAGGGTAGACACCCTATCTAAGCTCGCCTCATCTATTGAGATCAGGCAAAGGGGAAAATATTTGTTAGAACAACGTCAAACGCCAGGTTATCAAATTGAAGAAGAAATCCTGTGTATTGCAGATGAGCCCAGTTGGCTGACACCCATCATTGATTATCTTATGGGCAGAGCTGAACCGGACGATCCTAAAGAACGAGCGAAATTGAGAACAAGGGCTGCCAGATTGGCGAGACCCTGTTTAAGAAGGCGTTTAGCCAACCATTACTGCGATGTCTAGCACCAGGGGAGGCCGATTATGTTCTTAGAGAAATCCATGAAGAGGTGTGTGGTAACCATATGGGAGGAAAGCTTTGCCATAAAAGGCACTAAGACAAGGGTTTTACTGACCTACCATGAAGGCTGACGCTGCAGAAATGGTTAAAAGGTGTGATAAGTGTCAGAAGTTCGCCGATGTACACAGACAATCGATAAAATTGCTCAGCCAACTCTCCAATCCGTGATCTTTTGCCATGTGAGGTATCGACATCTTGGGACCTTTTTCCATCGCCATTGGATAGAAGAAGTTCGTCGTAGTCACCTGTGAATATTTCAATAAGTGGGTGGAGGCCGAAGCTGTGGCGACCATTACAGAGAAGGTCATCGAGAATTTTGTGTGGAAATTTATTGTGTGCAGATATGGAGTTTCTAGTACCATTGTGGCCGATAATGACACACAACTCCAGGGAGGAAACTAAAAAAATTCTATGAGAACTTTAAGATTCTTCTCACGCACAGCTCAGTGAAGCATTCTCAAACCAATGGCCAGGTTGAAGCGATGAATAAAAAGATACTCTAAGGCCTGAAGAAGAAACTGGATGACGCCAAGGGGGCGTGGCTAGAAGAAATGCAGGGAGTCCTATGGGCCATCAGAACGGCGCCCCACACAGGTACTTGAGAAACACCCTTCAACTTGATGTATGGGACAGAGGCTGTAATACCGGATGAGATCGACATTAATTCTCTGAGAATAGCACACTATGATGCCGCCTCAAGTGAGGTAGAATTCAAAGCGAAGCTTGATTTACTCGAAGAAACCAGAGATTAGGCCCAAGTGAAGTTAGTAGCCAAAATTCAGCAGGTTGCCAAATATTACAACTCTAAGGTGAAGAACAGGCAATTTCAGATTGGCGATCTGGTTCTCAGGAATTCTGAGGCGAGTAGACCAGCGGGCGAGCAAGGAAAAATGGCTCGAAATTGGGAAGGCCCATACAAAGTCATCAAGAAGATTAGCTCAGGAGCCTATGCCTTAGAGCGGATGGATGGAAGCCTTATACCTCGAACCTGGAATGCAATCCATTTGAAAAAATACTACTTGTGATAAATTTTGTATTTTTTCATCATGAAAACATAATGAAATGAAATTGCATTTTGCAGGCAAAGTCAATGTCGATAACTCTTCAATACGCATCTACTTATGCATTCACGCACGTGTGCTCGCCAAGCGACACCGTGTAACATGCCCAACGTCCTCTAACGGGCCCTTTCATGCGTCTAAGAACGCTTAACGGCCTCTAACTGGCCCTCCCACTCGTTCACGCACATGTGCTCACCAAGCGACACCGTGTAACACGCCCAACAGCTTCTAACTGGCCCTTTCATGCGTCCAAGAATGCTCAACGGCCTCTAACAAGCCTTCCCACGCGTTCATGCACATGTGCTCACCAAGCGACACCGTGTAACACGTCCAATGGCCTCTAACTATCCCTTTCATACGTCCAAGAATGCCTAACGGCCTTTATTGGCCCTCCCACATGTTCACACACGTGTGCTCGCTAAGCGACACCGTGTAACACGCCCAATGGCTTCTAACTGGCCCTTTCATGCATCCACGAACGCTCAACAGCCCCTAACTGGCCCTCCCATGCATTCATGCACGTGTGCTCGCCAAGTGACACTGTGTAACATGCCCAACGACCTCTAATTGGCCTTTTCATGCGTCCACGAATGCTCAGCGGCCTCTAACTAGCCCTCCAACGAGTTTACCATAACATGCATAGAGTACAATATACATCGTCAACTAAGACAGAATACATGTAAAGCAGAATAAAAGTTCTTCATTTAAAGAAATAAAATCTTACATCCTAACGAGCAGCCTTATTCTACTACAACAGGGCCCTCGATGTTAATTACATCATTATTCCCACCAATATCCTGGTGGCCTTCTACAGCATTGTCGCCAACAACAACGACGTCCACTTCCATGGCATTTTTGGTAGCGACGTCTACCTCCATGCCCTCATCCATGGCGACCTCCACCTCCCCAGCTTCGAAGGCAGGAGTTGCGAGAACACTTTCAGAAGGAGTAAGGAGGATTATCGACCGCCAAAAGCTGCCTAACACTCTCAAGTACAGCACCGTCAATAAATAAGGGATCGAGCCCCTCCGGGACCTCCTAAAGGGTGGTAAAACTAGTCCCTCGAAGGTCTAAAATTCCAAATCGTGCTTGAACCAGGGATAGGGCAGTCATCCTATAGCATATACAGGCCTCCATCATTTCGTCCAGGATCTGCTCCATCTCTTCTTTCAGCTTGGCCTCCCATTCCTTGTCCTTCTTCTCTAGCGCCGTCATCCTGTCTCGCCCTGACTCGAGCAGGCGATCCTTTATAATACGGACCTTCTCCTGAGAAGAGTCCAAGCTTTCCTCGGCGAACACTCTACGACGCTCCTCCTCAGTAATTTTGTCCTCATAGGCCCTTTCAGTATTGAGCACCTTCTCGTGGGCCTCTTTCAGCAGAGCCTCTAGCTCAATAACACGGGCAGCAAAGGTACTCACCACATTCGCTTTTACGTTCATCCTCTTCTCGAAGTCAGCCATCTTCTTCGCAGCCTTTTCCTACAGGCGATCAGTTTCCCTATCCCGGTTATACAATGCATGTTACATCATTGCGTCCTGCAACGAAAGCAAACGAGTTAATAATAACAAATTGAAAACATACCAAGGAATGGGCGCTCACCCAAAAGCGCTAACTCAAGTCAATGACCTACCTCAACATGGAGGGCCACCAGTGAACGCTAGGTCAGGGTAGGGGCTTGAAGATCTATTTCTTGCTAAGTCCCCAATGCGACGTTCTCCAGTAACCACGTCACGGTCTTGTCCACGTCAAGAGGGATCGCGGTTATCGGCAAATGATCCCGCCAGGGAAAATACTCTTGACCATTAGGCGATGCTATACGCCCGACCATGGGAGCCTTCGGCCTAACCACGACGTGATCCCCTTCTTGGGAGCTTCCCCTCTCATCGGCCTTTTTGTTGGGATTCGGATCATGCTCAAAAAGAATAATGTTAATTTAATCATCAAGTTAAATATACAACGCAGCGGAATAAAACAAAAACAAAGAGAAACCGAATCCCTCCATGGATCTGCCTATGAATTCAAAACGATCATCTTGTCAAGAATAGATAACAATCAAAATCTCATTCCTCTATAATGGAGATTGCCGAAACCTCAAGATAGATTCTTGATATTCTTGTACACCAAGCCCGGTTGTCGTAAACCAAAGCCATCCAATTGTCCGGCCTCTAACAGTAATCCACACAGGTGACTCAATAACCTTCACAAGGTTGAGATTATGTTTTGCCAAGACGATACTAGTAGTCTAGGTTGTGAGAAACCTTCCTCCTCTACCATGGTTAGCCAAAAGTAACAAGAAGAATTGAATTCCTCTTTTTCTTTTGCTATTCGGCCAAAACTCACTTAGGGAGAGTGAAAAGCGTCGATTTCCAGGGTTAGCTTCCTTAGGGGGGCGGCAACAACATACGAGGTATACATATAACACTAGGTTTAGTGTATGCTAACTATTGGACTAACTGCACTAAAGCCCTTATACATATTATTAAATATTCACAATAAGCCCACAACACTTAATGAATATTTAATCTGGCCCAATCTCATTTTAATTTCATTAATCACCTTTTGTGTGTGACCCATTAGGCCCTTAACATGTTGGCAATAAATATAATTAATTCAATTAAGAATTTCCTATTTATATTTATAGATCATGAGCGGCATCTAGCAAAACATCATGACCTCAAATAAGCCAAGAGAGTCATCAAGCTTTGACTACTTTTCGTGTACAATATGTCTGTGTAATTTGATCCCTTCATCAAATATCCCAAGATAGGAAAGAGCATGGTTCAGTGTCTACCCTTAATCACATTCCATATTAGATCTGCAGCTTTAATATCAACTCCTTAAGTATTGCCTTGGCCAAGGACTTTCACAAATTAATATAAGCCAGATACATGTAAGATATGTCCCATCATATCACTTGGGGTGATAAATCATCTCTGGACCACTCATTCATCTTTGTATGCTTCATGTCATACCCAATAACACTTTACTATAAGCATCCTCATGATTGAGACTCGTTCGTTATGAAATCTAAGTATGACAGTTCATATACAAGATGACCTTGTGTCACAAGTCAAAGGATTACTTACACTATTGACACATGAGAGTATTTTCCATAGACACTTGAGTGAAATACCAAATGGAACTCTAATAGCGGGTCATGTTCAGTGAACTTGTTCAACTAACAAGCACTCATATGTTATCCCCAAGTATCTCTATACTTTCAACCTATGAGACCGGTTGCATGCATCAAGTGCATGAAGGCTTAACATATGCCAGTCTTTGAGCATTGTCAATGCCCTGTCTTGACAATACAAAGACCACGAACAGTTTTAGAAACACGGCATTGATGCATAAGGATCATCATAATTGTAACTCTTTAGAAATCCTTTACAATGCCATTGTGTTTCATGGGCTTTATCTTCACAAGTTATTTATAACAATTATAACAATACTTATGGATAAAGAAATACCTCAATTGTAATTAATAAACTATAATGTGCAATACATGAACATATAAATAATGTCTTACAAGCCCGACTAGACTGGCTTGCAGGCTTACACCAACAATCTCTCGCTAGTACTAAAGCCAATTGCCCATGTACTTAAGCCCATGTCCTTCCATGTGACGATTGTGTTTCTACTGGGACAGAACCTTTGTGAAAGAATCAGCTATATTATCCTCTATGGGTACCCTTTCCATACTTATATCACCTCTTTGAATTATATCTCTAATCAAGTGATATTGCCACAATACATGTTTGGATTTATGATGAGACCTTGGTTCCTTAGCTTGAGCTATGGCTCCATTGTTATCACAGTAAAGTGGTACTGGATCAACAATGCTTAGAACCACACCAAGTTCAATTATGAACTTCTTAATCCAAACAGCCTCCTTCGCTGCCTCACATGCGGAGATGTATTCAGCTTCTGTTGTTGAATCTGCAATTGTAGTTTGTTTGGAACTTTTCCAACTGACTGCAGCTCCATTTAAGGTAAATACATAACCACCCCGCGACTTACTGTCATCCTTATCAGTTTGGAATCCAGCATCTGTAGAACCCCTAATTCGGAGTTCAGTCCCTCCATAGACCAAGAAAATATCCTTAGTTCTTCTCAAGTACTTGAAGATATTCTTCACAGTAGTCCAGTGACTTTCACTAGGATTGCTTTAGTATCTGCTCGTGACACTTAGAGCATACGATACATCTAGTCTTGTGCACAACATGGCGTACATGATAGATCCTATTGCCGAAGCATACGGGATCCTATCCATTCGTGTCCTTTCTTCATAAGTTTTAGGACACATCTCATTCAAGAGATGTACACCATGTACCATAGGCAAGTTACCTCTTTTGGAGATATCCATGCTAAACCTCTTTAGCACCTTATCTATGTAAACAGATTGGGACAATCCAAGCAGCCTTTTCAATCTATTTTTATAGATCTTAATTCCCAAAATATATACTGTTTCTCCCAAATCCTTCATGGAGAATTGTTTGGAGAGCGAGACCTTGTTCGTCTGAAGCATAGGTACATCATTTGCTATGAGCAATATGTCGTCAACATATAGCTCTAGGAACACAATTGCATGTTCGTTTACCTTCTTGTAAACACATGGTTCATCAGGATTCTTAATGAAACCAAATTCTTTAATTGTTTCATCAAACCTAATGTTCCAACTCTGAGATGCTTGCCTTATTCCATAAATGGATTTTTGCAGCTTGCATACCTTATTAGAAGTGGCCTTGGATGAAAAACCTTTAGGTTGTGTCATATACACTTCCTCTTGCAAAATCCCGTTAAGAAATGCAGTTTTTACATCCATTTGCCATATCTCATAATCATGGTATGCAGCAATAGTAAGCATAATCCTAATGGACTTAACCATGGCAACTGGTGAAAAAGTTTCTTCAAAATCAATGCCTTCAACTTGATTATAACCTTTTGCAACCAATCTGGACTTATACGTTTGTATGTTGCCACCCATGTCTTTCTTTATCTTGTAGACCCATTCACACCCTATGGGTTTTATCCCTTGAGGTGGATCAACTAAAGACCAAAATTGGTTAACTTCCATGGCATCCATTTCGAATTTCATGGCTTCTAGCCATTTCTTGGAATTGATGTCTGACATCTCTTTCCAAAATAAATCCATATCTTATTAGTGTTGCCTCTCCCTAATAGACCTTCGGAGTACTTGTGTTTCTTGAGCATCAGTCCGAGCATTTAATGCCTCGACCAATGGCTCAGGTTTCGAGGGAATGTTAGGTTGTGGTTCTTGAACCTTTTCAAGTTTTACTTTACTCCCACTGAATCCTTCTAATAGAAACTCTTTCTCTAGAAAAGCAGCAAGTTTTAACACAAACACCTTTTGATCAGTAGGACTTTAAAAGTAATTTCCAACAGTCTCTTTAGGATATCCCACAAACTTACATTTTTTTGATCTAGCTCCCAGCTTATCAGAAGGTATTTGCTTCACATAAGCAGTACATCCCTAAATCTTTAGAAAAGATAAACATGGCTTCTTGCCATTCCATATCTCATATGGTACCTTATCTATCGACTTGCTTGGAACCCTATTTAGAAGGTAAGCAGCAGTCTCTAAGACATATCCCCAAAGGATATTGGAAGGTCAACCTTAGACATCATGGACCGAACCATGTCCAACAAGGTTCGATTTCTCCTCTCAGACACTCCGTTATGCTGAGGAGTTCCAGGTGGAGTCCATAGCGACAGAATTCCATTTTCTATCAAATGATCCAAGAAATCATGGGTTAAATATTCTCCTCTTCGATCTGATCTAAGAGCCAAAATATTTTTCCCAGTCTGTTTCTCTACTTCAGCTCTGAACTCTTTGAACTTTTCAAAAGCTTCAGACTTGTATCTCATCAGATACACATAACCAAATCTTGAATGATCATCAATAAAGGTTATGAAGTATGAGTAATTACCTCTAACAGCTATGTTTAGTGGCCCACATACATCTGAATGTATTAAGCCCAATAAAACACCAGCTTTTTCATCGTTTCCTATAAAATGAGTCTTGGTCATCTTACCAAGGAGACAACATTCACATGTCCCATATGATTCATAATCAAAAGGGTTCCAAATAACCATGTTTATGCAATTTGGAAATCCTTGTCTCATTGATATGACCAAGTCTATAGTGCCAGATGTAGGTTTTACTTGGATCATCCTTTCTTGCTTTCTTGACATTTATATTGAACACAGGCATCTCTGGATCCAAAACATATAAACCATTATGTAATATTGTCGATCCATAGTGTATGTCTTTAAGAATGATGGAGCAACTATTGCCCTTCATTCTTATCTTGAAACCATCATTAACAGTGAGGTATGAAACCGAAATGATGTTTCTAAACAATACTGGAACAAAGTAACAATCTTTTAGTTCCAATTTCATGTCAGACGGCAAAGATAAAGTACATGTTCCAACGGCCAATGCTGCAATTTTTGCACCATTGCCTACTCTTAGAACTATTTCGTCTTTGCTTAACTTTCTACTTCCTTTTAACATCGCTATGTCATTGCATAGATGTGAACCGCATCCTGAATCAACTATCCAGGAATTAGATTTAACAGTAGAAAGATTCAGTTCAATCACAAACACAGTCAACCCAGAAACTTCTATAAGTTCTTCTTGACTTGTCAAGTGAGCAACCTTCCTTTCATTGAGAACGCTTCTCAATCTTTTGTACCAATCCAAACATTTTGGACTAATGGCATTCATAATGCCGCGCAGTGCAGTTAAAGTATTAATCATTTTCAACAACCTAATATGGAAAAAGTATATATCAGTTATATTCATGTATTTATACCAATTCAATATGAGGTATTAAATCTCTTATTGGTTCTCCCACTATTTTTTCGAGATAATAGCCCTCACTATTATTCGAAAATCTCATTAAGGTATTTCTAGTGGGCTGAGATCCCTTTCGACATGTTGCAACCTTGAGTAACTCAACAAATTACAACAAGCCTAGTTGAGTAGATAACATAGCTTATAAATTGCATCTCTATGCAACTCCCAGATCAGTTAGGTAACAACTCTTTGTCTAAGCACATTCATATGCATTTCACCTAACTTTGCCTCTAACACTATGCGGTCAAGTTTTAAAGCATCCGAACAACATAGCATTAGTTGAGTAAGAACCAACTTCATAACTCAAACATATTCGTACAGTAGTTTGACCTTGAGTGACTCAACAAGCCTCCTATTGGAAGAACTTTTGTTATCTTGTTATGATGATGGAAGGCAACTTTATCATGCGAAACATGTGACTCAATATTGTAAAAAGGGATTTCCTTTGTTCTTTAAATATAAGTCTCATCATTTCACGCATTCATAGCATTTATAATATCGCATAAAATAAATCTATAACATGCTTTCTACTTGGACGATTATGGACTTTTTCTAATCTAATTTCCTTGATCCATCAAAGGAAATTAGTTGGTCAAATTCCTAGGTGATTACATACATAGTCTTCAAAAGCTTGCTTGTAATCTCCTTATCTTCATGGCGCCTATCTTCTCCATCTTCAAGTTACAAAAATTATTCCTAGCTAATCCTAAGTTTACACTTTGATGTAACTAATTACATTTGTAATAAAGAAACCTCAAGTTACATTTGAGGGGAATTAGGGTACAACTCCAGAAAATAAGAGATAAGGCAGGGTACGTAGTCCCTATTTAATTGATAAAAAAACCATGAAAAATAAATTTAACCATCCACAATCATATTGGGTCTAAGTCCATAACAATCCCATACATTAACAAACAATTTATGAACATATAAATCATGCTTTAATCTCTAGTTACCATTCAATGATTATATTTGATCCATAATTTAATTTAAAGAAAATAATAAACATTTATTCTAATCTCATTAGAATGAATCCTAATCCAATTAGGATTATTTCTTCTAATTAAATTATCATCCAATTAAACAATTTAATTGAATACTTAACATGTAAATTCTCATATTGGTGATTTAATTAATTCAATAATATTACCATGGTCACCAATTTTAGTGTTGTAGTTCAACTAGGACACTACAACATTAGTAACTCAATATTGCCGAAAACTAATAATGTAAAAATCTGATAGAAGCAAAAACCCTAGTAAGGGAAGGCGCAGGCTGCGGCTACGAGGGTAAAGTCGTCGCCTCTCTTCTCCCTACAGCCTCTCTATCTACTTTTCACAGCTTCCAACTTTTCAATTACAAATCAGTTTTATGATTTTTCAGGCTTGCCAAGAACAATTCTAAGCAATTTTAAAACCTAAAAATCATCAAACAATGTATTAAAACAACTAAGAGAAATCTACAAATTTTTCTGCTTCAAATCACCAAAGTTGGTGCAAAGCAGGCAAAAACAATTCGCAATTGCTGCCAAACTTTCACCCTTTGCATTAATCAGTTAGAACAATTTTAAACCAATTAATCAACAAGAATTCACCATGATAACCTACTGCCTTCACCGAAACACTACAAGTGCAAATTCTCACAATTTCGGTTTGTGATAATAGGATCAAAACAACTCAAAGAACAAAACATTTTTGTTAATGGTAACAATCAAAGCATAGATCATATAGGAATAACATAAGCGAGGCTCTGATACCACTGTTGGGACTTGGATCATGCTCAAACAGAGATAATGTATAATTTAATCATCAAGTTAAATATACAACGCAGCGGAATAAAACAAAAACAAAGAGAAACCGAATGCCTCTATTGATCTGCCTATGAATTCAAAACGATCCTGTCAAGAACAGATAACAATCAAAATCTCATACCTCTGTAATGGAGATTGCCAAAACCTCAAAACAGATTCTTGATGTTCTTGTTCTTGTACACAAAGCTCGGTTGTCGTAATCCAAAGCCGTCCAATTGTCCGACCTCTAACAGTAATCCACACAAGTGACTCGAAAACCTTCACAAGGTTGAGATTATGTTTTGCCAAGACGATGCTAGTAGTATAGGTTGTGAGAAACCTTTCTCCTCTACCTTGGTTAGCCAAAAGTAACAAGAAGAACCGAATTCCTCTTTTGCTTTTGCTATTCAGCTGAAACTCACTTAGGGAGAGTGAGAGGCGCCGATTTCCAGGGTTAGCTTCCTTAGGGGTGGCGGCAACAACATATGAGGCATATATATATATATATATAACTAGGTTTACTGCATGCCAACTATTGGACTAATTGCACTAAAGCCCTTATACATATTATTAAATATTCACAATAAGCCCACAACACTTAATGAATATTTAATATGGCCCAATCTCATTTTAATTTCATTAATCACCTTTTGTGTGTGACCCATTAGGCCCTTAACATGTTGGCAATAAATATAATTAATTCAATTAAGAATTTCCTATTTATATTTACAGATCATGAGCGGCATCTAGCAATGCATCATGACCACCCAAATGCAAAGAGAGTCGTCAAGCTTCGACTAGCCTTTTGTGTACAATATGTCTGTGTAATTCGATCCCTTCATCAAATATCCCAAGATAGGAAAGAGTATGGTTCAGTGTCTACTCTTAACCCATTCCATATTAGATCTGCAGCTTTAATATTAACTCCTTAAGTATTGTCTTGGCCAATGACTTCCATAAGTTAATATAAGCTAGATACATGTGAGATATGTCCCCTTAATCACTTGGGGTGATGAATCCTCTCTGGACCACTCATTCATCTTCGTATGCTTCATGTCATACCCAATAACACCTTACCATAAGCATCCTCGTGATTGGGACCCGTTTGTGATGAAATCTAAGTATGACAGTTCACATACAAGATGACCTGGTGTCACAAGTCAAAGGATTATTTACACTATTGACACATGAGAGTATTTACCATAGACACTTGAGTGAAATACCAAATGGAACTCTCATAGCGGGTCATGTTCAGTGAACTTGTTCAACTAACAAGCACTCATATGTTATCCCCAAGTATCTCTATACTTTCAACCTATTAGACCGGTTGCATTCATCAAGTGCATGAAGGCTTAACATATGCCAGTCTTTGAGCATTGTCAATGCCCTGTCTTGACAATACAATGACCAGGAATAGTTTTAGAAACACTGCATTGATGCATAAGGATCCTCATAATTGTAACTCTTTACAATTCCTTTGCAATGCCATTGTGTTTCATGGGCTTTATCTTCACAAGTTATTTATAACAATTATAACAATACTTATGGATAAAGAAATACCTCATTTATAATTAATAAACTATAATATGCAATACATGAACATATAAATAGTGTCTTACAAGCCCGACTAGATTGGCTTGCAGGGCTTACACCAACACCTCTTGCCCTTCTCGATGCTCTTACCCTTATCCTGCACACCCTGCGTGTGACCGAGTAAGGATTTGCTCAGAGTGCTGGTTGGAAGAATATCGCTAATAGTAGTCGCCACAATGGTTCGAAGTGGGGCGAGGTCCTTTATCTTGATCCCCTCGTGTCCAGTCTTCTTCTTCTTAGAATGGGGACCCTTTCCCTCCTTTGAAGAGTTCTTCTCAGCAGCGGAGGTCTCGCGATCCATCGAATGTGGAGCCAATCTGTGCCCGCCAGCCATACCTGCGAGTAAACCAGTGGCAACATTAGACAACATAGGGGCCCCAGGGCACGAGGAAGAAGAATACTACCTAGAACCGAATGCCACGCCCTAAGGGTCTTCATATATCTGAGCCCCCCCGAAGAAGAACAACTACTATCCGAAAACTCACTCTCGGAATATAGATTATCCTCCTTTAGCATAGCCCCAAAATCAGACGACCATTCATACTCCCCTTCAACCACCACCCTTCGCCGTGGGTCAACGATGCCACTTCCGCGAGTATTGGAATCCGAGGATAGCTCTATCACCGGAGGAGCCCAAGATACGACGACAGCAGGGGGGACCCAGGGTATAACGGCGAGCATGTCCCCAAACGCCTCGTCATTTATATTAGAGGCGGAGGTTCTTCGAGGCTCACCGTGCCAGAGTCCATCCAGATCGGGGATCGGAAAGTCTCTAAATAGATCCAAGGGCTCACCAGCGACATCGTCGCCCATTGCGAAACAAAAAATAACCCCTCAGTACAATAATAAAATCAATAACCTTCTAAATGTTCAGAACCGGATAGGATAAAGTCAGATGAGGTCACCTCAGTTTCCTCGAGCACCTCTACTTCTACGAATGACGCAACGCCGTTTCGTCAAACACACGGTGCGTACGACCTATGAGCAGCCTCGCCAGCAAGTCTATACCACCTTCAGGCCAAAACTGGGCCAATTTGGGGAGAAAGCCTGCAATCGAACGAAATCCGATTAGGATTGTTGTCTTCCAAGCAGTAACGATAAATGTTTTCAAGAGTCACTATCCTCGCCCAATCAATAGTGTGCTTCTAGTAGTAGTTGAACTGAGCCAACTCGGCGGCCCCTATGGCCACTTTGGATTTCCTCCTACTCTCCGAAGGGTGTGACCATGTCACCTTGAAACCCCATTTCGTCTCGTACTTCAACGTGATAGCAAAAAGCTTACTCCGCACAATATGACGGTTGCTAGGAGTATTGACGACCACCTTGTTTTTTTGAGCAGGCAGATAGTACTGATTGCCATAGCGACTATCCGAACTCTTCAGCTGGTACAAGTTATGAAAGGTCGCCATGTGAGGAACCTACTCTCTTATATGGCAGTCAATGAAGAATGACACCAGCATTGGCCACGACTGACCAGTCAATGAGAAGCGGCGATCCCATAAACCTCGAGGCAAGCTCCAAAAAAGAATGACACCAATCCTGATCGGTGATGTCGACAGCTCATCGTCTCCTCAATCCTCCTTAGCAACCCCAGCCTTGACGGCTTCTTTACCACTAGCAGTAAGAGCGGCGACCCCTCCAGCACTACCACCAACCACCCCACCCCACCACCACCACTCCCACCCCCAACACCAGAAGCAGCGACAAATCAAGCGCCCTCCTCAATTTCCCTGCTTAGTTCCAATGAACCAAAATCCAAACACCAACCTTAATGGCCCAAGCACCTTGCTCGACCTCCCGACTCGTTTTCGACATTTCACTCTCCGATTCCTCAACTCAGGCAATCCAAGACCTACCCACTAAATTCTCCAAACCCTCACTATCACTCATCACCATCCAATAATAGGGTCGTGACATATAACCACAACCAAACAAAAGGAAAAGCAAAACAAAAATAAACAATTAACTCACGAATACCTACTCGATTTTTCGATGACCTTCTCCAACCAACAACGCAACCACAACCAACTTTTCGATGACCTTCTCCGATCAACAACGCAGCCACAACCAACTATCTGACAACCTTCTCCGATCACAACACAACTACAATCAATGAAGTCGAACACTAAAACAACAACCTCGTGGAAAAACCTCAGGAAAAAGCAAAATAGCGAACCCTAAAGCTAAGCCCACTATTTATGTTCAGAGCAATAAATGCCCCCCGACTCACCCAACAATTACAGCCTGACACGTGCCAAAGAGTCGTACGAGAAGAATTTGGAATGCCAACAGTCACACACTTTTCAATAGACTTCACCAAACGATACAGTCACAACAGGCTCACCGCTGGCCACTTTATGACCCCCGCCTCACCTGGAGGGCAAATTGTTAGATCCTCTAAACCTGATGGGCCCAGCTTAATCATTAAGCCAAGCAAGCTCTCCAGTATATGGGCCAAGGCAAGAACCAGAAAAGGGCTCGCCAACAAATTTGTGCTCGCCAAACCTACAGCGCTACGCGACCTCTTAACTACTGGGCAACCCCTATTATCGAGGAGCCACGTGGCCTTCGTGACAGCAACATTACCCGTCACATCGCCACCCATCACCTCAAGACTCACATGGAACCTCGACCACTTGTCCCAGGTTAAGCCCTAACACGTGGTGCACGACGACCCGTCAGCAAAAGTATAAATAACCTTCTTAAGACCAGCCGAGACTCTCTAGACACCTAAAAACCAAGAAGCCCTGTTGCTCTGCCTCCCTTCTCAACCTTCTTCTCTCAAGATCATCCAACACCGAAAATAACCATCAACATGTCTCAATTGCTTCACCTCCTTAATAAGAGGACAACATTCTACAAGTCTTATATATAGTTTCAACTCAAAGACTTATATATAACTCATTCAAATTGTTTGTTTTTCTATATTGTCTAAACAATAAAAATGATACGATGGAATGCTCTTTTTAAGGTTAGTTGATATTTTTTTATAGTAATAATATTGTATAAGTTTATTAATATATTATTTATAGTAATAATATTGTATTAAATGTAGTAATTGACAATTTTATTCATCATTTTCAATACATTGAATGAAAATATTATTATATATAGTAATCTTAAAGAATACCCCTTAAGGCACTTGTTCGCAATATCCAAAAAAAAAACAAGTAGAAGTGAAATCGAATAATAAATTATTAATATAAAAAATAATAATTTAATGTGGTTAAATACTTAACTTGTCTACGTTAATAGATGAAAAAAAAAATCATTAATTATAAAGGATTACTATCATATTGAACAAACCAACACTCCACTCAAACAATCAACTCATAATATATTCTCAAACTAACGAACAAATCAACCCAACACAAACACAAATAATCTCAACTCAAACATCAAACAATCAAAAAACATTTACATCCATGAACAGTCTCATTCTCCTTTAGTCTCATGAGGTGTATACATACTCAACCCAATAAAACCCTACAACTCTCCTTACATTTTTCTCTCATACTTCACTTAATAGAGATTCTTTCTATTTATAAATTCTCTAACATTTCCACCATATAAACTTGGTCACCGAGCAGTATCTCCAATGAATTCAAAATCATCTTCAAAATATCTTTCACCATTTTTTTGGAATTTGAGTTAATATTTCCAATAATCTCCATCTTGACTCAAATTTTATTAAATCATCAATCTTCATGCTAGACATGTTTGATTTCACCAACAATGAAAGTCTCATAACAATATTCTCTTGTATATCTTCACCACATCATCATATTTGTCTCGAACCAAGCTATATACCTCTTGTTATGGTATCCCATTCACATTTGTCTTCAACTGGGCTGTTATACCATTTTTATGATAACTACCAATCAAACAAGCGGAAGCAAATAAACAAAGAATATAGGTTTTTCTTATGGACAAATTTCACAAATCTCAATAACAAACTTTCAAAATTACAATCAGTAATTCTTTTCTCTTTCACAATCTCATATAATACAAAAGGCCAAAACTCATTACACCCAATAATTCTTAAGGTGTCTTGCAATTGCAACTCTCTAAAACAACACACTCAACCACACACATAATCTTAAACATAACCACATATTTATAGGCACTTAAAAAATTAAATTAATTTACTAAAATAAAAATAAAAAGATTTAATTACCACACAACTTGTCAAAAATAAATTTTAGTTAAGAAAACTTTACATTTAATACTATCAGTACTTGATTATAAATTACTAATTTCACTATCTCGGATAGTTGAGTTGGTAAGGGTCAGATACTTCACTTGTAAAATTTAGGTTTGATTTTCACTTCTAATAATTTATTTTGATGGGCGATCTATAAGTTTTCGTTAAATCTTGCAGCATGCTCTGACCTTAGAATAGAGTAGCATCCCCGCATCTAAATTTTTAAATACCAAAAAAAAAATTACTAATTTCATTTTACTTCTTAAATATTTCAATTGATATGGTTTAGGAAGATCGTGTACTTAATTAATTTTTACTCTCTTGGATCAAAATGACCAAATTGAAATTTACTTGTATTGGTAGAAGTACTAGCTAGTTTCTGCTATAATATTTATATATATGGAATTATTACTCTTAAGAAAATTTCAAGTGCTCTACATTTTATCTAATGTTTTTATTTAATCATATTCATAAACTAAAAAAATTAAGAGTTTTTATTTATTATTTATGCTTCAATTTTAAGTTTATGATTTAAAAAGTAGGCAATGGCAAAGGATAAAAGGAGATAGTCCACAAACTCGTCTAAGCAATCAATTATATTCTACCTTAATGGATTCCGATGTTGACCTTAAACTAAACACCATAATATCTCACAATCTATATGTATTTGAATTAACTCTTATGGCGCCGCTATACTTACCTTTCTTGGGATTTTGGTAGATTTTCAATAAATATAGAAAGGTAACTCAATCTCAAACACTTTCATTTGAGTCGTTTGACAAGGATACAGCAATATTTAAAAAACAGAATCGGAAATTAAACGGATGAGACCTTCATCATCGGTTTAATTAGTTCAATCGATTAGATCGGTTGAACCGATTGGTTGTATTAAAAATATTTTAAATATTAAATAAGTATTAAATATAGTAAATATTTAATAAATATATGTATTGTGGTTAAATGGTATTGTTTTTAATATAGATTCAAGAGGTTAAAGGTTCAAATTTCATTAGTTTTAATAAAAAAAAAAAATTTTAAAGTTTAAAACCGATTTTTCGGTTTTTATCGGTTCAACCGGTTTTTTATCGGTTTAGACAATCCCTGCTTTTATGATATGTATTGGACTGATCAGATCATCGATTCTCGCGATTCAACCGATCAAACTGATTTATTCGATTCGATGTTTTTAACACTGGATACAGTGTCTAAATAACAACTTTCTTTATACAATTTTAAAAAATAAAAAATAAATAAAAAAAATAAAAACTCTACAAATCTTTGACATTTCAAAGACAAATTCGGCAAACATCTCCATCATTAATAAGTATTCTTTTATAACTTTCTAGAGAAAAAAAAAAAAAAAAAAAAAAAAGATAGAGATAGAGATTGTGAGAGTAGTATGAATTTTGTTTATATACAAATAAAAAGTTTAATTACAATAAAATAAGAGTAAATATCACTCATAATCTTCAAACTTCGGAATTTATATTATTTTAGTTCCTATATTTCAAAACATAACAATTTGATCTCTAATTGCAAGTATCATAATAAATTAGTCCTTCTTGTTAATGTTTTCGTTAGCAGACAGCTGGTGACACGTGTCACTACCTGGTTAATAACACTTATTACTGTTCTTTATTTTTTTATTTTTTATTTTTTATTTTTGTTATATATAAATTCAAAAAAATATAAATACAAATTTATGTTATATTTAAATTATTTTTTAAAACATACTATTAGTTTTTTAAAAAATAAAAAATATTTATTTAATTTAATTTTATAAAAATATTTTTTATTTTTCAATTTTTTCTTCTCCTTTATTTTATTTTTCCTTTTCTCTTCTTTGTAAATAAAAACACAAAAATAAATAATAATTTACCTTAATTTTTTAATAATTAAATATTTTATAAAAATGTTTTTTTACATTAATTTATAAAAAAAAAAAAAAACTTTTAATTTTATTCTTTCTTCCCTTTATTCTTTTTTCCTTTTATCTTATTTATAGAATATAAAAATAAATAATAATTTAATTTATAAAGATAAAAATATTTATTTAAATTAATTTATAAAAAATACTCTTTTACTTTTTCTTTCTTATCTTTTTTTATTTTTTCCTTTCTTCTCTTGTTTATAAATAAATATAAAGAAAAATAAATAATAATTTATATTCTAATTTAAATTATTTTTTAAAATAAAAAATTGATAAAAATATGTTTTTCCATTAATTTTATAAAAAAATTGTAAAGTTTTTTTCTATCTTTTCTTTCTTTTTTCCTTTTTCTCCTCTTTATAAATAAATACAAGGAAAAATAAATAATAATTTATATTATAATTTAAACTGATTTTTAAAATTAAATAATTTATAAAAAATATAAAATGTTTATTTACATTAATCTTATAAAGAATAATTTTTCTTTTTCCTTTTTCTTCTTTCCCTTTTTTTATTTTAAATTAATTAATTTTTGTCAAATAAAAGTTTTTGTAAGAAAATAAAATAAAATTTTAATAATCAAGATGGGGGCCTCTAAGACTCTAAGTGAACATATTTTTATATTAAAATTTATAAAAAAATATTTTTTCTTTTTCTTTCCTTTTTCCTTTTTTTCTTTCTTGCTCCTCCTCCCACACTTTCCATTATTTATTAATGTAAATAAATATTTTATGTTTTATAAAATACTTAATTGTTTACTAAATTAATTTATTTATAAAAAAGGGGAAGATAAAAAAGATAGAAAAAAGTGAAAGAAAAATAAATTTTCATAAAATTAATGAAAATAAATATTTTATAAATTATTTAATGATTACAAAATTAATTTAAATTATTATTTATTTTTTTGTATTTATTTATATAGAAGAGAAAAGGAAAAAAGTAAAAGAGAAGAAACAAAAAAAATTAAAAATATTTTTATAAAAATTAATGTAAAGAAAAATTTTATATTTTTATAAATTAATTATATTTTACAAAATTAATTTGATTCATAATATAAATTATTATTTATTTGTATTTGTATTTATTTATAAAAAATGAGAAAAGGAAGAAAAAAAAAAGTGACATGTGTTAAAGTCAGTTGGTAATCATCAGCTGGCTGCTAACGGCCAAGCTCACAGAAAAATTAAGGGAAAGACCAATGTATTATGATACTTGCAATCAATAATCAAATTATTATGTTTAAAATTTAGAGATCAAAATATTACGCGGCCCAAAGTTTGAGTACTATGGGTGCTATTTACTCATAAAATAATCTTACCAATGTTAATATTGGTTGGTTTTCTAGGAAGATTCTACGACGATCTAATTATTTAGGCGATTAAAAAATTTTCACCCTTTATATCTCTAACAAAAGCGAGAATAGGTGACACAACGACAAAAACTATTTGCCAAGTACAAATTACTCCTATGTGTTGAAAGATATAGTAATGTCCAAAAATAAAATAAAAGTGCTGAAAGGCAAAATAAAAGTGCTTGAAAAATTAAAATAAGGGTTGTTTTTGTGGTTTATAGAACCATTTTTATATCGTTTTAACTCATATACTAATAACTCTGCCTAACTATTTCTACTACAACTGTCACTCTCTTCCTTGCCTTCACGTCCTTGATCATGTGTGATAACTGCTCCACTTGCTATCTTCCACTTTATGCCACTACTGGTTGAATTTCCGGTTCAACCGTTCCTGAATTCTTTACTTATAAGCCTAAATATTCTCTTCTTGAACACTTGTAACTGTTCCAAATAAATGCTAGAATATCTTCATTATTTGCTGGACTTTATTTTATAGCATTTTTTTACTTTTTTTTTTGGTAATTAAACAATAATTTTAATTTCTAGCATTACTCCCACTCAGCAATATTCTAAGGTGTTTAGGAATCAATCAAATTGTATTCGCTTTAACTCTTTAAAGTTACCCTTATCTCAATCAAACTGTTGGAGTTCCTCTAGCACCAAGTTTACAACCGTTGGTAACTACCTAGTAAGCTAGATTTTCTCTAAGTCAGCTGCCTTAGAATTCCTCATGACTTGGACTCTCTTACCTCTCTTGTATTGGGTTTAATCCACATGGTTATGGATTCTCTCTCTTCCGTTAACCCAAAGTCATTAGATCTTCAACAAGTTAGGTTTTTCATCCTTTGATTTAATTAATCGAATTCCATCGAATTAAAACTTTAATTAAGCACACTGGGGCAATCATAACCAAGGTAGTTAGTGACGTACCGGTGGACGTACCGTTTTTGTTATGTACTGGTATTGTAATACCCTGTCCGGATAATCTACCTAGAATCCGGCAGAATTTCCTTTCTATCTTAACTATAACCCTTCTGCAAATACACTCAGTTCATATCCCCAGCAAGCAATATCTCTCAATACCATTATCACATTTATACATGCAAGCTCAAAAAATTTTCATGATCAATTTATACTCAAGTCAATACATATTGATCTATTGTCTCATAATTTCAAATATATATACAATATATCCAAAAGTAAACCTATCTCAGTAAGGTTTACTAGATAAAACATCAAGAGATCAAAACTTTTAGAAATTTAGGTATGATGCCCACCACGTCAATATACTCTTTGAAGCGAAGGGTAGAGGAAGGTGGCAATCCCAACACCTAATTGTAACCTGGAAATTTAGAAACATGAAATAGGTGAAATATGTGAATATCTCAGTGAGTAGACAACTTTTAAAATGTTTGAAAACTATAATGGTAACCTTCAAAGCATAATAGACATTTTCAAAAATAAATAATAGTAAAACTATAATGATTAATTCGAAGATATAGCGAAGTTTGCAAATGTATAACAGCATCATAATAAAAAATCAATGTATAAAATCTTTAAAGTAAATCAAATTTCATATAATTGGGCTCCAACTTACTGTCATGCATAACATTTATCCATACATCCATGAAATAACCAGGTACTATCCATGTAGGCATACTAGTAGCCGGCCCCAAAGGCCAATACCACCATAGGACGCCCCAAAGGCATATGTATCACTATGATGTGCCCCCAAAAGGCTAATGGGATAGGGACTCTGGAGGTGGCTCCCACCATAAAGGCTTTGCATGCAGCTCTCATACCCTAGTCTAATATCACGGAATTGAGACTCTGGAGGTGGCTCCCGCCACAAAGGCGTAGCACGCAGCTCCCGTATTCCGATCAAGAGAATAATCTCATACATTAAGTCAGGTGGAGCCAAAACCATGTACGTCAAATTCTATGTATAATCATATTTCATAATTCAACCAACTTGCTCGATATAATATTTCTTAAAATAAATGTACTTTAATAACAAATCAATTCATATGATTATATGCCGCATATACCTTTAATACGTAAAACAAATATCATGCTAAAAAAAATTTATAATTATAATTAAAGAACTTTGAAATAACTATAGTTGTCGTCTACTCACAATCCTTGAGATGATCTCACTGTACACCTCGATCTGAAACTTCGGGATCCACAGGTGACATCGGATCTATGTGGCCTAGAGATTAACGATAATTAGTATCTATACATACTCAAAGCATTACACAATTATGAATGCAACTTAAATCTCATAATCTTCCCCCAAGGTTAATACTAATTTCTCATACTCAAAACAACATATCCCAAATTTTTAATATCATTTTCATACTCATTTTCTCCAAAATTCAACTCCATATGCATGTCCTTATCAAATTCCTTTCTAGTACTCCATGCCTTAGAGATTTTCATAATACATAACCATCATTTAGTACTACATTTCTCTTAAGCAATAAATTCCTTACTATCAAGCTAGATTAGAAAATCATAACTTGAGTTTGGTATGGAATTTTGAAGTGATTTCAATTGGTTTATTTCAATAAATAAGTCTACTTTATGAAAAAAAATAACTAACTTAGACAATTAGAACAAAATCTTGATCAAATTTGATAAATCCCAAAACTATGCCGAAACAGGGGTCAACACTGAACAACCCACTTCACCGAATTTTATCTTTTTAATTGCTTATCGGTTTTGGGTGATTCAAAAACTAAAATTCTTGTAATGAAGTCTAGTTTTTAGAAAAAAAAAAATATATGAAAAAAAATACAAACCCAGCTGTGACAAACCCAAAAAATCCGAACAGCAAGCATGCTCAACTTCCCCTGTTTTGCTTTTTCTTCTCATTTTCTTGTTCATGCTTTCAAATCCTTTTAATTCTTACCAAAGGTGAGTAAAACTCATACTTAATAGATGGGTTTCAGACCTTAACATATTTATGGAGCTAAGATCTTAGCATGCTCAAGTAGAATATCTGAAGAAAAGGAAGAATTTATCAAGAAACTAACCTTGGATGTGATTGTTGATGAGATTTTTGTGGAATACTTGAAGAGAATTGTTGGAGAGGATGAAGAGAATTTGAGAGAATGAGAGGGGTGGGGTGGACGGCTAGAACATAAGAAATAAGGAAGAATTTCTAGAATTTTCAAGATATAAAGATAATTATAAAGATATTTTTCAATTTCTGGTATAATTGCACATTGGTCCCCCAACTTTTCATAAATAACCATTAAGCCCCTAAACTTTTTAGTTTGTTCAATTCGATCCTTTCTTCTTTTATTTCCTTCACTTATAACTTCTTACCAACTTCCAAGTTTTCCCTTAAAAATTTTCGAGATTTAACTTTACACGATTGTACGTAACCTTGGTTGTTACAACCTACCCCTCTTAGAAAAATTTCATCCTCGAAATTTACTTATCAACTTGATTGAAAAAGTGAGGATATAGAGTCCAGATATCTTCCTCCCTTTCCCATGTAGCTTCTTCATATGAATGAGTCCTCCAAAGAACTTTCACTAATGGAATAGTCTTAGTCCTTAGAACTTGGTCCTTTCTATCCAAAATCTCAATCGGTTGCTCTTCATAAATTAAATTTTCCTCAATTTCTATAGGCAAGTCCTTCAATATATGTGAAGAATCGAAAATATACTTTCGGAGCATAGAAACATGGAACACATTATGAATTCGTGACAATTCTTCTGGTAAGGCCAATCTATAAGCAACTAAGCCAATCCGTTCGATGATCTCATACGGCCCTATATATCGAGGACCCAGCTTTCCTCGTCTTCCAAACTGGATTACTCCCTTCCAAGGATTCACTTTCAAAAACACCATATCACCAACTTCAAACTCTAAATCTTTTCTCCAGTTATCTGCATAGCATTTTTGTCGATCTTGAGCTATTTTTATCTTTTCCCGGATTACCTTTACTTTGTCTGCAGTCATCATAACAATTTCTGGACCTAGCAATTTCCTTTCATCTGTATCATCCCAACACACCGGAGTTCTGCACTTCCTTCCATACAAAGCTTCAAACGAAGCCATGTCAATGCTGGACTGATAACTATTGTTATATGCAAACTCTGCTAGAGGCAAGTGTTCATCCCAGTTTCCTTTGAGTTCCATAATACAAGATTTGAGCATATCTTCCAAAATTTGAATTGTCCGTTCAGATTGTCCATCCGTCTGGGGATGAAAAGCGGTACTGAACTTGAGTTTAGTGCCCATAGCATTCTGCAAATTTGGCCAAAACCGAGATGTGAATCGGAGGTCTCAATCAGATACAATCGATATTGGGGCACCATGTAACCTAACAATGTCGTTCACATAAAGTTTAGCCAGCCTTTCCATGGAAAAAGTCTTCTTGACTGGCAAAAAGTGAGTTGATTTTGTTAGACGATCAACAATCACCCAAATGCTATCATAACCAGACTGCGTTCTTGGCAATCCCGAAACGAAATCCATAGCAATATCTTCCCACTTCCATTGAGGAATAGGTAGGGGGTTCAATTTCCCTGAAGGTTTTTGATGCTCGGCTTTAATTTGTTGGCATACCAAGCATCTAAAACAAACTCAGCTATGTCCAGTTTCATACCCTGCCACCAATAATGTTCTCTTAAGGTTCGATACATCTTCACACTACCGAGATGTAAAGCCTATGGTGCATTATGAGCTTCCTCCAAAATCACTTTTCGGAGCTCTTCATCCTGAGGCACACAAAGCCTATTTCTCATAATCAATACATCATCATCCTTTATTTGAAAGTCAGTCCTCACGCCATCCCTTACTTCTTGCTTTAACTTTACCAACATAGGGTCATTATTATGTGTTTCACGTATCCTATCAATATGAATCGGTTTAACCTTCAAGTGAGCTATTAGGAGATCATTCTCATCAATCATCAATTCCAAAGGTAAAGACTTCAACTCATTTTGTAAGGGTTTCTGAATCGCTCGGATATGAGCAAGAGAACTAGAAGACTTTCGACTAAGAGCATCGGCCACTACATTGGTCGTTCCTAGGTGGTAGTCAATTACACAGTCATAATCTTTTATCAATTCCAACCATCTCCTTTGCCTCAAATTTAGTTCCTTCTGATCCATCAGATATTTCAGACTCTTATGATTAGTGTAGATTGTACAATTTTCTCAAAATAAACAATGCCTCCAAATTTTCAGTGCAAACACCATTACCACCAACTCTAAATCGTGAGTGGTATAGTTCTGCTCATGCTGTTTCAGTTGTCGAGAAGCATAAGCTATCACCTCCCCTTGTTGCATCAAAATACAACCCAAACCTCGCCTCAAGGCATCACTGTATACCATAAAGCTTCCAGTCCCTGATGGTAGTGTAAGAACTGGTGTTGTGGTCAATCTACGCTTGAGCTCTTGGAAAGCTTTCTAACATTCATCAGTCCACTCAAAACTAGCATGCTTCCTAGTTAGTTTGACAAAAGAGAGGCAATCATGGAAAATCCTTCTACGAATCTTCGATAGTACCCTGCCAATTCGAGAAAGCTTCTAACTTCTGCACATTCGTGGGTCTTTCCCAAGCAACTACAGCTTCTATCTTTTGTGGATCTAAAAAAATCCCTTCCTTAGATACTACGTGACCAAGGAATGCTACTTTGTCCAGCTAGAATTCACACTTGGAAAATTTAGCATAAAGTTGCTTTTCACGCATAGTCTGCAGCACCGTTCTCAAATGGTTTACATAATCATCCTTATTCCTGGAATAAACTAGGATGTCATCAATGAACACAATAACAAACTTATCTAAGTAGGGTCGAAACTCCCTATTCATCAAATCCATAAAGCCTGCAAGTGCATTAGTTAGCCCAAACGGCATAACTAAAAATTCATAATGACCATATCGAGTTCTGAAAGCAGTCTTTGAAATATCAAATTCTTTGATCTTCAATTGATGATAACTCGACCTTAGGTCTATTTTGGAGAACATACTTGTACCTTGAAACTGATCAAACAAGTCATCAATCCTTGGAAAAGGATACTTATTCTTAATGCTAACCTTATTCAGTTGCCGGTAGTTGATACACAATCGTAAAGATCCATCCTTTTTCTTTACAAATAAAACCGGTGCTCCCCACGGTGAAGTACTAGGTCGAATGAAACCTCTGTCAACTAGATCTTGCAACTGCACTTTCAATTCCTTTAGCTCCGAAGGTACCATTCTATAGGGTGCCTGAGAAATAGGAGCACTGCCAGGGATTAAGTCGATAGTAAACTCCAATTCTCTGTCAGGAGGTAAACCGACCAATTCTTCAGGAAAGATCTCAAGACACTCTTTGACCGCAGGTACAGTTTCCAACTTTGCCTCATGTATGTCCTTGTTAATCACATAAGCAAGGTAAGCAGAATACCCTTTCTGCAAGTATCTATTGGCTGCCATCTTGGAGATAAGGCAAGAAGGTAAAACTTTTCTTTCTCCTTGAAGGTAAACCCCTAGTCTCCCGACTTCTTAAAAGTCATAGTTTTGGAAAAGCAATCTATCACTGCATTGTGTTTAGACAACCAATCCATTCCCAAAATCACATCAAAATCATGCATTCCTAATGGAAACAAATTAACTGGTAATTCATGCTCCTGAACCATAACGGTACAATCTGGATAAACCACATCAATTTTCGAAGTTTCTCCCATTGGGGTACTAACGACCATAGGGATGTCTAACCTCCTAAACTCTCTAGCCAAATGCATGAGATATGAATTAGCAACAAAAGAATGAGTTTCACCCGGATCTATTAAGATCCTAGCATTTGCCTTAGAAATTGGGAGAGTACCTGTAACCACTTCAGGAGTTCGAGGTCTACCAGGCTGTTGTTGGGTCATAGCATAAATTCTGGCTGCAGTTCGAGGTCTACCAGGCTGTCCACTCTGTTGAGGGCCAGTTGATGAACCAACTTGAGATTGTGCCCCAGTTCTATCTCTAACTGCTGTCGGCTGAGATTCAACAGTAGGTTGGGTCCTTTCCCTTTAACCAACTGATAACTGACTAGTAACTCCCCTTGTTCTCCAGCTTGGGACAATCCTATTTCATGTGCCCTGGTTATTTGCAGTAAAAACACACACCCTGTAGTCTCCAACATTCACCAGGGTGATTCCTCCCACAATGGGGACACTGAGGATAAGTCAATGTACGAGGTCCTCCTAACCTCCCAAGCAGCGATCTAGTCTGCTGTTGAGGTCCGATGATAGGTCTACTAGAAGAACCACTAAAAGGTTTTCTGTCTAATCCCTCTTGAAATCTCGAGGGTTTGTAACTACTGACACTGCTCTCTACATAACTTTTCTTAGGCCTCACGTCCTCACTGGAAAACTGCCCTTTTCTTTTTCTGAGCTTCTCTTATCTTTCATTTCTTTCAGATTCTGTTCAGCTTTGATTGTCATGTTGACCCATTTATTAAAGTCATCTGTATCTAGGGTCGTCAACCTATCTCGAATACTAACATGTAGCCCATGTTAGAATTTCTTGCATCTGTCAGCATCGTCGGCTACTAACGATGGAGCAAATTCTGATAGTTCACTAAATTTCTGCTCATACTCTGCTACTGACGTACTACCCTGTTTTAAATTCATAAACTCAATCCATTTCTTTTCTCGCAAAGCCCGAAATAGTATTTTTCTTCAAACTCTCTTCGAAAGTCTGCCCAGATTATGGCAGGACGTCCAGCATACCTTTGCACTGTAGTTTTCCACCATGTGTGTGCATGATCCTCCAAAAATTGCACCGCACATGGTAACCTCATAGGCTCGAGAATCTGAAGAGTAATGGAAGTATTCTCAATTTTTTGTAGCCATGACCAGGCTAAATCTTATTCCAAAGATCCCGTGAAAATCTTGCAACCCATATTCTTCAGATCTTTACAGTAATCAACTATCCTCTTTTCAGCAGAGGCAGTCAAAGCGGGAATTACTCTTGCCAAGCCCCAACTGCCTCAGCTAAATCAAGATCAGCTGCTGGGGCTGCTGCTGGGAGTGCAGCAACAGAAGATGAACCAGCAGTTGAAGCTTGTTCTCCAATTTGATTATCAATATTCTCATTTCTATTCCTATCCCTATTTTAGGGTAGGGGATTGATTCTAGGCCTTCCTCTTCGACGTGATGGCATCGTGTCTGATTTCCTACACAAGTGACAATATTTTAATACTTCAACAAATAGTTTCTAAGTCTACAGGATCTATAACCTTGCTCTGATACCAAATTGTAACACCTTGTCCGGATAATCTACCTAGAATCTGGCAGAGTTTACTTTCTATCTTAACTATAACCCTCCTGCAAATACACTCAGTTCATATTCCCAGCAAGCAATATCTCTGAATACCATTATCACATTTATACATGCATGCTCAAAAAAATTTCCATGATCAATTTATACTCAAGTCAATACATATTGATCTATTATCTCATAACTTCAAATATATGTACAATATATCCAAAAGTAAACCTATCTCAGCAAGGTTTACTAGATAAAACATCAAGAGATCAAAAATTTTAGAAATTTAGGTTTGATGCCTACCACGTCAATATACTCTTTGAAGCGAAGGGTAGAAAAAGTTAGCAATCCCAACACCTAATTGTAACCTGAAAATTTAGAAACATGAAATAGGTAAAATATGTGAATATCTCAGTGAGTAGACAACTTTTAAAACGTTTGAAAACTATAATGGTAAACTTTAAACCATAATAGACATTTTCAAAAATAAATAATAGTAAAACTATAATGATTAATTCGAAGATATAGCAAAGTTTGCAAATGTATAACAGCATCATAATAACAAATGTATAAAATCTTTAAAGTAAATCAAATTTCATATAAGTGGGCTCCAACTTACTATCATGCATAAGATTTATCCATACATCCATGAAATAACCAGGTAATATTCATGTAGGCATACTAGTAGCAGGCCCCAAAGGCCAATACCACCATAGGACACCCCAAAGGCATATGTATCACTATGATGTGCCCCCAAAAGGCTAATATAATGGGATAGGGACTCTAGAGGTGGCTCCCACCAAAAAGGCTTTGCACGCAGCTTCCATACCCCAGTCTAATATCACGAAATTGGGACTCTGGAGGTGGCTCCCGCCACAAAGGCGTAGCATGCAGCTCGCGTATTCCGATCAAGATAATAATCTCATACATTAAGTCAGGTGGAGCCAAAACCATGTACGTCAAATTCTATGTATAATCATATTTCATAGATCAACCAACTTGCTCGATATAATATTTCTTGAAATAAATGTACTTTAATAACAAATCAATTCATATGATTATATATAGCATATACCTTTAATACGTAAAATAAATATCATGCTAAAAAAATTATAATTATAATTAAAGAAATTTCAAATAACTATAGTTGTCTAATCACAATCCTTGAGATGATCTCATTATACACCTCGATCTGAAACTTCGGGATGCACAGGTGACGTCAGACTTACGTGGCCTGGAGATTAATGATAATTATTATCTATACATACTCAAAGCATTACACAATTATGAATGCAACTTAAATCTCATAATCTTCCCCCAAGGTTATTACTAATTTCTCATGCTCAAAACAACATATCCCAAATTTTTAATATCATTTCCATAATCACTTTCTCCTAAATTCAACTCCATATTCATGTCCTTATCAAATTCCTGTCTAGTACTCCATGCCTTAGAGATTTTCATAATCCATAACCATCATTTAGTACTATATTTCTCTTAAGCAATAAATTCCTTACTATCAAGCTAGATTAGAAAATCATAACTTGAGTTTGGTAAGGAATTTTGAAGTGATTTGAATTGGTTTATTTCAATCAATAAGTCTAATTTATGAAGAAAATAACTAACTTAGACAATTAGAACAAAATCTTGATCAAATTTGATAAATCCCGAAACTATGCCGAAACAGGGGTCAACACAGAACAGCCCACTTCACCGAATTTTATCTTTTTAATCGCTTATTAGTTTTGGTGATTCAAAAACCAAAATTCTCGTACTAAAGTCTAGTTTCTAGAAAATATATCAAAAAAAATACAAACCCAGCTGTGCCGAACCCAAAAAATTCGAACAGCAAGCATGCTCAACTTCCCCTGTTTTGCTTTTTCTTCCTATTTCTTGTTCATGCTTTCAAATCCTTTTAATTCTTACCAAAGGTGAGTAAAACTCATACTTAATAGATGGATTTCAGACCTTAACATATTTATGGAGCTAAGATCTTAGCATGTTCGTCGATACGCGATCCCAATCGCGGGGACCCGTTCGAGTGAGGGGGAAATAGAAGCAGAGGAAAAGACGACTTAATTCCTCTAGATTGAAATAAAAGGTCGAGGGTTTGAAAACAACCTTGAAAAAAGATATGGAGTCGCCACCAATCTTTTTTGGTTAGTGTGAACGGCCACCTATTAAAACCGATTTAATAAAATATTTTAAAATTAATTAAAACATTTTAAAAACCAATTTCAAGTCTGCGTTATAAACCAGAGAAAATCGAAGAATCGGGTTCGGGACTCGGTTACGTGCGGGGAAGGATTAGCACCCCCCACAACGCCCGTATAAAACGATACCTTATTAATCATATGTTATCTCAAGTCTCGGTAAAAAGTTGGTTTTTAATTTAGTATTTCAAGTTAAATCCCAATTTAAAGAAAAATAATTTCATTTTTAATTGAAAATCATCCGGAATTTATTAACTCAAAATTTTTCTATATTCCCCGATAAAATTGGCAAAATATAAAAAAATTTATTTATTTGAAAAACTTTTTGAATCATTCTCGTTTTTTGAAAGAAAGGTATTCCTTTATTAATGATAATTGATGATATCCCCTCCGGCAAACCCGGTAGAGAACTCATGAATTATTTTAACTCGGGATCTTTATTTTTATTGAAAATCATTATCTTTTTCAAAACATTAAAAAAAAATATGAACATGATCATGTATGACATAAATAAAATGACATAGCAAAGTCTAGATAATATAATGCAACCTAAATGATATGACATAATTTAAATGGCATAGTATATTCTAGATGAAATAAAAAATCCTAAGTATCATGTTATATTCTAAATGAAATAAAATGATTTAAATGACATGGCAATTTTAAATGATATGGCATATTTTAAATAATATAACCTAAATGACATGGAATATGATCTAAATGACATGAAACATAAAATAATGCTATCATGAAATATGCATGAAAATAAAATAAAAATGCATGAACATAGTATATGCTAAATAATGTGACAAAAATAAGCGACCAAATAAAAAATATAGGATAGCATGAAATATTCAAAATCATATGGAAAACAATATAACATCATAAAATGTAAATCAAAATAATAATAATACCATAGAAAACTATCATAGCAAAAATCACATATTAAATAAAATGCATGAACATGGAAAGTGCAATGCATGAAAATGTATTTTTTTTCCTTTAATTAAGGAAATCCGTATATCTAAAAAGATATACGGCTACCTTAGGAAAATATGTCAAATTAAATTTTCTTGAAAAAAAAAAAACTTTGTGATAGTTTGAAAACAATTTTGAGGGAAAACTTGAATAAAGATTAAAACCCCTACCAAACCCTTTTAAAATGGCTCTAATTTCCTAAGTTTAAAATCCTGGACTTGACCACCCTTAAGCCGAAATTTATAAAATCATTTTTAAAGTTTAAAAAGGCTTAGAAACTACCCTAAGACAGTAGCTAAAGCTTCTAACCAACCCCCTCTAAATGCCTTAGCCAAATTCAACCATTATTTTTCTTTTGAATTCAAATCTGCCTCTACTGTCCGAATTTGACACACGATTTTTTAGCCTATTTTTAAAAAAAAATTAAAAAAATATATAAAAATAATACTGGAGACTCAGAACATGTAAAAATACATGAAAAAAAATTGGCTTAATTTTTTTATTAAAGATGACTGCCCAGAAAAATCGGAAAAATTCAAGTATTGGGTGAAAAAAACTGTTTTGTCAAAACACATTTTTTGCCTTTGATAAAGTCATTCAAAAATCAAAGTAAAAATTGTTGGAGATCATCCTAAAGACCTAAGAACAGTAGCTAAAACATTTAAAACCTTGGACAAAAATTGGCAAGTAAAAAAAAAATCACAAAGGTAGAATAATCAATTTGACAACTCTTTAATTTTTCACAAGTATGCTCAAGAGATCATGACTTTGAGCCATTGATTGGCCTAAGTCAAAAATCATGTGGCAATGACATGGAATGCATGAACATACTGCAAATGAAATGTATGAAATGCATGGTCTAAAGCATAAATGGTAAAGGAAATGCATTACAATTCAAAATAACCTAAATGCCTAGCATGAGTTTGCATGGCAATAAATGTTATCCTAACTTAATATGCATGCAATGCTTGATAATGCAAATATGACTTAGACCTAATATGTCATGAATATGAATGAAAATGCTAATATAACCTAAGACCTAAGTAGCATAGCAATGCATGGCAATACCAATATCATTTAAGACCCAATATGCATGGCAATACCAATATGGCCTAGACCTAAAATGTAATGAAAATGCATAGCAATACTATGAACATACAATGACCAATGAACCTAATGCTAATGCTGGAACAAACAGCAACTAATACACAATTTCAAGATATGATAATGCAAAGCATGTTATCTAAACAAAATGCAAATGCATGACAAGGCAAGGAATGCATGAAGAGACCGAATGGTCACATGGTACTCTAGTGAAATCCTATCTAGTAAATGGCATAAATACATGACAAATCATATCAAGATACATAATGTCATGACATTTTCACAAGCATATGACATACTAAAATCAAAATACACAAGCTCATGGCATGGAGATGCAAACAAGTCAAGAAGCAAGATGAAAATGAACATGCAAGGCATACTAAATATCAAGATATGCTAACTCATGGCATGGAGATGCAAACAAGTTAAGAAGCAAGATGAAAATGCACATGTAAGGCATAGCAAAATGGAATAGCCGAATGGCCATATGACCAAATATAAAAATGCAAACATGTTTATAATATAAGACATGATATATGAAAAAATGCACAATATGATTCTAATGAACACAATGGCCGAATCTACAAGGAAAAATTATTAAGCATGGAAAAGAAATATAGAAGCAAATATAGCATAGAAAATAATGTAAAGAACATATAAAAAATTAAGCATAGACATGCAAAGCAAATAACAAGCAAAACTAATAAATAAAACAAGGAAAGTTAAGCTCCATGGTTGGTATAAAATGGGCATAGCCTCTCACCTAACCATAATCACTTGGTCTTGCCAAGATCATGAAGCCTTTCCATTTCAAAAATCAGAAAATAAACCATGCTAAACAGCAAAATTAAGGTGAGCTTCATGGTAGATAAAAATGGGCATAACCTCTCCCCTAACCATGGTCACTTGGTCTTGCCAAGATCATGTAGCCATTTCAACCTTTTTTGCTTCATCTTTTTGTAAAAAATCGGAATATAAAATACTTAAACAAACCTTCTAAAAATCATTTTTCCACAACAACATGCAAAGAAGAAAAAAAGAAAAGACCAAGGCAAACACACATACCACATTCGGCCAAGCATAAACTATGTAAAAAAATTGTTTTCAACCATTTTGATGAAGAAGAAGAGATGAAAACTTAAGTAAACATTTAAAAAACTTTATTCCTATGAAAAATGTAGTAGGAAAACAAGATAGAAAATTAAGAAAATCACAATGGAAAACAAGAAGAAAGCTATGCTAGAGCTTGGTAGAGATGACTACCTTCAAGCTCTTCTATTGAAAACCTTTTTTTTTCTTTCAAAACCTTTTTCTTTCTAAATTAGGTACTGGCTTCAGCCAAAAAACTTATGAAAAAATGAAATCAGCCCCCCCCTCCAATGGCTTGGCCGAATGGCCCTCTAACCCTTGGATGGAATTTGCACTTTTTCTCCTCCAATCTTGGCCCTTAGATTAAGATATTTTGATCACAACATAAAAATGTCATCTTGCCAATTGATAGCAGCCCTTAAGATGTGTACTCAGCCTTTGTAATAACCTCAGCCTTAGATGCAAAAGAGGACCAATCCCATGCACTCCCTTGCTTGCCCCTTTGAGTGTCTACCCTTGGATGAGTTGTGCTCTTCCATTCTTGGTCATTGGATGAGGACAACATAAAAATAACATCTTGTAGATTAAATCTAGCCCTTAACATGTGTACTCAGCCCTTGTAGATGGCCTAAGCCATTGGATGAAAAGAGACATTCCCATGCACTCCCTTGCTTGGCCGAATGGATGCTCACCTTTGGATGAATTGTGCTCATATTTTTTCTTCCATTCTTGGCCATTATATGAGGGTTCTTTCATGACAAACAAAAATTTCATATTGGCATTTAAACTTGGCCATTGGATGGTGCATTCAACTTTTCTACAAGGCACCTAAGCCATTGGATGAAGGGGGGACCATTTGCAAGGTGTTAGTGGTAGCATGTGAGCTTGATAGTGACTAAGGAATTAAATTGATCAAGCTTCCTTCTTCTCCTATATGCTGGCTGATCAAAGGAGGTAAAATCCCAGCAATTCCTTCTTCTTTCATATTTTCCTCAATTACAAATTTGCCCTTTTTGGTTTCTTCGGTGAAATGACCTTTTTGCCCCCCGAACCTAAATAAATAGCAAACGGACTCCAAATTCAAATTTTATTTCTTCAATACTTCTAAAATAATAAAAAATTGAATTCTGAAAGTTTTCAGAAAATTTTGACTCCATTTGCTATTTATTTCGAATTTATTTCCAAAATTGCCCTTCTTATGCACCCGAACTTTACCATTTTTTAAACGAGTTTCGAATCCAGATTTTTCTTCACCAATATGTTCCAAATAATTTAAAAAAGTGATATGGAATTTTTCATAATTTTTGGAGCTCATTTGCTATTTTTTCGGGATTTATCTGCTTGAATTACTACATAGGGGACCCGGGATTTGGCCATTTTGCAAATGAACTCCGAATCAAGATTTTCTTTCTCCAATCTCTTCCAAATAATTTAAAAATGAGATCTGAAAATTTTCAAAATTTTTGGAACTCGTTTGCTATTTTTTCGGAATTTATCCAGTTGAATTTCTGCATAAGGGATACGGGATTTGGCCATTTTGCAAACGAACTCCGAATCAAGATTTTCTTTCGTCAATGTCTTCCAAATAATTTAAAAATGAGATCTGCAAATTTTCAGAATTTTTGGAACTCGTTTGCTATTTTTCTGGGATTTCCAATTTTGCCTTTTTGCCTCCGAAACCCTGTTTTGCTCAAAACAAGTCTGATTTTCAGATTTTCTTCAAATGAGCCTTGGGCTATCCTTGTTTAATCATTCCTCATCAATTAGGGGCTTTAGTCCTACCGAATCGGGCTATTTCTGTAATTCTTCTAAATTTCACTGGAATCCACCAAAAATCCTAATTCTCGGTTTTCTTCCGAATTGACTTTTCTATCAGTTTTCTTCCAAGTAGGTTCTCCATTACCCGTAGTCAGTACTTATCTTTCATTTGGAACCTTCAATCTCGACCAATTTGATCGTTTAAGCACTTTTCCCTAAATTCCCGAAACTAGGGTTTCCTTTCTACTGAATCTCCGTAACCCAACTTCCGAACTCCATATCTTTCAATGTAGACCTCGGATTATCAAAATTCTTTCACCATCTTTCAATTGAACTTAAAACCTTGATTTTAAAAGTGGGTTGACTTTTTTTGAGGTTGACTTTTTCGAGTTTGACTTTTTTTGTCTGCTTTCTTAGACTAAGTCTCGGAGTACCACCTGCAGGATAAGAAAAGCATTTTAGCATTCTGAAACATCAATTTAGGAAGAAAACGTACCTAATTTAAGAGTTCGGACAAAATTAGGTGTCTACAATGCTCAAGTAGAATATCTAAAGAAAAGGAAGAATTTATGAAGAAACTAACCTTGGATGTGATTGTTGATGAGATTTTGTGGAATACTTGAAGAGAATTATTGAAGAGGATGAAGAGAATTTAAGAGAATGAGAGGGGAGAGGTGGCCGGCTAGCACATAAGAAATAAGGAAGAATTTCTAGAATTTTCAAGATATAAAGATAATTATAAAGACATTTTTCAATTTTTGGTATAATTGCATATTGGTCCCTCAACTTTTCATAAATAACCATTAAGCCCCTAAACTTTTTAGTTTGTTCAATTTGATCCTTTCTTCTTTTATTTCCTTCAATCATAACTTCTTACCAACTTTCAAGTTTGCCCTTAAAAATTTTCGGGATTTAATTTTACACGATTGTACGTAACCTTGGTTGTTACAGGTATATACCGATATAGGTGTGTTTCGACGTACCATTTCGGATTTACCAATATTTTTTAAATATTTTTTCATATATCTATATATATAGCTTGTTTTCAAGTTTCTTAATAAAATATATATTATATACACATGCAAATATATATCTATTACATGCATATATTTGTTTTTATACAAATATAAATTTTAAATATTTAATATCTAAAATGTTTAAACATCAAATAGGTAAAATAAATATTAAAATGTTAAAAAAATATAGTAAATTATTATTAATTATGTTCAATAGCCTAATTTAATGAACATATTTTATTTTTAAATGTAATTATGAAAAAATACAAATGATCATGACACAAAAAATATTGAAATTGGTTTAAAAATCAAATATGTGAACTTTTTTTTAAAAAATTAAAAAATTAAAATCTTGTACCAGCCAGTACTGACCGAAATTAATCGGTATAGACCAGTACAGGCCGGTACGATTGGTACGGACCGGTACAAGAATTGAAACGGTACGAGACTAATACCGTTTTGATTTATCTTAAAAACGATATTTATCGATCTATACGATCAATATCGATATGATACCGATAACCCTAATCATAATCCAAAGTTTATTTGGCCCCACATGTGGTTTGGGCCACTGCAACAGAACATCCAATAGTGAGGGAAAATTTTCGACGAAAACCTTCCTTTGCTAAAAGCCGGACAATAGAAATAGATTTTCGATGACTTTCCGACAGAACATGTGGAGAAACATTTTTCTTTTTCCTGAAGGAATTTTTGACGAATTTCTAACGGAAGTTATCGAGGGAATTCAATTTTGTCCAAATTTCAGCCTACAAAGTTCAGTCGCTAAAAGTTTCACGTCATGTTGTTAATACGGCGTGTGATTTTTCAACAAAATATTCTTCAAAAAATCATTGGAAATAGGGGTGTAAACGAGACACTTGTATTCGCAAGCTACTCGAGTTCGATTCGAAAAAAACTCGAATTCGATTCGATAATTATCGAGCCGAGCTCGAGCTCGAGCAGCTCGAGCTATCGAGCGAGCCGAGTTCGAGTATCTTAATACTCGATTCGAGTGGCTCGCGAGCCTAATCGAGCTTTTTATTTTATAATATATATTTTTAATATTGATTTACTATTTTACCCTAATATATATATATACTAAAAACCCCAAAACCTAATTTTTCTTCCTTCTCTTCCTCTCAGCCGCACCACATTTTCTTCCTCACCTTCTCTCCCTCACAAGTTCTTCTACTCCCTTCCACCAAAATCTTCTGGATCTCTTTTTCACCGTGCATATTGTGTATAAGTAGCTACTTCACAAGTTCCGTGTTGTTTCATCTTCTTTTCTCCTTCTGGGATCTCTACACTTGAACAACCCCTCATCCTTCGATTGCTGCTTCCCTTTCTATCGCCGGTGCATGGAAATTCCGTGGATCCATCTCTAGGGCACGATTTTCTTACAGATTCATAACTAATGGCTTCGTGGGTCAAAGTCGTCGAAGGTGAGGCTCTTCTCTTTCAGTTATTTCAACCTACAATTTTATTTTATTTTAATTTTTTGCTTTTTAGACTTTAAATTTTTTAATTGAATTTCACTATCTTAATTGCTGCTCTAGGCAATGCCGGCCTCCATCAGTAAAAATAGCATTCCTATTTCCTTTTTATTGATTTGATAATAATTGAAGGTAAAATACTATTTTGGACCAGATTTATTTGAAGTTGTAGATCGAAGAGCAAAGCTGGTTGCTAATGAACTGTCAGAGGAGCAATCTGATTCTCAATCACAAGTTAAGGATTTCAAAATCAATTTGGTTATTTGGATGTATAAATCAACGGAACTACTTATACACAATTATTTTTATTTTTTTATACACAATTTATCTTTATTTTTTGTTAATATTTGGATTTAGGAAATTTTGAATTTGGTTGTTGTGTAAGATTTTTTTTTTTTTTATAATTATCTTAAAAAAAATTATCATTTAAATATAAAAAATTTGTATATGAAACGAGCTCGAACTCGAGCTCGAGTAAATTGATTTAACGAGCTTAATCGAGCCGAGCTCGAATAGTTCGATTTTATCTCGAGCCGAGCTCGAGCTTAAAAAATAGTATTCGATCGAGCTCGAGCCGAGCTTCGAGCAGCGAGTATCGAATCGAGCTCGAGCTCGAGCTTCTCACTATTCGGGCTCGGCTCGGCTCGATTATAGTCCTAATTGGAAATAGCTATTTTCAAAAATGAATATTTTCTTGTAGAAAAAATCAACAAAAATTTCATCTCTAAAAACTATTTATGGACGAAAATTATTCATCCTACAAGACTTTATCAATGGAATTTTCATCAGTAAAACTTTTATAATAAATTTTATAATTTTTAAAATAAAAATTAGCTTTTTTATTTAAGTTAAACTTTTGTTGGAAATACCGGTGAAGTCTTTCAACTTCAAAAACCTAATTTTTCCTTTCTTTTTTTTTTTTCCCCTCTTTCCTCTCCCCTGATCTGACGGCACCCCCCACCAGTGCTTAGCTTGGTATGATTAATTCATGAAGGCATTCATGTGAAGGAAAAAATCATCTCTTAAACATGTTTTTGTTTGGGTTTTCATTAGAGATAAGGCTAAAGGTATCAAAGTGCTTAGCTCATGATGGTAATTAGATTTGTTCATAGTCGGGCAGTGGTTTAGAAAAGAAAAAAAAAATCTTGTTCAAGCCTGTTTCGGATCGTAAGTCCGTTTTACTATTCATAAATTATTAAAAAATTATTTTTATATTAATATTTTTATATATTTTATAATTAAATTTAAATTAAAAAATTATTTAATAAATAATAATTCGAGTCGGATCAGATTGGTTAGATACCAAAATCCGTTCCAATTTAGACCAGACTTGTCAGATCAGATGGACTACCCGATCTTTTAGCCGTCTAACGATAATGTTGTTGTGATTTTTTCTCTATAATGAAATATAAATTTTTCTTTATAGCTAGATAGGTTTTCTTGAGAATGTTTGACTTTGGTGGAGAATTGAGATATTTGAATTGATTGCATAAAGAATTTAAGTGTATGTATTACTTGGTTAGTGAATTTAATGAGCTTTTTTCTATTATATTTAAGTTTAGCCTTTGAGCTTTGGATTGATGGACACAACTTTTATAGGCCATAGCCTTTTAAATCAAATGAAATGATGTACGTTGTTTCTTGTTAGTAGTTTTCTTCTTTTTCGGTTTTTATTTTATGTTTTTTTAGGTTAGTTTATTTTGTAAAAATTAATTTTTCAAAAATAATTTTTAAAAAATGTAAACAAATTTCGAAAAATTAGAAATTTTTTGATAGTTGGACGAGTTAATGAAAAATGTTTTTCATTGTTTAGTTATTTTCTTGAAAATCTATTTTTTTTCAAATAACAATATTGAATAAATATTAAATATTAATTATTAAAATGTTAAAATTTATTTATATTAAAATATTAATATTTTTAATCGTAATGATTTAATAATAATTTTTAAAACTAAAATATTATATTAATATTAAATACTTAAAATAATACTATTTATTATTAAAAAATTAATTATATTAATATTTAAAATATTATAATTATTATTAAAATATTATTTCTATTGATATAATTATTATTAAAATATTATTTCTATTAATATACTAATTATTAAAATATTATTTATATTAATATAATTATTATTAAAATATTAATTCTAGTTTTTCAAATAGTAATATTGACATAAATATTAAAATATTCAAAAATTATTATTTCTATTAATATAATTATTATTAAAATATTATTTCTACTTTTTTCAATTAGTAATATGGCATAAAATATTAAATATTAAAAAAATACTAAATATAAATTTAAAATATTAATTTTCGAAAAAGTAGAGATTTTCTGATGTTTGGATGATTTATTGAAAAATGTTTTCTGTTATTTGGTTATTTTCTGAAAAATCTACTTTTTTCAAATATCAATATTGACATAAATATTAAATATTAATTATTAAAATATTAAAAATGATTAATATTTTAATAATAATATTTAATAATAAAATATTATATTAATATTAGATACTTAAAATAATACTATTTATTACTAAAACATTAATTATATTAATATTTAAAATATTATAATTATTATTAAAATATTATTTCTATTAATATAATAATTATTGAAATATTATTTATATTAATATAATTATTATAAAATATTATTTTTAGTTTTTCAAATAGTAATAGTAATATTAATATAAATATTAAAATATTATTTATATTAATATAATTATTATTAAAATATTACTTCTACTTTTTTCAAATAGTAATATGGCATAAATATTAAAATATTAAAAAATAATATTTTTATTTTTATTAATATTATTTATTATTAAAACATTAATTATATTAATATTTTAAAATATTTAAAGTGTTCTAATAATTATTAAAATATTATTTCTACTTTTTTTTTTTGAACAGAAAAGTAATTTTATTGAATTAAAAAAAAGTCACAAGAGTTGGATATACCAACAAAAATCCGAACCCTAATAGTGGAACAATCCTTCGAACAAAATCACTGATAAACTCATCCTAAACAACCCTTCAAGCAAAAAGAAACTTGAACCCCCGATGAAACCCGTTGATACAAAGAAATACCGATGTTAACTTATTAGCCGCAAACAAAGCAATAAAAAAAATATCATAAACCTAAATAACTACCCTTTAAGCATAAAAAGCTTAATCCCCTAAAGATCCCCAATATTGCAAAAAGAATATGTCGAATCCACATTACTACGTTGCTATTGGGATTCGGCTCATGCTCAAACAGAGATAATGTGTAATTTAATCAATAGTTAAACATACAACGCAGCGGAATTAAATAAATCATAGAGAATATCGAATCTCTCCATGGATCTGCCTATGAATTCAAAACGATCAGGCTGTCAAGAACAGATAACAATCAAAATCTCATACCTCTGTAATGGAGATTGCCGAAACCACATCACAGATTCTTGATGTTCTCGTTCTTGTACACAATGCTCGCTTGTCGAAAACCAAAGTCGTCCAATTATCTGACCTCTACCAGTAATCTACACAGGTGATCTGAAAGCCTTCACAAGGTTGAGATTATGTTTTGCCAAAACGATACTAGTAGTCTAGGTTGTGAGAAACCTTCCCTCTATCTTAGATAGCCAAAAGAAAACTAGAAGAATCGAATTCTCCCTTGCCAATGCTGTTCGGCAGATTCACTCTTAGGGGAAGTAAGGCACCGACTTGCAGGGTTTCTATTTGGGTTCCTCAAGGGCAGCAACAATATAAGTGGCGCATATATATTACTAGGTTTAGTGCATGCCAACTATTGGACTAATTACACTAAAGCCCTTAAACATATTATTAAATATTCACAATAAGCCCACAACACTTAATGAATATTTAATCTGGTTCAATCTCATTTTAATTTCATTAATCACCTTTTGTGTGTGACCCATTAGGCCCTTAACATGTTGGCAATAAATATTAATAATTTTCTATTTATATTTATAGATCATGAGCGGCATCTAGCAATGCATCATGACCACCCAAATGTCAAGAGAGTCATTACGTTTCGACTAGCCTTTCGTGTACAATATGTCTGTGTAATTCGATCCCTTCATCAAATATCCCGAGATAGGAAAGAGCATGGTTCAGTGTCTACTCTTAACCCATTCCATATTAGATCTGCAGCTTTAATATTAACTCCTTAAATATTGTCTTGGCCAATGACTTCCATAAGTTAATATAAGCTAGATACATGTGAGATATGTCCCCTTAATCACTTGGGATGATGAATCCTCTCTGGACTACTCATTCATCTTCGTATGCTTCATGTCATACCCAATAACACCCTACCATAAGCATCCTCGTGATTGAGACCCGTTCGTGATGAAATCTAAGTATGACAGTTCACATACAAGATGATCTGGTGTCACAAGTCAAAGGATTATTTACACTATTGACACATGAGAGTATTTAACATAGACACTTGAGTGAAATACCAAATGAAACTCTCATAGCGGGTTATGTTCAATGAACTTGTTCAACTAATAAGCACCCATATGTTACCCCCAAGTATCTCTATACTTTCAACCTATGAGATTAGTTGCATGCATCAAGTGCATGAAGGTTAACATATGCCAGTCTTTGAGCATTGTCAATGCCCTATCTTGACAATACAATGATCAGGAACATTAGAAATACGACATTGATGCATAAAGATCATCATAATTGTAACACCTTACAATTTCTTTGAAATGCCATTGTGTCTCATGGGCTTTATCTTCACAAGTCATTTATAATAATTATAACAATACTTATGGATAAAGAAATACCTCAATTATGATTAATAAACTATAATGTGCAATACATGAATATATAAATAGTGTTTTACAAGCCTAACTGGATTGGCTTGTAGGGCTTACACCAACAATTGCAAGCATCGATTTGTATAAATCCGCAAGTCATCAACATGAAACTGATCGCTAAAAATCCCGCATATTGCAAGCTGATAATAGCTATTCAAATAATGCATTTGAAGCACTATATTAGTTCCTGCAGTATTTATTTCTATTAATTAATATTTATAATATTAAAATAATAATCTTTTAATACTAAAAGTATTTATTATTAAATAATAATAAAGTATAATTTATATATATATTTATTATTAAAATATTAATATAAAATTATTATTCAATAAAATATTAAAAATATTTAAATTTAAAAATATTTATACTGTTACAATTTATTATTAAAATAATGATATTGTTATATGAAATAATATTTTTATTAAAATAATAAATGATAATCATTATATTAATAATTTATTATTTATTATTTATTATTAAAATATAAATATTATATTATATAATTAAAATATAAATATAAATATGTAGGTTTAATAATATTTAAATAAAATATTGAAAATTACAATATTAAAATATGTTTATATTAATATTTTTATATATTTTATAATTAAAAAATTAAATATTTTTATTAATATAATAATATTTGGCTCTAGTCAAGTTAAGTTTCGATCTAAAATATGATATCCAAATTTCGATTCGAGTAGCCCTACTTATGGCAGTTGTTTTTAGGAAATTGTCTTCCCCTTTCGAAAAGGGGAAGACAATTTTCAAAAGAAACCCTTATTTTTCGTTGACTAGTAAGCCATTTTCTGTTGACCAATTAATTTTTCGCCAACCAAACACTAGAAAATGCAAAAATTATTTTTCGTAAATTATTTTCAGTGAAACAAACGGACCCTAAAATCAAGCAAATTTTAACATCGAGTCATCGGTTTGAACGACTCAATGGACGATTTGATCCAATTTTAATAATTACTAGATAAATACTCGTGTTTCACTGCGAGCATGTTATCGTATTTGAATTGATATTTTGTAATAAATATGAAAGATAAAAAAGCAAAAGAAGTAAAAATAATTTAGAAAAAATAATTCTCATAATTATACGACACCTGATATAAAATTGAGAGTTATTTGATATGGTCAATTAGATCCGACAATTTCGGACAAAACATAATTATATGATACGAACATAACATGAGAAAAATAATTAAAACACAACACAACAAAAAAAATAAAATGAATACGACACAAATACACGAACATGTCAAAACCTACATAAAATAAATTATTAACGTGTCAAGATTTATATAAATATATAATAGCTTGAATATGATTATGACAGAAAAAATAACACGAACACTATGACATGTGACACAAAATTGGGAGTTATTTGAATAGTGTCAATTAGACTTGACAACTTTAGACACAACATGATTATACGACACGAACAGAACATGAAAAAAAATAATTAAAACACGACACGAAAAATAAAATGAACACGACACAAATACACGAACGTGTCAAAATCTACATAAAACCAATTATTAACGTGTAAAAATGTATATAAATTTATAATACTTTAACCATACGATAAAATAACACAAACATGTTACGAACATATTTTTTTTTCTAAATTGAATCATTATGACAAATTATGCAAAATATGAAATGAATTGAGACACGACACGAACACACAAAATTTTCTCTAAACTGAATCACCGTGACAAACTATACAAAATATCTAGATGAATTGAAAATGATACGAATATAATATGAAAAAAATAATTAAAATACGACACGAAACAAAAAATAACATGAACACAAAACATATACACAAACGTCTCAAAATCTACATAAAAGGAATTATTAACATTACAAATTTATATAAATTTATAATCCTTTGAACACACGAAAAATAACATAAACACGACAAGAAAAACACATGAACACGACACGAATGTGTCAAAATCTACATTAAACGAATTATTAACTTGTAAAAATTATATAAATTTATAATACTTTGAACACACGAAAAATAAAACGAACATGAATACTTCTAACATATGAAAAAATAACATGAATACGACACGAAAAATAACATGAAAACGACACAAAATATTTGAAACCAAAATGATTTGAAACCGAAAAGATCCGAATTTAAGAAAGTACAAACTCGAAAAGACCCAAACTTGATATGACTTGAACCCGAAATAACTTGAGATCCAAAATATCTTATTAGTGTTAATAAAAAAAAACTAAAATGACCTAATTAATCTCAAAATCATATGGCAAAAGTTCAAATCAACCTTACATTTTAATTGGATACCACAATTAACCTTCAAACTATAACTTATTACATGTATTATGTGATAAAAAGAATGTGATACCATAATTAATCCTCAAATTATAACTAATAACATATATTTTATGACAAAAAAATGTATGTTTTAAAATTTTAAATTCTCAATTCTCGTATATTTGGAGATAGCTTTTAATGTAAGTATAGAAGTATAGATGTCTTCAATAGCCAAACCAATTTCTGCAAAAGGAATAGAAGAAAAAAAAATCAATTTCTATTTCCATTTTCCATTTTCCATTTTCCATTTTCCATTTTCGATTTTCGATTTTTTTTTTCTTTTTTCTATGTATTCCTAAATTCTAGCGTGTAATGCTTTTTTGGAATTATTAGAAAGAAAAAAATGGATACTCTTTTGCTGGTGGTCGTGGACCACACACTCGCCATTCGCTGATGTAATTGTAGATATAATAATTCATATATTTATATTTTGTTTATCTATTTTATTATGTTATAATCGTGTTTAAAATATTTTATATTTATATAAATTTTGATATTTTAATAATTTATATTATATAAATTTTTGAAATATTCATATATTCGTATTGTGTTTATGTTATATTTTATATTATATTTTAATTATTTTTTATAATTATATCATGTTTAATATTATTATGTTTAAATATAATAAATAATAAAATAAGGTTGAGACCAACTGCCACATGGTGGTTCACTTAAGTTCCGTTTTGGACCCAAACAAACATTATTTTACACTACTAATCACAATCACAATCATTACAATACTTTATTTATTAATCAATTTACTATTTTTTTTTATATTGGTTAAAAATCAAAATCAATAGTTATGTAACTTATGTTCAACTACACCCTCTCTAACCGGTTTTTTTATACTAATATAGCTAAAAAAAAAATTAAACCCCAAATTACCGTTACTTTTTGATTATTTCCCAAAATACGGACTTTTTTTTTTCAGCTGGGAAATCGCCATCCCCCATGGCGATTTCCCAGCGTGTTTTTTTACAAATTTGCAAAAAAAATACCAAGGGAAATCGCCACCCCCCATGGCGATTTCCCTTGGTAATTTTAGCCAATTTTGCTAAAACCATGAAGGGAAATCGCCATGGGGGGTGGCGATTTCCCTTCATGTATATATATTTTTTTAATTAATAAAAAAAATTATATTAAAACAATATTTTATTTTAATTTGATAAATTTATTTTTAAAAATTATAAATTAAATTAAAATATTTTTTTTATAGGTTTGGTTATTTATTTTTTTAAAATATATATTAAAAATGTAATTTAATTTATTATTACAATTTTATAAAAAATAAAAATATATTTCTTATTAAAATTTAAAAAGAAGATTATATAAAAAATAAAATTTTTATATCAAAAATTTAATTTTTTATAATTTTGTAATATTATAAAAAAGAAAATTTAATTTATATCAAAAATAATTTAATGATGTAAAATGTAAATAAATTTTTTTTAAAAGAAATTTATCGAGTCACTTTTTTAAATAAAGAAGTTATTTTTAAGTTGGTATCGTAAAATAATTTTTTTAATTTGATTAGTTTTTTTGAGTTGGTATTCGATTAACTCGTGACATTAATTTAATCATTGTTTTTAATAATAATATAGATTGTTACAGTTTAAAACTGGATATTTGATAAAAAAAATTTAATTTAATTTCTGATTAATTTTTTTTTTCTTATTATAATTTAAAAAGAAAATTAAATTAAAATGAAAAAAAGAAAAGCAACTTATCATGTAATTTGGATTATTATATTAAAATTAAATAACAACATTAAGATATAAATTAAAATAAAATATAACAATTAATTTCCGAACAAATTACATGAAATGCAAAACATATAAATTTATATTAGAAATTTAAAACACATTACAATTATTCTAATTATTGCGTGGTGTAGAGCAACAGTGTCGAGTTCTTCTAGTGCGTGGTGGTTGCACCCGTCGTTCAACCTCGTCAGTGGCACGTATTCGCGGTCCACCACGACCTCTTGCTATAACCGCCACTGGTTCCGGTTGTATGTCATCAGTCGTTTCATCCGTATCAAAAATTTGAAACCCACTGCTGGATGAGCCAACACCTAGTTCACCCATAACGGGAACCTGACTACTAGATGCACCCATAAATGATGTAGCATCAAATGCTGACGAAGGGGTTCCAAACTGATACATGGATGTTAAATATGCTGAACTTGGACTTAGGACGGGGAGCTGGTCATCTAACCTCGTTCTTGGCGGTGATGGTCGGTAACACTCATCAACGTCATATCCGGGGTGACTTACGGAATAACGATGGCTGGATGGTACTCCATGATCCCGTTCAGGTTCAGGATGATCAAATGACATCCTCGGTGCTGTGAACTCCGATGAGGTCGGTTGACGCCTTCGCCCACGTTGTCGGCGAGGTCTAGGAGCATCCATATCCTGTGTAGGAGGGACTGGAGCTGAAGTTTGTCCGGTAAATGGCATACTCCTAACATCCTCGTGCATCGACGGTGGACAAACGAAAGGCCGACCTTCATTTCTATACCATCTTATGTAATCAGCAGACGGGTTGAAATTATTACCAACAATCGGGTAACCTGTCGGAATTCGTTCAAAACGTATGTTCCACCATTGGATCCAACGTTCATGCTTCGCAGGCCAGAATTCATCATTACGACCACGCATGTCGACCTTGTGAAGCTTATCAAGGTTCATCGGGGCTGCAGGAATTGGTTGTTGCATCCCAAATTGTCGCAACACCCGGTCAGTTTGGTGCCACTCTACATATGAAAAGCATATCAATGCTGTGTTTGCTTTCCATATATTGAAATTATTGTAGGCATCCGATGGGAGGCATGCCATAATTTCACTCGAGGAATATGGCATCCACAGAAACTGCGAATAATTATTACAAATTATTAGTTTCATAAGGATTAAATAAAAAAAAAAAACTTCAATGTAACAATCGAAATATTTACCTTATCATATCCTAGTCGATCTAGTCGTAGTCTTATACTTGCAAGATCGCTCGGAGTCTCTGTAAAATCTCTACCCGTACTCCTACTCCACCTATTAAAATGCATATAATATCTTAATGACCTATAAAAATACAATTTCGTACAAAATTAATAAAATAGTAAAGATTATTACCTGCTTGCAAGGGGGTATACAGCCGAAATATCCACGCGCGGAGCAAGAAATGGTAGCCGATACCAAGCCCATGATTGTAGAAGCACTAGACATCCACCTATGTCATGGTTTTTTGGAACTGTAGCTCGGCAAAGTTCTCTATACAAAACTGCCAAACACGCAGAACCCCAACTATAATTTGCTGCTTCCTCTAAATCACGTAGCAATGGAAGATACATTAAATGTACCCGACTGCTCGATTTGTCAGGCATCAGTAATCCTCCAATCAAACGTAAAATATATGCTCTAGCAGCATATTGTATTTGTTGTTCGGTTGCATGTAATGGCAGATTTTGAAACGTTTTCAACCAAGTCAGTCTCACCGTTGAGCCAGATACGACGTCTTCTGGAGGTACCTCACCCAATAGATCTTGACACAGTTCATTCCAATCTAGCAGGCTTCCGCCTGTAACTGCATCGCCATGGATCGGAAGTCCAAGTTGCAGCGCAACATCTTCGAGACTGACCGTGCATTCACCACATGGAAAATGAAAAGTGTGCGTCTCGGGTCTCCATCGTTCGACCAACGCAGAGATTAAATCGGGTTGTATCACAAGTCGTCGAATTTGACTTGCGTGATAAAATCCGGCTCTTCTTAAGTGGTCGATAATATAAGGATGCGGGTCCTCCAATGTAAATTTCCTCGAACGTAATACGCGACGAGTTTCCTGTTATAATAATAAAAATTAATATATTATAAAACTATAACAATTAAAAAGTAATAAATAAAACTATAAAATAACAAAATAATAATATAATATAATATAATATAAACAATAATAATATAATATAATATAATATAAAACAATAATAATATAATATAATATAATATAATATAAACAATAATAATATAATATAATATAAAACAATAATAATATAATATAAAACAATAATTTCGTATAAAAAAACAATAATAATATAATATAAAAAAAATAATAATATAATATAAAAAAACAATAATAATATAATATAATATAAAGAATAATAATATAATATAATATAAAACAATAATAATATAAAAAACTATAATAATATAATATAAAACAATAATAATATAAAAAACAATAATAAAAGAATATAATACAATAATAATATAAAAAACAATAATAATATAATATAAAACAATAATAATATAAAAACAATAATAATATAATATAAATCAATAATAATATAATATAATATAAAACAATAATAATATATAAAACAATAATAATATAATATAATATAAAACAATAATAATATAAAAAACTATAATAATATAATATAAAACAATAATAATATAAAAAACAATAATAATATAATATAATACAATAATAATATAAAAAACAATAATAATATAATATAAAACAATAATAATATAATATAATATAAAACAATAATAATATATAAAACAATAATAATATAATATAAAACAATAATAATATAAAAAACAATAATAATATAATATAACACAATAATAATATAATATAATATAACACAATAATAATATAAAAAACAATAATAATATAAAAAACAATAATAATATAATAATATAAAAAAAAATAATAATATAAAAAACAATAATAATATAAAAAATAATAATAATATAAAAAACAATAATAATATAACAATTTACTTACCTCGTTAAATATAACCTCCGAGATGTGATTTTCTTGTAACCTCAATAGTGAAGCCATTTCAAAATATTGTTGTAGAAAAAAAAATTTGTAGAAAGAAATTTTTTTTGGTAGAAAAATGAAAAAATTTTGAAAGAAAATGAAAATTTGAATAGAGGAATGAAAATTTGAAGAAGAGGAGGGGGGTATTTATAGAAGGTGGGGGTGTGGGGGGAGGGGGGACGTGGGGGGTGGGGGGAGGGGGATGGGGGCAACGGTCATATGACCGTTGCCCCTTTCAATTTTTTTTTTTTTAATTTTTTGTTTTCATTTGAAATATAAATTTTAAAAAAAAATTCAAAATATTAAATTATAAAAAAACCTAAAATATATTTTACGAATTTTTAAATTTTTTTAAATTATAAAAAAAATATTTTAATTTAATTTATAATTTTTAAAAATAAATTTATCAAATTAAAATAAAATATTGTATTAATATAATTTTTTTTATTAATTAAAAAAAAAAATATACATGAAGGGAAATCGCCACCCCCCATGGCGATTTCCCTTCATGGTTTTAGCAAATTTTGCTAAAATTACCAAGGGAAATCGCCATGGGGGGTGGCGATTTCCCTTGGTATTTTTTTGCAAATTTGCAAAAAAACACGCTGGGAAATCGCCATGGGGGATGGCGATTTCCCAGCTGAAAAAAAAAAGTCCGTATTTTGGGAAATAATCAAAAAGTAACGGTAATTTGGGGTTTAATTTTTTTTTTAGCTATATTAATATAAAAAAACCTCTCTAACCTCTCTCCATTTTATTTTATTTTATTTTTTTATTTTTAGAATCTTTGTGTTGTAAATTATAGAGTGAGTTTGGAAATAGGAACTCTGATTTCATCTATTTTTTTTTTCTTATCCAAAGAAAGAAAGAACTTTCAGGGCAATGACACGAAAACAGAGATGTACAAAAGTCCAAGCAGAATAACTTCTGTAGACCCATCATGTCGGCCTTTTCATCTTACCCTTATTTCTTTATTATAATTTTTGCCTCTTTTTCAGATAAAAAAATATATAGAAAAATATTATTAAATATTAATTAAAATGATATATGTAACATCTAAATCTTTGATTTAATGATTGATTTATAATTTCTTACTTTAAGAGCAGAATTTGATTTTTTTTTCAAATTATCAAAAAAAAAATGATATATATAAATTTTGTTAATGAGTTATATTTTTTAAAATTATTATATATAATAATATTTTCGATTAATGTATTAAAAATATGAATAAAATTATTAATTATTGTATTTTACATAATATTATTATTATAAATAATATATTAATTAATTTTAAAAAATATTTTAAAAGCACTAGTGTAAAATCTTATATATAAAAAGAAAATTTTAATTAATTGCTTATTTTTTGAATTTAATAAAAATAATAAATTGAATAATTTTTTTTAAATTGATAATTAAATAATTTTTAATTGATGTTTATATATATTTGTTAAGCGAATTCAAAAAATTATTGTTGCTAGAAAAAACCCTAATTATTGGATGCAACCTTTCAAATTTATCTTTCTTACAAATCTAGAGTTTTATTAACATTTTTTCTTTTACTTTTTTTTTTTGAATTAAAATCTCAAAATTTATTTTATAGGTATCCTTCAAGTTTTTCTTAATTTTATTTGTAAAATATATTGTATTTCAAAAGAAGTACTCCTAAAAAAACCAAAAATAGAAAATTTACGTGAAGGTCAACGATACACTAATGGAAAAACAAGAAAAGAAATAAATAGATAAAACAGAAAAGAGTTTTAATAAGTATTTATTAAATAATTAGTTCAACCCTGTCTGTTTGTAGGTATTTCTTCAACCAAAACCCCTTTATCCGCCACATCCACAAGCTCGCAACTCACTCGTATTTCTCACCACTTTTAAACTCTTTTCATAATAATTAATAGTAATAGTAATAATCTACTCCACCAAACCACCACAGCCGCCGCCACCGTATCCTCCGCCTATTTCTACTATAAAAAAAAAATGGAGCAAAAGAGGACAGTAGAGATAGACCAAATGCCTCCGCGTGGAGCTCACCACAGGCGGGCCCACTCCGACACAACTTTCCGTTTCGACGATCTTCTCCTCTTCGACCCCTCCGACCTCGATCTTTCCTCCCTTGACCTCCCGGCTTCCTCCTCCAATCCCACTCCGCCACCTGTCATCCCTGTTCCCGCCGATTCATCCGACGATTCCTCGTCCAACGGCCATCCCCCTCGCTCCTCCCACAATAACCCTAGGCATATCTCTTCCCACCTCCGTAGTCTTTCTGTTGACTCTGATTTCTTCGACGGACTCGGGTTGACTGGACCCGCTATTTCCGGAGGAGCTGGAGATGAGAAATTTGGCGGGAAAGGAGGGGTGGGAGAGAAGAGGGTTCATAGGCATAGTAACTCAATGGATGGGTCGACTATGGCGTCGTTTGAGCTTGAGTCTTTGATGACCGTTGATAATTTTAAGAAGGCTATGGTTCCTGATAGACTCGCTGAACTTGCCCTTATTGATCCCAAGAGAGCTAAAAGGTGGAATTTTCTCATGATAGTCTCTTTTTTTTTTTTTTTTCCTACTAATTTTTTCTCTTTAAATTAGATTAAATTATGTGTAATTTTTTCAACAATTCATTTTTAGTTGATTAAAAAAGAAACGTAATTATATGGTTCATCTTCTTCAGACTAATTTTGTTTTTCTTTTTGAGTTTTGATTCGTTATTCACCGAAGGCAAGTTTGTATTTTGCCTCTGTGTTCAACCTTCTTTTTTTTTTTTTTTTTTAATTTTTTTTTAATTTTAAGTTTTTTGTCTTTTGTTTGTAATATAGTATAGTAATTATTTTCCTTTAATTAAAAAAAAAAAAGTAGTAGAAAATATGTTGGTCTTATGAATGTAATGAAGTTTGTTTTTTGTTGTAGGATTCTGGCTAACAGGCAATCGGCTGCGCGTTCAAAGGAAAGGAAGATTCGATACACGAGTGAGCTGGAGAGGAAGGTTCAGACTCTTCAGACAGAAGCTACCAATCTCTCCGCACAGGTCACAATATTACAGGTAAATGCACTTTATGCCTTTTTGGTTTAGCTTTTCAGTTTACACCTCCAAAATTTGATCCTTTTCTTCCTTATAGAATGTGAACTTGTTGCCAAAACTCGATCGTTTCATAGATTTTGCATCGATGCGTCCTGAAAGAGTAGATTTCTTGAAAAGTGCGACGGGGTTGAGTGGATGGACTTTTTGTTTTTAAAGGCGGGATGAAAATACCTGTTCCATCCCGTTTTGTCCGCCTATAAATATATATTATATGTAAAAATGAAAATTTGTAATAATTGATCTTGCTTAAGTTGAGTTAAATAAAAAAATTATTAATATTTATTTTTAAAAATGGGGTTCATAATTAAATAATAAAACTATTATTTAAAAAAATTAATAGAAATAGGATGGAGCGGGCAAAGTGGATATGGATGTAACAAACATCTATGAAAGCGAGAATGCTATTTATATTTCAATATCCGAGGCGGAACGGGGCGGAAGCAGGACGAGATATTCCCAAGATGGGAAGTGACGGATATGGCAAAATCCATCCGTCCATTCCATTGCTATCCCTAGTTCATGTATTCAAATGTTCAATTTATTTTTCCTTATAATATAATACCGCAATCATTTATATACATGGTTTTCCAATTTTCAAAGTCAAAGTCTGCTGCCAACTGAGTACTAGCTCATATGGCATGCATGTTGCTGACAGACTTTTGTAGGTTGCAGGTTCGAGAGGGGTTAGATGCATAATGTCTTTCCTAAGTGAGTTAATTAGATAAGGGTTGGGAGGGTTAAGGATAGATTTAAGAACCTCAACAAAAAAAAAGTCTTCTCTTTGCTGATTGTATCTTAATTATAACTGGGTATAGCCACTAATTGGAATTTTATGTACATATTATTATATGCATGTAAAGCATGCTTGCATATTCATTTATAGGCAAATCACATATGTGATCATCTGAATAATTGTTGGAGACTTTACCCGTTTCATTTGGGACTTTATTTAATTTACTACCATTTCAAAAACTTACTAGTTCTCTATAGTAAGATGTAGTTTTAATTTCTTGCTAATTTGAGTGAAACACTAATTAGGACATTCAATTCAACTAGAAAACAATTTTCTAATTTTATCGAAACTCTAGCTCCTAACTTTTCGGACTTTCACTCCTACTAAGAAACATTTGCCTAATTGTAACGAAACTCTAGCTCTAGTGCAATTGACCAAAACTCTCTAGTAAGGCTGCTGCTGCCACCTTTTGTGGCTGCTGTCCACCACTTTAGTGGCTGCTGCCCTCCCATGGCAGCACCAAAAATTGGGGCAACAATTGCTCCACTTAGGCCAAGGTTTGGAGGAATTTTCTGGCAGCAAGCTGCCGCCCATTCCACCATAGTTTTGTGCCAAAACCAGCCACCATATATGAATCAAATTCATGATTTTGGTGCTGCCAAAATTCAAGCAAGTGTGTAGAACAGTTCTGCACTTATGCATGGATTTTTAAGAGCACAAACATAACCGAAACAACCACCGAAAATTTCAGTTATCCACCAGTATAATTAATTTTTATTGTTCGATTACTTACAAATAACTTAAAATATGCTGAATATAAATATTACAGTTGATCGTATAAAATATAATTCTAGTACTACTATAAAATCCTTAGTAGTTTGATTGTTCAATCAGCTTCTTTTTGGCCCTCATCTGTTAGTTATCCAGTTGTACGTTCATAAAAGATTAATCTAATCAATATGCTATGAATGAAGGGCATGCGTGTGTATGTTTACATGGCTTCCTTTGGTTGTCGTAAAAATACTCATGTCTATGTCTAAATTGTTGATTGATGATTTGATGATCAGTTTGCTGATTGCTCCTGCAGATTCCTTGCCTTAATTTCTGTTTTGCTTATTTGCTTTGTCTAGTTTGCACGATTTTTCTGATGTCATTCTCACTGGGAGTGACTGCTTAGTTATCATGCACCTAATGATATGACTGTATTTCTAGAGTCCTATCCACTTATTTCTGCTGAAGTTGCTAACCTCAAAAGAACCTTCTTTGCATCTTTGAGGCTCTAATATTTGTTTAGTGCACCCGCATGAAGGAAGGGAACCAGTTCTAATGTATTTCTCCTATGATACAGAGAGACACTACTGGGTTGACCACTGAGAAAAAGGAACTCAAACTACGGCTACAAGCTTTGGAGCAACAAGCACAGCTTAGAGACGGTATGCATGCTTTTTCTCATTTTTGGACTACATACTGCAATTATACTGGTGGTGGCTGGGTGCATCATAAATGAAGTGATTGCATATTTGTAGTCATTCATCAGTTATGGAGTTGGTAAAACTATCAAAACTCTCCCATTTCATAGTTAAGTGATTGCATCATGTGGGCCGAGTGATAAATCATAAATTTAGAAGTGTAAAGAAAAGGACTTAGTTAATATGGCATGTAGAAGAATGTCACATTTTTGTTGCCATATGGTTTTCAGATGCCCTATAGATATTTTCATAATACCATAAGCAATTCCTAGTAGGCCATCAAATAGGTCCAGATAGTTAAGAAATTAGGATTTGAAGTTTATGTTATGTTATTTAGTATTTATTTTTCTATGGTTTGCAGCTTTGAATGAAGCATTGAGGGAAGAAGTGCAACGGCTTAAGATACAAGCTGGTCAAATGTCAGCCATGAATGAAAATCCTTTCAATAGAGGACTAGCTCCTCAATTTTTACCCCAACAACCTGCACCACATCACTTTGGTGTCCAGCAGACCCTGCAACAACAACAGCAGCAGCAGCTACAGATGCATCAATCATCCGCCAACAACCAAACTCTCAATGGACAGCGTCAACCTAGCTTCATGGATTTTAACCAGAGGGCTTAGTTTCATGATTGAAGCTAATGCTTGGAAAACATAAGAAAATTCATTCAAGGTAGCATCTTGTACATAGGTCTGTATGTATATGCCTTTGCAGGTTAAGGTTGTGAAAAAGAGTGTTGGTGGGATCAGTCCCTTTGTATCAGTTTCACATATTAAAGCTTTATCACCATTAGAGTAGAAATGAATTGAATGTGTTGGTTAGAGAGATTGGGTCCTAATTTTATTGCATAATTGATAGCTAGATGATGTTGAAACTAATCTTCATATTTGTTCTACAATTATCTTCTGGAGATGGTATATAACTTTGATGCATGAATATGTTTTCCCTCCAAAGACTTTTGCACTGCACCTGTTTTTGGTACATTAGTAATGACTCAAGGGCTAAGGGGGAAAGAATTTGAATAACTCACTGTCCCCTTTTATTTTACATTTTCTTTTTTATCCATACAATTGTGTGGCCTGCTGATTTTTGTGTTCAAATATGAGTTCGTTTTTGATACAATGACGATGAAATGTTTTAATAATTTTATTGTCGATAATATTCATTCAACTGTCAGTGATAGTTTTTTAACAAATATTAAAATAATATTATATTATTATGATAGTTAATACTATAAGAATTCATAGCAGCCCTTTATATATACTTGATTTTCACTACACATGGGTTTTCATGTGAATGTCACTAATTAAAAATACTAATTTATCCATACATTCTAAAAGATGATACGAAAGAATTAAAATAACAAAAGAAATTCATTTAAACTTATTACAATATTCAAACTTAATTAATAAAAAGTGATAGAATATTATTTTACTTATACTAATAAATAACAATATTACAATTTATTGTTTCAATATAATAATAACTGATGTTTACTTATGTACATAAAAAGGATTTATTAAAATTAGTTTTAATATTGAATCTTGATCTCTTAAAAAGCCAATAAGTATAAAAATTAGAAAATATATTACAATTATAGACACCTAATTTTGTCCAGACCCCTAAATCAGGTATATTTTTTTTCCTAAATTGATGTTTTGGAATGCCAAAAGGCTTTTCTCATCTTGCAGGTGGTACTCCGAGACTTAGTTTAAGAAAGCAGACAGAAAAAGTCAAACATGAAAAAGTCAAACTCGAAAAAGTCAACCCTAAAAAAGTCAATTACTAAAAAAGTCAATCCACTTTCAAAATCAAGATTTGAGGTCAATTGAAAAACGGTGTAAGAATTTTGATAATCCGAGATCAACATTGAAAGATATTGAGTTCGAAAGTTAAGTTACGGAGATTCAGTAGAAAGAAAACCCTAGTTCGGAAAATTTTGGGAAAAGTGCTTAAACGATCAAATTGGTCGGAATTGAACATTCCAAATGAAAGATAAGTACTGAGTACGGGTAATGGAGAAGCTACTTGGAAGAAAAATTGATAGAAAAGTCAATTCGGAAGAATACCGAGAATTAGGATTTTTGGTGAATTTCGGTGAAATTTGGAAGAATTACAGAAATGACCCGATTCGGTAGGATTAAAGCCCCTAATTTATGAGGAGTGATTAAACAAGGATAGCCCAAGGCTCAGTTTGAAGAAAATCTGAAAATCAAACTTGTTTTGAGAAAAATCGGGTTTCGGAGGCAAATGGGCAAAATTGGAAAATTTGAAAAAATAGCAAATGAACTCCAAAAATTTTGAAAATGTTCAAATATCATTCTTAAATCATTTCGAAGAGATTGACAAAAGAAAATCTTGATTCGGAGTTCGTTTGCAAAATGGCCAAGTCCCGAGCCCACTATGCAGAAATTCAACAGGATAAATCCCGAAAAAAATAGCAAACGAGTTCCAAATTTTTTTAAAATTTTCAGATCTCATTTTTATATTATTTGGAAGATATTGGCGAAATAAAATCTTGATTCAGAGTTCATTTGCAAAATGGCCAAAATCCGGGTCCCCTATGCAATAATTCAAGTAGATAAATCCCAAAAAAATAGCAAATGAGCTCCAAAAATTATGAAAACTTCCAGATCACATTTTTTAATTATTTGGAAGAGACTGGTGTTGAAAAATCTGGATTCGGAGCTCGTTTAAAAAATGGTAAAGTTCGGGTGCATAAAAGGGGCAATTTTGGAAATAAATCCGAAATAAATAGCAAATGGACTCGAAATGTTTTGAAAACTTCCAGAATTCAAATTTTTATTATTTCGGAAGTATTGAAAAAATAAATTTTAAATTTGGAGTCCGTTTGCTATTTATTTAGGTTTGAGGGTCAAGAAGGTCATTTCACCGAAAAAACCAAAAAGGGCAAATTTGTAATTAAGGAAAATATGAAAGAAGAAGGAATTGCTGGGATTTTTCTTCCCTTGGTCAGCCAACATAGAGGAGAAGAAGGAATCTTGAACAATTTAATTCCCTAGTCACTATCAAGCCACATGCAACCACTAACACCTTGCAAATGGTCCCCCCTTTATCCAATAGCTTAGGTGCCTTGTAGGAAAGTTGAATGCACCATCCAATGGCCAAATTTAAATGCCAAGATGACATTTTTATTTTTCATAAAAGAACCCTCATCTAATGGCCAAGAATGGAAGAAAAAAGATGAGCACAATTCATCCAAGGGTGAGCATCCATTCAGTTAAGCAAGGGAGTGCATGAGATTATCTCTTTTCATCCAATGGCTTAGGCCATCTACAAGGGCTGAGTACACATGTTGAGGGCTAGATTTAATCTACAAGTTGTCATTTTTATGTTGTCCTCATCTAATGACCAAGAATGGAAGTGCACAACTCATCCAAGGGTAGGCACTCAAGGGAGCAAGCAAGGGAATGCATGGGATTGGTCATCTTTTGAATCTAAGGGATAAGGTTACTACAAGGGCTGAGTACACATCTTAGGACTGCTATCAATATGTTGTCATCAAAATATCTTAATTTAAAGGCCAAGATTGGAGGAGAAAAAGTGCAATTCCCATCCAAAGTGAGAGGCCATTCGGCCAAGGCTAAATGGGGGTTGGTTTCATTTTTTCAAAGGTTTTGGGCTGAAAACAGTAGCTAATTTGGCAAAGAAAAAGGTTTTCAATAGAGAGCTTGAAGGTAGTCATCTCTACCAAGTTCTAAGCAATTCCTTCTTCTTTCATACTTTCCTCAATTACAAATTTGCCCTTTTTAGTTTCTTTAGTGAAATAACGTTTTTGCCCCCGAACCTAAATAAATAGAAAACGGACTCCAAATTCGAATTTTCTTCTTTTAATACTTCCGAAATGATAAAAAATTGAATTCTGAAAGTTTTCAAAATTTTTCGAGTCCATTTGCTATTTATTTTGGATTTATTTCCGAATTGCCCCTTTTATACACCCAAACTTTACCATTTTTTAAACGAGCTCTAAATCCAGATTTTTATTCACCAATATTTTCCAAATAATTTAAAAATGTGATCTGGAATTTTTCATAACTTTTGGAGCTCATTTGCTATTTTTTCAGGATTTATCTGCTTGATTTACTGCAAAAGGGACCCGAGATTTGGCAATTTTGCAAACGAACTCCGAATCAAGATTTTCTTTCACAAATATCTTCCAAATAATGTAAAAATGAGATTTGAAAATTTTCAGAATTTTTGGAGTTCATTTGCTATTTTTCCCATATTTTCCAATTTTTTTCTTTGCCTCCGAAACCCGATTTTGCTCAAAACAAGTCCGATTTTCAGATTTTCTTCAAACTGAGCCTTGGGCTATCCTTTTTTTAATCATTTCTCATCAATTAGGGGCCTTAGTCCAACCGAATCGGGCCATTTCTGTAATTCCTCCAAATTTCACCGAAATCCACCAAAAAAACCCTAATTCTCGTTTTCTTCCGAATTGACTTTTCTATCAGTTTTTCTTCCAAGTGGCTTCTCCATTACCCGTAGTCAGTGCTTATCTTTCATTTGAGACCTTCAATTCTGACCAATTTGATCGTTTAAGCACTTTTTCCCAAATTTCTCGAACTAGGGTTTCTTTTCTACTGAATCTCGTAACCCAACTTTCGAACTCCATATCTTTCAATGTAGACCTCGGATTATCAAAATTCTTTCACCGTTTTTCAATTGAACCTCAAATCTTGATTTTGAAAGTGGGTTGAATTTTTAGTACTTTTTTGGGGTTGACTTTTTTGAGGTTGACTTTTTTGAGTTTGACTTTTTTAGTCTGCTTTCTTAAACTAAGTCTCGGAGTACCACCTGCAGGATGACAAAAGCCTTTAGCATTCAGAAGTATCAATTTAGGAAGAAAATGTACCTGATTTAGAGGTTCGGACAAAATTAGGTGTGTACAGAGGGAATTAAGGGTTAATGACAGGCTGTTGACATCAGAATGGGAAGAGTCCAGTTCATGAATATGCCACCGAGGGAAGTGCCATCAGAGCTAGAAATCGCAAAGGCGAAATTTGAAAAAGAAAAAGCCTAGATGAGCAAGGAGATTGCCCGACTACAAGAAGAGCTTGAGGACATGAAAAATAGGGAATCAGCTCAAGAAAGAGAAAAGGAAAAGATCAATAGAGAAAGGGACACTGCTAAGGGCGATCTTCAGAAATTACACTTGGAGAACAAGAGGTACCGCTTCGAGCTCAGTTTAAGGGGACCCTCAAGACTTCCAGGGAATGGGACAAGAGGTCAAAAACCTCAAGAAGGAGAATAACTACTGGAAAGAGAGAGTGAATCATGAAGAAGCCCGAGCCAATCAACGAGAGAAGCAAGCTAAAGAAAGCTTACACAGTGATGTTTCTGCTGACGCGTCAAGGGGCTGTGAACAAGTAGGGGTCAGATTGAAGAGTAAGGCCATCAAAAGGAGACTATGAAAAAAAGTCCAAGATCCGAGGAAGTCACTATAGGACTAATTTTGTAATATCACTTTGAAAGGCGAATTATGGACTTATCTTAGGCAGTGATCTTTTTATTCTATCTGTGATGTATTTAGTTCAAGAAAATCAATGAAAGACCGTTCAGTTGAAATTATTGCAAGGCCAATACTTTCAAATGCATTCATAATTTATATATTTTGTTTGTTCATTCGTATATTTACTCATATTTATAATCATTCATTTTTGAAATTCATTCATATTCATACACTTAACCACTTATTTATTCCTTTTACTTGTTCATTCATTTATTCTTTCATATTCATATACGTAGTCATGTACTTGTTCATTTTATTTGATTGATTCATTCACATTTAGTCATTTATTCATTCATTTTTTTATAAAACATAAAAAATATATGTCAATAAATTCTAATTCATAGTTTTCAAAACTAAAGGTACAATTGGTCGCACTCAGAAAGAATCGAATTTCCGACACCCTTACAATACTCAATCTCAAGCCAGAGCTATGGAGAACGATCAGCTTGCTAGAATTGAAATAATGGAAATAACTCAAAGGGAACTGCAGGAACAGTTGGCTAAATCTCAGGAGGAGTCACGAGAACAGATGACTAAACTCATGGAAATGATGAGTGCCATGATAAAACAAAAAGGGCCGGGGGAGAATTCAGTCACCGAGAAAAGGGTGGTAATTGAAGAGGATCAACCTGAAAACATATAGCAAACGGGCCAAGAGCTGCGAATTGGGGCAGCCTCCTATGTTTATATCCAGCCAGCTGCTGAGGCACAGAACTATGTTCCTGGAAAAGGTAATATGGGAGCCAACCCAAATGATGTTAACGTTCCAGACTTTGAGGAACTAGCTGAAAAGGAAAAGACAAAGATGACTGAGCTAAAGAGGGTTGAAATGGCAGAATCACAGAAAAAATATTAACTACTGGAGGAGAGGCTGATGGTCGTTGAGGGGGCAGAGTTATTTGGCAGTCTGGATGCCAAAGAGATGAGTTTAGTACACGATCTGGTAGTTCCCCCAAAGTTCAAAGTACCAGACTTTGAGAAATATAATGGGACTACCAACCCATCAGCACATCTGACCATGTACTACAGAAGAATGACGGGGCACGATGATAATGAAAAACTGCTTATCCATTATTTCCAAGATAGCTTGACAAGGTCTGCAACTCGATGGTACAATCAACTGAGTCGTACCAAGATTCGTTCATGGACGGATTTAGCTAGGGCTTTCATGGAGTATTATAAGCATGTATCTGATATGGTACCTGATAGGTTGTTACTACAGAACATAGAAAAGAAGACTACTGAGAGTTTCAAGGAATGCTCGCAAAGGTGGAGGGATCTGGCTACACAAGTGCAACCCCCTTTAACTAGAAAAGAAACTACAGTGCTTTTCATCAATAGCTTGAAAGCACCATATTATGATAAACTGGTGGGGAGTGCCACCAAGGAATTTGCAGACGTGGTGATATCCGAGGAGATGATAGAGTCGGCCATTAAGAATAGGAAAATGGAAGGGGGTGACTCTGCTACTCCGTAGAAGGTATATCCTGCTAGGAAGAAAGAAGAGACCCACGCAGTTAGTATCAACCAATACCCATATACACCACCAAGGCCCTATACTCCTCCTACACCCTATACACCTTACCCGAGGTATAATCCTTACTACCTCAACGTGAACCACTTTACCCAAAATCCCTTCCCTTATACAAATATACCACAACAGCCGTTTCCAACTGGCATATTCCCACAGATAAACCATCCCCGAAACACTTTCCCCAACATTCAAGGAGCTGGGCGCAATGACCAACGTTCACCAAGGAACAATCAAAAATCCCAATTTGATCCAATTCCTACCATCTATGATGAGCTATATTCCAAACTGTTGCAGGGTCAACTTGTTGCACCCGTATACCTTAAACCTCTGACACCTCCATATCCAAGGTGGTACAATGCAAATACTAACTGTGGTACCATGCAGGAATTCAAGGACATTCGACTGAAGATTGCCTGGCCTTTAAAAAGAAAGTCCAAAGTCTGATCAACGTCGGAGTTGTGAAGTTTGGGTCAAAGAATTGGTCGAATGTATCGAGAAATCCATTGCCCGATCATGCTGAGAATCGGGTAAATGTAGTATGGATAGGGGAAGTCAGAAGGGTAAAAAAGGATGTCAGGGAAATCAAGACTCCAATGTTAACAGTAAGGGTCGAGATGGTTAAGGCAGGAATGGTGTGGGATGCAGACAGTTTAACAATGGTTGCAAAGAGGGTGCAGAATTGGTGCCCGTTCCATAAATGTAGAGGTCATATCATACAGGACTGCGGGGACTTTCTGGCTAAAGTCCAAAAGATGATGGATAATGGGGAGGCCCAGTTTTACGAGGAGATAGAGGAAGAAGTAGAGGTTATTGAGAATGCAGCTGGCTACGGGATAGGAAGACCCTTGATTATCTATTATGATGAACCAGAGGAGAAAGTTATGCCAGTTATTGAGGAAAATAAGCCTAAGTTAATCATAGATTTGCTTGTTTCCTTTTCGTACAAGGAAAACAAAGCTACACCATGGAAATATGACTGCAGCATGGTTATTCCAGGGTCTTCGAGTCAGCAAGATATCACAGGTGTGGGGCACTTAATACGAAGTGGAAGGTGTTATGCTCCTAAGGCTGTTGAGTAAGGATTAACAGGAAAAGATAGAGGAATGGGCAAAGGCAAGAAAGCAGCTGAACCAATCCATATTGAGATGGATTTGTCAAAAGAAGTAGAAAGGGGGTCAGTCCCGATAAATAGGATAAAAGAGCAGGTGAATGAGAAGGAAGCCTGCGAGTTCTTAAAATTCAGAAATGGTTGAGCAATTGCAATGCCAACCAGCAAGAATATCCATCTTATCTTTGCTATTGAACTCGGAGCCACACAGAATTGCCCTGTTGAGATGTTGAATAAGGCATATGTGGCTAATAACATATCAGTAGAAAAATTAGACAGGCTGGTGGGAAACATTGTGGTAGACGATCATATATATTTCAGTTATGATGAAATACTACCCAATGGTATTGGGTCAACAAAGGCTTTTCACATAACTACCACTTGCAAGGGGCACATATTACCGAGGGTCCTTCTGGATAATGGTTCTTCATTAAATATGATGCCCTTGGCAACCCTGTCCAAATTGCCAGTGGATATTTCTTATATGCTGCCAAGTTGCACGGTGGTCAAAGCTTTTGATGGTACCAGGAGAGATATAATGGGAACTATTGAGGTTCCTCTGGAAATTGGTCCATGCACCTATACGGTGAACTTTCAGGTCATGGATATTAAACTGTCCTATAATTGCTTGTTGGGAGGCCATGGATACATTCAGCAGGGGCTGTACCTTCATCTCTCCACCAAAAGCTAAAATTTGTAATGGAAAGGCGTTTGGTCACCGTATCAGGAGAAAAGGATGTAATAGCCTCTGCATCTATTGAATCTCCTTATATTGAACCCAATGAAGATGCCGTAGAATGTTCCTTTAGGTCTTTGGAGTTCGTAAATGCGGTTTTCGTCGCTGAAGGATGAAAAATTCCAAAACCAAGGTTGTCCAAGAACATAAGGTTGGGAGTAAGAACCATAGTGGGAAAAGGCTGTAGGGCTAGAAAAGGTCTTGGAAAATATCTTCAAGGGATGGCCCGAGCAATGGAAGTAGTGGGAAAGAAAGTCCGGTTTGGCTTAGGGTATCTTTCAAAGGCCTATGAGAAGAGGAAACAAGTTGAAAAGAACCGACAAAGAAGGATGGCCCATCTCGCGGGTATGGATATTGAGTGGGAGCCTATGATATTCCCACCAATCCTTCACAGTTTCCACTCGGTCGATTTTCTGTTTGGAGAAAAAAAGTCAGATGATGTACTTATAATGTTTGAGCAAGCCGTCGAGAGATTCCAGGTGAATAGGGATGAACAGATATATGATATGGAGATCTGCATGACCAGGGAGGAAAGAATTGAAAGTGGAATGCTAACTGGATTGTGCGACCTTGTCCACCAGGATATAGACTGACCAATTGGAGTGCAACCGAGCTGCCCATAGTTTTTAGGTCTATTCCAACGTAATGCTTTTAAACAAATCTTAAATATCTTTGCTCGAAGATATTAAGAATTTCTTTTGTAATGGGCTTTTGTCTAAAAATTTTCATTCAATAAATAATAAACACGATGCATTTCCTTCATATTGATGTGTCCATATTCTTTCATTTATGCTATTTATTTTGCTTCCATTGTATATATGTTTTCCTATATTGTTTCTTCACCACCTATTTACAGGTGTACGGATGCGGAATATGAGGACCTTCCTTTCAGTAATTCTGAAATTGATTTTAAGAGGCCTATTTGCATGGGTGATTTTAAGGCCGACGAAGATATTAAGGATTATGGTCTACCCTCAAACTTATTAAGAAAAATAGAACAAGAAGAGAAACAAGTACTTCCTCATGAGGAGCTATTGGAATTGTTAAATTTGGGAAGTAGTAAGGAGATAAAAGAGATTAAAATTGGGACTACATTGTCGTCATCAATAAAGGGTGAACTCATAGCCTTACTTCAAGAATATATTTGCATGGTCATACCAAGACATGCCGGGTCTGGATCCAAATATTGTGGTATATAAGCTCCCTTTAAGGCCAGAGTGCAAGCCAATTCAGCAAAAGTTGAGAAGAATGAGGCCGGACATGCTATTAAAGGTAAAAGAGGAGGTGAAGAGGCAGTTTGATACTGGATTCTTAGAGGTGGCAAAATATCCGAAATGGGGGGCAAACATTGTTCTAGTACCAAAAAAGGATTGCAAGGTGCGTATGTGCATCGATTATCGAGATTTGAACAAAGCTAGTCCCAAAGATAATTTCCTTTTGCCTCACATTGATACATTGGTGGATAATACGGCGAAAAGTTCCTTGTTTTCTTTCATGGATGGATTCTCGGGATATAATCAGATTAAGATGGCACCGAAAGATATGGAGAAAACCACATTTTTTATAATGTGGGGAACATTCTGCTACAAGGTAATGCCGTTTGGGTTGAAGAATGCTAGGGCAACATATGAGAGAGCCATGGTGACCTTGTTTCATGACATGATGCATAAGGGAATTGAGGTTTATGCTGATGATATGATTGCAAAGTCATAAGGAGAAGAGGAGCATATTGCGAATCTTAGGAAACTCTTTGAAAGACTAAGAAAGTTTCAACTCAAGCTAAACCCGGCAAAATGCACTTTTGGAGTCACTTCAGGGAAATTTTTGGGTTTTGTTGTTAGCAAAAGGGGAATTGAGATTGATCCGGATAAAGTTAAGGCCATCCAGAATTTTCCTCCTCCACTTACTCAAAAAAAAGTAAGAGGTTTTCTAGGGAGATTGAATTACATTGCTCGGTTTATTTCTCAGTTAACCGATAAATGTGATCCAATATTTAAGCTACTTCGAAAACGTGATCCAGGAGAGTGGATGAAGGGTGTCAGATTGCTTTTGAAAATGTTAAGCATTATCTATCAAACCCACCAGTATTAATGCCACCGGCTCTGGATAAACCGATGATATTGTATCTATCAGTATTTGAGAGATCCATGGGTTTTGTTTTGGGGCAGCTTGATGAGACTGGAAAGAAAGAATAGGCGGTTTACTACCTAAGCAAGAAGTTCACAGATTATGAGTTGAAATATTCGTCGGTAGAAAAGCTGTGCTGTGCCTTAGCTTGGACTGCTCGGAGGCTCAGACAGTACATGCAATACCACACAACGTGGTTGATCGCCAAGCTAGATCCAATCAAGTACATGTTGGAAGCACCTTCTTCGTCAGGGAGGATGGAAAAATGGTAGGTTTTGTTGTCAAAATACGACATTGTATATGTAAGTCAGAAAGCTATCAAGGGCAGTGCAGTGGCTGAAGTTTTAGCAAGTCGGGCAGTGAAAGATTATGAGCCTTTGAACTTTGATTTCCCAGATGAAGATTTGATGTATGTTTCGCAAGCGGATGAGGTTCCCTTGAAGAAGAAAATATGGAAGATGTACTTTGATGGGGCATCTAATGCCATGGGGCACGAAAGCGGTGCAGTGCTCATATCCCTAGAAGAAGATTATTATCCTTTCACTGCCATATTGATTTTGATTGTACAAACAATACTGCAGAATATGAGGCATGTACTATGGGCCTTCGTGCTGCCGTAAACAAAAAGATAAAAAAAACTTGAGGTTTTTGGAGACTCGGCTTTAGTGATATATCAATTGCACGAAGAATGGGAAACCCGAGATACAAAATTAATCTGATATCGAGAACTAATACTGAGTTTATTGGAGGAGTTTGAAGAAGTGACTTTCAATTACTTCTCTCGAGAAGAAAATCGAATGGCAGATGCTCTGGCTACTTTGTCATCAATGTTTAAAGTGAATGAAGGACTGAAGTTGTGCCGATCAAGATGAGCATATATGATTCTCTTGCCCACTGCTTGAGTATAGAAAAAGAAACAGATGGTCTCCCTTGGGATAACGACATCTTGCAGTACATCAAGAGTCAACAGTATCCAGAACAGGCAACAAAAAATGACAAGAGGACTCTGAAAAGGCTAGCAATGGGTTTTGTTCTAGATAGCGAGATTCTCTACAAGAAAGGGAAAGACCAAGTCCTATTGAGATGTGTCGGGTCTGCCGAAGCTCGAACAATCATAGAGGAAGTCCATCAAGGGATATGTGGCACCCATGCCAATGGTCACATGCTTGCTAAGCAAATTATGAGGGCAAGATATTATTGGCTGACGATGGAAGGAGATTGTATCAGTTATTCTCGGAAATGTCATAAATGCCAGATCTATGCAGATAAGATTCATGTACCGCCATCGCCATTGCATGTCATGATCTCACCATGGCCGTTTTCAATGTGGGGAATGGATATGATTAGGCCCATTACTCCGAAAGCTTCAAATGGACATCGTTTCATCCTGGTGGCCATAGACTATTTCACAAAATGGCGAAAGCGCAGGAAGCACAAAGAAGGATCGTGTAAGCTTGGTTAGCTAGAGTGGAAGCTGTTTCTTATATGAATGTAACGAAGTCGATGGTATGCAGATTTATTAAGAAGGAAATTATATGCCGATACGGATTGCCAGCAAGAATTATTTCAGATAATGCTCTCAATCTGAATAATAAGATGATGAGAGAAGTGTGTACTCAGTTCAAGATCACACACCATAATTCGGCACCTTATCGTGCGAAGATGAATGAGACAGTAGAAGCAGCCAACAAAAACATCAAGAAGATTGTCGAGAAGATGACTGATGTGTACAAGGATTGGCATGAGATTTTGCCTTTTGCTCTTCACACATATCGCACTTCGGTTCACACATCTATAGGGGCAACGCCATTTTCTTTGGTATATGGTATGGAAGCAGTGTTACCTATTGAAGTTGAGATTCCTTCAATTCGGGTTTTGATAGAGGTTGGCCTATAAGAGGCAGAATAGGTTAGAGCTCGTTATGAACAGCTGGATCTCATCGAGGAGAAAAGATTGAAGGCAATTTGTCACGGGCAGTTGTATCAGAAAAGGATGATTCGAGCCCATAACAAGAAGGTTCGACCCAGACAGTTCCGAGAAGGAGAGTTGGTACTGAGGAAAATTCTCCCTATAGTGAAGGATCCGTGAGGAAAATGGGCTCCAAATTGGGAAGGACCCTATGTGGTAAAAAGAGCTTTTTCTGGAGGAGCATTGATTCTAACTCGGATGGACGGGGATGATTTTAGACATCCCATGAATGCTGATGAATTGAAGAAGTATTATGCTTTAAAAAAAAGTGTGATGCTATGCACATGGGAATTCGAATGATTCCAAATGTCGAAATGGAAATTCTATATATCTATCTCCCCTGAGAATTGCTTTTCAAAGAGAATATTCATGCTTCATACGATGAATGTCCATCTTTCATATTCCCTTCACTAAAAAGAAATTATCCCTAGTTACCCCTTTGAACCTTAGGAATTATTTCTTTCGTTGAACCCTGATCAAGGATTACCCTCTACACTAAAGGGCAAATACGAGGAAAAATAATCAAAATCATGGCAAAAAAAGAGAGCCATTGGAAAATGTGAAATCAAAGAATGGCAAATGAAAGCCAACAATGAAAGAAAAGAGATTGAAAAAAAAAGGAAAAAAAAGAAAGAAAAAAGAAAAGTCCAAAAAGGGGACAAATGTCTCAAGAATGAATTCTCCTCAGGAAATGATCCTTCATCCAATCACCCTTAAACACATTTTGGGCCTATTTTATCCTTTCCTTCTAAACTCGAACCTTGGCCTACATCACGTACTTTAAAAGTCCATTTTGATCAAGCATGGATATTTAATTTGAAAGGTTGTTCTCATAATTTATCCCATCTTTTGAATTGACATTTTTACCTTGGAAGGATTTAGAATTCTCAGATGCGTGGTAGAATACAAAAAAAAAAGAAAAAAAGGAGAGGTTTAAGCCGAAAACCCGCAAAGGGCGACTTAATACCGAATGGAGGACACCTGAGTTGAAAACCTGCAAAGGGCGGCTCAATTAATGATTAAGGTTTGAATCAATGCTTTGTGTAAAAGGGGAGAAAGTATTTGAAAATCAGAAGAAAACGGGAACAACTCAGTCTGACGTAATTACGGAAGCTGAGGGATTACCCAAGTAAATTGTTCATTCAAAAGAATTTCAGATGGTTTGAAAAAGGAACGGTCCAAGATATTCCGCATCCGGGGCATCTACAACCTATAACTTTACATTTATCCTTGATATTCACTTTTACCATTTTAAAAATTTTTGTTGCAATAAATTCTTGTTATCTTTCTTATGACATTTGCTTGTTTCATATTTTTCTTTCATACATTTTTGAGATGCATTTTGTTTGTTATTGAGTTGAATGATGATTAGTAAGCATAAAAATCTTTAAATAAAGGGATTTTAAAAGTATCACTAAGGAATAGATCTAAATCTTAGAAAAGGTTTGGAAACCACTAATCCTGATGGAAAATTCACCAAGTAAAGGAAAACAGTGAATATGTTGAAGACTCTGTCATGAAGTCAGAAATTTGTGAATTTCAGCGAAGTCAAAAACTGAGACTGTTTGACAATTTATCTTGAGTAGAGGGTTCCTTAAGTGGGGCATCAGTGAACAATTGAAGACTCCGTCATGAAGTCAGATAATCTGTGAACCTCAAAGAAACCATGGATTAAAAATCATGACAAAATCATTTGATTGCATTCATCCTCAGGAAACATACAAGCATTTGCAAAGCATGTCATTCTCATCATTGCATTTAGCTAACATTGCAGGAATTAGGAAAACTTTGGCTTCCCCAAATCGAACTCGTTCTGTTTCTCAAATGGGTTAAGCCCCGAGACCACCGTCGAGGTATGTTTCTTTTAAATCGAACTCGTTCTAATTCTCAAATGAGTCGAGCCCCGAGACCGCCGTCGAGGTATGTTCCTTTCATTTTCAAATTAAATTTATTTTCCCAAATGAATCAAACCCAGGATCGTTCTTAGCATTTCCTTTTGTTTTAAATCGAATTCATTCTGTTTCATCAAATGAGTCGAAACCCGAGACCATTGTCGAGGTATTTCCTTTTATTTAAATCGAATTCATTATGTTTTATCAAATTAGTCGAGCCTCGAGACCATCATCGAGGTATTTCCTTTTGTTTAAATCGAATTCATTCTGTTTTATCAAATGAGTCGAGCCCCGAGACCAACGTCGAGGTGTTTCCTTTTGTTTAAATTGAATTCATTCTGTTTTCTCAAATGAGTCGAGCCCCGAGACCATCGTCAAGGTATTTCCTTTTGTTTTAAATTGAATTCATTCTGTTTTATCAAATGAGTTGAGCCCCGAGACCATCGTCGAGGTTTTTCTTCTGTTTTAAATCGAATTCATTCTGCTTCTCAAATGAGTCGAGCCTTGGATAAGACCGCCGGGCACCATTCTTAAGACCTCCGGGCACCATTCTTAAGATCTCCGAGCACCATTCTTAAGACCTCCAGGCATAATTTTTACTTTTCAAATCAAACTCGTTCCCTTAAGACGGGTCGAGCCTTGATTAGTCAGGGAATTCAATTTAAAGGATAAAATATTCAATTTACAGCTTTTTCAAAAAAAAAAAATTATGATAATTGTAAACCCCTTTCCCTTTCTTTCACATGTGATTTCACTAATCGTACAAAATTAATGTTTTTTTATCTTTGCCTGATTCCTTATTCTTAGCAATAGCCAAAGAGGGGTAGATGTAGACACCTACTTTTGTCCGAACCCCTAAATCAGGTATGTTTTCTTCCTAAATTGATGTTTCAGAATGCCAAAAGGCTTTTCTCATCTTGTAGGTGGTACTCCGAGACTTAGTCTAAGAAAGCAGACAAAAAAGTCAAACTTGAAAAAGTCAACCCCAAAAAAGTCAACCCCAAAAAGTCAACTACTGAAAAAGTCAACCCACTTTCAAAATCAAGATTTGAGGGTCAATTGAAAAACGGTGAAAGAATTTTGATAATCCGAGGTCTACATTGAAAGATTTGGAGTTCGGAAGTTGGGTTACGGAGATTCAGTAGAAAGAAAACCCTAGTTCGGGAAATTTGGGGAAAAGTGCTTAAACGATCAAATTGGTCAAAATTGAACGTTGCAAATGAAAGATAAGTACTGACTATGGGTAATGGAGAAGCTACTTGGAAGAAAAACTGATAGAAAAGTAAATTCGGAAAAAAACCGAGAATTAGGGTTTTTGATGGATTTCGGTGAAATTTGGAAGAATTACAGAAATGACCCGATTCGGTAGGAATAAAGCCCCTAATTGATGAGGAGTGATTAAACAAGGATATTCCAAGGCTTAGTTTCAAGAAAATCTGAAAATCGAACTTGTTTTGAGCAAAACCGGGTTTCGAAGACAAAAGGACAAAATTGGAAAATTTGGGAAAAATAGAAAATGAACTCCAAAAATTCTAAAAATTTGCAAATCTCATTCTTAAATCATTTCTAATAGATTGGCGAAAGAAAATCTTGATTCGAAGTTCGTTTGCAAAATGGCCAAATTCCAGGGCCAATATGCAAAAATTCAACAGGATAAATCCCGAAAAAATAGCAAACGAGTTCCAAAAATTCTGAAAATATGCAGATCTCATTTTAAATTATTTGGAAGAGATTGGTGAAAGAAAATCTTGATTCGGAGTTCGTTTGGAAAATGGCCAAAATCTGGGTCCCCTATATAGTAATTCAAGTAGATAAATCCCGAAAAAATAGCAAATGAGCTCCAATAATTATGAAAACTTCCAGATCACATTTTTAAATTATTTGGAAGAGATTGGTGAAGAAAAATCTGGATTTGGAGCTCGTTTAAAAAATGGTAAAGTTCGGGTGCATAAAAGGGGCAATTTTGGAAATAAATCCGAAATATATAGCAAATGGACTCGAAAAATTTTGAAAACTTCCAGAATTCAATTTTTTATTATTTTGGAAGTATTGAAAAAATAAAATTTGAATTTGGAGTCCGTTTTCTATTTATTTAGGTTCGGGGGTCAAAAAGGTTATTTCACTGAAGAAATCAAAAAGGGCAAATTTGTAATTAAGAAAAATATGAAAGAAGAAGGATTGCAGGGATTTTCCCTCCTTAGATCAGCCAGCATAGAGGAGAAGAAGGAAGCTTGATCAATTTAATTCCTTAGTCACTATCAAGCTCACATGCTACCACTAACACCTTGCAAATGGTCCCCCATTCATCCAATGGCTTAGGTGCCTTGTAGAAAAGTTGAATGCACCATCCAATGGCCAAGTTTAAATGCCAAAATGGAATTTTTATTTGTCATGAAAGAACCCTCATCTAATGGCCAAGAATGATAGAAAAAAGATGAGCAGAATTCATCCAAAGGTGGGCATCCATTCGACCAAGCAAGGGAGTGCATGGGATTGTCTCTTTCCATCCAATGGCTTAGGCCATCTACAAGGGCTGAGTACACATGTTAAGGGCTGGATTTAATCTACAAGACGTCATTTTTATGTTCTCCTCATCCAATGACCAAGAATGGAAGAGCACAACTCATCCAAGGGTAGGCACTCAAAGGGGCAAGCAAGGGAGTGAATGGGATTGGTCCTCTTTTTCATCTAAGGGCTGAGATTATTACAAGGGCTGAGTACACATCTTAAGGGCTGCTATCAATTGGCAAGATGACATTGTCGCAACCTAAAAAATGAGAAGTCTCATTGCAAGATTTTATTATTCGTTAAGCGTGACATTAAAAGAAAAAAATCAAAGAAAAGTCGACTTAATTCCGCTTAAAAATGAAGGTTTTGAAAATGACCTTGAAAAAGATATGGAGTCGCCACCAATAATTTTTAGCTAGGTGTGATCGGCCACCTATTAAAACCCGTTTATAAAATATTTTAAAATTAATTAAATTTTTTTTAAAACCAATTTCAAGTTTGCATTTTCAACCAGAGAAATCAAAGAAGCGGGTTCGGGACTCGGTTACGTGTGGGGAAGGATTAGCACCCCCACAACGCCCGTATAAAACGGTACCTTATTAATCGTGTGTTATCTCAAGTCTCGATAAAAAATCGATTCTGAATTTAGTATTTCAAGTTAATTCCCAATTTAAAGAAAAATAATTCCATTTTTAATTGAAAATGATTCGAAATTTGTAAATTCAAAATTTTCCTATATTCCCCAACAAACGTGGCAAAATATTGAAACTTTTATTAGTTTGAAAATTTTCCAAATCATTCTCATTTTAAAGAAGATATTCCTTTATTAACGATAATTGATGATATCCTACCCAGCAAACCCGGTAGAGAACTCATGAATTATTTTAACCCGAGAATATCTTTATTTTATTGAAAATCATTACCTTTTGAAGACATTTAAAAAATATATGAATATGAATATGTGTGACATAAATAAAATGACATAGCAAAGTGTAAATAATATAATGCAACCTAAATGGTATGAAATAATTTAAATGTCTTAGCATATTCTAAATGAAATGAAATATCTTAAGTTATATGATATATTCTAAATGAAATAAAATGACCTAGGTAACATGATATATTCTATATGAAATGTAATAACGTAGGTAACATAATATATTCTATATGAAATGAAATAATTTAAATGACATGGAAAATATAAATGATATAGCCTATAATCTAAATTACATGAAACATAAAATAATGCTATCATATAATATGCATGGAAATAAAAATAAAAATAATAATGCATGAACATAGTATATGCTAAATAATATGACAAAAATAACTAAATAAAAAGCATAGGATATCATGAAATATTCAAAACCATATAACAAATAATATAATATCAAAAATTTAAATCCAAGATAATAACACCATCATGAAAATTAAACATAGCAAAAATTACATATTATATAATATGCATGAATATGGAAAATGCAATGCATGAGAATGTATTTTTTCCTTTAATTAAAGAAATGCGTATATTTAAAAAGATATCCGTCTACCTTAGAAAAATATATCAAATTAAATATTCTAGAATCAAAATACTTTGTGATTGTTTGAAAACAATTTTGAAAAGCTTAGATTAAAAATAAAAACTTAGCTAAACCCTTTTTTAAATGGCTCTAATTTCCTAACTTTAAAATCTCGGACTTGACCCGAGACTTAAAAAATCATTTTTAGAGTTTAAAAAGGCTTAGAAACTATCCTAAGTCAGTAGCTAAACTTCCTAATCAGCCCTCTCTAAGTAAGTTAACCAAAACAGAAAAATTATCTTCTTTCAAATTCAATTCTGACTCCACTGTCCAGGTTTAAAGCACGATTTTTTAACCTATTTTTAAAAATTCAAAAAAATCTAAAAAAAATACTGGAGACTCAAGACACGTGAAACTACACGAGAAAAAATCATCTTAATTTTCTGATTAAAATTGACTGCCCAGAAAAATTGGGCAATTACAAGTACTGGGTGAAAAAACTGTTTTGCCAAAACACATTTTTTTGCCTTTGATAAAATCGTTTAAAAATCAAAGTAAAAATATTAGAGATTCTCTAAAAGACTCACAAACAGTAGCAAATACTTTTGAAAAGTTAGGTGAAAATTGGTAAGTAAAAAAAAATACAAAGGTAGAATAATCAATTTGACAACTCTTTAATTTTCCACAAGTATGCTCAAGTGAGCATGACTTTGAGCCATTGATTGGCCTAAGTCATAAATCAAGTGGTAAAGACATGAAATGCATGAAAAATACAACAAATATGAAGCATGAAATGCATGATTTAAAACCTAAATGACATGAAAAATGCATGGCATCAATAAAATGACCTAGACCTAAATGAACTTGCATGGCATTTAATGCAAACTAGGTCTAAAATGCATGAGCATACATGGAAAAACAAACCAATCCTAAACCTAAAATATGCATGGCAATAACACAAACATATGGCATGCTTAAACAAAATACTCAACCAAATATCATGAAAATGCAAACCTATCAACTAACATAACAAAAATGCACACACAAAGCATACAATATGAGGGTGGCCGAATGGTCCCATGCTTAAAATGAGCATGGCATTTTCACAAACACATGATATACTAACATGCTTAGCTAAAGAATAACACTCAAATCATGCAAATATAAAATAAAGGCATGAAAACCAATAGGAATTTTCACAAACACATGGATTACAAAATATAAAACATAAACAAACTTAAACATTTTGAGAACAGAAAATAAAAAATGCAAGACAAGTAAAATACAACAAATATGAAGCATGAAATGCATGATTTAAAACCTAAATGACATGAAAAATGCATGGCATCAATAAAATGACCTAGACCTAAATGAACTTGCATGGCATTTAATGCAACCTAGGTCTAAAATGCATGAATATGCCTGGCAAAGCAAACCAATCCTAAACCTAAAAAATGCATGGCAATAACACAAACACATGGCTTGCTTAAACAAAAAACTCAACCAAATATCATGAAAATGCAAACCTATCAATTAGCATGATGAAAATGTACATGCAAAGCATAAAATAGATGGGTGGCCGAATAGCCTCATGCTTCAAAATGATCATGGCATTTCCACAAACACATGCTATACTAACATGCATAGCTAAAGAATAACACTAAAATCATGCAAACATAAAGTAAAGACATGAAAATAAATAGGCATTTTCACAAACACATGGATTATCAAATGTAAAACATAAACAAACTTAAACATTTTGAAAACAGAAAATCAAAAATGCAATATAAGTAAAATAAACATGATAATAGACTCAAAAATGGAAATAAGCAAGCAACCAAATTAAAACAAGCTTCATGTTTATGTATTAGAAGAAGATTTAAAGCATTAAAACTTGTTAAACATCAAGAATAACACGAAATAAAAATGCAAAACAGCAACTACAAAAACACTAGGCCATTCGGCCACTTCAAAAAAGAAAAGAAAAGTTTCAAAAGCTTTTTACAAGGAAGAATCAAGAAGGAAATTAAAGAAGAATATTAAAAACACTTATTTAGAATGAAAAATCAAAAGAAACTCACCAAATATTAAATGAAAACAACAAATCAAGAATGAAAAATCAAAGAAAGTGCAAGAGTATGGTGCTTAAAGCAACCTCTAGAAGCTATCTTTCAAGCTTTTTCTCTTCTAACTTTCTTTTCTTTTCTAAACTTTTCTTTTTGCCTTTCTACAATGGAGAGAAAAATCAGCAAAAACCAAGAGAGAATAGAGAGTGAATATCTAGTCTATGAAAAGAGAGAGTGACCCCCTCCCTTGTAATGGCCAAATGGCCTCATTGATAGCTAGAGTGTTGTCATTTTTTTTCCAACCAATTTTGATCCAAAGGCTATTGATCGAAGATGTTTAAAATATGAAATTATCACCCTTAGATCAGGCAATCAGCTATCCACAATTATAGCTATTCAAGAAGCTTAAGCCATTATGTTGACACTCTCCCTCTTCATGCATTGGCCCATGTGGCTTAATTATAGAGGTTTGATAAAAAAATAACTACTTTCCTCTTCATTGTTGGTCTTTTGATTAAAAATCAGAAAATATCTGCCCATCCTTGGGCCTTGGCCGGCTGACCTCTCTTCTTCCAGCCCAACCTTCATTTTTTAAAAGGCAAGAAAAGCCCTTTTCGGTTTCTTGGGTAAAATGACCTTTTTGCCCCCTGAACATAAATAAATAGCAAACGGACTTCAAATTCAATTTTTATTTTTTCCATACTTCCATAATAATAAAAAAATTAATTCTAGAGGGTTCCAAAAATTTTTGAGCCCATTTGTATATTATTGGATGTTTTCTTCCGAAATTGCCATTTTGTGCTCCCAAACTTTACCATTTTTTAAACGAGTACAAATCCAGATATTTCTTCACCAATCTCTTCCAAATAATTTAAAAGTATGATCTGGAAGTTTTCATAGTTTTTGGAACTCATTTGGTAATTTTTCGGGATTTATCTGCGTGATTTACTACAAAAGGGGCCCGAGATTTGGTCATTTTGCAAACGAACTCCGAATATGGATTTTATTTCTCCAATCTCTTCCAAATAATTTAAAAATGAGATTTCCAAATTTTTAGAATTTTTGGAGTTAATTTGCTATTTTTTCGGGATTTATCTTCTTGAATTTCCACATAGGGAACCCGGGATTTGGCCATTTTGCAAACGAACTCCGAATCAAGATTTTCTTTCGCCAATCTCTTCGAAATGATTTAAGAATGAGATCTGAAATTTTTCAAAATTTTTGCAGTTCATTTGCTATTTTTCCCAGATTTTCCAATTTTGCCCTTTTGCCTCCGAAACCCGATTTTGCTCAAAACAAGTCCAATTTTCAGATTTTCTTCAAACTGAGCCTTGGGCTATCCTTTTTTAATCACTCCTCATCAATTAGGGGTTTTAGTCTTACCGAATCGGGTCATTTCTGTAATTCTTCCAAATTTCACCGAAATCCACCAAAAACCCTAATCCTCAATTTTCTTCCGGATTAACTTTTCTTTTAGTTTTTCTTCCAGGTAGCTTCTCCATTACCCGTAGTCAGTGCTTATCTTTCATTTGAAACCTTCAATTTTGACCAATTCGATCGTTTAAGCATTTTTTTCGCAAATTTCCTAGACTAAGGTTTCCTTTCTACTCAATCTTTTAACCTAACTTTCAAACTCCATATCTTTCAATGTATACCTCGGATTATCAAAATTATTTATTTTTCGATTGAACTTCAAATCTTGATTTTGAAAGTGGATTGACTTTTTTAGTAGTTGACTTTTTGGGGTTGACTTTTTTCAAGTTTGACTTTTTATGCTCGCATTCTTAGACTAAGTCTCGGAGTACCACCTACAGGATGAAAAAAGTCTTTTTGCATTCTGAAACATCAATTTAGGAAGAAAACATACCTGTTTTAATGGTCCGGACAAAATTAGGTGTCTACAACTGCCCCTCTTTGGCTATTGTTGCAAATCAAGAATCAAGCAAAGATAAACCAACACTAATTTTGTCCGGTTAGTGAAATCACATGTGAAGAGAAGGGAAAGGGGTTTTTATTTTTTTCATTTTTTCATTTGTTTTTTTTTTTAAAAGCTGTAAATTGAAGATTATGTCCTTGAATTGAGTTCCCTGACTAATCAAGGCTCGACCCGTTTAAGGAAACGAGTTCAATTTTCAAAGGAAGAAAATTATGCCCGAAGGTCATAAAAATAGTACCCGTAGGCCTTATCCGTGATTTGGAAGAAATGCGCTGTATGAAACTTTAAAAATGATGCCCGGAGGTCTTAAGAATGGTGCTCGGAGGCCTTAACCGTAATTTGGAAAAAATACTCTGTATGCGACTTTAAAAATGATGCCCGAAGGTCTTAAGAATTGCGCCCGGAGGCCTTATCTGTGATTTGAAAAAAATGCGCTGTATGCGATTTTAAAAATGATGCCTGGAGGTCTTAAGAATGATGCCCGAAGGCCTTACTCGTGATTTGGAAGAAATACGTTGTATGCGACTTTAAAAATGATGCCCGGAGGTCTTAAGGATGGTGCCCGAAGGCCTTACCCGTGATTTGGAAAAATGCGCTATATGTGACTTTAAAAATGATGCCCGGAGGTCTTAAGAATGGTGCCCGAAGGCCTTACCCGTAATTTGGAAAAATACGCTGTATGCGACTTTAAAAATGATGCCCGGAGGCCTTACCTGTGATTTGGAAAAAAATGCGATGTATGCGACTTTAAAAATGATGCCCGGAGGTCTTAAGAATGGTGCCCGGAGGCCTTACCCGTGGTTTGGAAAAATGCGTTGTATGTGACTTAAAAGATGATGCCCGGAGGGCTTAAGAATGGTGCCTGGAGGCTTTACCCATGATTTGGAAAAAATGCGCTGTATGCGACTTTAAAAATGATGCCCAGAGGTCTTAAGAATTGTGCTTGGAGGCCTTACCCATGATTTGAAAAGAAAAACTATTCCCGGAGGTCTTGAGAAGGGTGCCAGGAGGTCTTATCCATAATTTGAAAAGAAAAACTATGCCCGGAAGTCTTAAGAATGATCTTTGAAGAATTGTTGAAAATTAACCTGAAAATTTTGAGAAGATGCAAATGCTTTTTGATGCTGGTGCAAATGATTAACATGATACACATACTTCATATTGCAAATGTAAATGTTTTGAATTGATGCAAATGTTTCTTGATGCAGATGCAGATGTTGGATAAATGCAAATGCTTCATAGTGTATATGCAAATGCCTTAGATTGATGCAAATGTTTATTGATGCAGATACAGATATTGAATAAGATGCAGATGCTTCTAAATGAAACAAATGCAAATGATCCTCAAATAATGCAATTACTTCTCAGAAGGATGCAAAGGTCAATAATGTGCAAATGCTTCTTTATGATGCAAATACGAAAATTGGTGTTAACGTAACTACTTCATGGAATGATGCAGATGCAAAAAATTAGCATTATGCAAATGCTTCTAAATGATGCAAATGCAAGGATTTGACAACGTGCAGAATGCTTCTACATGATGCAAATGCAAAGATCGATAATGATGCAAACGCTTCATGAAAAGATGCAAATGCCCCTGATCATTTTTCTAGACTTTGGCTTAGCCTTTCCAATTTATTTTTCCTTTTGAAATCAGAGTATATCTTCAATTCATTTTGGCTATTCTCTTTGCCTCAATAGTTTTCAAACTCTCATCAATAGAGGTCTGAAACAGGTTTTATTTCTTCTTATCATATCTGGAAGTCAAGACCTATCCTAGCAGTTCTATACCTTTTGGGTGAGAAAAACCCTTGTCTCATGTCAACATCAAGAATGGGTGCTTCAAAAATATCTTTATTTGTTTTCTCATCTTGAAAACTTCTGAACAAAAAATATTAAACCCACAATGCGTGATGTACAAATCTTTTGAAGACTGATGATCATTGTTAAAAACTTCTCTAAGTGTCAATCTAGGTTTTTCTATTTGAATTGGCAATGCGTGGTATAACAAGATTTTGGTTTTTCCAGGAAAACTTTACAACAAAAATGTATGTCACTCCTAGGCTCACAAATGGAACAGGTTTTATAAATCATGACTTCATTGAAAATCAAACAAATTCAACATTCTTCTAGTTTTCATATCAAGGCATTTTGACAAGCGTCAAGATTGGCTGGTTTGTTTAAACTGGAAAGTTTAATCTTGGAGGGGAAAAAAATTCAATTTTTGAAGTTAATCCTTCGAATAGAGCTGACAATTTAGGAGGTTCATGAATTCCTAGATGTTCCTCGATGACCACTTTTTTAAGATGACCTTCTTTTTTTGTGGTATCGACACTAACGTAAATGGCATCATAAATTGGATTTTACTCTAGGCCGCCCATTTTTGGGTTTTCGCCATAGAGTCCTATTCTTTTCATTTCTTTTTTTTTTACCACACACTTAAGAATTCTAAATTCTTCCTTAGTGAAATGAGAACTCGATGAGATGGGATAAAATCTGAGGAAAAACCCTTCAAGTTGAATATTCATGGTTGATCAAAATGGACTTTTAAAGCATGTAATGTAGGCCATGGTTTGGGGTTCAAAAAGAAAGGATAAATAGGCCCAAAATATGTGTTTGAGGGTAATCAGATCAAAGGATCATTTCTTGAGGAGAATTCTCTTTGAAGCATTTGTCCCTTCTTGGACATTTCTTTCCATTTTACTTTTACTCTTTTTCTTCTTTGCTATTGGCTTTCATTTGCCATACTTTTTTCACATACTTTTTCTTTTTTCTTCTTGGCTTCCATTTCTCTATCCTTTCCTTTTCCTTTTGACAGAGTGAGTCCATATTCATTCAGGGCTCCATTTGCTTTGTATCTGTCTTTGAGCCAGGACTCATTCCTCCATGATCTTTAAAAAGATCTTTCCTTGCATTTGCCCCCCAGTGTAGAGGGTGATCCTTGATCAGGGTTCAAAGAAGAAAGAATTTTTTTGGCTCAAAATGGGTGACTATGGATAATTTCTTTTTTGCGAAAGGGATATGAAAGATGGCCATTCATCATATCAAGCACAAATATCCTTATTGAAAAGCAATCCCTAGGGGAAATAGATAATCAAAATTTCATTTTGCACTTTAGAATTATCCGAATTCTCATATGCATGATATCATAATTTTTCTTCTTTTTTGTTTTTGTTTTTGCATGCCCCAATGATTCATGCGTTAGTCCATCCTTATTCACCATGTATCAATCATTTCCACATATGATGCCCCAATTTGATTAACCATGAGAATTTGTACCAACGAGGAACATAGCAAGTCTAGGTCTGTTTTGAAAAGGCTGAGTTTCAAATTTGAGTTATTTGAAGAGACAAAGAAAATATGACCTAAAAATGGGTTTTCTCTGGGACATGGGATAATCTAGTTTAATCATTGTGCCCCAGGGTGTCAATCATGAAGTGATGTTTGGGCAACTAGTGTTTTGTGGTTGTTGAAAATGACATGAATCGTTTTGGCACAACCTTGACACACACCAAATTACCATGATCTAAATTCTTGAAAGAAAGTCTTATTTGTTTGAATTTCAAGGAGTTCGAAAAAATTTCGAAAAGTTCATTCCTTTGTTCATAGCCTAGACTAGGATCTACATCTTTGCTTATTTTATGAAGTTCAATCATTCATATTCCTTGAAGCATTAGGTTTTCCAAGTGGTCTTGGTTCAAGGGATTTAGGCCTAGGAAAGCCTAAAAGAGAGGGGGGAACGTATTGGGTCATTTGTAAGAATGATCATCAATATTCTCGAGATTATCCATTATTAAAACTTCCTTAATGCTTGTTTTTGCAAATTCAAATTATTGTTAAAACACAACAAATACAAAGCATTTAAAAATCAAAATTCATTTAATTCATTTGAATGTTGACATGAGACAAGTGAACTCATCATAAGGTCTGAAACTACATGCATCAAAATGTTCATATTGACATCCTTCAAAGATAGTAATTCTCCGCCTAAAACCATAAAAGAAACTAATTTACGGCAAAACGGCCTTCCACTGATTGATAAGCTTCGGTGTCAGAATACCATCGCGGATAAGACTTTCAATCCTTTCCCTCAATTGTCTGCATTTTTCAATTGAATGCCCAACTACCCCCAGGTGATAATCACACTTGCTGTCAGGGTCATAACTTCTCGCTGATGGATTCGGAGCTATTTTCAAAGGTATCGGGGTAAGGTACTGATTCTTTATTAGTAATGGCAGCAGGTTAGGGATGGGGATTGGAATTCTTTCTTGGTTGTCCCGTGGTCATTTTCTAGAAGTACGCCTTGTTGCAAGGAATGGTATAGGATTGGGTGCTTGGGTTGGTAGGTAAGGATAAAGGCTTGGAGATACCTCAGTAGGGTAACATGATTGGTGTGAGGGAAATTGGTAATATGGGACGAAATCTCCCATAGCTTGGACATTTTCCTCTTTATTTCTAAGTGCCTTATTTCTCTCGGCATTGGATGTTCCTTCTCTTTCAAGTTTCCCATTCTTGATAGCATTCTCAATAATCTCCCCTGAGATTACTATATCCGCAAAATTCTTCGAGGCATTGCCGACGAGTTTATCATAGTACGGGGCCTATAGTGTATTCACAAAAAGGACGATGATTTCCTTTTGTGTCAAAGGTGGTTGTACTTGGATAGACATGTTCCTCCACCTTTGAGCATACTCTTTGAAGCTCTCAGTAGCTATTTTCTCCATATTTTGTACAGTGAGATGATCAGGTGTCCTGTCGGTCATATGCTTGTACTGGTTTAGAAAAGCCCTAGCCAAATCATTCCAAGAGCGAATCTGATCCTTGCTCAACTGACTATACCACCTAATTGCGGACCCGCTGAGGCTATCCTGAAAGTAGTGAATCAGAAGCTTATCATTATCTATATGACTTGTCATCTTTCGGCAGAACATAGTGATATGGGCTGACGGATCAGTCGTCCCGTCATATTTCACAAAGTCAGGGACCTTGAATTTAGGAGGAATGGCTAGATCGAGAACCAAGCATCGTTTTTTTGCCTCCACACTTCCGAATACGTCTGTATTTTCTACTGCCGGAGTCTTTCATCTAGCAACTAATATTTCCCTTGGGAATCTGCCAACTCTACCTCATTAACAATTTTCAACTTTGCTTGTTCAGCTGGATCATCTGAATTTAAGAGATTGACGGGGTTAACTGTGTTTTGGGCATCCATCATTACGACCTTATTCTAACCCTTTCGTGCCTCTAACCCTTCTCTGGTGGCCAAGTTTTCAGTGTATCCCTTGCTTACGGTGGATATTAGCTCCATCAATTTAGTCATCTGATCTTTAGATTCTGCTTGTGACTTTGCCAGCTGTTCTCGCAATTCTTCCTGTACCCTTTCTGTTCTTTCCATTCGGCAACTTGTTCATTGTCCATAGCACTAGCCTGTATTAAAAAGGTACTCAGTACTTCTTATACCTCTGATTTGAAATGAAAATTCTTTCAAAAACTTTTAAAGCCAAGCCAACCTCTGTTTTATTCCCCAAAAGTGTGTGTCATGATGAAGGAGCCATGAATGCAATTTGATGCACGTGAAGCCCAAACAATATGATGTATGGACATGTACAGTGGAAACATGCTGACCATATATATAATAAATGCAATCACTATGCCAACATGTTGCAAGCAAAGAATAAACAAATCAACGCATCGATATATGCAATGAATGATCATGTACGTTTCAGCGTATTTCCCAATGAATGATCATATACACTATGAGTGCAACATGATGTCAATTATGATGCATGTGATACAGAGTATATACAAAGAAAATCATGTTGACCATGTGTGTCATGAAATCATCCTGATGTTAATATGACAGATTAATGCATGAGCATATACAGAGAAATCATGCTGACTATGTTTGTCATGAATACCACCTAATGCTACCAAGATGCATGTATGAATGTATGGTATGATAAATAATTGATCGGATGCAAAATGCAAAGAGGAAGATATCACGAAGGAAATAAGAATCGGAGGAACTTAATCATCAACATCTCATAAATTTGAAACATAATCAATTCATTCCCATATCAACGTTCACAATGGTATAAACCATGTTTACAAAATCTGAGCAATAGTTAAAACTGTCTTTTACAAGCACTTTATTCTTCCTAGCATCCTAAGGATATAAGAGCCGACTACTGAAAAAGTGAAATCCTATTACATCATATCAAACTGAAGTCTTTCTACATCATTGCTGTAGATCTCCCAATCCTAATTACCCTTTTCTAGTCCTCTGTCAATCAGTGTCGTTGGATCCAACTACTTGGAGTCTATAAGGGATTGTACTTTGTTCTTGAGTGCATTGCAGTGCTCAATGCTATGCCCAACAGTTCCACAATGATAATCACATCTTGCATTCGAGTTATACCACTTTGGGTATTGTGGTGACAGGGGTTTCAATGGTACATAGGGAACCAGGTGATTGCGGACCAACATTGGGAAAAGCTCTTGATAGCTGATTGGAAGGGGATCAAAATGCCTTTGGGTCTTATCCTGGGGTCGTTTCTTAGTCACACAGAGCCTAGGAGTTGGGGCACTTAGTGGTGACACTAAGGTCCGAACCGGAGTGTTTACATAGGGGGATGGAGGAATAACAAGGCAAGGGTATGGATTTGGACACGGGGCCTTTGGAGGTTGTACATAGCTCGAGGTTCCTATCCCAGATGCTGGATAAGGTGATTGATGAGGGAAATAGTATGACCTGGCAGTTGGTGGTGATGGAGTGGGATTCAGGAATCCCGTAGTGGTCATCCCAATGGACGGTTGGACCATAGTAGGGTGGGGATATTGGTTTGGTCCTAGAACAGTTTGCAGGTATGGTACAGGATCCAAGGTTTCTATCTTTGGTATTAGGCTCTCAGGCTTAATCATTTTCATGATTTTGTCCACAATTTCATCAAGATTGCAACCTTTGTGGCATTGACAAGTGCAGGATCCAGCAAGGATTGTATGTTTTGGACCTAATGGTTTTGGTTGATCCGAAGGCGATGTAGAGCCCTGAGAAAGTTCCCCTTTACTCTTACCCATATCCTCAAACATTTTCAGCCATTTGGCGAGTTGTTCTTTCACTTCCCGAATTTCATGTCCAAATTCCTCTTGATTTTGTTCCAGAGCACCCAATCGTTCCTCCGATTCTTTTCTCATATCTCAAACCTTTTTCATGCAAATGAAAATGTCATGAGATTAAGAATACAATTATGAATGTACATGCTCTATTCCTATATGCATGAATATACTGATGATTAATGCATGAACATATACAGAGAAATTATGATGACTATGTATGCTATGGATACAATCTAATGCCAACATGATGCATTTAAAAAATGAATAAATTGATGCACAGGTATATACAAATAATGACTATGCATGTCATAAACGTATTCTACAATGAATAACCATGCATGCTATGGCTGTAACATGATGTCAAAATGATATATGCAAAGAATAAATGAATTAACACAAAGGTAGGTACAAAGAATGACCATGTATATCACAAATCTATTCTACAATGAATAACCATGCATGTTAGGACTGTAACATGATGTCAAAATGATACAAATAAATTAACCAATGATTACACGAAATTGGTGGGACGTAAATCTTGATTATTCAAAAATCTCATTATGCAAGATTTGCCTCTAAATTTAATCTCTGATTTTTTGAAACTTGTTTCCTTTATGAAAAACCAAACACATTATTTTCAAAAGAATTTCGGGGTAGTGGATCCTACTATGGTACAATATGCAAATGTTCATGTAACACTATCAGTTTATAGAAACCATCAAATAAAATTATTACCACCATCCGTTTATTGCAAAAAAGAAATGAGATCAACAATACAACCATAAATATACATGCTCTATTCATACATGCATGAAATGTGCAAAATGCAAAAATGTTTGAAAAAGAATGTTTATATTTTGAATTTCAAAAAGTTACTGAACACTTGCCCCAACAATATCTGGGGTGGATTATCACATTTATTACGGGCGATGTACGTACATCATTGCCCGATCTACCACACTTATTCAGAGTGTAAAATAGGTAATAAAAGGTTTAGAAATGTCCCTCAATGTGTTCCTATCTTCTGTATCCAATCGGAAATTCAGTATGGCTTCGCCTAGGTTCACTATATGAGGGTGAATCGGTTCTAAAGGCCCCGAATTGCTGCTCACTCTCGCCGGTGAAGGCTAGTAAAGCACCCCGATAAAAGCGGGTTCAATTCGTTAGAGTCTATTTCCCCAGCCCATGCGGATTGTTAATCACGAAGGCTTAGGTAATTTAGTACTCCAGAAGTGTTTCACTAGCCCATGTGGATTGTTAATCACGAAGGCTTAGTTACTTTGCTCCCACCTAAAAGGACAGAACCCGGGTATAGAGCTCATGATATGCAAATGCACATGTAGTGTAGTGTGTGAGGAGGAACAACAAACCTTTCACCACCTATTCTACACCTCTATTTCTAAATGCCCCAGCTATTTATTAAAAAAACATTCAAGAATAGTGTAACGTATTAACCAACAAGCAATTATAATATAGAACCTAAAATAACTAGAGAACAATAATAAAATGCATGCACATGAGTATGGACATATTTAAAAACATTTTATTATTTTCAAAATTATCCTTATTAAAAAATGTAGGAATTAAAATTAAATACCAATTAAATCAACAAAACCGAGACTTTGATAACACACGACTAATTCTAGGACTGACTCTCTAATAGTTCGTAGTGGAGTCGCCAAGCTATCGCAACCTAAAAAAAACAAGTCTTATCGCAAGACTTTATTATTCGTTAAGCGTGACATTAAAAAAAAACGAGAAAAAGTCGACTTAATTCCTCTTAAAAAATGAAGGTTTTGAAAATAACCTTGAAAAAGACATGGAGTCGCCACCAATCTTTTTTAGCTAGGTGTGATCGGCCACCTATTAAAACCAGTTTTATAAAATATTTTAAAATTAATTAAAACATTTTAAAAACCAATTTCAAGTCTACATTTTAAACCAGAGAAATCAAAGAAGCGGGTTAGGGACTCGGTTACGTGTGGGGAAGGATTAGCATCCCCACAACGCCTGTATAAAACGGTACCTTATTAATCGTGTGTTATCTCAAGTCTCGGTAAAAAATGGATTCTTAATTTAGTATTTCAGTTAATTTTCAATTTAAAAAAAAATAATTATATTTTTAATTGAAAATGATACGGAATTTATAAAGTCAAAATTTTCCTATATTCCCCAACAAATGTGGCAAAATATAAAAATTTTTATTAGTTTGAAAATTTTCCAAATCATTCTCATTTTAAAGAAGATATTCCGTTATTAATGATAATTGATGATATCCTCCCCAGCAAACCTGGCAGAGAACTCATGAATTATTTTAACTCGGGAATATCTTTATTTTATTGAAAATCATTACCTTCTTCAGGACATTTAAAAAATATATGAATATGAATATGTGTGACATAAATAAAATGACATAGCAAACTCTAAATAATATAATGCAACCTTAATGGTATGACATAATTTAAATGTCTTAGCATATTCTAAATGAAATTAAATATCCTAAGTTATATGATATATTCTAAATGAAATGAAATGACCTAGGTAACATGATATATTCTATATGATATGTAATAACCTAGGTAACATAATATATTATATTTGAAATGAAATGAAATAATTTAAATGACATGGAAAATATAAATGATATGGCCTATAATATAAATGACATGAAACATAAAATAATGCTATCATATAATATGCATGGAAATAAAAATAATAATGCATGAACATAGTATATGCTAAATAATATGACAAAAATAACCAAATAAAAAGCATAGGATATCATGAAATATTCCAAACCATATAACAAATAATATAATATCAAAAATTTAAATCCAATATAATAACACCATCATGAAAATTAAACATAGCAAAAATTACATATTATATAATATGCATGAATATGGAAAATGCAATGCATGAGAATGTATTTTTTCCTTTAATTAAAGAAATTCGTATATCTAAAAAGATATCCGGCTACCTTAGGAAAATATATCAAATTAAATATTCTAAAACCAAAATACTTTGTGATTGTTTGAAAACAATTTTGAAAAGCTTAGATTAAAAATAAAAACTTAGCTAAACCCTTTTTTAAATGGCTCTAATTTCCTAAGTTTAAAATCCCAGACTTGACCACCCTTAACCCGAGACTTAAAAAAGGCTTAGAAACTACCCTAAGTCAGTAGCTAAACTTCCTAATCAGCCCTCTCTAAGTAACTTAATCAAAACAGAAAAATGATCTTCCTTCAAATTCAATTCTGACTCCACTGTCTAGTTTTAAAGCACGATTTTTTAACCTATTTTTAAAAATTCAAAAAAATCTAAAAAAAATACTGGAGACTCAGGACACGTAAAACTACACAGGAAAAAATCATCTTAATTTCTGATTAAAGATGACTGCCCCGAAAAATCGGGAAATTACAAGTACTGGGTGAAAAAACTGTTTTGCCAAAATACATTTTTTTTGCCTTTGATGAAATCATTTAAAAATCAAAGTAAAAATATTAGAGACTCTCTAAAAGACTCACAAACAGTAGCTAACACTTTTGAAAGTTATGCAAAAATTGGCTAAGTAAAAAAATCACAAAGGTAGAATAATCAATTTGACAACTCTTTAATTTTCCACAAGTATGCTCAAGTGAGCATGACTTTGAGCCATTGATTGGCCTAAGTCATAAATCAAGTGGTAAGGACATGAAATGCATGAAAAATTCAGCAAATATGAAGCATGAAATGCATGATTTCAAACCTAAAAGACATGAAAAATGCATGGCATCAATAAAATGACCTAGACCTAAATGAACTTGTATGGCATTTAATGCAACCTAGGTCTAAAATGCATGAATATGCATGGCAAAGCAAACCAATCCTAAACCTAAAAAATGCATGGCAATAACACAAACATATGGCATGCTTAAACATAATACTCAACCAAATATCATGAAAATGCAAATCTATCAACTAGCATGATTAAAATGTACATGCAAAGCATAAAATAGAGGGGTGGCCGAATGGCCTCATGCTTCAAAATGATCATGGCATTTCCACAAACACATGATATACTAACAAGCATAGCTAAAGAATAACACTAAAATCATGCAAACATAAAGTAAAGGCATGAAAATAAATAGGCATTTTCACAAATACATGGATTACAAAATGTAAAACATAAACAAACTTAAACATTTTGAAAACAGAAAATAAAAAAATGCAAGATAAGTAAAATAAACATGATAATAGAATCAAAAATGGAAATAAGCAAGCAACCAAATTAAAACAAGCTTCATGTTCCTGTATTAGAAGAAGATTTAAAGCATTAAAACTTGTTAAACATCAAGAATAACATGAAATAAAAATGCAAAACAGCAACTACAAAAACACTAGGCCATTCGGCCACTTCAAAAAAGAAAAGAAAAGTTTCAAAAGCTTTTTACAAGGAAGAATCAAGAAGGAACTTAAAGAAGAATATTAAAAACACTTATTTAGAAAGAAAAATCAAAATAAACTCACCAAATATTAAATGAAAACAGCAAATCAAGAATGAAAAATCAAAGAAAGTGCAAGAGTATGGTGCTTAAAGCAACCTTTAGAAACTATCTTTCAAGCTTTTTCTCTTCTAACTTACTTTTCTTTTCTTTTTGCCTTTCAACAGTGGAGAGAAAAATCAGCAAAAACCAAGAGAGAATAGAGAGTGAATAGGTAGTCAATGAAAAGAGAGAGTGACCCCCTCCCTTGTAGTGGCCGAATGGCCTCATTGATAGCTAGAGTGTTGTCATTTTTTTTTCAACCAATTTTAATCCAAAGGCTATTGATCCAAGATGTTTAAAATATGAAATCATCACCCTTAGGTTAGGTAATCATCTATCCACAATTACAGTTGTTCAAGAATCTTAAGCCATTATGTTGACACTCTCCTTCTTCATGCATTGGACCATGTGGCTTAATTATAAAGGTTTGATAAAAAAATAACTACTTTCCTCTTCATTGTTGGTCTTTTGATTAAAGATCAAAAAATATCTGCCCATCCTTGCACCTTGGCAGGCTGACCCCTCTTCTTCCAGCCCAATCTTCATTATTTTCAAAAGGCAAGAAAAGCCCTTTTCGGTTTCTTGGGTAAAATAACCTTTTTGCCCCCTGTACATAAATAGAAAATAGACTCCAAATTCAATTTTTCTTTTTTCAATACTTCCAAAATAATAAAAAATTGAATTCTGGAGATTTTCAAAAATTTCGTAGCCCATTTGCTATTTATTTGGATTTTTTCTTCAAAAATTGCCCTTTTGTGCACCCGAACTTTCACCATTTTTAAACGAGCTCCGAGTCCATATTTTTCTTCACCAATCTCTTCCAAATAATTTAAAAGTGTGATCTGAAAGTTTTCATAATTTTTGGAGCTCATTTACTATTTTTTCGGGATTTATGTGCTTGAAGTATTGCATAGGGGGCCCGGGATTTGGCCATTTTGCAAACGAACTCCAAATCCAGATTTTCTTTTGCCAATCTCTTCCAAATAATTTAAAAATGAGATTTGCAAATTTTTCAGAATTTTTGGAGTTCATTTGCTATTTTTTCGGGATTTATCTTCTGAATTTCTACATAGGGGACCTGGGATTTGGCCATTTTGCAAACGAACTCCTAATCAACATTTTATTTCACCAATCTCTTCGAAATGATTTAAGAATGAGATCTACAATTTTTTAGAATTTTTGGAATTCATTTGCTATTTTTTCCAGATTTTTGAATTTTGCCTTTTTGCCTCCGAAACCCGATTTTGCTCAAAACAAGTCCAATTTTCAAATTTTCTTCAAATTGAGCCTTGGTCTATCCTTTTTTAATCACTCCTCATCCATTAGGGGTTTTAGTCTTACCGAATCGGGTCATTTTCTATAATTCTTCCAAATTTCATTGAAATCCACAAAAAACCCTAATTCTCGATTTTCTTCTGGATTGACTTTTCTTTCAATTTTTCTTTCGTAGTCAGTGCTTATCTTTCATTTGAAACCTTAAACTTTGACCAATTCGATCGTTTAAGCACTTTTCCACAAATTTCCCGGACTAGGGTTTCTTTTTTACTGAATCTCTGTAACCCAACTTCCGAACTCCATATCATTCAATGTAGACCTCGAATTATCAAGATTCTTTCGCCATTTTTCAATTGAACTTCCAATCTTGATTTTGAAAGTGGGTTGACTTTTTTAGTAGTTAACTTTTTGAGGTTGACTTTTTTCAAGTTTGACTTTTTATGCTCGCCTTCTTAGACTAAGTTTCAGAGTACCACCTGCAAGATGAAAAAAGTCTTTTTACATTCTGAAACATCAATTTAGGAAGAAAACATACCTGTTTTAGTGGTTCGGACAAAATTAGATGTCTACAGACATTTTTATGTTGTCATCAAAATATCTTAATCTAAGGGCCAAGATTAGAGAAAAAAGTGCAAAATTCATATAATGGTTGGAGGGCCATTCGGCCAAGAGGAAGGAGGAAAGGGAATGTTTGATTTTTTCCATATAGGCTGATCATTTGAGATGGGAAGTCGGTAGCTAATTTAGAAAAGGAAAGGTTTTGAAAGAAAAATTAAAGGTTTTCAATAGAAGAGCTTGAAGGTAGTCATCTCTACCAATCTCTAGCATAGTTTTCTTCTTGTTTTCCATGGTGATTTTTGATTTTCTATTTTGTTTTCCTACTACATTTCTCATAGAAATCAAAGTTTTAAAAGGTTTATTTAAATTTTCATGTCTTCTTCTTCATAAAAAAATGGTTGAAAATAATTTTTTTTTATAAGATTCTTACTTTGGCCGAATGTAGCATGAGTGATTGCCTTGATTTTTTTTTTCTTTGCATGATGTTGTGGGAAACATGATTTTTGAAGGTTTATTTAAGTATTTTATGTTCTGAGTTTTTACAAAAAAAAAAATTGAAGCAAAAGAGGTTGAAATGGCTACATGATCTTGGCAAGACCAAGTGACCATGGTTAAGGGAGAGGCTATGCCCATTTTTACCTACCATGAAGCTCACCTTAATTTTGTTGTTTAGCATGGTTTATTTTCTGATTTTTGAAATGGAAAGACTTCATGATCTTGGCAAGACCAAGTGATTATGGTTAGGTGAGAGGCTATGCCCATTTTATACCAATCATGGAGCTTAACTTTCCTTATTTTATTTACTAGTTTTGCCTGTTATTTGCTTTGCATGTCTATGCTTATTTTTTATATATGTTCTTTACATTATTTTTCTATGCTATATTTACTTCTATATTTCTTTTCCATGCTTAATAATTTTTCCTTGTAGGTTCGGCCATTGTGTTCATTGGAATCATATTGTGCATTTTTTCATATATCATGTCTTATATTATAAACATGTTTGCATTTTATATTTTGTCATATGACCATTCGACTACTCCATTTTGCTATGCCTTGCATGTGCATTTTCATCTTGCTTTTTGGCTTGTTTGCATTCCTATGCCATGAGCTTGTGTATTTTGATTTTAGTATGTCATATGCTTGTGAAAATGTCATGACAATATGTATCTTGATATGATTTGTCATGTACTTGTGTCATTTATTAGATAGGATTACATTAGAGTACTATGTGACCATTCGGCCTCTTCATGCATTCTTTGCCTTGTCATGCATTTGCATTTTGTTTAGGTAACATGCTTTGCATTATCATATCTTGAAATTGTGTATTAGTTGCTGTTTGTTCAAGCATTAGTATTAGGTTTATTGGTCATTGTATGTTCATAGTATTGCTATGCATTCTCATTACATTTTAGGTCTAGGCCATATTGGTATTGCCATGCACATTAGGTCTTAAATCATATTGGTATTGCCATGCATTGCTATGCTACTTAGGTCTTAGGTTACATTAGCATTTTCATGCATATTCATAACATTTAGGTCTAAGTCATTTTTGCATTATCAAGCATTGCATGCATATTAAGTTAGGATAACATTTATTGCCATGCAAACTCATGCTAGGCATTTAGGATATTTTGAATTGTCATGCATTTCCTTTACCATTTATGCTTTAGACCATGCATTTCATACATTTCATTTGTTGTATGCTCATGCATTCCATGTCATTGCCACTTGATTTGTGACTTAGGCCAATTAATGGCTCAAAGTCATGCTCATTTGAGCATACTTGTGGAAAATTAAAAGGTCATCAAATTGATTATTCTACCTTTGTGATTTTTTTACTTAGCCAATTTTTGTCCAAGGTTTTTAAATTTTTAATACTGTTTTTAGGTCTTTAGGATGATCTCCAACAATTTTTATTTTTATTTTTAAATGACTTTATCAAAGGCAAAAAAGGTGTTTTGACAAAACAGTTTTTTTCACCCAGTACTTGAACTTCTCCGATTTTTTTGGGCAGTCATCTTTAATAAAAAAATTAAGCCAATTTTTTATCGTGTAGTTTTACATGTTCTGAGTCTCCAATATTGTTTTTATATTTTTTTTGAATTTTATAAAATAGGCTAAAAAATCATGTGTCAAAGTTGGACAGTAGAGGCAGATTTGAATTCAAAATAAAAACAATGGTTGAAATTGGCTAAGGCATTTAGAGGAGGTTGGTTAGAAGATTTAGCTACTTTCTTAGGATAGTTTCTAAGCCTTTTTAAGCTTTAAAAATAATTTTATAAATCTCGGGTTAAGGGTGGTCAAGTCCGGGATTTTAAACTCAAGAAATTAGAGCCATTTTAAAAGGGTTTGGTGGGGTTTTAATCTTCATTCCAGTTTTTCTTCAAAATTGTTTTCAAACAATCACAAAGTTTTGATTTTAGAAAATCTAATTTGACATATTTTCCTAAGGTAGCCGGATATCTTTTTAGATATACGGATTTCATTATTTAGAGGAAAAATTACATTTTCATGCATTGCATTTTCCATGTTCATGCATTTTATTTAATATATGATTTTAGCTAAGATATTTTCCATGGTATTATTATTACTTTGATTTACATTTTATGATGTTATATTGTTTGTCATATGATTTTGAATATTTCATGCTATCCTATATTTTTTATTTAGTCATATATTTTTGTCACATTATTTAGCATATACTATGTTCATGCATTTTTATTTTATTTTCATGCATATTTTATGATAGCATTATTTTATGTTTCATGTCATTTCTTGTCACTTAGATCATATTCCATGTCATTTAGGTTATATTATTTAGAATATGCCATGTCATTTAAATCATTTTATTTCGTTTAGAATATATCATGACACTTAGGATTTTTCATTTGATCTAGAATATACTATGCCATTATATCATGTCATTTAGGTTGCATTATATTATCTAGACTTTGCTATGTCATTTTATTTATGTCACCAATGTTCATATTAGTTTTTTTAAATGTTTTGAAAAAGATAATGATTTTAAATAAAATTAAAGATATTCCTGAGTTAAAATAATTCATGAGTTCTCTACCGGGTTTGCTGGAGAGAATGTCATCAATTATCTTTAACAAAGGAATATTTTTCTTTCAAAAAATGAGAATGATTCGAAAAATTTTCCAAATAAATAAAAATTCCTATATTTTGTCGATTTTGTCGGGGAATATAGGAAAATTTTGAATTAATAAATTCCGGATCATTTTCAATAAAAAATAGAATTATTTTTCTTAAAATTGGGAATTAATTTGAAATACTAAATTTAAAACCGACATTTTACCGAGACTTGAGATAACACACGATTAATAAGGTACCGTTTTATATGGGCGTTGTGGGGGTGCTAATCCTTCCCCACACGTAACCGAGTCCCGAACCCGCTTATTTGATTTCTCTGATTTAAAACGCAGACTTGAAATTGGTTTTAAAAAAATGTTTTAATTAATTTTAAAATGTTTAAACAAAATCGATTTTAAAAGGTTGCCGATCACACCTAGCTAAAAAAAATTGGTGGCGACTCCATGTCCTTTTCAAGGTCACTTTCAAAACTTTCATTTTTAAAGAGAAATTAAGTCAACTTTTCCTCGGTTTTTTTATGTCACGCCTAACGAATAATAAAGTCTTGCGATGAGACTTGCTGTCGTTATGTTTTAGGTTGCGACAACAATAAGAGTATGCACAAGACACTAGTAGTTAGGGATACCTTATCTTAAATCATGTAATTGTTTTATGTAGTTTTTCAAATATTGAATTTTTTTTCAATTAATTTTAATTAATTATTATTATTATTGTTTGCTGAATAATAAAATATAAAATTTTAAAATTAATAAGATACGGCACACCTTAAATAATTGTCAAAATTATATTTTTATACTTGAAAGTAAACTTTGTTTTAAACTCTCTTTTTTAAGAATTGACGGTGAAATATACTTTTAATATTTGAATATCTTTTTTATAACAATGAATTGATTTATTTTATTTCGTGGACACTTAATCTATTACATCTATTATCTATTATTCTATTATCATATACAATACTATTAAAATTATCCCTCAATTGAGAGAGCAATTGCTCCCTCAATTGAGGGGTAATTTTGTATTTTTTTCTTAATTGAAGGATAATTTTATAATTTTATTTTGTAATTTTTTAATAATTATCACTTGTTGTATTTATGTTATTTTTTCGTGTTATAATCGTATTAAGGGTATTACATATATATAAATTTTGATACGTTATGTATAGATTTTGATACATTCGTGCATTCATGTTGTGTTAGTATTATTTTTTTTTTGTTGATAATTTTTTAGGGAAGGGGATTCGAACCCTGCTCTTTGAGCAGAAAGATCATGCAGCAACCAACGGAGCCAAATGCTTGGATCCGTGTTAGTGTTATTTTTCATGTTGTATTTTATTTTAGTTATTTTTTGGTGTTTGTATCGTGTCTGAAATTGTTGGATCTAATTAGCACTATTCAAATAACTTCCAATTTTGTGCCACATTAAATTTTTTTTTATCGTGTTGGTAGATTTTGACACATTTGAGCATTTGTGTTGTGTTAATATTGTTTTTTCGTGTTGTATTTTGTTTTAATTATTTTTTCATGCTCGTTTCGTGTTCAAAATTGTCATGTCTAATTGGCACTATTCAAATAATTAACAATTTTGTGTCAAGTTCGTTTTGTATAAATTTCGGCACGTTCGTGTATTCATGTCATGGTCATGTTATTTTTTCAAGTCGTATTTTAGTTATTTTTTCATGTCATGTTCGTGTGTTACACTATTCAGATAACTCCTATTTTGTGTCACGTGTTGTATAATAATTGATTCTTTATTTTATTTTTGAAAAATAAAGTCATATTAACTTTTTGGTTTTTATACTATTCAATAAAAAATTATTATTTTGATAAATTATCATTAAAAATTAAAATATTGAATAATAATATGAGATGAGTTGATGTAGATAAATTTTCTTTTTTTAAACTTTTGGTGTTGAATCAAAAGATAAAATATTATGATGATTAAATAGTAAAAAAAAGCTATGTTAAATAATGTTATAAGTTATGAATTATTGTATGATAGTTGTTAGGTTTATATTTTATTATTATTATTTTTAATATGAATAGAAATGATGAATATCAATATAATCTAAATGAATTAAATTTTGATATCCATCTTAATTTTTTTTTTTTTACATATATAATGTACTTATAATGAATTAGATTCGTGTTGTGTTTGTGTTATTTTATATTTATACCTTACCTTAAAAATTGTCATCAAGTTGAGATATTTTGCATAGTTTACCATAGTAATTCAATTTTAACTCTAAATTCATGTTTTTTATTTATTTTTTTTTTATGTCCTAATCGTATTCAATGTATTATTAATAACAATAAAATCGAAGCAACTCGAGAATTCAAACACTAGTATTATATTAAACTAAGTGCTTCAATTTTACAAACAATTGAAGGGCAATTGGATTGTGATTGCTTGCTTGTGTGGCAAGCAATCACCTTATTATTATTTTTTTTACAAGTTTTTATTTTTTTCATTGAAGGGCAATGATTGTGATTGCTTGCCTGTGTGGCAAGCAATCACCTTATTATTATTTTTTTTACAAGTTTTTATTTTTATTTTTATGAAAAAAAAAAGAAATAGAAAGAAAGAAGGATCCGTGTAATTATGTTATTTTTTTGTGTTTAAGGTATTATATATTTATAAAAAAATTGACACGTTAATAATTTGTTTTATATAGATTTTGACACATTCATGTATTCATGACGTGTTCATGTTATTTTTTTCGTATCTTGTTGTGTTTTAGATATTTTTTTCGTGTCATGTCCGGAATTGCCCTATCTAATTGGTATTATTCAAATAACTTCCAATTTTGAATCACGTGTCATATAATGATTGGTTCTTTATTTTTTTTTTTTTGCAAAATAAGGTCATATTAATTTTTTTATATTATCAAATTAAAAAGTTATTGTATTAATAAATGATGGATAAAAATTAAAATATTGAATAATAAAATGAGATGGGTTGATGTAAGTGGAAATTTTTTTTTTTTAAACTTTATGTATTGAATTGAAAGAAAAATATTATGATGGTGAAATGGTAAAAAAAAAAAAACTATATTAAATAATGTTATAAGTTATGAGTTATTGTATCATAGTTGTTAGATTTATATTTTACTATTTTTTTTATCACTATTAATATGAATATGAATGATGAATATCAACATAATTTAAATGTATTAAATTTTGATATCCGTCATAATTTTTTTTTTTTACATTAAAGGTATATATTTTTTATACATATTAAAATATGAAATGCATTTAAATTTTAAATATCGATAATAATCACATATATTTAATTTACAACAAAGTTTTATGATCTCAATTTTGTTACAAAGAAGCACAAGAAAGGAGACAAAAGAAATATAGAAAAGAATATTTTGAAAACACTTTTGTGAAGGATATCAAACATGTCAATTTCATATATAATACTAGTTTGTGACCTACGTGATGCACGAGTTATTTTTATGTATTTATTATTATATACACAAACATATATTTTTAATATAATAATACAAATTGTACATATACATGTATATCTAAATTACATATCTAAGAAAACAAATTTTAAAAAATTCAAATATTTAATGAGCAACATTGTTAAAGAAAAAGAAAGTGAAAATATCTAAAAAGCAATATCTAAAATTATTTATAAAAAAAAATATATATCTTGTCGCAACCTAAAAAATAATAAGTCTCATCGCAAGATTGTATTATTCGTTAAGCAAGATAACATTAAAAAAACAAAGAGGAAAAGTCGACTTAATTCCTCTTGAAAAATGAAGGTTTTGAAAATGACCTTGAAAAAGACATGGAGTCGCCACCAATCTTTTTTGCTAGGTGTGATCGGTCACCTATTAAAACCGGTTTTATAAAACATTTTAAAATGAATTAAAAGATTTTAAAACCAATTCTAAGTCTGCGTTATAGACCAGAGAAAATCGAAGGATCGAGTACGGGACTCGGTTACGTGCGGGGAAGGATTAGCACCCCACAACGCCTGTATAAAACGGTACCTTATTAATCATGTGCTATCTTAAGTCTCGATAAAAAGTCGGTTTTTAATTTAGTATTTCAAGTTAATTCCCAATTTAAAGAAAAATAATTTCATTTTTAATTGAAAATGATCCGAAATTTATTAATTCAAAAATTTTCTATATTTCCCGACAAACGTGGCAAAATATAGAAATTTTTATTACTTTGGAAAATTTTCCGAATCATTCTCGTTTTAAAGAAGATATTCCGTTATTAATGATAATTGATGATATCCTCCCCAGCAAACCCGACAGAGAACTCATGAATTATTTTATCTCGGGAATATCTTTATTTTATTGAAAATCATTATCTTTTTCAAAATATTTTAAAAAATATATGAATATGAATATGCATGACATAAATAAAATTACATAGAAAAGTCTAGATAATATAATGCAACCTAAATGGTATGATATAATTTAAATGGCATAGCATATTCTAAATGAAATGAAATATCCTAAGTAACATGATATATTTTAAATGAAATGAAATATCCTAAGTAACATGATATATTCTAATGAAATGATATGATTTAAATGAGATAGCAAATTTAAATGACATGGCATTTTTTAAATAATATAATCTATATGACATGGAATATAATCTAAATGGCATTAAATGATATGAAACATACAATAATGTTATCATGAAATATGCATGAAAATGATAATGATAATGCATGAACATAGCATATGCTAAATGATGTAACAAAAATAAATGACTAAATAAAAAGCATAGGATAGCATGAAATATTCAAAACCATATGACAAACAATATAACATAATAAAATATAAATCAAAATAATAACAATTCCATAGAAATTATCATAGCAAAAATCACATATTATATAGTATGCATGAACATGGAAAATGCAATGCATGAAAGTGTATTTCTTTCCTTTAAATAAGGAAATCCGAATATCTAAAAAGATATCCGGCTACCTTAATAAAAGACATCAAATTAAATTTTCTAACATACAAAAAAAAACTTTGTGATTGTTTGAAAACAATTTTGAAAATCTTGGATTAAAAATAATTCATGACCGAATTCCCTTTGAAAAAGGCTCTAATTCCTAAGTTTGAAAACCTGGACTTGACCACCCTTGACCCAATCTTTATAAAATCATTTTTAAAGTTTAAAATAGTCTGAAAACCAAGCTAGGACAGTAGCTAATGTTCCTAACCAACTCCTCTAAATGCCTTTGCCAAATCCAACAATTGTTTTCTTTTGAATTCAAATCTGCCTGTACTGTCAAGTTTTAAATCATGATTTTTTTTTACCTATTTAAAAATTCAAAACAATCTAAAAAAAATACTGGAGACTCATAAAATGTAAAACTACGCGACAAAAAATTTGCTTAATTTTCTGATTAAAGATGACTTCCCAGAAAAATTGAGAAAATTCGAGTCTTGGGTGAAAAACAATTTTGCCAAAACATATTTTTTTTGCCTTTGATAAAATCATTTAAAAATCAAAGTAAAAATGTTGGAGACTCTCCTAAGGACCTACGAATAGTAGCTAAGACATTGGCTAAGTAAAAAAATCACAAAGGTAGAATAATCAATTTAACAACTCTTTAATTTTTCACAAGTATGCTCAAGTGAGCATGACTTTGAGCAATTGGTTGACCTAAGTCATAAATCATGTGGCATGAAAAGAGATGCATGAACATACAACCAATTGAATGCATGAAATGCATGATTTAAAACCTAAATGATGTGGGAAATGCATGGCATGCATAATATAGCCTAGACCTTACAAACTTGCATGGCAATAAATGTAATCCTAACCTAAGTATGCATGAGATGCATAATAATGCAAATGAGACTTAGAACTAAAGTAACATGAAACGCATGGCAATACAAAGTGACCTAAGATCTAAATAGCATAGCAATGCATGGCAATACCAATATGATTTAGACCTTATATGCATGGGAATATGCATGGCAATATGATCTAGACCTAAAATGTCATGAGAATGCATGGAAATATCATGAACATATAATGACCAATAAACCTAATACTAATGCATGAACAAACTACAACTAATACACAATCTCATGACATAGTGATGCAAAGCAATGGTACCTAAACAAAATGCAAATGCACACACAAGGAAAAAACACATGCAAAGGCCAAATGGCCTAATGCAAATCTATCTAGCAAATAACACAAACACATGGCAAACCAAATCAAAGTACACAATGTTATGGCATGAAATGCTAACCTATCAAATAAACAAATTGAAAATGCATCCACAAAGCAAAATGAGTCATGTTGGCCGAATGGCCCTCAAAAATCAAGGTATAATCCTAGCTAGTAAGTAACACAAACACATGGTAGCAAACATGATAATAATGCAAATATAGTGACTAACATAACTCATGAACATATCAAATGACAACATAACAAACACATGGTACGGTAAACATAAATGGGAGCATACTAAGCAAATTAACACACACAAAAAACAAATATGGTAATTTAAACATGATAGCCGATGGTCATGAAACTTAGCATGGTATTTCCATAAACACATGGCATGATGTATTATTAAACTACCACAATCAAGCTAACCTACCACAAATCAAGCTAATCTAACACAAGTAAGCTAACCTACCACAATAAGTCTCATGAACAAAATCAAAAATAAAATCATTTAAGAGAAGGAAGGGCATTCGGCCATTGTAGAAAAAAAATAATTGAAAACATGTTGTTTTTCATTTTTTCTTTGAAAAGAAAAATAGTAGCTATTTAGAAACAAGTTCATTTCATAAAAAAGAAAAAAATATTAATAAAAAAAAGAACATGTCAATAAAATATGAAAAATAACCATGAAAGAGCATAGCTACCTTGCTTTAGCTTTCCAAATCAAGAAGAAACAAGCTAAAACCGTTCTTCCTCCTTTTTTTCTCCTCTCTTTTTCCTTTTTTTTTCTCTACTTTTATCCTTAGCTACTGCCTCTCTTTCAGCCTTCAAAGCTTATGAAAAAAAATCTGAATTCAGCCCCTAAATTCCCCTTGGCCGAATGACCTTTCATTTTAGAAAAAAATTTGTTATTTTTTTTATCCAATGGCTATTAATTCAATATGCTTTCTATGTAGTATTCCCACCATTAGATTAGAATAATCAACCCCTGAATTATGATGTCATGAAGATGATGTCTTAAATAGGATCCTAAATATGACATCATCCCTCTCTATCCATTGGTCCATCTGTTGCAAATTCAAAGGCTTGATCACAAAAATAACTACCTTCCTCTTCACTTTTGGCCCTTTGATCTAAAATCTCAGCAACATCCATCTCCATTATGGGCTTGGCTGATTGCCCTTTTAAAATCCAGCCCAATCTCCAATTTTTAAAAGGCCTTCTTCAGTTTCTTCGATGAAATGACTTTTTTGACCCCCAAACCAAATTAAATAGAAAACGGACTCCAAATTCAAAATTTATTTTTTCAATACTTTCAAATAATAAAAAATTGAATTCTGGAAGTTTTCAAAAATTTCTAAGTCCATTTACTATTTTTTTTTTGATTTTTTCTTCAAAAATTGCCCTTTTGTGCACCCAAACTTTCACTATTTTTAAACGAGCTCTGAATCTATATTTATCTTCACCAATATGTTCCAAATAATTTAAAAGTGTGATCTGGAAGTTTTCATAATTTTGGAGCTCATTTGCTATTTTTTTCGGGATTTAACTATTTGAATTTCTATAAAGTGGGCCTGGGATTTGGCCATTTTGCAGACGAGCTCCGAATCCAGATTTTCATTTTCCAATCTCTTCCAAATAATTTAAGAATGAGATCTGAAAATTTTCAGAATTTTTGGAACTCATTTGCTATTTTTTCGGGATTTATCTCTTTGAATTCTGCACAGTGGATCCTGGATTTGGTCATTTTGCAAACAAACTCAAAATCCAGATTTTCTTTCGCCAATCTCTTCAAAATTATTTAAGAATGATATATGCAAATTTTTAGAATTTTTGGAGTTCATTTGATATTTTCCCTAAATTTTCCAATTTTGCCCTTTTGCCTTCGAAGCCTGGTTTTGCTCAAAACAAGTCCAATTTTCATATTTTCTTTTCCTGGGCCTTTGTCATATATTGAATTGGAGTTGGTCCGAAAATGCCCAATTTTTATGATCAAGTTCCCTTCCCTTCCTTTCCTTTCCTTTCCTTTCCTTTCCTATTTGATTTTTTCTTTTTTCATTATCGAGAATTTCCTCGTTTTTTCGTTTTCCCTCCAATCGACTCTTTTCTCGTAATTTCTTCAAACTGAGTCTTGGGCTATCCTTGTTTACTCACTCCTCATCAATTAAGGACTTTAGTTTTACCGAATCGGGTCATTTTTGTAATTTTTCCAAATTTCACCAAAATCCACCAAAACCCCTAATTCTCGGTTTTCTCCCGGATTGATTTTTCCTTCAGTTTTTCTTCCAAGTAGCCTCTCTATTACCCATAGTCAGTGGTTATATTTCATTTGGAACCTTCAATTTCGACCAATTTGATCGTTTAAGCACTTTACCCAAATTTTTTGAACTACGGTTTCCTTTCTACTGAATCTCTATAACCCAACTTTCGAACTCCATATCTTTCAATGTAGACCTCGGATTATCAAAATTCTTTTACCATTTTTCAATTGAACTTCAAATCTTGATTTTGAAAGTGGTTTGACTTTTTTAGTAGTTGACTTTTTTAGTAGTTGACTTTTAGGGGTTGAATTTTTTGGGGTTGACTTTTTCAAATTTGACTTTTTATGCTTGCCTTCTTAGACTAAGTCTCGGAGTACCACCTGCAGGATGAGAAAAGCCTTTTTGCATTCTGAAACATCAATTTAGGAAGAAAACATATATGATTTAGTGGTCCAGACCAAATTAGGTGTCTACAGCTGCCCCTCTTTGACTATTGCTGAGAATCAAGAATCAGGCAAAGATAAACAAACATTAATTTTGTCCGGTTAGTGAAATTACATGTGAAGAGAAGGGAAAGGATTTTCATTCATCATTTTTCTTTTTCTTTTTTCATTTTTTTTTTTGAAAAAGCTGTAAAATGGAAGATTTTATCCTTAAATTGAGTTCCCTGACTAATCAAGGCTCGACCTGTCTTAAGGAAACGGGTTCAATTTTCAAAGTGAAAATTATGTTCGAAGGTCTTAAAAATAGTGCCCGGAGGTCTTATCCTTGATTTAAAGAAAAAATTATGCCCGGAGGTCTTAAAAATGATGCCCGGAGGCCTTATCCGTGATTTGGAAAAAATGCGCTGTATGCGACTTTAAAAATGATGCCCGGAGGTCTTAAGAATTGTTCTTGGAGGCCTTACCGGTGATTTGGAAAAAATGCGCTGTATGTGACTTTTAAAATGATGCCCGGAGGTCTTAAGAAATGGTCTTTGAAGAATTTTTGAAAATTAACCTGAAGATTTTGAGAAGATGTGAATGTTTTTTGAAGCTGGTGCAAATGATTAACAGGATGCACATACTTCATATTGCAAATGTAAATGTTTTGAATTGATGCAAATATTTCTTGATGCAGACGCAAATGTTGGATAAGATGCAGATGCTTCATGGTGTACATGCAAATGGCTTAGATTGATGCAAATGCTTATTGATGCAGATACAGATGTTGAATAAGATGCAGATGCTTCTAAATGATGCAAATGCAAATGATCCTCAAATAACGCAATTACTTCTCAAAAGGATGTAAATGCAAAGGTCAACAATGTGCAAATGCTTCTATATGATGCAAATGCGAAAATTAGTGTTAACGCAACTACTTCATGGAATGATGTAGATGCAAAGATTGACTTTATGCAAATGCTTCTAAATGATGCAAATGCAAGGATTGACAACGTGCAGAATGCTTCTACATGATGCAAATGCAAAGATCGATAATGGTGCAAACGCTTCATGAAAAGATGCAAATGCCCCTGCTTATTTTTCTAGACTTTGGCTTAGCCTTTCCAATTCATTTTTCCTCTTCAAATCAGAGTATAACTTCAATTCATTTTTCAATCGTTGGCTATTTATTTCCTTTGCCCCAACAGTTTTCAAACTCTTATTGACAAAAGTCTGCTAGCCAGGTTCTATTTCTTCTTCTCATGTTTGGAAATCAAGATTAACCTTAGTAATTACACATCTTTGGGTTAGAAAAACCCTTATCTCATCTCAATATCAAAAATGGGTATTTAAAAAATATATATTTATTTGTTTTCTCATTTTGAAAACTTCTGAACAAAAAATATTAACCCCACAATGTATGATGTACAAATCTTTTGAAGACTGATGATCACTGTTAAAAATGTCTCTAAGTGTCAATCTGGGTTTTTCAAATTTGAATAGGCAATGTTTGGTATAACAAGATTTTGGTTGATCAAAGAAAATTTTATAACAAAAATATATGTCCCTTCTAGGCTCACAAATAGAACAGGTTTTATAAATCATGAATTCATTGAGAATTAAACAAATTCAACATTCTTTTAGTTTTCATACCAAGGCATTTTGACAAGCGTCAAGATTGACTGGGATGTTTAAACTGGAAACTTTAATCTTGGAGGGAAAAAATCTCAGTTTTTGAAGTCAATCCTCCGAATAGAGCTGACAATTTAGGTGGTTTATGAATTCCTAGATGTTCCTTGATGACCACTTCTTCAAGATGACCTTCTCTTTTGTGGTATCGGCACTAATACAAATGACGTCAAAAATTTCATATTACTCTAGACCGCCCATTTTTGGGTTTTCACCCTAGAGTCCCACTCTTTCCATTTTTTCTTTTCTTTTCTTTTCTTTCTTTTTCTTTTTTATTGTTTTACCATGCACTTGAGAATTTTAAATTCTTCCTCAGTGAAATGCTAATTCGATGAGATGGGATAAAGTCGAAGGAAAAACCCTTCAAATTAAATATTCATGCTTGATCAAAATGGACTTTTAAAGCACGTAATGTAGGCCATGATTCGGGGTTAAAAAAGAAAGGATAAATAGGCCCAAAATATGCGTTTGAGGGTAATCAAATGAAGGATCATTTCTTGAGGAGGATTTTCTTTGAAGCATTTGTCCCTTTTGGACTTTTCATTCGTTTTGACTTTGCTCTTTTTCTTCTTTGCCTTTTGGCTTTCATTTGCCATACTTTTTCACACTTTTTTTTTTTGTTTTTGTTTTGCATCTTTATTTTGACAGAGTGAACCCATATTTATTCGGGGCTCAATTTGCTTTGTATTTGTCTTTGAGTTAAGACTCATTTCTCAGTGATCCTTCCTCGTATTTGCCCCCCAGTGTAGAGAATGATCCTTGATCAAGATTTAAAGAAGAAAGAATTCTTCTGGCTTAAAAGGGGTGACTACGGATAATTTTCTCTTTGTGAGAGGGATATGAAAGATGGCCATTTATCATATCAAGCACGAATATTCTCATTGAAAAGCAATCCCCAAGGGAAATAGATAATCAGAATTTCATTTTGCACTTTGGAATCATTCTAATTCTCATATGCATGATATCACAATTTTTCCTTTTTTTTTTTGTCGCATGCCCAACTGATTCATGCGTTAGTCCTATCCTTTTTCACTATATAACCATTATTTCCACATATGATGCCCCAATTTTAATTAACCATGAGAATTTGTATCAACGAGGAACATAGCAAGTCTAGGTCTATTTTGAAAAGATTGAGTTTCAAATCTGAGCTCTTTGAAGAGACAAGGAAAATATGACCCAAAAACTGGTTTTCTCTGGGACATTGGGATAATCTAGTTTAATCATTGTGCCCCAGGGTGTCAATCATGAAGTGATGTTTGGGCAATTGGTGTTTTGTGGTTATTGGTAAAGGCATGAATGGTTTTGGCACAACCTTGACACACACCAAATTACTATGATCTAAATTCTTGAAAGAATATCTCATATGTTTGAATTTAAAAGAATTCGAAATTTTTTCAAAAAGTTCGTTCCTTTGTGCATAGCCTAGACTAGGATTTACATCTTTGCTTATTCTATGATGACAATCGTTTTATGAAGTTCAATCATTCATATTCCTTGAAGCATTAGATTTTCCAAGTGGTCTTGGTTCAAGAGATTTAGGCCTAGGAAAGCCTAAAAGAGAGGGTATAAGGTATTAGGTCATTTGTAACAATGATCATCAATATTCTTGAGATTATCCATTATTAAAACTTCCTTAATGCTTGTTTTTGCAAATTCAAATTATTGTTAAAACATAACAAACACAAAACATTTAAAATTCAAAATTGATTTAATTCATATGAATGTTGACATGAGACAAGTGTTCTCATCATAAGGTCTGAAACTACATGCACCAAAATGCTCCTATTGACATCCTTCAAAGGTAGTAATTCTCCTCCTAAAACCCTGAAAGAAACTGATTTACAGCAAAGAGGCCTTCCGCTGATTGATAAGCTTCAGTGTCAAAATACCTTCGCGGATAAGACTTTCAATCCTTTCCCTTTGTTGTCTACATTTTTCAGTTGAATGCCCAACTACCCCTAGGTGATAATCACACTTGCTGTCAGGGTCATAACTCTTTGCTGATGGATTCAGAGCTATTTTATAAGGTACCGAGGTAAGGTACTGATTCTTTATTAGTAATGGCAGCAGGTCAGGGATTTGGGATTGGAATTCTTTCTTGGTTATCCCGCGGTCGTTTTCTTGAAGCAGGCCTTGTAGAAAGGATTGGTATAGGATTAGGTGCTTGGGTTGGTAGGTAAGGATAAAGGCGGAGATACCTCAGTAGGGTAACATGATTGGTATGAGGGAAATTGGAAATATGGGACGAAATCTCCCATAGCTTGGACAACTTCCTCTTTTTTTCTAGGTGCCCTGTATCTCTCGGCATTGGATGTTCCTTCTCCTTCAAGTTTCCCATTCTTGATAGCATTCTCAATCATCTCCCCCGATATTACAATATCCGCAAAATTCTTCGAGGCATTATCGATGAGTCTATCGTAGTACGAGGCTCGTAGTGTACTCACAAAAAGGACGATGATTTCCTTTTGTGTCAAAGGTGGTTGTACTTGGATGGGCATGTTCCTCCACCTCTGACAATACTCTTTGAAGCTCTCAGTAGCTATTTTCTCCATATTTTGCAAAGTGAGAAGATCAGGTATCATGTCGGTCATATGCTTGTACTAGTTTAGAAAAGCCCTAGCCAAATCATTCCAATAGCGAATCTGATCCTCGCTCAACTAACTATACCACCTAATTGCGGACCCACTGAGGCTATCCTGAAAGTAGTGGATCAGAAGCTTATCATTATATATATGACTTGACATCTTTTGGTAGTGATGTGGGCTGACGGATCAGTCGTCCTGTCATATTTCACAAAGTCAGGGACCTTGAATTTATGAGGAATGACTAAATCGAGGACCAAGCATCATTCTTTCGCATCCACACTCTCGACTCTACCTCATTTACTGCAACCATTTTCAACTTTGCCTGTTCAGCTGAATCATCTGAATTTAAGACATTGACGGGGTTAACTGTGTTCTGGGCATCCATCATTACGACCTCATTCTGACCTTTTTGTGCCTCTAACTCTTTGCTGGCGGCCAAATTTTCAGTGTATCCCTTAATTACGTTGGACATCAGCTCCATCAATTTAGTCATCTGATCTCTAGATTATGCTTCATATTTTGCCAACTTTTCTAGCAATTCTTCCTGTGCCTTTTCCATTCTTTCTAGTCGGGCAGCTTGTTCATTCTCCATAGCTCTAGCCTGTATTGAAAAGTTACTCAGTACTTCTTATACCTCTGATTTGAAATGGAAATTCTTTCAAAGACTCCTAAAGCCAGCCAACTTCCATTTTATCCCTTCAAATGCGTATCGTGATGAATGAGCCATGAATACAATTTGATGCCTGTGAAACATAAACAATGTGATGTACGGACATATACATTGGAGACATGCTGACCATGTATGTAATAAATGCAATCATGATGCCAACATGCTGCAAGCAAAGAATAAACAAATCAACACATGGATATATGCAATGAATGACCATGTACATTTCATCGTATTTCCCAATGAATGATCATATACACTATGAATGCAACACGATGTCAATTATGATGCATGTAAACAATGAATGATAGATACAGAGTATATACAAAGAAAATCATGCTGACCATGTGTGTCATGAATGCATCCTGATGTTAATATGACAGATTAATGCATGAGCATATCATGATGACTATGTTTGTCATGAATGCAACCCAAAGTCAACATGATTTATATAAACAAATCAATGCATGTAAAGAGTAATCAAATTAATGTATGAACATATACAGAGAAATTATGCTGACTATGTTTGTCATGAATGCGACCTGCTGCTGACATGGTGCATGTAAAGAATAAGCAAATTAATGCATGGATATTTATAGAAAAATCATGCTGATTATGAATGCATGAATGCAACCTGAGGCTAACATGATACATGTAAAGAATGAATAAATTGATACATGGGTATATACAGAAAAATCATGCTGACTATGAATGCATGAATGCAACCTGATGCCAACATGATACATTTAAAGAATGAATAGATTGATACATGGGTATGTACAAAAAAATCATGCTGACTATGAATGCATGAATGCAACCTGATGCCAACATGATACATTTAAAGAATGAATAAATTGATGCACATGTGTATACAAATAATGACCATGCATGTCATAAACGTATTCTACAATGAATGACCATGCATGCTATGATTGTAACATGATGTCAAAATGATACATGCAAAGAATAAATGTATTAACACAAAGGTAGATACAAAGAATGACCATGTATATCACAAATGTATTCTACAATGAATAACCATGCATGTTAGGACTGTAACATGATGTCAAAATGATACATGTAAAGAATAAATGAATTAACACAAAGGTACATACATAGAAATTAACCAATGATTACACGAAATTGGTGGGACCTAAATCTTGATAATTCAAAAATCTCATTATGCAAGATTTGCCTCCAAATTTAATCTATGATTTTTTTGAAACATGTTTTCTCTATCAAAAACCAAACATATTATTTTTCAAAAGAATTTCGGGGTAGTGGATCCTATTATGGTACAATATGCAAATGTTCATGTAACACTAACAGTTTACCATCCGTTTATTGCAAAAAATGAGATCAACAATACAGCCATAAATGTACATGCTCTATTCACACATGCATGAAATGTGCAAAATGCAAAAATGTTTGAATTTTTTTTTTTTTTTTTTTTTTTTATATTTTCAACTTTAAAAAGTTTATGAACATTTGCTCCAACAGTATCAACTCACTTAGGCATCATGATGCCTTCGGGACGGATTATAATACTTATTACGGGCGATGTACGTACATCTTTGCCCGGTTTACAAAACTTATTCATAGTGTAAACTAGGTAACAAAAGGTTAGAAATGTCCTTCCATGTGTTCCTATCTTCGGTATATCTATCAAAAATTCGGCAAGGCTTCGCCTAGGTTCACTATATGAAGGTGAACCGATTCTAAAGCCCTGAATTGTGCCACACTGTCGCCGGTGAAGGCTAGTAAGGCACCCCGATAAAAGCGGGTTCAATTCGTTAGAGTTCATTTTCCCGGCTTATGCGGAGGCTATTGCCACACGAAGCATAGGGAATCTGATACTCCGAAAGTGTTTCGCTAGCTTATGTGGAGGCTATCGCCACACGAAGCGTAGGTACTTTACTTCCACTTAAAGGGACGAAACTCGGACAGAGAGCTCATGATATGCAAATGCACGTGTAGTGTAGTGTGTGAGGAGGAACAACAAACCTTTCACCACTTATTCTACACCCCTTATCCTATATGCCCCAACAAGATATTAAAACAAAGATCAAGAACAGTGTAACGCATTAATCAACAAGAATGCAATAGTAATGTCACAACCTAAAAAATAACAAGTCTCATCGTAAGACTTTATTATTCTTTAAGCGTGACATTAAAAAAAACCAAGGAAAAGTTGATTTAATTCCTCTAGATAAATGAAGGTTTTGAAAATGACCTTGAAAAAGACATGGAGTCGCCACCAATCTTTTTTAGCTAGGTGTGATCGGCCACCTATTAAAACCGGTTTTATAAAATATTTTAAAAATTAATTAAAATATTTTTAAAACCAATTTCAAATCTGCGTTTTAAACAAGAGAAATCAATGAAACGGGTTCGGGACTCGGTTACGTGTGGGGAAGGATTAGCACCCCCACAACGCCCGTATAAAACGGTACCCTATTAATCGTGTGTTATCTCAAGTCTCGGTAAAAAGTCGGTTTCAAATTTAGTATTTCAAATTAATTCCCAATTTAAAGAGAAATAATTCCATTTTTTAATTGAAAATGATCCGGAATTTATAAATTCAAAATTTTCATATATTCCCCAACAAACGTGGCAAAATATAGAAATTTTTATTAATTTGGAAAACTTTCCAAATCATTCTCATTTTAAAGAAGATATTCCATTATTAATGATAATTAATGATATCCTCCCCAGTAAACCCGGCAGAGAACTTATGAATTATTTTAACTCGGGAATGTAGAAACCTAATTTTGTCCGGACCACTAAAACATATATATTTTCTTCCTAAATTGATATTTTCGAGTGTAAAAAGATTTTTTTTTCATCATACAGGTGGTACTCCGAGACTTAGTTTAAGAGGGTGAGCGTAAAAAGTCAAAGTCAAAAAAAGTCAACCCCGAAAAAAGTCAACCTCAAAAAAGTCAATCTCGAAAAGTCAACTACTGAAAAAGTCAACCCACTTTCAAAAACATAGTGCTTAAACGATCAAATTGGTCAAAATTGAAGGTTCCAAATGAAATATAAGCACTGACTACGAGTAATGGAGAAGCCACTTGCAAGAAAAACCGAAAGAAAAGTCAATCCGGGAGAAAACCGAGAATTAGGGTTTTTAGTGGATTTCGGTGAAATCGGGAAGAATCACAGAAATGGCCCAACTTGGTAAGACCAAAGCCCCAATGGATGAGGAATGATTAAAAATGGATAGCCCAAAGCTCAGCTTGAAGAAAATCTGAAAATCGGACTTGTTTTAAGCAAAATCGGGTTTCGGTGGCAAAAGGGCAAAATTGGAAAATTTGAGAAAAAATAGCAAATGAACTCCGAAAATTATGAAAATGTGCAAATCTCATTCTTAAATCATTGGAAGAGATTGGCGAAATAAAATCTTGATTCGGAGTCCGTTTGCAAAATCGCCAAATCCCGAGTCTCCTATGCATTAATTCAAAAAGGAAAATCTCAGAAAAATAGCAAATGAGCTCCAAATCTTCTGAAATTTTTCAAATCTCATTTTTAAATTATTTGGAAGAGATTGGCGAAAGAAAATCTTGATTTGGAGCTCGTTTGCAAAATGGTTAAATCCCGGGCCTCCTATGCAATAATTCAAGAAGATAAATCCCAGAAAATAGCAAATGGACTCCAAAAATTTTGAAATTTTGCAAATATCATTTTTAAATTATTTGGAAGAGATTGGCAAAAGAAAATCTTGATTCAGAGTTCGTTTGCAAAATGGCCAAATCCCGAGCTCCTATGTAGTAATTCAAGCCGATAAATCCCAAACAAATACCAAATGAGCTCCAAACATTATGAAAACTTTCAGATCACACTTTTAAATTATTTGGAAGAGATTGGTGAAGAAAAATCTTGATTTCGAGCTCGTTTAAAAAATGGTAAAATGTGGGGCATAAAAGGGCATTTTTGGAAGAAAAAATCAAAATAAATAGCAAACAAACTCGGATAATTTTGAAAACTTCCAGAACTCAATATTTTATTATTTTGGAAGTATTAAAAAAATAAAAATTGAATTTGGAGTCCGTTTGATATTTATTTGCATCCAGGGGGCAAAACGATCATTTCACCCAAGCAACCGAAAAGGGCTATTTTGGGTCTTTCAAAAAATCAGAGTTGGGCTGGAAAAGAGAAGCGCTGGCCTGCCAAGTCCCAAAGGAAGGAGGAAGCTTCTGATTTTTCAATCAAATGGCTAAAATTTAAGAGTTAGTTAGAGATTCTCTTTGATCAAGCCATGGTGATTAAGCCACATAGGCCAAGAGAGATGTCAAAATTATTCTTGAACAGCTGTAATTTGGGACAGCTGATATGCTAATCTAATGGTGTTAATTTCATGATTTTTTCACCTTGAATTATTAGCCATTTGATGGAAAATTGGTTACAAAAAAATGACAACATCCTTGCTCTTTTTATAGACCATTCGGCCAGCATAGAGAGGGGTTGAGAATTTTCATTTTCAGACTTGATTATTTGATATTTCTCTTAGTTTTTCTTAGTTTTTCTCTCCTTGGTTGAAAGAAAAAAAGAAAAGTTTAGAAAAGAAAGGAAAGTTTGAAGAGATAAAGCTTGAAATATAACTTCTTGAGGTTGCTCTTGAGCACCAACTCTTGCACTTTCTTGATTTTCCATTCTTGTTTTTGCTATTTTGATTACTATTTGGTGAGTTTCCATTTTAAATAAATGTTTTTTTTATTGTTCTTCTTAAGTTCTTCCTTCATCTCTTTCTTAATTTTTTTTTTTTACAATTTTTTTTTTTTTGCAATATACTCACCATGGCCGAACGGCCTACATTATTTATTTAAGTTGCTGTTTTGGTTTATTTTATCATATTGTATATGTTATTTTCTTTCATCTTGGTGTTTTAAATGTTATTTTACTTCATGTTCTTGAGTTATATTTTAATTTGGTTGCTTTGTTAGTTCTCATTTATGATTTAAATACCATGTTCTTGCATTTTTAATTTTCTGTTTTCATGATGTTTAAATTTGAGTATGTTTTAGATTTAGTATATCAAGTTTTTGTGAAAATGCTTGTGTGGTTTTTGCATGATTTGAGTGTTATATTTTAGTTGAGCATGTTAGTACACCAAGTGTTTGTGAAAATGCCATGCTTGTTAGAGCCTGAGGCCATTTGTCTACTCCATGTGTTTTGCATTGTGTGTTGTATTTTTGCCATGTTAGTTGTTAGGTGTTTGCATTTGCATGACATTTGATTTAGTTTTGCATGCTATTATACCAAGTGTTTGTGAAAATGCCATGCTTGCTAGTTACAACGGCCATTCGGCCACTCCTTGAATTTTTGCATTTTATGTTCATTCTTGCCATGTTAGTTGATAGGTTCGCATTTGCATGATATTTTGTTGATTTTTTGGTTTAAGCATGCTAAGTGTTTGTGAAAATGCCATGCATATTTTAGTTATTAAGTTTGGTTTATTTTCCATGCATGTTCATGCATTTTAGGTCTAGGTTGCATTAAATGCCATACAAGTTCATTTAGGTCTAGGTCACTATATGAATGCCATGCATTTTTTCATGATATTTAGGTTTAAACCCATGCATTTCATGCATTATGTTTGCTGTATTGTTTCATGCATTTCATGTTCATGCCACTTGAATAATGACTTGAGCCAATTAATGGTTCAAAGTCATGCTCTCTTGAGCACACTTGTGGAAAATTAAAGCTTGTCAAATTAATTATTCTACCTTTGTGATTTTTTTTTACTTATCCAATTTTTATCTAACTTTCAAAAAGTCCTAGCTACTGTTTGTGGGTCATTTTGTGAGTCTTAAATATTTTTACTTTGATTTTTAAATGATTTTATCAAAGGCAAAAATGTATTTTGGCCAAACAGTTTTTTTTTTTTCACCGAGTACTCATACTTTTCTGATTTTTCTGGGCATTCATCTTTAATCAGAAAATTAAGCGGATTTTTTCCTGTGTATTTTTACACATTCGTAGTCTCCAGTATTTTTTTTCAGAAGTTTTTGAATTTTTAAAAATAGGGTAAAACATCATGGCTTAAAACTGGACAGTGGAGTCAGAATTGAATTTAAAGTAAAATCATTTTTCTGTTTTGGTTAAGTTACTTAGAGTGGGCTGATTAGGAGGGTTAGCTACTGACTTAGGGTAGTTTCTAAGCCTTTTTAAACTCTAAAAATGGTTTTTCAAGTCTCGGGTTAAGGGTATTCAAGTCCGGATTTTTAAACTTAGGAAATTAGAGCCATTTTTAAAAAAAAAAAGATTTAGCCCAGTTTTTATTTTTAATTCAAGCTTTTCAAAATTGTTTTCAAACCATCACAAAGAATTTTGGTTTTAGAATATTTAATTTGACATATTTTTCTAAGGTATCCGGATATCTTTTTAGATATACGGATTTCCTTAATTAAAGGAAAAAAATACATTTCATGCATTGCATTTTCCATATTCATGCATTTTATATAATATGTGATTCTTGCTATAATAATTCCTATGATATTGTTATTATTTTGATTTATATTTTTTTGTATGTTATATGATTTATTATATGGTTTTGAATATTTCATGATATCCTATGCTTTTTATTTAGTTATTTTTATATTATTTAGCATATACTATGTTCATGCATTATTATTTTATTTTTATTTCCATGCATATTATATGATAGCATTATTTTATATTCCATGTCATTTAAGTTATATGTCATATCATTCATATTTGCCATGTCATTTCATTTCATGTAGAATATATTATGTTACTTAGGTTATTTCATTTCATTTAGGATATATTATGTCATTTAGGATATTTTATTTCATTTAGGATATATTATGTCATTTAGTATATTTTATTTCATTTAAAATATATCATATGATTTAGGATATTACATTCCATATAGAATATATTATGTTACCTAGGTCATTTCATTTCATTTAGAATATGCTAAGGCATTTAAATTATATCATATCATTGAGGAAGCATTATATTATTTAGATTTTGCTATGTCATTTTATTTATGTCATGCATATATATATTCACATCTTTTAAAATGTTTTCAAAAGGATAATGATTTTTCAATAAAAAAATAAAGATATTCCCGAGTTAAAATAATTCATGAGTTCTCTACCGGGTTTGCTGGAGGGAATATCATCAATTATCATTAATAAAGGAATATTTTTCTTTCAAAAAAGGAGAATGATTCGGAAAGTTTTCCAAATTAATAAATTTTTTTATATTTTGCCACGTTTGTTGGGAAATATAGGAAAATTTTGAATTTATAAGTTCCGAATCATTTTCAATTAAAAAATGGAATTATTTTTTTTTAAATTGGGAATTAACTTGAAATACTAAATTTAAAACCAACTTTACACCAAGATTTGAGATAACACACGATTAATAAGGTACCGTTTATACGGGCATTGTGGGGGTGCTAATCCTTCCCCGCACATAATCGAGTCCCGAACCGGTTTCTTTGATTTCTCTGGTTTAAAACGCAGACTTGAAATTGGTTTTTAAAATGTTTTAATTAATTTTTAAAATATTTTATAAAACCGGTGTTAATAGGTTGCCGATCACACCTAGCTAAAAACGATTGGTGGCGACTCCATGTCTTTTTCAAGGTCATTTTCAAAACCTTCATTTTTTAGAGGAATTAAGTCGACTTTTCCTCGGTTTTTTTTAATGTCACGCTTAATGAATAATAAAGTCTTGCGATGAGACTCGTTATTTTTTAGGTTGCGACAGCTTGGCGACTCCACTGGGGACTATTAGAGAGTCAGGCCTAGAATTAGTCGTGTGTTATCAAAGTCTCAGTTTTGTTGGTTTAATTGGTATTTAATTTTAATTCCCATATTTTTAAAATAAAAGAGAATTTTGAAAATAAAAAATGTTTTAATATGTCCATATTCATGTGTATTCATATTATTATTTGATCTCTGGTTATTTTGTTGCGTATATTTATATGTTTGTTTGACTGATGCTTTATATTGTTTGATTTTAGTGGGGTATTTAGAATAAGGGTTGTAGAATAGGTGGTGATAGGTTTGTTTTGTTCCTCCGCACACACTATATTTTCATTTGCATAACATGAATCCTCTACTCGGGTTCCGTCCTTTTAAGTGGGAGTAAAGTAACTATGCCTTCGTGATTGATCCTTCGTATGGGCTAGTGAAACACTTCCAGAGTATAAAGTACCTAATGCCTTCGTGATAATCCTCCATACGGGCATAGGAAAATATACTCTAACGAATGAACCCGCTTTTATCGGGGTGCCTTACTAGCCTTCACCGGCGATAGTTTAGGAACAATTCGGGGCCTTAGAACCGATTCACCTTCATATAGTGAACCTAGGCGAAGCCATGCTGGATTTCTGTTAGATACCCGAAGTTTAAGAACACATGGAGGAACATTTCCAACCTTGTACCATCTTTCTATATGTTAGATACAAATTGGGTGATGATGAACGAACATCATACCGCTCGTATTTTTTTTAATTATTATTTTGTCCCAAAGGCGTCGTAATGCCGAAGCTCTCTTTAAATTTTTGGGACATTTTTTTTAAAAGCATGTTGTTGTTTATGTTATATTTGTGAATTCATTTCCTTACTAATCTATTTCTTTCTGTTTTCTTTTCTTTGACATGCATCAATGACATCATCATACACTTGAAGTTTATTGGCCTTGGGATAGTTATCAACCCAAAGGACTTTCATGGAGTTTCAAGTTATTTCAATGATAGAAGATCATGCAGTAGTCAGGGCACGGTTGGAAAAAGATCAAAGGGAGGATGGTGATTGCCTCAAGAAAAATTATGTGTTAGTATTGTCGGATAGGGTCAAAGTGGATCCTAGACAGAATAATCTTCGCGGGTTAGCCGACATTTGGAATCAGTGGAATGTATCAGAGAAAAAAGCCTTCACTCAGAAATATGGAGACATAGCACTCTTAATTCCGATTCAGGTCAATAGTGGGTTGATTCAGGCTATGGTACAGTTTTGGAATCCTGCTTATAGATGTTTCACTTTTAACAAAGAGGATATGACACCACTGATCGAAGAATATTCAACACTGTTACGTATTGAATGTCCTAATCCTGAGCGGGTATATTTGAAGGAGATGAAACCTTCAGTTTTGAAGAAAAAAGTGGCTAGGATCACAGGAGTGGATACAACATGGGTTGAGAGTCATGTGGACACAAAGTAGAAAAATGGGTGCATTCCATGGGAAACTCTCCGGCAATTGATATTGGGTTGTTCCGACAAAGCAAAAGCTAGGGACATCTTCGCTCTAGCCATCTATGGGTTAATCATATTCTCGAAGATATTGGGTCATGTGGATATAGCCGTGTTTGATTTCTTTGAAAAGTTGGAATAGAAGATCAACCCATCTCCGGCCATCATAGCTGAAACTATCCGATCCCTGAATTTTTGTAAAAAAGCAGGACAAGGGAGGATCAATGGGTGTGTACAACTCCTTTATATTTGGATTCAAAGTCACTTTTCGAAGATAGAAAATGTTTCCTTCAAACCGTACATGAAGACTTTAGTTCCGATTAGGGAATTTCTTCAAAATGATTGGCCTAAAGATGGGAATGAAGAGAAATGGGTCAACATGTTCCGGAATCTAAAAGGGGAGATGGTGACTTGGAGAGCTCCATGGATGGTGACTATGCCGATTATGTACAAATGTGGGGACAACCCGGGAGTTCCACTACTCGGAATTCGGGGGTCTGTGAGTTATGCGCCTTTGTTGGTGCAAAGACAGGTTGAGTCTCGACAATTCACACCCGCGACTCATAATATAGGATCATCAGAGTTCATTTATGGGGAAGACGGATATTCCGAAAAAGTGCGGGCAGCGATTCAAGCATGGAAGAAAACTCACATGATAAAAGTGGCCAGATATGCTGACACCATCACACCTGATTACCTAGTATGGAGGGAATTAAGGGTTAATGATAGACTATTGACATCAGATGGGGAGGAGGTCCAGTTCATGAATCCGCCACCCAGGGAAATGCCATCAGAGTTAGAAATTGCAAGAGCGGAATTTGAAAAAGAAAAAGCTCGGATGAGCAAGGAGATTGCCCGACTGCAAGAAGAGCTTGAGGACATGAAAGATAGGGAATCAACTCGGGAAAAAGAAAAGGAACATAATAAGAGAGAAAGGGACACCGTTAAGGGCGATCTTCGGGAATTATATTTGGAGAACAAGAGGTATCGCTTTGAGCTGAGATTTGAGGGGACTCTCAAAACTTCTGGGGAGTGGGAACATGAGGTCAAAAACCTCAAGAAGGAGAATAACTACTGGAAGGAGAAAGCAAAACACGAGGAAGTTCGAGCAAATCAACTGGAGAAAGAAGCTAAGGAAAGCTTACACGGTGATGCTTCTGCTGACACATCAAAGGATCGTGAACAAGTAGGGATCAGATGGAAGAGCAAGGCAATAAAAAAAGGACAGTGAAGAAGGTCCAGGATCCGAAGGAGTCACCAGTATTTTGTAATAGTTTTTAGTATCATGTTGTCTAAAGCAGGGATCTTTTCTTTGATGTATTTAGTTCTAGGAAATCAATGAAAGACCGTTTGGTTGGAATTATCCCAGGGCCAATACTTTAAATGCATTCATTATTCACTAGTTCTTTCTTTTATATATTTTATTTGTTCATAATCATTCATTTATTCTTTATAAATTGTTCATACACTTAATCATTTATTGGTCCATTCATTTTTCATTATATGTTCATATACTTAGTCATTTATTTAGTTGTTCATTCATTAACACCGATTCATTCATACGTTCATTCATTCATTTATTCATTTATTCATTTTTTATAAAATAAAAATAAGAAATGTGTCAATAATTTCTAATCCATGGTTTTTAAAAATAAAGGTACAATTGGTCGCACTCAGAAAGAACTAGACTTCCAGCACCCTTACAATACTCGGTCTCGAATAAAAGCCATGGAAAACGACCAGCTTGCCAGAATTGAGAGAATGGAAAGAATCCAGAAAGAACTACAAGAACAGTTGACTAAGTCTCAAGAGGAGACACGAGAACAGATGACAAAGCTCATGGAGATGATGAGCACTATGATGAAGCAGAAGTGGCCCGGAGAGAATTCAGTTGCTGGAATGGGGGCAGTGAATCAGGAGGATAGACCAAAAGTGGTACAGAGAAATGGCCAGACATCCCAACCTGTGGGAAATGAAATCCCAACTGGGGCAGCATCCTACATCTACATCCAGCCGACGGCCGAAGCACAGAATTTCGGTCCAAAAAGGGGTAACATAGGAGTTGATCCAATTGAGGTTGAGGTTCCAGACTTCGAAGAAATGGCAGAGAAGGAAAGGGCCAAAATGACTGAACTGAAGAGGGTCGAAACTGTTGAGTCTGAGAAGAAATATCAGTTGTTGGAAGAAAGGCTAAGATCAGTGGAAGGAGCATAGTTGTTTGGCAGTCTAGATGCCAAAGAGATGAGCTTGGTACATGATCTAATAATTCCACCGAAGTTCAAAGTACCAGACTTTGAAAAGTATAATGGGACCACCAACCCATCGGCTCATCTGGCTATGTACTGTAGAAAGATGACAGGGCATGAGGATAATGAGATATTGCTTATTCATTGCTTCCAGGACAGCTTAACAGGGTCAGCCACCCGATGGTACAACCAACTCAGTCGTACCAAGATTCTTTCATGGACGGATTTGGCCAGGGCTTTTATGGAATACTATAAGCATGTTTCTGACATGGTACCGGATAGGCTGTCATTACAGAACATGGAAAAGAGGTCCAATGAGACCTTCAAGGAGTATTCACAGAGGTGGAAGGATCTGGCCACACAAGTGCAACCCCCTTTAACCAACAAAGAAACCACAGTGCTTTTCATCAACACATTGAAAGCGCCCTATTATGACAGATTGGTGGGAAATGCTACCAAAGCTTTTGCGGATATGGTAATATCTGGAGAAATGATTGAGTCAGCTATTAAGAATGGAAAGATGGAAGGGGGTGAGTCTGCTACCCCGAAGAGAGCTTTTCCTACAAAGAAAAAGGAGGAAACTCATGCAGTAAGCTTCAACCAATACCCTTATACACCTCCTACACCATACACACCACCAAGGCCTTATACCCCTACCACACCTTATACACCTTCGACACCTTACACACCATACCTGAGGTATAATCCTTATTACCCCAATATCAACCACCTTATCCAAAACCCGTTCCCCTACACCAATATCCCCCGACATCATTCCCAACTGGCATATCCCCTCAAATCACCCTTCCTAGAAATATTGTTCCAAATACACAAGGGCCTGCGCGTAATGACCAACGTTCACCAAGGAACGATCAAAAAGCCCAATTTGATCCAATTCCCACTACCTACGGTGAGTTATATCCAAAACTGTTGCAGGGTTAACTTGTTGCACCCTTGTACCTAAAACCTTTGACACCTCCATATCCAAGATGATACAATGCAAACATCAACTATGCATACCATGCGGGAATCCAAGGACATTCAATTGAAGATTGTTTGGCCTTCAAAAAGAAAGTCCAAAGACTGATTAATGCTGGGGTTGTGAAGTTTGGATCGAAAAATAGGCCGAACGTAGCTGGAAATCCATTGCCCAATCATGCTGGAAATCAGGTGAATGCAATATTGACCGGAGATGACAGAAGATTAAAAGGGGGTATTGGGGAGGTTAAGACTCCGATGATGACAGTATGGGCTGAAATGGTCAAGGCAGGATTGGTGGAAGGTACAGAAGGTCTGAAAATGATTGCAAGAAGGATGCATAATTGGTGCCCGTTCCATAAGGGTGAAGGCCATGACATACAGAACTGCGGGGACTTCCGAGTTAAAGTCCAAAGAATGATGGATAGTGGGGAAGCCTAATTCTACGAGGAGATAGAAGGGGAAATAGAAGTCATTGAAAATACAGGTGGCTATGGGATAGGAAGACCCTAATCATCTACTATGATGAACTGGAGGAAAAAGTTATGCCAGCCATGGAAGAAAATGCGTCCAAATTAATCATTGATTTACCTATTTCCTTTCCATACAAGGAAAACAAGGCTACACCATGGAAATATGACTGCAGCATGGTTATGCCCGGGTCTTCAGGCCAGCAGGATATTATAGGTGTGGGGCATTTAACCCGAAGCGGGAGGTGTTATGCTCCAGAGGCCGTTGAACAAGGGGTAGCAGAGAAAGACAGAGGAATTGATAAAGAGAAGAAGGTCGTCGAGCCAATCCATATTGAGATGGATTTGCCAAAGGAAACAGAAAAGGGATCAGCCCCGGTTAATAGAATCAAAGAACCAGTATGTGAGAAGGAATCTTGTGAGTTCTTAAAATTTATAAAGCAAAGTGAGTATAGCGTGGTTGAACAACTGCAACGTCAACCAGCTAGGATGTCAATCTTATCCTTGCTTTTAAATTCAGAACCACACATAAATGCTTTGTTAAGAGTATTAAATCAAGCATACGTGGCTAATAATATATCAGTGGAAAAGCTGGATAGGTTGGTGGGAAACATCGCAGCAGATGATTACATATTTTTCAGCTATGACAAGATACCACCCAACGGTATTGGATCGACGAAAGCTCTCCATATAACTACCACGTGTAAGGGGCACATATTACCGAGGGTCCTTTTGGATAATGGTTCTTCACTAAATGTGATGCCTTTAGCAACCCTATCCAAATTGCCAATGGATATATCCTATATGATACCAAGTTGCACGGTGGTCAGGGCTTTTGATGGAACTAGGAGAGAAGTTTTGGGAACCATTGAAGTTCCTCTGGAGATAGGCCCATGCATTTGTACAGTTAACTTCCAGGTCGTGGATATTAATCCATCTTATAATTGTTTGTTGGGAAGGCCATGGATACATTCAGCTGGGGCTGTACCCTCGTCTCTCCACCAAAAGCTGAAATTTGTGATGGAGGGCCGGTTGATCATGGTATCAGGGGAGGAAGACATAATAGCCTCCGTATCAACTGAATTTCCTTATGTGGAGCCTAATGAAGATGCCGTGGAGTGTTCTTTCCGGTCTTTGGAATTTGTAAATGCAGTTTTCGTCGCTGAAGGACGAAAAATTCCAAAACCGAGGCTGTCCAAGAACACAAGGCTGGGGATAAGAATCACCATAGGAAAAGGCTGCAGGGCTGGAAAAGGACTCGAGAAATATCTTCAGGGGATGACTCGAGCCATAGAAGTAAAAGGAAAGAGAGACCGGTTTGGCCTAGGGTATCTTCCGAAGGCCCATGAGAAAAGGAAACAAGTTGAAAGGAATCGACAAAGGAGGATGGCCCGTCTTACGGGTATGGATATTGAGTGGGAGCCTATGACATTCCCACCTATCCTTCACAGCTTCCGCTCAGCCGGTTCTCTGTTCGGAGAAAAGAATTTTGATGATGTGCTCGTAATGATAGAGCAGGCTTTCGAGAGGTTCCAGGTAAATAGGGATGAGCAGATGTATGATGTGGAGATCTACACGGCCGAGAAAGACAGAATTGAAAGAGAGAGTGCTAGCTGGATGGTGCGACCTTGTCCACCAGGATATAGACTAACCAACTGGAGTGCGACTGAGTTGCCCATAGTTTTTAAGTCTATTCCAAAGTAATACTTTTTGAAAAAGCAATCTTAATTATCTTTACCCATAGATATTAAGAGTTTTTTTTTCTGTAATGGGCTTTTTAAACATTTTCATTCAATAAATAACAAGCACAATGCATTATCCATATTGATGTGTCCATACTTTTTCATTTTTGTTATTTATTTTTGTTTTCATTATATATTTTTCCTATATTATTTCTTCTCCACCTATTTACAGGTGTGCGGATGCGGAATATGAGGACCCTTCTGTAGTAATTCTGACCCATTTGCACGGGTGATTTTGAGGCTAATGAAGATACTGAGGATTATGGCTTACCTCCGGATCTATTGAGGAAAATAGAACAAGAGGAGAAGCAAGTAGTTCCTCATATGGAATTATTGGAAACAATAAATCTGGGAATGGTGAAGAAATAAAGGAAGTTAAAATTGGGACTTCATTGTCATCACCAATAAAAGGTGAATTGTTAGCTTTGCTCCAGGAGTATGTGGATGTATTTTCATGGTCTTACCAAGACATGCCAGGGTTGGATCCGGATATCGTGGTTCATAAGCTCCCTTTAAGGCCAAAATGCAAGCCAATTCAGCAAAAGTTGAGAAGAATGAGGCCTGATATGCTGTTAAAGATAAAAGAGGAGGTGAAGAAACAATTTGATGCTGGATTCCTAGAGGTGGCAAAATATCCAAAATGGGTGGCAAATATTGTTACGGTACCAAAGAAGGATGGCAAGGTGCGAATGTGCGTTGATTACCGAGATTTGAACAAGGCCAGTCCTAAAGATAATTTCCCTTTGCCCCATATTGATACTATGGTGGATAATACAGCAAAGAGTTCTTTATTTTCTTTCATGGACGAATTCTCAGGATACAATCAGATCAAGATGGCACCAGAAGACATGGAGAAAACCACATTTGTTACAATGTGGGGAACCTTCTGCTACAAAGTAATGCCATTTGGATTGAAGAATGCTGGGGCAACATACCAAAGAGCCATGGTAACTTTGTTTCATGATATGATGCATAAGGGAAATGAGGTCTACGTTGATGATATGATTGCAAAGTCACAAGGAGAAAAGGAGCATATTACGAATCTCAAGAAGCTCTTTGAACGACTAAGGAAGTTTAGACTCAAGCTAAATCCGGAAAAATGCACTTTTGGAGTCACCTCGGGGAAGTTGTTGTGTTTTGTCGTTAGCAAAAGAGGAATTGAGATTGATCCTGATAAAGTGAAGGCTATTCAGAATCTACCACCACCTCGCACTCAAAAGGAAGTAAGAGGCTTTTTGGGGAGATTGAATTACATTACTCGGTTTATTTCACAGTTAACCGACAAATGTGATCCAATATTTAAGTTACTTCGAAAACGTGATCCAGGAGAATGGGATGAAGGGTGTTAGATTGCTTTTGAAAAGGTTAAGCATTATCTATCAAACCCACCAGTATTAATGCCACCTATTCCGGATAAACCAATGATACTGTATTTATCAATATTTGAAAGATCCATGGGTTGTTTACTACCTCAGCAAGAAGTTCACAAATTATGAGTTGAAATATTAGTCGGTAGAAAAGTTATGCTACGCCTTAGCTTGGACTGCTCGAAGACTCATACAGTATATGTTGTACCACACAACGTGGTTGATTGCCAAGCTTGATCCAGTCAAGTACATGTTGGAAGCACCTTCTTTGTCAGGGAGGACAGCAAGATGGCAGGTTTTATTGTCAGAATACGACATTGTATATGTAAGTCAAAAAGCTATCAAGGGCAGTGCAGTGGCTGAATTCTTAGCAAGTCGGGCAGTGGAAGACTATGAGCCGTTGAACTTTGACTTCCTAGATGAGGATTTGATGTATGTGTCGCAAGCAGATGAGATTCCCTTGAAGAAGAAAGTATGGAAAATGTACTTTGATGGCACATATAATGCCATGGGGCATGGAATCGGGGCAGTGCTTATATCCTCAGAAGAAGATTATTATCCTTTCACTGCTAGATTGGATTTTGATTGTACAAACAATACTGCCTAGTATGAAGCATGTACTATGGGCCTTCGTGCTGCAGCGGATAGAAAAATCAAAGTATTGGAAGTTTTCGGAGACTCAGCCTTGGTGATTTACCAACTACGAGGAGAATGAGAAACCCGAGATACAAAACTAATCCGATACCGAGAACTCATACTAAGTTTATTGGAGGAGTTTAAAGAAGTGAATTTCAAATACTTTCCTCGAGAAGAAAACCGGATGGCGGATGCTCTCGCTACTTTGTCTTCAATGTTTAAAGTGAATGAAGGAGCGGAAGTTGTGCCGATCAAGATGAGCATATATGAGTCTCCTGCCCACTGTTTGAGTATTGAAGAAGAAGCAGATGGTCTTCCTTGGTATAGCGACATCTTGTAGTACATCAAGAGTCAACAATATCCAGAACAAGCAACAGAGAATGACAAGAGGACTCTAAGAAGGTTAGCAATGGGTTTTGTTCTAGATGGCGAGATTCTCTACAAGAAAGGGAAAGATCAAGTCCTATTGAGATGTGTCGGGTCTTCCAAAGCTCGAAGAATCATAGAAGAGGTCCATGAAGGGATATGTGGCACACATGCTAATGGTCACATGCTTGCTAAACAGATTATGAGGGTAGGGTACTATTGGCTGACAATGGAAGGAGATTCTATCAGTTATTCTCGGAAGTGCCATAAATGTCAGATCTATGCAGATAAGATTCATGTGTCGCCCTCGCCTTTACATGTCATGACTTCACCATGGCCTTTTATTAATTGGGGAATGGATATGATCGGGCCTATTACCCCAAAAGCTTCAAATGGACATCATTTGATCTTGGTGGCCATAGATTATTTCACAAAGTGGGTAGAAGCTGCGTCTTATGCAAGATATTTCGGATAATGCTCTCAATTTGAACAACAAGATGATGAGGGAAGTGTGTACTCAATTCAAGATCACACATCATAATTCGGCACCTTATCGACCGAAGATGAATGACGCAGTAGAAGCAGCTAACAAGAACATCCAGAGGATTGTTGAGAAGATGACCAATGTGTACAAAGAGTGGCATGAGATCTTGCCGTTTGCTCTTCATGCATATCGTACTTCGGTCCGCACATCTACGGGGGCAACACCGTTTTTTTTGGTATACGGGATGGAAGCAGTGCTACCCATTGAAGTTGAGATCCCTTCACTTCGGGTTTTGATGGAAGTTGGCCTAGAGGAAGCAGAATGGGTTAGAGCTCGATATGAACAGTTGAATCTCATCGAGGAGAAAAGACTGAAAGCAATTTGTCACGGGCAGTTGTATCAGAAAAGGATGATTCGAGCCCACAACAAGAAAGTTCATCCCAGACAGTTCCGAGAGGGGGAGTTGGTATTGTGGAAAATTCTCCCTATAGTGAAGGACCCGAGAGGAAAATGGGCTCCAAATTGGGAAGGACCCTATATGGTAAAGAGAGCTTTTTTTGGAGGAGCATTGATTCTAACTCGGATGGACGGAGATGATTTTAGAAATCCCGTGAATGCTGATGAACTGAGAAGTATTATGCTTGAAAAAAAAAACGTGTGATGCTGTGCACAAGGAAATTCGAATGATTCCAAGTGTAAAAATAGAAATTCTATATATATATTTCCCTTGAGAATTGCTTTTCAAAGGGAATAGTCATGCTTGATATGATGAATGGCCGTTTTTCATATTCCTTTCACTAAAAATAAATTATCCTTAGTCACCCCTTTGAGCCTTAGGAATTATTTCTTTCTTTAAACCTTGATCAAGGATCACCCTCTACACTGGAGGGCAAATAAGAGGAAAGATAATAAAAAATCATGGCAAAAAAAGAAAGCCATCAAAAAATGTGGAAAATGAAAGCCAACAAAGCAAAAAAGAAAAAAGTCCAAAAAGGGACAAATATTTCAAGAATGAGTTCTCCTCAAGAAATGATCCTTGATCCAATCACCCTTAAACACACTTTGGGCCTATTTTATCTTTTCTTTCTAAACCTAAACCTTAGCATACATTACATGTTTTAAAAGCCCATTTTGATCAAGCATGGATATTTAATTTGAAAGGTTATTCTCAGAATTCATCCCATCTTTTGAATTGATATTTTTACCTTGGAAGCATTTAGGAGAGGTTTAAGTCGAAAACCCGTAAAGGGCGACTTAATACTGAATGGAGGACACTTGAGTTGTAAACCTGTAAAATGAGGCTCAAGTACTAACCAAAGTTTGAATCAATGCTCCGTGTAAAAGGGGAGAAAGTATCTAATAATCAGAGAAAAAGGGGAACAACGCAGTCTGATGTAACTAGAGAAGCTAAGAGGTTACCCAAGTGAATTGCCTATTCAAGAGAAATTTCAGATGGTTTGAAAAAGGAGGGGTCCAAGATATTCCGCATCCGGGGCATCTACAGCCTATAACCTTATATTTGTTTCTTATATCCTTGATATTTATTTTTACCATTTTAAAACATTTCTTGCAATAAATTCTTGTTATCCTTTTCATGACAACTTCTGCTTGATTCATATTCTCTTTCATATACTTTTGAGATGCATTATGGTTGTTATTAAATTGAATGATGATTAGTAATAAAAATCTTTAAATAAAGGGATTTCAAAGTATTACTAAGGAATAGATTTAAATCGTGGGAAAGGTTTGGAAAGTTCACCAAGAAAAGGAAAACAGTGAACGCGGTGGAAACTCCATCACGAAGTCAGAAAATCTATGAACTTCAGCGAGAGACAGAAGCTGAGACTGTTTGACACGATATCTTGAGTAAATAATTCCTTAAGTGGGGCATCAATGAACAATTGAAGACTCTGTCCTGAAGTCATATAATCTGTGAACCTCAAAGAAACCATGGATTAGAAATTATGGCACAATCATTTGATTGCATTTATTTTAGGAAACATACAAGCATTTGCAAAGCATGACATTCTCATCATTGCATTTAGCTAACAATGCAGAAATCAGGGAAACTTGGACTTCCCCAAAGAGAACTCGTTTTGCTTCTCAAAAGATTCAGAGTCTGAGATCGCCATCAAGGTATTTCCCCCTGTTTTAAATTGAAATCATTTTGTTTATCAGACAAATTGAGCCTTGAGACCGTCGTCAAGGTATTTTCAAACCCATTTTAAAGACCTTCGGGCACCAATTTTAAAGACCTTCGGGCACCAATTTTAAAGACCTTCGGGCACCAGTTTTTAAGACCTTCGGGCACCATTTTAAAGACCTTCGGTCACTAGTTTTAAAGACCTTCGGGCACCAGTTTTGAAGACCTTCGGGCACCATTTTTAAAGACCTTCGGGCACCAATTTTAAAGACCTTCGGGCACCAGTTTTAAAGACCTTCGGGCCCAATTTTTCTTTTTGAAAATCGAATCCGTTTCCTTAAGAGGGTCGAGCCTTGATTAGTCAGGGAATTCAATTTAAGGACAAATCTTCAATTTACAACAATTTTTCTTTTTGAAAATCGAATCCGTTTCCTTAAGATGGGTCGAGCCTTGATTAGTCAGGGAATTCAATTTAAGGACAAATCTTCAATTTACAGCAATTTTTCTTTTCGAAAATGGAATCTGTTTCCTTAAGACGGGTCGAGCCTTGATTAGTCAGGGAATTCAATTTAAGGACAAATCTTCAATTTACAGCAATTTTTCTTTTTGAAAATCGAATCCGTTTCCTTAAGATGGGTCGAGCCTTGATTAGTCAGGGAATTCAATTTAAGGACAAGTCTTCAATTTACAGCTTTTTCAAAAAAAAAAATGTGTGAAAAAATGATAGAAGAATGAAGAAGAAACCCCTTTCCCTTTCCTTCACATATGATTTCACTGACCGTACAAAATTAGTGTTTGTTTATCTTTGCATGATTCCTGATTCTCAGCAATAGCCAAAGAGGGGCAGCTGTAGACACCTAATTTTGTCCGGACCACTAAAACAGGTATATTTTCTTCATAAATTGATATTTCCGAGTGTAAAAAGATTTTTTCATCATGCAGGTGGTACTCCGAGACTTAGTTTAAGAGGGTGAGCATAAAAAGTCAAAGTTAAAAAAAGTCAACCCCGAAAAAGTCAACCCCGAAAAGTCAACTACTAAAAAAGTCAACCCACATTCAAAAACATAGTGCTTAAACGATCAAATTGGTCGAAATTGAAGGTTCCAAATGAAATATAAGCACTGACTACGGGTAATGGAGATGCCACTTGCAAGAAAAACTGAAAGAAAAGTCAATCGGGGAGAAAACCGAGAATTAGGGTTTTTAGTGGATTTCGGTGAAATTGAGAAGAATCACAGAAATGGCCCAACTTGGTAAGACCAAAGCCCCAATGGATGAGGAAAGATTAAAAAGGGATAGCCCAAAGCTCAGCTTCAAGAAAATCTGAAAATCGGACTTGTTTTGAGCAGAACCGGGTTTCGGAAGCAAAAAGGCAAAATTGGAAAATTTGGGAAAAATAGCAAATGAACTCCGAAAATTCTGAAAATTTTCAAATCTCATTCTTAAATCATTTGGAAGAGATTGGCGAAATAAAATCTTGATTCGGAGTCCGTTTGCAAAATCGGTAAATCCTAGGCCTCCTATGTAGTAATTCAAAAAGGAAAATCCTGGAAAAATAGCAAATGAGCTCCAAATCTTCTAAAATTTTACAAATATCATTTTAAAATTATTTGGAAGAGATTGGAAAAAGAAAATCTTGATTCGGAGCTCGTTTACAAAATGGTCAAATCCCGGGCCTCCTATACAATAATTCAAGAAGATAAATCCCGGAAAAATAGCAAATGGACTCCAAAAATTCTGAAATTTTGCAAATATCACTTTTAAATTATTTGGAAGAGATTGGCGAAAGAAAATCTTGATTCGGAGTTCGTTTGCAAAATGGCCAAATCCCGAGCTCCTATGTAGTAATTCAAGCCGATAAATCCCAAAAAAATACCAAATGAGCTCCAAAAATTATGAAAACTTCCAGATCACACTTTTAAATTATTTGGAAGAGATTGGTGAAGAAAAATCTTTATTTGGAGCTCGTTTAAAAAATGGTAAAATGTGGGGGCATAAAAGGGCATTTTTGGAAGAAAAATCCAAATAAATAGCAAACGGACTCGGATAATTTTGAAAACTTCTAGAACTCAATATTTTGTTATTTTGGAAGTATTAAAAAAATAAAAATTTAATTTGGAGTCTGTTTGATATTTATTTGCATCCGGGGGGCAAAACGATCATTTCACCCAAGCAACCGAAAAGGGCTATTTTGGGCCTTTCAAAAAATCAGAGTTGAGCTGGAAAAGAGAAGTGCTAGCCTGCCAAGGCCTAAAGGCAGGAGGAAGCTTCTGATTTTTCAATCAAATGGCTAAAAATTAAGAGTTAGTTAGAGATTCTCTTTGATCAAGCCATGGTGATTAAGCCACATAGGCCAAGAGAGATGTCAACATTATTCTTAAACAGCTGTAATTTGGGACAACTGATATGCTAATCTAAAGGTGGTAATTTTATGATTTTTTTCACCTTGAATTATTAGCCATTTGATGGAAAATTGGTTACAAAAAAATGACAACATCCTTGCTCTTTTTATAGACCATTCGGCCAGCATAGAGAGGGGTTGAGAATTTTCATTTTCAGACTTGATTCTTTGATATTTCTCTTAGTTTTTCATACTTTTTCTCTCCTTGGTTGAAAGCAAAAAAGAAAAGTTTAGAAAAGAAAGGAAAGTTTGAAGAGATAAAGCTTGAAATATAGCTTTTTGAGGTTGCTCTTGAGCACCAACTCTTGCACTTTCTTGATTTTCCATTCTTGTTTTTGCTATTTTGATTACTATTTGGTGAGTTTCCATTTTAAATAAATGTTTTTTTATTGTTCTTCTTAAGGTCTTCCTTCATCTCTTTCTTAAATATATTTTTTTTTACAATTTTTTTTGCAATATACTCACCATGGCCGAATGGCCTACATTATTTATTTAAGTTGTTGTTTTGGTTTATTTTATCATATTGTTTATGTTATTTTCTTTGATCTTGGTGTTTTAAATGTTATTTTACTTCATGTTCTTGAGTTATATTTTAATTTGGTTGCTTTGTTTGTTGTCATTTATGATTTAAATACCATGTTCTTGCATTTTTAATTTTCTGTTTTCATGATGTTTATATTTGAGTATGTTTTAGATTTAGTATATCAAGTGTTTGTGAAAATGCTTGTGTGGTTTTTGCATGATTTGAGCTTTATATTTTAGTTGAGCATGTTTTAGATTTAGTATATCAAGTGTTTATGAAAATGCTTGTGTGGTTTTTGCATTATTTGAGTGTTATATTTTAGTTGAGCATGTTAGTACACCAAGTGTTTGTGAAAATGCCATGCTTGTTGGAGCTTGAGGCCATTTGGCTACTCCATGTGTTTTGCATTGTGTGTTGCATTTTTGCCATGTTAGTTGTTAGGTTTTTGCATTTGCATGACATTTGATTTAGTTTTGCATGCTATTATACCAAGTGTTTGTGAAAATGCCATGCTTGCTAGTTACATAGGCCATTCGGCCACTCCTTGAATTTTTGCATTTTATGTGCATTCTTGCCATATTAGTTGATAGGTTAGCATTTGCATGATATTTGGTTCAGTTTTTGGTTTAAGCATGCTAAGTGTTTGTGAAAATGCCATGCATATTTTAGTTATTAAGTTTGGTTTATTTGCCATGCATGTTCATGCATTTTAGGTCTAGCTTGCATTAAATGCCATACAAGTTCATTTAGGTCTAGGTCACTATATGAATGCCATGCATTTTTTCATGATATTTTGGTTTAAACCCATGCATTTCATGCATTATGTTTGTTGTATTGTTTCATGCATTTCATGTTCATGCCACTTGAATAATGACTTGAGCCAATTAATGGTTCAAAGTCATGCTCTCTTGAGCACACTTGTGGAAAATTAAAGTTTGTCAAATTAATTATTCTACCTTTGGGATTTTTTTTATTTAGCCTTTTGTCTAACTTTCAAAAAGTCCTAGCTACTGTTTGTGAGTCATTTTGTGAGTCTTAAATATTTTTACTTTGATTTTTAAATGATTTTATCAAAGGCAAAAATGTATTTTGGCAAAATAGTTTTTTTTCACCCAGTACTCGTACTTTTCCGATTTTTCTGGGCATTCATAATTAATCATAAAATTAAGAGGATTTTTTCCTGTCTAGTTTTACACGTTCTTAGTCTCCAATATTTTTTTTTCATAATTTTTAAAATTTTTAAAAATAGGGTAAAAAATCGTGGCTTAAAACTGGACAGTGGAGTCAGAATTGAATTTAAAGAAAAATCATTTTTCTATTTTGGTTAAGTTACTTAGAGTGGGCTGATTAGGAGGGTTAGCTACTGACTTAGGGTAGTTTCTAAGCCTTTTTAAACTCTAAAAATGGTTTTTCAAGTCTCGGGTTAAGGGTAGTCAAGTCCGGATTTTTTAACTTAGGAAATTAGAGCCATTTAAAAAAAAAAAGATTTAGCCCAGTTTTTATTTTTAATTCAAGCTTTTCAAAATTGTTTTCAAACCATCACAAAGTATTTTGGTTTTAGAATATTTAATTTGACATATTTTCCTAAGGTAGCCGGATATCTTTTTAGATATACGGGTTTCCTTAATTAAAGGAAAAAATACATTTCATGTATTGCATTTTCCATATTCATGCATTTTATATAATATGTGATTCTTGCTTTAATAATTCCTATGATATTGTTATTATTTTGATTTTGATTTTTTTTATGTTATATTATTTATTATATGGTTTTGAATATTTCATGATATCCTATGTTTTTTATTTAGTTATTTTTATATTATTTAGCATATACAATGTTCATTCATTATTATTTTATTTTTATTTCCATGCATATTATATGATAGCATTATTTTATATTCCATGTCATTTAAGTTATATGCCATATCATTCATATTTGCCATGTCATTTCATTTCATGTAGAATATATTATGTTACTTAGGTTATTTCATTTCATTTAGGATATATTATGTCATTTAGGATATTTTATTTCATTTAGGATATATTATGTCATTTAGTATATTTTATTTCATTTTAAATATATCATATGATTTAGGATATTACATTCCATATAGAATATATTATGTTACCTAGGTCATTTCATTTCATTTAGAATATATTATGTTACCTAAGTCATTTCATTTCATTTAGAATATGTCATATAACTTAGGACATTTCATTTCATTTAGAATATGCTAAGGCATTTAAATTATATCATATCATTTAGGAAGCATTATATTATTTAGATTTTGCTATGTCATTTGATTTATGTCATGCATATATATATTCACATCTTTTAAAATGTTTTCAAAATGATAATGATTTTTGAATAAAAAATAAAGATATTCCCGAGTTAAAATATTTCATGAATTCTCTACCGGGTTTGCTAGAGGGAATATCATCAATTATCATTAATAAAGGAATATTTTTCTTTCAAAAAAGGAGAATGATTCGGAAAGTTTTCCAAATTAATAAAAAATTTTATATTTTGCGACGTTTGTTGGGGAATATAGGAAAATTTTGAATTTATAAATTCCGTATTATTTTCAATTAAAAAATAGAATTATTTTTTTTTTTAAATTGGGAATTAACTTGAAATACTAAATTTATAACCAACTTTACACCAAGATTTGAGATAACACACGATTAATAAGGTATCGTTTTATACGGGCGTTGTGGGGGTGCTAATCCTTCCCCGCACATAACCGAGTCCCGAACCCGTTTCTTTGATTTCTCTGGTTTAAAACACAGACTTGAAATTGGTTTTAAAAATGTTTTAATTAATTTTTAAAATATTTTATAAAACCGGTTTTAATAGGTGGCCGATCACACCTAGCTAAAAGAGATTGGTGGCGACTCCATGTCTTTTTCAAGGTCATTTTCAAAACCTTCATTTTTTAGAGGACATAAGTCGACTTTTCCTCGTTTTTTTTTAATGTCACGCTTAATGAATAATAAAGTCTTGCGATGAGACTCGTTATTTTTTAGGTTACGACAGGGAATATCTTTATTTTATTGAAAATCATTACCTTTTTTTGAAAACATTTAAAAAGAAATGATAATGTATATGTATGACATAAATAAAATGACATAGCAAAATCTAAATAATATAATGCAACCTACATGATATGATATAATTTAAATGCCTTAGCATATTCTAAATGAAATGAAATATCCTAAGTTATATGATATATTCTAAATAAAATGAAATGACCTAGGTAACATAATATATTCTACATGAAATAAAATGACCTAAGTAACATAATATATTCTATATGAAATGAAATAATTTGAATGACATGGGAAATATGAATGATATGGCATATGATTTAAATGACATGGAATATAAAATAATGCTATCATATAATATGCATGGAAATAAAAATGATAATGCATGAACATAGTATATGCTAAATAATATAACAAAAAATAACTAAATAAAAAACATAGGATATTATGAAATATTCAAAACCATATAATAAAATAATATAACATCAAAAAATATAAATCAAAATAATAACAATACCATAGAAATTATCATAGCAAAAATCACATATTATATAAAATGCATTTATTTGAAAAATGTAATGCATGAAAATGTATTTTTTTCCTTTAATTAAGGAAATCCGTATATCTAGAAATATATCCGGCTACCTTAGGAAAATATATCAAATTAAATATTCTAAAACCAAAATACTTTGTGATTGTTTGAAAACAATTTTGAAAAGCGTAGATTAAAAATAAAAACTGGGCTAAATCTTTTTCAAATGGCTCTAATTTCCTAAATTTAAAATCCCGGACTTGACCACCCTTAACCCGAGACTTAAAAAAATCATTTTTAGAGTTTAAAAAGGCTTAGAAACTACACAAAGTCAGTAGCTAAACTTCCTAATCAGCCCCCTCTAAGTAACTTAACCAAAACAGAAAAATGATTTTCCTTCAAATTCAATTTTGACTCCAACGTCCAGTTTTATGCCACGATTTTTATCCTATTTGTAAAAATTCAAAAAAATATAAAAAACATACTGGAGACTCAGGACATGTAAAAATACACGGGAAAAAATCAGCTTAATTTTCCGATTAAAGATGACTGCCCAAAAAAATCGGAAAAGTACGTGAACTGGGTGAAAAAAAATTGTTTTGTCAAGATACATTTTTGCCTTTGATAAAATCATTTAAAAATCAAAGTAAAAATATTTAAAACTCACAAAATGACTCACAAAAAGTAGCTAAGACTTTTTAAAAGTTAGATAAAAATTGGCTAAGTAAAAAAAAAATCACAAAGGTAGAATAATCAATTTGACAAACCATAATTTTCCACAAGTGTGCTCATGAGAGCATGACTTTGAATCATTAATTGGCCTAAGTCATTAGTCAAGTGGCATGAACATGAAATGCATGAAAAATTACAGCAAATATGATGCATGAAATGCATGAGTTTAAACCTAAATGTCATGAAAAAATGCATGGCATACATATAATGACCTAGACCTAAATGAACTTGCATGGCATTTAATGTAACCTAGGTCTAAAATGCATGAACATGCATGGAAAGATAAACCTAACCTAAAATCTAAAATATGCATGGCAATATCACAAACACAAGGCATGCTTAAACCAAAAACTCAACCAAATATCATGCAAATGCTAACTTATCAACTAACATAGCAAAAATGCACACATGATGCTAGAATACATGGAGTGGCCGAATGGCTTATGATTCCTAACAAGCATGGCATTTTCACAAACACTTGGTATACTTAAACTAAATACTCAATCAAATACAAATGCAAACCTACCAACTAACATAGCAAAAATGCACATACAATGTAAAACACATAGAGTAGCTGAATGGCCTCAAGCTCCAACAAGCATGGCATTTTCACAAACACTTGATATACTAACATGCTCCACTAAAATATAACACTAAAATCATGCAAACACAAAGTAGAAACACTAAAACCAAACAAGCATTTTCACAAACACTTTATATACTAACATGCTCAACTAAAATATAACACTCAAATCATGCCAACACAAAATAGAGATATTAAAACTAACAAGCATTTTCACAAACACTTGATATACTAAGTATAAAACATCAACATATTTAAACATTATGAAAACAGAAAATTAAAAATGCAAGAACATGATATTTAAATCATAAATGGCAACAAACAAAGCAACCAAATTAAAACATGATTCAAGTATATGAAGTAGAAGAACACTTAAAGCATCAAGATTAAAGAAAATAACATGATAAATTAGAGCAAAAACAGCAACAATAATAAAGAAAAATATAGGCCATTCGGCCATTAAAGAAAAATAAGGAAAAAAATTTGTAAAAATTATTTAACAAAGAGATGAAGAAAGAACTTAAGAAGAACATAAAAAAAACACTTATTTAAAAAGAAAACTACCCAATAATAATCAAAATAGCAAAAACAAGAATGGAAAATCAAGAAAGTGCAAGAGTTGGTGCTAAAAGCAACCTCAAGAAGCTATATTTCAAGCTTTATCTCTTCAAACTTTACTTTCTTTTCTAAACTTTTTCTTTTTGCTTTCAACCAAGGAGAGAAAAAACTAAGAAAAACAATAAGAAATCTGAAAAAATGAAGTGAAGAAAAATGAAATCTGCTCCCCTCCTTAAGCTGGTCGAACCAAGCCTTTCTCCTCCAAGGAATGTTGTCATTTTTTTTCCAACGAATTTCCATCAAATGGCTAGTAATTCAAGGTGAAAAATCATGAAATTATCACCCTTAGATTAGCATATCAGCTGTCCATAATTACAGCTATTCAAGAATAATGTTGTCACTCTCCCTCCTCATGCATTGGCCTTTTGATTGAAAAATCAGAAGCTTCCTCCTTCCTTTGGGCCTTGGCAGGCCAGCCCTCTATTTTCCAGCCGAAGTCTGATTTTTTGAAAAGCCAAAAGAAGCAATTTTCGGTTGCTTGGGTGAAATGACCATTTTGCCCCCAGGATGCAAATAAATAGAAAACGGACTCCAAATTCAAATTTTATTTTTTTAATACTTTCAAAATATTAAAATATTGAATTCTGGAAGTTTTCAAAATTTTTCGAGTCCGTTTGCTATTTATTTGGATTTTTTCTTCCAAAAATGCCTTTTCATGCCCCCACATTTTACCATTTTTTAAACGAGCTCCAAATCAAGATTTTTCTTCACCAATATCTTCCAAATAATTAAAAAGTGTGATTTCGAAGTTTTCATAATTTTTGGAACTCATTTCGTATTTTTTCGGGATTTATCTGCTTGAATTACTACATTAGGGCTCGGGATTTGGCCATTTTGCAAACGAACTCTGAATCAAGATTTTTTATTTTTCCAATCTCTTCCAAATAATTTAAAAATGAGATTTGCAAATTTTCAGGATTTTTGGAGTCCATTTGCTATTTTTTCGGGATTTATCTTCTTGAATTATTGCATAAGAGGCCCAGGATTTGGCCATTTTGCAATCGAACTCCGAATCAAGATTTTCCTTTGCCAATATCTTTAAAATAATTTAAAATTGAGATTTGCAAATTTTCAGAAGATTTGGAGTTCATTTGCTATTTTTCTGGGATTTTCCTTCTTGAATTACTACAAAAGAGACCCGGGATTTGGCCATTTTGCAAACGAACTTTGAATTAAGATTTTCTTTCACCAATCTCTTCCAAATGATTTAAGAATGAGATTTGCAAATTTTCAAAATTTTCAGAGTCCATTTGCTATTTTTTCCAAATTTTCCAATTTTGTCTTTTTGCCTCCGAAACCTGGTTTTGCTCAAAACAAGTCCAATTTTTAGATTTTCTTCAAGCTGAGCCTTGGGCTATCCCTTTTAAATCTTTCCTTATCCATTGGGGCTTTAGTCTTACCAAGTCGGCCAATTTCTGTAATTTTGCCTGATTTCACCGAAATCCACCAAAAACCCTAATTCTTGGTTTTCTCCCCGATTGACTTTTCTTTCAATTTTTCTTTCAAGTGGCTTCTCCATTACCCGTATTCAATGTTTATCCTTCATTTGGAACCTTCAATTTTGACCAATTCAATCGTTTAAGCACTTTTCCCCAAATTTCCCGGATTAGGATTTTCTTCTGCTGAATCTCCATAACCCAACTTTCGAACTCCATATCTTTCAATGTAGACCTTGGATTATCAAAATTCTTTCACCATTTTTTAATTGATCTTCAAATCTTATTTTGAAAGTGGGTTGACTTTTTCAGTAGTTGACTTTCTGGGGTGGACTTTTTTGGGGTTGACTTTTTTTCGAGGTTGACTTTTTTTGAGTTTGACGTTTTATGCTCGCCCTCTTAAACTAAGTCTCGGTGTACCACCTGCAGGATGAAAAAAGTCTTTTTACATTCTGAAACATCAATTTAGGAAGAAAACATACCTGTTTTAGTGGTCCGGACAAAATTAGGTGTATACAGCTGCCCCTCTTTGGTTATTGCTGAGAATCAGAAATCAAGCAAAGATAAACAAACACTAATTTTGTACGGTTAGTGAAATCACATGTGAAGGAAAGGGAAAAGAGTTTCTTTTTCATTTTCCTATCATTTTTTCATTTTTCATCTTTTTTTTTTTTTGTTTTGAAAAAGCTGTAAATTGAAGATTTGTCCTTAAATTTAATTACCTGACTAATCAAGGCTCGACCCGTCTTAAGGAAACGAGTTCGATTTCAAAAGAAAAAATTATGCCCGAAGGTCTTAAGAATAGTGCTCGAAGGTCTTTAAAACTGGTGCCCGAAGGTCTTTAAAATGGTGCCCGAAGGTCTTTAAAACTGATGCCCGAAGGTCTTTAAAATTGGTACCCGAAGGTCTTTAAAACTGGTGCCCGAAGGTCTTTAAAACTGGTGCCCGAAGGTCTTTAAAATTTGTCCCTGAAGGTCTTTAAAACTGGTGCCCGAAGGTCTTTATAACTAGTGCTCGAAGGTCTTTAAAACTGGTGCCCGAAGGTCTTTAAAACTGATGCCCGAAGGCTTTAAAATTGGTGCCTGAAGGTCTTTAAAATTGGTGCCCGAAGGTCTTTAAAACTGTAATTTGAAAATACTTTGACGACGGTCTCAAGGCTCGACTCGTCTGATAAACAAAATGAATTCGATTTAAAACAGAAGGAAATACCTCGATGGTGGTCTCGGAGTCTGAATCTTTTGAGAAGCAAAACGAGTTCTCTTTGGGGAAGTCCAAGTTTCCCTGATTTCTGCACTGTTAGCTAAATGCAATGATGAGAATGTCATGATTTGCAAATGCTTGTATGTTTCCTAAAAATAAATGCAATCAAATGATTGTGCCAGGATTTCTAATCCATGGTTTCTTTGAGGTTCACAGATTATCTTACTTCATGACAGAGTCTTCAATTGTTCATTGATGCCCCACTTAAGGAATTCTTCACTCAAGATATCTTGTCAAACAGTCTCAGTTTCTGTCTTTCGCTGAAGTTCGCAGATTTTCTGACTTCGTGATGGAGTTTCCCACACGTTCACTGTTTTCTTTTCTTGGTGATCTTTCCAAATCTTTCCCAAGATTTAAATCTATTGCTTAGTAATACTTTGAAATCCTTTTATTTAAAGATTTTTATTACTAATCATCATTCAATTTAATAACAACCATAATGCATCTCAAAAGTATATGAAAGAGAATATGAATCAAGAAAAAATTGTCTTGAAAAGGATAACAAGAATTTATTGCAATAAATGTTTTTAAAATAATAAATATCAAGGATATAAGAAACAAATGTAAGGTTATAGGCTGTAGATGCCCCGGATGCGAAATATCTTGGACCCCTCCCTTTTCAAACATCTGAAATTTCTCTTGAACGAGCAATTCACTTGGGTAACCTCTTAGCTTCTGTAGTTACATCAGACTGAGTTGTTCCCCTTTCCTTTGATTGTCAGATACTTTCTCCCCCTTTACACGGAGCATTGATTCAAACTTTGATTAGTACTTGAGCTGCCCTTTGCGGGTTTTCAACTCAAGTGTCATCCATTCGGTATTAAGTAGCCTTTTGTGGGTTTTCGGCTTAAACCTCTCCTTTTACATTCTTTTTTCATTTTCATCATTTTTTTTTTGTTATTCTACCATGCATCTGAGAATTCTAAATGCTTCCAAGGTAAAAATATCAATTCAAAAGATGGGATAAATTCTGAGAATAACCTTTCAAATTAAATATCCATGCTTAATCAAAAGGGGCTTTTAAAGCACGTAATGTAGGCCAAGGTTTTGGTTTAGAAAGAAAGGATAAAATGGGCCCAAAGTGTGTTTAGGGATGATTGGATCAAGGGTCATTTCTTGAGGAGAACTCATTCTTGAAACATTTGTCCTTTTTTGGACTTTTTTTTTTGCTTTGTTGGCTTTCATTTGCCACATTTTTCGATGGCTTTCTTTTTGCCATGATTTTTTTTTTTTTGCTTATTTCTCCTCACATTTGCCTTCCAGTATAGAGGGTGATCCTCGATCAAGGTTTAAAGAAAAAAAAAATTCCTAAGGCTCAAAGGGGTGACTAAGGATAATTTCTTATTAGTGAAAGGAATATGAAAGATGGCCATTCATCATATCAAGCATGAATATTTTCTTTGAAAAACCATTCACAGGGGGAATAAATATATAGAATTTCTATTTTGACACTTGGAATCATTCAAATTTTCATGTGCACAGCATCACACCTTTTTTTTTCAAGAATAATACTTCTTCAGTTCATCAGCATTCACGGGATGTCTAAAATCAACCCCGTCCTTTCTAGTTAAAATCAATGCTCCTTCAAAAAGAGCTCTTTTTACCACATAGGGTCCTTCCCAATTCGGAGCCCATTTTCCTCTCGGGTCTTTCACTATTGGGAGAATTTTCCTCAATACCAACTCCCCCTCTCGGAACTGTCTAGGATGATCCTTCTTGTTGTAGGCTCGAATCATCCTTTTCTGATACAACTGCCCGTGACAAATTGCTTTCAATCTTTTCTCCTCGATGAGATTCAACTTTTCATAACAAGCTCTAACCCATTCTACTTCCTTTAGGCCAACTTCCATCAAAACCCGAAGTGAAGGGATCTCAACTTCAATAGGTAGCACTGCTTCCATCCCGTATACCAAAGAAAATGGTGTTGCCCGTGTAGATGTGCGAACCGAAGTACGATATGCATGAAGAGCGAAAGGCAAGATCTCATGCCAATCTTTGTACACATTGGTCATCTTCTCAACAATCCTCTTGATGTTCTTGTTAGCTGCTTCTACTGTGCCGTTCATCTTCGGACGGTAAGGTTCCGAATTATGATGTTTGATCTTGAATTGAGTACACACTTCTCTCATCATTTTATTGTTCAAACTGAGAGCATTATCCGAAATAATTCTTGTTGGCAACCCGTAACGGCATATGATTTATTTCTTAACGAATCTGTATACCACCGACTTTGTTACATTCGCATAGGACGCAGCTTCTACCCACTTTGTGAAATAATCTATGGCCACCAAGATGAAACGATGTCCATTTGAAGCTTTCGGGGTAAGAAGCCCTATCATATCCATTTCCCATATTGAAAAGGGCCATGGTGTAGTCATGCCATGTAATGGCGATGGCGACACATGAATCTTATCTGCATAGATCTGACATTTATGGCATTTCCGGGAATAACTAATGTAATCTCCTTCCATCGTGAGCCAATAGTACCCTGCCCTCATAATCTATTTAGCAAGCATGTGACCATTAGCATGAGTGCCACATATCCCTTCATGGACTTCTTCTATAATTCTCCGAGGTTCAGCAGATCCGACACATCTCAATAAGACTTGTTCTTTTCCTTTCTTGTAGAGAATCTCACTGTCTAACACAAAATCCATTGCTAGCCTTCTTAGAGTCTTCTTGTCATTCTCTGTTGCCTGTTCTGGATATTGTTGACTCTTGATGTACTGTAAGATGTCCTTATACCAAGAAAGACCATCTGCTTCTTCTTCGATACTCAAACAGTGGGCAGGAGACTCATATATGCTCATCTTGATCGGCACAGCTTCAGCCCCTTCATTCATTTTAAACATTGATGACAAAGTAGCCAGAGCATCTGCCATTCGGTTTTCTTCTCGAGGAAAGTAATTGAAATTCACTTCTTCAAACTCCTCGAATAAACTCAGTATGAGTTCTCGGTATCGGATTAGCTTTGTATCTCGGGTTTTCCATTCTCCTCGTAGCTGGTAAATCACTAAGGCTGAGTCTCCGAAAACTTCCAATACTTTGATCTTTCTGCCCACTGCAGCACGACGGCCCATAGTACATGCTTCATACTCGGCAGTATTGTTTGTACAATCAAAATCCAATCTGGCAATGAAAGGATAATAATCTTCTTCTGGGGATATAAGCACTGCACCGATTCCGTGCCCCATGGCGTTAGATGCGCCATCAAAGTACATTTTCCATACTTTTTTCTTCAGGGGAATCTCATTTGTTTGCGACACATACATCAAATCTTCATCTGGGAAGTTAAAGTTCAATGGATCATAATCTTCCACTGCCCGACTTGCTAAGAATTCAGCCACTGCACTGCCCTTGATAGCTTTTTGACTTACATATACAATGTCGTATTCTGACAATAAAACCTGCCATCTTCCTCCCTGACAAAGAAGGTTCTTCCAACATGTATTTAACTTGATCCAGCTTAGCAATCAACCACGTTGTGTGATACAACATATACTGTCTGAGTCTTCGAGCAGTCCAAGCTAAGGCGCAACACAACTTCTCTACCGATGAATATTTCAACTCATAATCTGTGAACTTCTTGCTGAGGTAGTAAACTGCCTGTTCTTTCTTTCCAGTTTCATCAACCTGCCCCAAAACAAAACCCATGGATCTCTCAAATACTGATAAATACAGTATCATTGGTTTATTCGAAATAGGTGGCAATAATACTGGTGGGTTGGATAGATAATGTTTAACCTTTTCAAAAGCAATCTGACAACCTTCATCCCATTCTCTTGGATCACGTTTTTGAAGTAGTTTAAATATTGGATCACATTTGTTGGTTAATTGAGAAATAAACCGAGCAATGTAATTCAATCTCCCCAGAAAGCCTCTTACTTCTTTTTGAGTACGAGGTGGTAGCAGATTCTAAATATCCTTCACTTTATCCGGGTCAATCTCAATTCCTCTTTTGCTGACGACAAAACCCAACAATTTCCCCGAGGTGACTCCAAAAGTGCATTTTGCCGGATTTAGCTTGAGTCCAAATTTCGTTAATCGTTCAAGGAGCTTCTTAAGATTCGCAATATGCTCCTCTTCTCCTTGTGACTTTGTGATCATATGATCAACGTAGACCTCAATTCCCTTATGCATCATATCATGAAACAAGGTCACCATGGCTCTTTGGTATGTTGCCCCAGCATTCTTCAACCCAAATGGCATTACTTTGTAGCAGAAGGTTTCCCATATTGTAATAAATGTGGTTTTCTCCATATCTTCCGGTGCCATCTTGATCTGATTGTATCCTGAGAATCCGTCCATGAAAGAAAATAAAGAACTCTTTGTTGTATTATCCACCAGAGTATCAATATGGGGCATATGGAAATTATCTTTAGGGCCATGAATGAATGAATGAACAAATGCTAGTGAATGCACAACGAAGTAAATGACTAAGTGTATGAACTTAAATGACTAAATATAAATAATAAATGAATGGACAAATAAATAAATGACTAAGTGTATGACCAATTTATAAAGAATAAATCAATAAATGATTATGAATATAAATGAATGAACAAATAAAATGAAATATATAAAAGAAAGAACAAATGAATGATGAATGCATTTAAAAGTATTGGCCCCGGGATAACTCCAACCAAACGATCTTTCATTGATTTCCTGGAACTAAATACATCAAAAAAGATCTCTGCTTAAAACAATATGATAATTTGTCTCTCCTAAAAAACTATTACAAAATACTGGTCCTAGAATAACTCCCTCGGATCCTGGACCTTCTTCACTGCCCTCCTTTGATTGCCTTACTCTTCCATCTGATCCTTACTTGTTCACGACCCTTTGACGTGTCAGCAGAAGCATTGCCGTGTAAGCTTTCCCTAGCTTGTTTCTCAAGTTGATTTGCTCGGGCTTCCTCGTGTTTTGCTTTCTCTGCCCAATAGTTCTTCTCCTTCTTGAGGTTTTTGACTTCTTGTTCCCATTCCCCGAAAGTCTTGAGAGTCCCCTCGAATTTGAGCTCGAAACGGTACCTCTTGTTCTCCAAGTGTAATTCTTGAAGATCGCTTTGAACAGTGTCCTAGTCTATCTTGATCTTTTCCTTTTCTTTTTCTCGGGCTACCTCTCTATCTTTCATATCCTCAAGCTCTTCTTGCAATCGGGCATTTTCCTTTCCCATTTGGGCCTTTTTTTTTTCAAATTATGCCCTCGCGATATCTAACTCCGATGGCACTTCCTTGGGCGGCGAACTCAAATGCCGAACTTCTTCCCCATCCGATGTCAACAACCTATCATTAACCCTCGATTCCCTCCATGTCAGGTAATCAGGTGTGACGATATTGGCATATCTAGCTACCTCCACCCGATGAGTTTCCTTCCATGCCACCACAATCTCACGTACCTTTCCCGAATATCCATCTTCTCCGTAAGCAAATTCCAAATTATAAAGGTCATGGGTCATTGCAGTAAACTGACGAGATTCTGATTGCCTCAGTACTAGCAGTGGTGCATAGCTTACTCCTCACCATACTCCCAATAATGGAACAGAAGCTTTATCTCCATATTTATACAATGTCGGTATAGGAACTATCCATGGAGCTCTCCAAACTATCATCTCAGCCCTGATATTCCGGAATATGTTGATCCATTCCTCCTCAGTCCTATTCTCAAGCCAATCCCTCTTAAGAAATTCACCAATTGATGCAAAAGATTTCCAGTATGAGCGAAGAGGGAATTCTCCTGTTTACAAAAATGGCTCTGAACCCATATGTAGAGGAGCTGTATACAACCTAGAAAACGAACTTTGCCTTCCCGTCTACAGAAATTCAAGGATCAGATTGTTTATGCTATGATTGCCGGGGCTGGGTTTATCCTTTGCTCAAGCCTCTCGAAAACATCAAATATCGCCACATCCACATACCTTAATGTTTTCGGGAAGATAACTAAACCATAGATAGCCAAAGCAAAAATATTCCTAACTGTCTCCTTGCTTGAATAGCTATGGATTAAAGCCCGTAAAATGTCCCATTATATACAGTAGCTTACCCCTTTTCGGACAACATGGCTTTCTACCCAATTTCTTTCCACTCCCAAAATCTTAGACACCTTTCTCCCGGCGTCTTTGTATCCTTCAAATAAATACGATAGGGAATAACATTCTCAATATGCAGCAAAGTTGAATACGCCTCTATGGTTGGAGTCATATCCTCTCGATTGAAGGTAAAACACCGATAAACGAGAGTCCAGAATTGTACCACAGCCCGGATCACCTCACCACTGACCTTAACCTGAGCTAACAGTGCTATGTCCCCATATGTCTGAGTGAAGGCTTCTTTTTCCGATATGTTCCACTGATTCCATATATCAATCAATTCTCGAACATCATTTTGCTTGATAATAAGATCAACCTCGGCTGGCAATGCTGACACATATCCTATCTTCAAATAATCCCTTTTATCCTGCTGACCTTTCTCGGACTGTTTCCTAACCTCTAAATGTTTCTCGACCATTGAGACACTCTAACCCTCCATGAAAGCCCTTTTGGTTGAATAATATCCCGAGACTAATAACCTTCAAATGTGCAAAAATGATGGCAAGAATGCAAAAAAAAAAAAAAACAAGAAAAAGAAAAAGAAAATGAATTAGTAACGGGAATAAATACGAATAATACAAAAAACATATAATTCAAAGCAATAATTATCCCTGAGGATGCCAACAAAATTTTAGCATTATAACACCCCGGGGATGAAATATCAACATTTATTACGGGCATTGTGATGTACGTTCATCATTGTCCGAAAAAAATAAACTTATTCGAAAAGTAGAATAGAAGGTAAAAGGATTGGAAATATTCCTCCATGTGTTCTTAACTTCGGGATATCTAATTGGAAATCCGGCATGGCTTCGCCTAGGTTTACTATATGAAGGTGAATGAGTACTAAAAGCCCCGAATTGTTCTCACCGTCGTCGGTGAAGGCTAGTATGGCACCCCGATAAAAGCGGGTTCAATTCGTTAGAGTCTATTTCCCTAGCCCATGCAGATTGTTAATCACGAAGGCTTAGGTAATTTAGTACTCCGAAAGTGTTTCACTAGCCCATGCGGATTGTTAATCCCGAAGGCTTAGTTACTTTGCTCCCACCTAAAAGGAAGGAACCTGGGTATAAGATTCATGATATGCAAATGCACGTGTAGTGTGAGAGGAGAAATAACAAACCTTTCACCACCTATTCTATATCCCTTATTCTAAATGCCCCAACAAGATTAAACAACATAAATCATCAATCAATCAATAAATGAATATATGCACCAAAATAACCAGAGAACCATTATAATATGTATGCACATGAATATGGAGATATTTAAAAACATTTTATTATTTTTTTTTTTGAAATTATCTTTATGTTTTTTTTAAATGTGGGAATTAAAATTAAATACCAATTAAACCAACAAAACCGAGACTTTGATAACACACGACTAATGTTAGGCCTGACTCTCTAATTGTCCCTAGTGGAGTCGCCAAGCTGTCGCAACCTAAAAAATAACAAGTCTCATCGCAAGACTTTATTATTTGTTAAGCGTGACATTTTAAAAAAAACCAAAGAAAAGTCGACTTAATTCCTCTAGATAAATGAAGGTTTTGAAAATAACCTTGAAAAAGACATGGAGTCGCCACCAATCCTTTTTAGCGAGGTGTGATAGGCCACCTATTAAAATCGGTTTTATAAAATATTTTAAAAATTAATTAAAACATTTTTAAAACCAATTTCAAATCTGCGTTTTAAACCAGAGAAATCAAAGAAACGGGTTCAGGACTCGGTTACGTGTGGGGAAAGATTAGCACCCCCACAACGCTCGTATAAAACGGTACCCAATTAATCGTGTGTTATCTCAAGTCTCGGTAAAAAGTCGGTTTCAAATTTAGTATTTCAAATTAATTCCCGATTTAAAGAAAAATATTTCCATTTTTTAATTGAAAATGATCCGGAATTTATAAATTCAAAATTTTCCTATATTCCCCAACAAACGTGGTAAAATATAAATTTTTTATTAAATTGGAAAACTTTCCGAATCATTCTCATTTTACAGAAGATATTCTGTTATTAATGATAATTAATGATATCCTCCCCAGCAAACCCGACAGAGAACTCATGAATTATTTTAACTCGGGAATATCTTTATTTTATTGAAAATCATTACCTTTTTTGAAAACATTTAAAAGAAATGAATATGTATTTGTATGACATAAATAAAATGACATAGCAAAATCTAAATAATATAATGCAACCTAAATGATATGATATAATTTAAATGCCTTAGCATATTCTAAATGAAATGAAATATCCTAAGTTATACGATATATTCTAAATGAAATGAAATAACCTAGGTAACATAATATATTGTACAAGAAATAAAATGATCTAAGTAACATAATATATTCTATATGAAATGAAATAATTTGAATGACATGGCAAATATGAATGATATGGCATATAATTTAAATGACATGGAATATAAAATAATGCTATCATATAATATGCATGGAAATAAAAATGAAAATGATAATGCATGAACATAGTATATGCTAAATAATATAACAAAAAAATAACTAAATAAAAAACATAGGATATTATGAAATATTCAAAACCATATAACAAAATAAATAACATCAAAAAATATAAATCAAAATAATAACAATACCATATAAATTATCATAGCAAAAATCACATATTATATAAAATGCATGAATTTGAAAAATGTAATGCATGAAAATGTATTTTTTCCTTTAATTAAGGAAATCCGTATATCTAGAAATATATCCGGCTACCATAGGAAAATATATCAAATTAAATATTCTAAAACCAAAATACTTTGTGATTGTTTGAAAACAATTTTGAAAAGCTTAGATTAAAAATAAAAACTGGGCTAAATCTTTTTTAAATGGCTCTAATTTTCTAAATTTAAAATCCCGGACTTGACCACCCTTAACCCGAGACTTAAAAAATCATTTTTAGAGTTTAAAAAGGCTTAGAAACTACCCAAAGTCAGTAGCTAAACTTCCTAATCAGTCCTCTCTAAGTAACTTAACCAAAACAGAAAAATGATTTTCCTTCAAATTCAATTTTGACTCCAACGTCCAGTTTTAAGCCACGACTTTTATCTTATTTTTAAAAATTGAAAAAAATCTAAAAAAAAATACTGGAGACTCAGAACATGTAAAAGTACGTGTAAAAAAATCAGCTTAATTTTTTGATTAAAGATGAATGCCCAGAAAAATCAGAAAAGTACAATTACTAGGTGAAAGAAAACTGTTTTGTCAAAATACATTTTTGCCTTTGATAAAATCATTTAAAAATCAAAGTAAAAATATTTAAAACTCACAAAATGACTCACAAACAGTAGCTAAGACTTTTTAAAAGTTAGATAAAAATTGGCTAAGTAAACAAAATCACAAAGGTAGAATAATCAATTTGACAAACCTTAATTTTCCACAAGTGTGCTCATGAGAGCATGACTTTGAACCATTAATTGGCCTAAGTCATTAGTCAAGTGGCAAGAACATGAAATGCATGAAAAATTACAGGAAATATGATGCATGAAATGCATGAGTTTAGACCTAAATGTCATGAAAAAATGCATGGCATCCATATAGTGACCTAGACCTAAATGAACTTGCATGGCATTTAATGTAACCTAGGTCTAAAATGCATGAACATGCATGCCAAGATAAACCTAACCTAACATCTAAAATATGCATGGAAATATCACAAACACAAGGCATGCTTAAACCAAAAACTCAACCAAGTATCTGCAAATGCTAACCTATCAACTAACATAGCAAAAATGCACACATGATGCTAGAATACATGGAGTGGCCGAATGGCTTATGATTCCTAACAAGCATGGAATTTTCACAAACACTTGGTATACTTAAACTAAATACTCAATTAAATACGAATGCAAACCTACCAACTAACATAGCAAAAATGCACATACAATGTAAAACACATGGAGTAGCCGAATGGCCTCAAGCTCCAACAAGCATGGCATTTTCACAAACACTTGATATACTAACATGCTCCACTAAAATATAACACTCAAATCATGCAAACACAAAGTAGAAACACTAAAACCAAACAAGCATTTTCACAAACACTTGATATACTAACATGCTCAACTAAAATATAACACTCAAATCATGCCAACACATAATAGAGATATTAAAACTAACAAGCATTTTCAAAAACACTTGATATACTAAATATAAAACATCAACAAATTTAAACATTATGAAAACAGAAAATTAAAAATGCAAGAACATGATATTTAAATCATAAATGGCAACAAACAAAGCAACCAAATTAAAACATGATTCAAGTATATGAAGTAGAAGAACACTTAATGCATCAGGATTAAAGAAAATAATATGATAAATTAAAGCAAAAACAACAACAATAATAAAGAAAAATATAGGCCATTCGGCCATTAAAGAAAAAATAAGGAAAAAAATTTGTAAAAATTATTTAAGAAAGAGATGAAGAAAGAACTTAATAAGAACATAAAAAAAAAAACACTTATTTAAAAAGAAAACTCACCAAATAATAATCAAAATAGAAAAAACAAGAATGGAAAACAAGAAAGTGCAAGAGTTGGTGCTAAAAGCAACCTCAAGAAGCTATATTTCAAGCTTTATCTCTTCAAACTTTCCTTTCCTTTCTCAACTTTTTCTTTTTGCTTTCAACCAAGGAGAGAAAAAACTAAGCAAAACAATAAGAAATCTGAAAAATAAAGTGAAGAAAAATGAAATCTGCTCCCCTCCTTAAGCTGGCCGAACCAAGCCTCTCTCCTCCAAGGAATGTTGTCATTTTTTTCCAACCAATTTCCATCCAATGGCTAGTAATTCAAGGTGAAAATCATTAAATTATCACCCTTAGATTAGCATATCAACTGTCCATAATTACAGCTGTTCAAGAATAATGTTGACACTCTCCCTCCTTATGTATTGGCCTATGTGGCTTAATCACAATGGCTTGATCAAAAAATCTCTAACTAACTCTTAATTCTTCGCCTTTTGATTGAAAAATCAGAAGCTTCCTCCTTCCTTTGGGCCTTGGCAGGCCAGCACTCTATTTTCCAGCCCGAGTCTGATTTTTTGAAAGGCCAAAAGAAGCCCTTTTCGGCTGCTTGGGTGAAATGTCCGTTTTGCCCCCGAATGCAAATAAATCGCAAACGGACTCCAAATTCAAATTCTCTTTTTTTAATACTTTCAAAATAATAAAATATTGGATTTTGGAAGTTTTCAAAATTTTTCGAGTCCGTTTGCTATTTATTTGGATTTTTCTTCCAAAAATGCCCTTTCATGCCCCCACATTTTATCATTTTTTAAACAAGCTCCAAATCAAGATTTTTCCTCACCTATATCTTCCAAATAATTTAAAAGTGTGATATGGAAGTTTTCATAATTTTTGGAACTCATTTGGTATTTTTTCGGGATTTATATGCTTGAATTACTACATAGGGGCTCGGGATTTGGCCATTTTGCAAACGAACTCCGGTCAAGATTTTATTTCAGCAATCTCTTCCAAATAATTTAAAAATGTGATTTGCAAATTTTCAGGATTTTTCGAGTCCATTTGCTATTTTTCTGGGATTTATCTTCTTGAATTATTGCATAAGAGGCTCGGGATTTGGCCATTTTGCAAACGAACTCCGAATCAAGATTTTCCTTCGCCAATATCTTTAAAATAATTTAAAAATGAGATTTACAAATTTTCATAAGATTTGGAGTTCATTTGCTATTTTTCCAGGATTTTCCTTCTTGAATTACTACAAAAGAGACCCGGGATTTGGCCATTTTGCAAATGAACTCCGAATCAAGATTTTATTTCGCCAATCTCTTCCAAATGATTTAAGATTGAGATTTACAAATTTTCAGAATTTTCGAAGTCTATTTGCTATTTTTCGTAAATTTTCCAATTTTGCCCTTTTACCTCCGAAACCCGATTTTGCTCAAAACAAGTCTGATTTTCAGATTTTCTTCAAGCTGAGCCTTGGGCTATCGCTTTTAAATCATTCCTCATTCATTGGGGCTTTAGTCTTACCAAGTCGGACCATTTCTGTAATTCTGCCCGATTTCACTAAAATCCACCAAAGACCGTAATTCTCGGTTTTCTCCCGGATTGACTTTTCTTTCAATTTTTCTTTCAAGTGGCTTCTCCATTACCCATAGTCAGTGCTTAGCTTTCATTTGGAACCTTCAATTTAGCCAATTCAATCGTTTAAGCACTTTTCCCCAAATTTCCCGAATTAGGGTTTCCTTTCTACTGAATCTCCATAACCCAACTTCCAAACTCCATATCTTTAAATGTAGACCTCGGATTATCAAAATTCTTTCGCCATTTTTTAATTGAACTTCAAATCTTGATTTTGAAAGTGGGATGACTTTTTCAGTAGTTGACTTTCCGAGGTTGACTTTTTTGGGGTTGACTTTTTTTTTTAGTTTGACTTTTTAGGCTCGCCCTCTTAAACTAAGTCTTGGAGTACAACCTGCAGGATGAAAAAAGTCTTTTTACATTCTGAAACATCAATTTAGGAAGAAAACATACCTGTTTTAGTGGTCTAGACAAAATTAGGTGTCTACAAGTAATATACAAAATTAAATAACTAGAAAACAATAATAAAATGCATGTGAATGAATATGAACATATTTAAAACATTTTATTATTTTCAAAATTCTCCTTTATTTTAAACAAAATATGGGAATTAAAATTAAATACCGAATAAACCAATAGAAATCGAGACTTTGATAACACACGACTAATTCTAGGCTTGACTCTCTAATATCCCCAGTGGAGTCGCCAAGCTGTCACAACCTAAAAAATAACAAGTCTCATCGCAAGACTGTATTATTCGTTAAGCATGATGACATTAAAAAAACCGAGGAAAAGTCGACTTAATTCCTCTTGAAAAATGAAGGTTTTAAAAAAGACCTTGAAAAAGACATGGAGTCGCCACCAATGTTTTTTAGCTAGGTGTGATCAGCCACCTATTAAAACCGGTTTTATAAAACATTTTAAAATTAATGAAAACATTTTTAAAACCAATTCCAAGTTTGTGTTATAAACCAGAGAAAATCGAAGGATCGGGTTTGGGACTCGGTTACGTGCGGGGAAGGATTACCACCCCTACAATGCTCATATAAAACGGTACCTTATTAATCATGTGTTATCTTAAGTCTCGGTAAAAAGTCGGTTTTTAATTTAGTATTTCAAGTTAATTCCCAATTTAAAGAAAAATAATTCCATTTTTAATTGAAAATGATCCGAAATTTATTAATTCAAAAATTTCCTATATTTCCCAACAAACGTGGCAAAATGTAGAAATTTTTATTACTTTGGAAACATTTTCGAATCATTCTCGTTTTAAAGAAGATATTTCGTTATTAATGATAATTGATGATATTCTCCCCAGTAAACTTGATAGAGAACTCATGAATTATTTTAACTCGAGAAAATCATTATTTTATTGAAAATCAATATCTTTTTCAGAATATTTAAAAAAAATATGAATATGTGTGACATAAACAAAATGACATAGCAAAGTCTAGATAATATAATGCAACCTAAATGGTATGATATGATTTAAATGGCATAGGATATTCTAAATGAAATGAAATATCCTAAGTAATATGATATATTCTAAATGAAATGAAATATCCTAAGTAACATGATATATTCTAATGAAATGATATGATTTAAATGACATAGCAAATTTAAATGACATGGCATATTTTAAATAATATAATCTATATGACATGGAATATAATCTAAATGACATGAAATGATATGAAACATACAATAATGTTATCATGAATATGCATGAAAATGATAATGCATGAACATAGTATATGCTAAATGATGTGACAAAAATAAATGACTAAATAAAAAGCATAGGATAGCATGAAATATTCAAAACAATATGACAAACAATATAACATCATAAAATATAAATCAAAATAATAACAATACCATAGAAATTATCATAGCAAAAATCACATATTATATAGTATGCATGAACATGGAAAATGCAATGCATGAAAGTGTATTTTTTCCTTTAAATAAGGAAATCTGTATACCTAAAAAGATATCCGGCTACCTTAGGAAAAGACATCAAATTAAATTTTTTAAAATAAAAAAAAAAAAAACTTTCTGATTGTTTGAATTTTTTTTTGAAAATCTTGGATGAAAAATAGTTCATGACCGAATTCCCTTTGGAAAAAACTCTAATTCCTAAGTTTGAAAACCTGGACTTGACCACCCTTGACCCAATCTTTATGAAATCATTTTTAAAGTTTAAAATAGTCTAAAAACCAAGCTAGGACAGTAGCTAAAGTTCCTAACCAACCCCTCTCAATGCCTTAGCCAAATTCAACAATTGTTTTTCTTTTGAATTCAAATCTACCTCTACTGTCCAGTTTTAAATCATGATTTTTTTACCTATTTTTAAAAATTAAAAACAATCTAAAAAATACCAGAGACTCAAAACATGTAAAAATACACGAGAAAAAGTTGGCTTAATTTTTTGATTAAAGATGACTTCACAGAAAAATCGAGAAAATCCGAGTACTGGGTGAAAAACTGTTTTGCCAAAACACATTTTTTTGTCTTTGATAAAATCATTTAAAAAACAAATTAAAAATGTTGGAGACTCTCCTAAGGACCTACAAATAGTATCTAAAATATATAAAAATTTAGACAAAAATTGGCTAAGTAAAAAAATCACAAAGGTAGAATAATAAATTTGACAACTCTTTAATTTTCCACAAGTATGCTCAAGTGAGCATGACTTTGAGCCATTGATTGGCCCAAGTCATAAATCATGTGGCATGACATGAGATGCATGAACATACAGCCAATTGAATGCATGAAATTCATGATTTAAAACCTAAATGATGTGGGAAATGCATGGCATGCATAATATAGCCTAGACCTTACAAACTTGCATGGCAATAAATGTAATCCTAACCTAAGTATGCATGAGATGCATAATAATGCAAATGAGACTTAGACCTACAGTAACATGAAATTCATGGCAATAGAAAGTGACCTAAGATCTAAAAAGCATAGCAATGCATGGCAATACCAATATGATTTAGACCTTATATGCATGGGAATATGCATGGCAATATGATCTAGACCTAAAATATGATGAGAATGTATGGAAATATCATGAACATATTGTCGCAACCTAAAAAATAACAAGTCTCATCGCAAGACTTTATTATTTGTTAAGCGGGACATTAAAAAAATCGAGGAAAAGTCGAATTAATTCCTCTAGAAAAAAATGAAGGTTTGGAAAATGACCTTGAAAAAGACATGGAGTCGCCACCAATATTTTTTAGCTAGGTGTGATCGGCCACCTATTAAAACCGGTTTTATAAAATATTTTAAAACTAATTAAAACATTTTTAAAACCAATTTCAAGTCTGCGTTTTAAACCAGAGAAATAAAAAAAAAGTTCGGACTCGGTTACGTGTAAGGAAGGATTAACACCCCACAATGCCCGTATAAAATGGTACCTTATTAATCATGTGTTATCTCAAGTCTCGGCAAAAATTCGGTTTTAAATTTAGTATTTCAAGTTAATTCCCAATTTAAAGAAAAATAATTCTATTTTTAACTGAAAATGATCCGGAATTTATAATTCAAAATTTTCCTATATTCCCCAAGAAACGTGGCAAAATATAGAAATTTTTATTAGTTTGGAAAACTTTCTGAATCATTCTCATTTTAAAGAAGATATTCCGTTATTAATGATAATTGATGATATCCTCCCCAGCAAACCCGGCAGAGAACTCATGAATTATTTTAACTCGGGAATATCTTTATTTTATTGAAAATCATTACCTTTTTTAAAACATTTTAAAAAATATGAACATGAATATGCATGACATTAATAAAATGACATAACAAAATCTAAATAATATAATGCAACCTAAATGATATGATATAATTTAAATGTCTTAGAATATTCTAAATGAAATGAAATATTCTAAGTTATATGATATATTCTAAATGAAATGAAAGGATCTAGGTTACATAATATATTCTATATGAAATGAAATGTCCTAAGTCATATGATATATTCTAAATGAAATAAAATATCCTAAATGACATAATATATATCCTAAATGAAATGAAATAACCTAGGTAACATAATATATTCTACATGAAATGAAATTACCTAGGTAACATAACATATTCTATATGAAATGAGATAATTTAAATGACATGGCAAATATGAATGATATGGCATATAATTTAAATGACATGGAATATAAAATAGTGCTATCATATAATATGCATGAAAATAAAAATGAAAATAATAATGCGTGAACATAGTATATGCTAAATAATATGACAAAAATTAACTAAATAAAAAACATAGGATATCATGAAATATTCAAAACCATATAATAAACAATATAACATCAAAAAATATAAATCAAAATAATAACAATACCATAGGAATTATCATAGCAAAAATCACATATTATATAAAATGCATGAATATGGAAAATGCAATACATGAAAATGTATTTTTTTCCTTTAATTAAGGAAATCTGTATATCTAAAAAGATATCCGACTACCTTAGGAAATTATGTCAAATTAAATATTCTAAAACCAAAATACTTTGTGATTGTTTGAAAACAATTTTGAAAAGCTTAAATTCAAAATAAAAACTTAGCTAAATCATTTTTTAAATGGCTCTAATTTCCTAAGTTTAAAATCCCGGACTTGACCACCATTAACCCGAGACTTAAAAAATCTTTTTTAGAGTTTAAAACGGCTTAAAAACTACCCTAAGTTAGTAGCTAAACTTCCTAATCAACCCCCTCTAAATAACGTAACCAAAACAGAAAAATGATGTTCCCTCAAATTCAATTCTGACTCCATTGTCCAGTTTTAAGCCATGATTTTGTACCATATTTTTAAAAATTCTAAAAAATATATAAAAAAATATTTGAGACTCAAGACATGTAAAACTACATGAAAAAAAATCGGCTTAATTCTTTTATTAAAGATGACTTCCCAGAAAAATTAGGAAAGTACGAGTACTGGGTGAAAAAAACTGTTTTGCCAAAACACATTTTTACCTTTGATAAAATCACTTAAAATTCAAAGTAAAAATATTTATGACTCACAAACAGTATCTAGGACTTTTGAAAAGTTAGACAAAAATTGGCTAAGTAAAAAAAATCACAAAGGTAGAATAATCAATTTGACAACTCTTTAATTTTCCACAAGTATACTCAAGAGAGCATGACTTTGAACCATTAATTGGCCTAAGTCATTAGTCAAGTGGAATGGACATGAAATGCATGAAAATACAGAAAATATGATGCATGAAATGCATGAATTTAAACCTAAATGTCATGAAAAATGCATGGCATCAATAAAATGACCTAGACCTAAATGAACTTGCATGGCATTTAATGCAACCTAAGTCTAAAATGCATGGACATGCATGGAAAAATAAACCGAACCTAACATCTAAAATATGCATGGCAATAACACAAACACAAGGCATGCTTAAACCAAATACTCAATCAAATGTCATGAAAATGCAAACCTATCAACTAACATAACAAAAATGCACACACAAAGCAAAAAGAGTGAGATGGCCGAATGGCTTCATATCCAAAGTAAGCATGGCATTTTCACAAACACTTGATATACTAATATACTTAACTAAAACATAACACTCAAATCATGCAAATATAAAATAGAGGTATGAAAACTAACAAGCATTTTCACAAACACATGGATTTCACAATATAAAACATAAACAAACTTTAACATTTTGAAAACAGAAAATCAAAAATGCAAGAACATGATAATAGACTCATAAATGGAAGTAAGCAAGCAACCAAATTAAAACAAGCTTCAAGTATATGTAGTAGAAGAAGATTTAAAGCATCAAGACTTATTTAATATAAAAAAATAACATGAAAAATCAAAGCAAAACAGCAACTAAAAATTTGGGCCTTTCGGCCATGTCAAGGAATGAAGAAAAAAATATTGCAAGAACTTTTTTAAGAAAAAATGAAGAAAGAACTTAAAAAGAACATTAAAAAACACTTATTTAAAAAGAAAAATCAAAGCAAAACTCACCAAAATAATAATCAAAATAGCAAAAACAAGAATGGAAATCAAAGAAAGTGCAAGAGTTGGTGCTAAAAGCAACCTCTAGAAGTTATCTTTCAAGCTTTTTCTCTTCAAACTTTCTTTTATTTTCTAAACTTTTCTTTTTGCTTTGCAACAATGGAGATAAAACTCATCCAAAACAAGAGAGAATATGAAAAATGAGAGTGCTGAAAATGCAAGAGACTCCTCCCTCTATAGTGGCCGAAAATCCCCTCTATCTAGGTTAGCATGTTGTCATCTTTCCTCCAACCAATTTCCATCCAAGGGCTCATGATCCAAAATGTTTGAAACATGAAATTATCACCCTTAGGTTAAGCCATCAGCTGTCCATAATTACAGCTGTTCAAGAATTATGTTGACACTATCCCTCTTCATGCATTGGCCCATGTGGCTTATTTGCAAAGGCTTGATAAAAAAATCACTAACTAACTCTTCATTTTTGGCCTCTTGATCAAAAAATCAGAATCCTCCTTCCCCTCCTTGGGCCTTGGCCGGCCAGCAGTCCCTCTTCCATCCCAAGTTTGATTTTTTTGAAAGGCAAGAGAAGCCCTTTTCTGTTTCTTGGGTAAAATGACCTTATTGCCCTCCGAATGCAAATAAATGGAAAACCATCTCCAAATTCAAATTTTCTATTTTAAATACTTTCAAAATAATAAAAAAATGAATTCTGAAAGTTTTCAAAATTTTTCGAGTCCGTTTACTATTTATTTGGATTTTTTCTTCCAAAATTGCCCTTTTATGCCCCACATTTTACCATTTTTAAATGAGCTCCAAATCAAGATTTCTATTCACCAATCTCTTCCAAATAATTTAAAAGTGTGATCTGGACGTTTTCATAATTTTTGGAACTCATTTGGTATTTTTTCGGGATTTATCAGCTTGAATTACTGCATAGGGGGCCCTGGATTTGGCCATTTTGCAAATGAACTCCGAATCAAGATTTTCTTACGCCAATCTCTTCCAAATAATTTAAAAATGAGATTTACAAATTTTTAGAATTTTTGGAGTTCATTTGCTATTTTTTCGGGATTTATCTTCTTGAATTACTACGTAGGAGACCCGGGATTTGGCTATTTTGCAAACGAACTCCGAATCAAGATTTTATTTCACCAATCTCTTTGAAATGATTTAAGAATGAGATTTGAAAATTTTTAGAATTTTTGGAGTTCATTTGCTATTTTTCCCATATTTTCCAATTTTGCCCTTTTACCTCCGAAACCCGATTTTTCTTAAAACAAGTCCAATTTTCAAATTTTCTTCAAACTGAGCCTTGGGATATCCTTTTTTAATCACTCCTCATCCATTAGGGGCTTTAGTCCTACCGAATCAGGCCATTTCTTGCAATTCTTCCAAATTTCACCGAAAATCCAGCAAAAACCCTAATTCTCGATTTTCTCCCGGATTGACTTTTCTTTCAGTTTTTCTTTCAAGTGGCTTCTCCATTACTCGTAGTCAGTGCTTATCTTTCATTTGGAACATTCAATTTTGAAAAATTTGATCGTTTAAGCACTTTTTCCCAAATTTCTCGGATTATGGTTTCCTTTCTACTAAGTCGCCATAACCCAACTTTCGAACTCCATATCTTTCAATGTAGACCTCGGATTATCAAAATTATTTCTCTATTTTTCAATTGAACTTCAAATCTTGATTTTGAAAATAGGTTGACTTTTTCAGTAGTTCACTTTTTGAGGTTGACTTTTTTTAAGTTTGACTTTTTATGCTCGCCCTTTTAAACTAAGTCTCGGAGTACCACCTCCAGGATAAAAAAATCTTTTTACATTCTGAAACATCAATTTGGGAAGAAAACATACCTATTTTAGTGGTCCGGACAAAATTAGGTGTTTACAGCTGCACCTCTTTGGCTATTGCTGAGAATCAAGAATCAGGCAAAGATAAACAAACAATAATTTTGTCCGGTTAGTGAAATCACATGTGAAGAGAAGAGGATTTCTTTTTTCTTTTTTTCAATTTTTTTTTGAGAAAGCTGTAAATTGAAGATTGTGTCCTTAAATTGAATTCCTTGATTAATCAATGCTTGACCCGTCTTAAGGAAACGAGTTTCAAAAGAAAAAATTGTGCCCGAAGGTCTTAAGAATAGTGTCCAAAGGTCTTAAAAATGGTGCCCGAAGGTCTTTAAAATGGTGCCCGAAGGTCTTAAAAATGGTGCCCGAAGGTCTTTAAAACTGGTGCCCGAAGGTCTTTAAAATTGGTGCCCGAAGGTCTTTAAAACTGGTGCCCGAAGGTCTTTAAAAATAGTCCCCAAAGGTCTTTAAAATGGTGCCCGAAGGTCTTTAAAACTGGTGCCCGAAGGTCTTTAAAAATGGTGCCCGAAGGTCTTTAAAAATGGTGTCCGAAGGTCTTTAAAAATGGTGCCCGAAGGTCTTTAAAACTGGTGCCCGAAGGTCTTTAAAATGGTGCCCGAAGGTCTTTAAAAATGGTGCCCAAAAGTCTTTAAAATGGTGCCCGATGGTCATTAAAATTGGTGCCCTAAGGTCTTTAAAACTGGTGCCCGAAGGTCTGTAAAACATATGCCCGAAGGTCTTTAAAACTGGTGCACGAAGGACTTTAAAACTGGTGCCCGAAGGTCTTTAAAAATGGTGCGTGAAGGTCTTTAAAACTGGTGCCCGAAGGTCCTTAAAAATGGTGCCCGAAGGTCTTTAAAAATGGTGCCCGAAGGTCTTTAAAATGGTGCCCAAAGGTCTTTAAAAATAGTGCCCGAAAATCTTTAAAAATGGTGCCCGAAGATCTTTAAAATGGGGTGCCTGAAGGTCTTTAAAAATGGTGCCCGAAGGTCTTTAAAATGGTGCCCGAAGGTCTTTAAAAATGGTGCTCGAAGGTCTTACCCGTGATTAAAATACCTTGACGACGGTCTCAAGGCTCGACTCATTTGATAAACAAATGAATTCGATTTAAAACAAAAGGAAATACCTCGACGGTGGTCTCAAGGCTCGACTCATTTGAGAAGCAGAACAAGTTCGATTTGGAAAGCCAAAGTTTTCTTGATTCCTACAATGTTAGCTAAATGCAACGATGAAAATGACACGCTTTGCAAATGTTTGTATGTTTCCTAAGAATGAATGCAATCAAATGATTGTGTCGTGATTTCTAATCCATGGTTTCTTTGAGGTTCACAGATTATCCGACTTCATGACGAAGTCTTCAATTTGTTCATTGATGCCCCACTCAAGATAACTTGTCAAACAGTCTCAGTTTCTGACTTTATCTGAAATTCACAGATTTTCTGACTTCGTGATGGAGTTTCCAACACGTTCACTGTTTTCTTTTCTTGGTGAACTTTCCAAACCTTTCCCAAGATTTAAATATATTCCTTAGTAATACTTGGAAATCCTTTTATTTAAAGATTTTTTTATTACTAATCATCATTCAATTTAATAACAATCATAATTCATCTCAAAAATGTATGAAAGAAAATATGAATCAAGCAAAAATTGTCATGAAAAGGATAACAAGAATTTAATGCAAGAAATGTTCCAAAATTGTAAAAATAAATATCAAGGATATAAGAAACAAAGGTTGTAGGTTGTAGATGCCCCGGATGCGGAATATCTTGGACCCCTCCTTTTCAAACCATCTGAAATTTCTCTTGAATGAGCAATTTTCTTAGGTAACCTCTCATCTTCAGTAGTTACATCAGACTGAGTTGTTCCCCTTTGCTCTGATTGTCAGATACTTCCTTCCCCTTTACACGGAGTATTGATTTGATCTTTTAATCAGTACTTGAGCTGCCTTTGCGGGTTTTCAACTCAAGTGTCTTCCATTCGGTATTAAGTCGCCCTTTGCGGGTTCTCGGCTTAAACCTCTCCTTTTACATTCTTTTTTTCATTTCCATTTTTTTTTGTATTCTACCATGCATCTGAGAATTCTAAATGTTTCCAAGGTAAAAACGTCAATTCAAAAGATGGGATGAATTCTGAGAATAACCTTTCAAATTAAATATCCATCTTGATCAAAATGGGCTTTTAAAGCACGTAATGTAGGACAAGGTTTAGGTTTAGAAAGAAACAAAGGATAAAATAGGCCCAAAGTGTGTTTAAGGGTGATTGGATCAAGGATCATTTCCTAAGGAGAATTCATTCTAGTCCCACTTGTCCCCTTTTGGACTTTTTTCTTCATTTTTTTTTTTTGCTTTGTTAGCTTTCATTTGCCATATTTTTCGATGGCTTTCTTTTTTTGCCATGATTTTGATTATTTTTCCTCGCATTTGCCCTCCAATGTAAAGGGTGATCCTTGATCAAGGTTTAAAGAAAGAAATAATTCCTAAGGCTCAAAGGGGTGACTAAGGATAATTTCTTCTTAGTTAAGGGAATATGAAAGATGGTCATTCATCATATCAAGCATGAATATTTTCTTTGAAAAGCAATTCACAAGCGAGATAAATATATAGAATTTCCATTTATACACTTGGAATCGTTTGAATTTTCATGTGCACAACATCACCCATTTTTTTTTCAAGCATAATACTTCTTCAATTCATCAGCATTCACGGGATTTCTGAAATCCTCCCCGTCTATTCTAGATAAAATCAATGCTCCTCCAGAAAAAGCTCTTTTTACCACATAGGGTCCTTCCCAATTCGATGCCTATTTTCCTCTTGGGTCCTTCAGAATAGGGAGAATTTTCTTCAGTACTAACTCCCCCTATCGGAACTATCTGGGACGAACCTTCTTGTTGTGGGCTCGAATCATCCTTTTCTGATACAACTGCTTGTGACAAATTGCTTTCAATCTTTTCTCCTCGATGAGATTCAATAGTTCATAACGAGCTCTAACCCATTCTGCTTCCTCTACGCCAACTTCCATCAAAACCCAAAGTGAAGGGATCTCAACTTCAATAGGTAGCACTGCTTCCATCCCGTATACCAAAGAAAACGGCGTTGCCCCTGTAGATGTACGGACCGAAGTACGATATGCATGAAGAGCACAAGGCAAGATCTCATGCCAATCTTTGTATACTTTGGTCATCTTCTCAACAATCTTCTCGATAATCTTATTGATATTCTTGTTAGCTGCTTCTACTGCGCCATTCATCTTCGGATGGTAAGGTGCCGAATTATGATGTGTGATCTTGAATTGAGTACACACTTCTTTCATCATCTTATTGTTCAAATTGAGAGCATTATCTGAAATAATTCTTGCTAGCAACCCTAATGGCATATGATTTCTTTCTTAACAAATCTGCATAGGAAGCAGCTTCCACCCACTTTCTGAAATAATCTATGGCCACCAAGATGAAACGATGTCCATTTGAAGCTTTCGAGGTAATAAGCCCTATCATATCCATTCCCCACATTGAAAAGGGCCATGGTGCAGTAATGACATGTAATGGCGATGGCGACACATGAATCTTATCTGCATATATTTGGCATTTATGGCATTTTCGAGAATAACTGATGCAATCTCCTTCCCTTGTCAACCAATAGTATCCTGCCCTCATAATCTGTTTAGCAAGCATGTGACCATTAGCATGAGTGCCACATATCCCTTCATGAACTTTTTCTATAATTCTCCGAGCTTTAACAGATCCAACACATCTCAACAAGACTTGGTCCTTTCCTTTCTTATAGAGAATCTCATTGTCTAGAACAAAACCCATTGCTATCCTTCTCAGAGTCCTCTTGTCATTCTCTGTTGCTTGTTCTGGATACTGTTGACTCTTGATGTACTGCAAGATGTCGTTATACCAAGGAAGGCCATCTGCTTCTTCTTCAATACTCAGACAGTGGGCAGGAGACTTATACATACTCATCTTTATTGGCACAACTTCAACCCCTTCATTCACTTTAAACATTGATGACAAAGTAGCCAGAGCATCTGCCATTCGGTTTTCTTCTCGAGGAAAGTAATTGAAATTCACTTCTTCAAATTCCTCCAATAAACTCAGTATGAGTTCTCGGTATCAGATTAGCTTTGTATCTCAGGTTTCCCATTCTTCTCGTAGCTGGTATATCACTAAGGCTGAGTCTCCGAAAACTTCCAATACTTTGATCTTTCTGTCCACTGCAGCACGAAGGCCCATAGTACACGCTTCATACTCAGCAGTATTGTTTGTACAATAAAATCCAATCTAGCAGTGAAAGGATAATAATCTTCTTCTGGGGATATAAGCACTGCATGATTCCATGCCCATGGCATTAGATGCGCCATCAAAGTACATTTTTCATACTTTTTTTTTCAGGGGAATCTCATCTGCTTGCGACACATACATCAAATCTTCATCCGGGAAGTCAAAGTTCAACGGTTCATAATCTTCTACTGTCCGACTTGCTAAGAATTCAGCCATTGCACTGCCCTTGATAGCTTTTTGACTTACATATACAATGTCGTACTCTGACAATAAAACCTGCCATCTTGCCGTCCTCCCTGACAAAGAAGGTGCTTCCAACATGTACTTGACTGGATCCAGCTTGGCAGTCAACCACGTTGTGTGGTACAACATGTACTGTCTGAGTCTTAGAGCAGTCCAACTTAAATATTGGATCACACTTGTCGGTTAATTGAGAAATAAACCGAGCAATGTAATTCAATCTCCCCAGAAAACCTCTTACTTCCTTTTGAGTAGGAGCTGGTGGCAAATTCTGAATGACCTTCACTTTATCCGGGTCAATCTCAATTCCTCTTTTGCTTACAACAAAACCCAACAATTTTCCCGAGGTGACTCCAAAAGTGCATTTTGCCGAATTTAGCTTGAGTCTAAACTTCCTTAGTCATTCAAAGAGCTTTTTAAGATCCGCAATATTCTCCTTTTCTCCTTGTGATTTTGCGATCATATCATCAACATAGACCTCAATTCCCTTATGCATCATATCATGAAACAAGGTCACCATGGCTCTTTGGTACGTTGCCCCAGCATTCTTCAACCCAAATGACATTACCTTATAGCAGAAGGTTCCCCATATTATAACAAATGTGGTTTTCTCCATAGCTTCCTGTGCCATCTTGATCTGATTGTATCCTGAGAATCCATCCATGAAAAAAAAATAAAGAACTTCTCGCCGTATTATCCACCAGAGTATCAATATGGGGCAAAGGGAAATTATCTTTGGGGCTGGCCTTGTTCAAATCTCGGTAATCAACGCACATCCGCACCTTGCCATCCTTCTTTGGTATTGGAACAATATTTGCCACCCATTCTGGATATTTTGCCACCTCTAAGAATCTAGCATCAAATTGCTTCTTCACCTCCTCTTTTATCTTTAACAGCATGTCTGGCCTCAATCTTCTCAACTTTTGCTGAATTGGCTTGCATTCTGGCTTTAAAGGGAGCTTATGAACCACTATATCCGGATCCAACCCTAGCATGTCTTGGTAAGACCATGCAAATACATCCACATATTCCTGGAGCAAGGCTATCAATTCACCTTTATTGATGATGACAATGAAGTTCCGATTTTGACTTCCTTTATCTCTTCACCATCTCCCAGATTTATCATTTCCAATAATTCCTTATGAGGAAGTACTTGTTTCTCCTATAGTTCTATTTTCCTTAATAAATCCGGAGGTAGACCATAATCCTCAGTATCTTCATTAGCCTCAAAATCACCCATGCAAATGGGTCTTTCAAAATCAATTTCTGAATTACTGACAGGAAGGTCCTCATATTCCGCATCCATACACCTGTAAATAGTTGGAGAAGAAACAATATAGAAAAATATATTTAATGAAAACAAAATAAATAACAAAAATGAAAGAATATGGACACATCAATATGGATAAAATGCATTGTGTTTGTTATTTATTAAATGAAAATGTTTAAACAAAAAGTCCATTATAAGAAAACTCTTAATATCTTTGGGTAAAGATAATTAAGATTGCATTTTTAAAAGTATTACGTTGGAATAGACTTAAAAACTATGGGCAACTCAGTCGCACTCCAATTGGTTAGTCTATATCCTGGTGGACAAGGTCGCACCATCCAGTTCGCACTATCACTTTCCATCCCTTCTTTCTCGATCAAGCAAATCACCATATCCTAAATCTGCCCTCTTTTATTCACATGGAATTTTTCAAAAGTTTGCTCAATCATTACAAGTACATGCTCCGAATTATTTTCCCCCAAATAGAAAACCAGCAGAGTAGAAGTTATGAAGGATTGGTGGGAAAGTCATGGGTCTCCATTCAATATCTATACCCGTGAGACGGGCCATTCTCTTTTATCTGTTCCTTTCAACCTGTTTCCTCTTCTCATGGGCCTTCGAAAGATACCCTAAGCCAAATCGATCTTTCTTTCCCACTGCTTCCATTGCTCGGGCCATCCCTTGAAGATATTTCCCCAGACCTTTTCTAGCCCTGCAGCCTTTTCCCATTGTGGTTCTTACTCCCAGCCTTGTGTTCTTGGACAACCTTGGTTTTGGAATTTTTCATCCTTCAGCAATGAAAACTACATTTCCGAATTCCAAAGACCTAAAAGAACATTCTACGGCATCTTTATTGGGCTCAACATAAGGAGATTCAGTAGATGCGAAGGCTATTATGTCTTATTCTCCTGATACAGTGATCAAACGGCCCTCCATCACAAATTTTAGCTTTTGGTGGAGAGACGAGGGTACAGCCCTAGCTAAATGTATCCATGGCCTTCCCAACAAGCAATTAGAAGACGAATTAATATCCATGACGTGGAAGTTCACCGTATAAGTGCATGAGCCTATCTCTAGAGGAACCTCAATAGTTCCCATTACCTCTCTCCTTGTACCATCTAAAGCCCTGACCACTGTGCAACTCGATAACATATAAGACATATCCACTGGCAACTTAGACAAGGTTGCTAATGGCATTACATTTAATGAAGAACCATTGTCCAGAAATACCCTTGGTAGTATATGCCCATTGCAGGTAGTTGTTATGTGTAGAGCCTTTGTGGACCCAATACCATTAGGTGGTATTTCATCATAACTAAAAAATATATGGTCGTCCGCTGCGATGATTCCCACTAGCCTGTCCAACTTTTCTACTGATATGTTGTTAGCCACGTATGCCTGATTCAACACTCTTAACAGGGCATTTCTGTATGGCTCTGAATTCAAAAGCAAAGATAAGATTAAAATTCTAGCTGGTTGACGTTGCAGTTGTTCAACCACGCTATACTCACTATGCTTTATAAATTTTAAGAACTCACAGGCTTCCTTCTCACTTACCGGTTCTTTTATTTTGTTAAGCGAGGCTGATCCCCTCTCTGCTTCTTTTGACAAATCCATCTCAATATAGATTGGCTCGACTACTTTCTTCCCTTTGTCTTTCCCTGTTAACCCTTGTTCAGCAGCCTCAGGAGCATAACACTTTCGCTTCGTGTTAAATGCCCCACACCTGTGATATCTTGCTGACTCGAAGACCCAGGCATAACCATGTTGCAGTCGTATTTCCATGGGGCAGCTTTGTTTTCCTTGTATGAAAAGGAAACAGGTAAATCAATGATTAACTTAGGTGCACTTTCCTCAATGACTGGCATAACTTTCTCCTCTGGTTCATCATAATAGATGATCAAGGGTCTTCCTATCCCGTAGCCAGCTGCATTCTCAATAACTTCTATTTCCTCTTCTATCTCTTCGTAGAACTGGGCTTCCCCATTATCCATCATCTTTTGGACTTTAACCAGAAAATCTCCGCAGTCCTGTATGACATGACCTCCACACTTATGGAACGGGCACCAAATTTGCAGCCTCTTTGCCATCATTTTTAGACTGTCTGCATCTCCCACCATTCCTGCCTTGACCATCTCAACCTATACTGTCAACATCGGAGTCTTGACTTCCCTGATATCCTTTTTTAATCTTCTAACTTCCCCGATCAATATTGCATTTACCCGATTCTCAGCATGATTGGGCAATGGGTTTCTCGCTATATTCGGCCCATTCTTTGCCCCAAACTTCACAACTCCAGCATTGATCAGGCTTTGGACTTTCTTCAATCTTCAGTCGAATGTCCTTGAATTCCTGCGTGGTATGCACAGATAGTGTTTGCATTGTACCACCTTGGATATGGAGGTGTCATAGGTTTGAGGTACACGGGTGCAACAAGTTGACCCTGCAATAGTTTAGGATATAGCTCACCATAGGTGGTGGGAATTAGATCAAATTGGGGTTTTTGATCGTTCGTTGGTGAACGTTGGTCATTGCATGCGGGACCTTGAGTGTTTGGGATAGTATTTCGAGGAAGGGTTATTTGTGGGGATATACCAGTTGGGAATGGCTGTTGCGGTTTATTGGTATAGGGGAATAGATTTTGGGTAAGGTGGTTCACATTGGGGTAGTAAGGATTATACCCCGGGTAAGGTGTGTAGGGTATAGGAGGTGCATAAGATGTGGTAAGAGTATAGAGCCTTGGCGGGGTGTATGGTGTACTAGGTGTATAGAGGTATAGGGGTATTGATTGAAACTTACTGCATGTGTCTCCTCCTTCTTCTTTGCAGGAAAAACTCTCTTCGGGGTAGCAAACTCACCCCTTCCATCTTCCCGTTCTTAATAGCGGATTCTATCATCTCCCCAGATATCACCAAATCTACAAAGTCCTTGGTGGCACTTCCCACCAATTTATCATAATAGGGTGCTTCCAAGGTGTTGATGAAAAGCACTATGGTTTTTTTTTCTAGTTAAAGAGGGTTGCACTTGTATGGCCAAATCCCTCCACCTTTGCGAGTATTCTTTGAAGCTCTCATTGGACCTCTTTTCCATATTCTGTAGCGATAGCCTATCAGGTACCATGTCAGACACATGCTTATAATATTCCATGAAAGCCCTGGCTAAATCCGTCCAGGAACAAATCCTGGTACGACTCAGCTGATTGTACCATCGGGTTGCTGACCCTGTCAAGCTATCTTGGAAACAATGGATAAGCAATTTCTCATTATCATCATGCCCCGTCATCCATCTGCAGTACATGGTCAGATGTGCTGATGGGTTGGTAGTCCCATTATACTTTTCAAAGTCTGGTACTTTGAACTTTGGGGGAATTACTAGATCGTGTACTAAGCTCATCTCTTTGGCATCCAGACTGCCAAATAACTCTGTCCCTTCGACTGCCCTTAACCTTTCTTCCAGTAGCTGATATTTGTTTTTGGGATTCAGCAGTTTCAACCCTCTTCAGTTCGGTCATTTTTGCCCTTTCCTTTTCTGCCATTTCTTCAAAGTCTGGAACTACCACCTCAATTGGATCAACCCCGATATAACCCTTTTTTGGACCGAAATTTTGTGCTTCGACCGCTGGTTGGATGTAAATATAGGATGTTACCCCAGTCGAAAGTTCATTTCCCACAGGCTGGGATGTCTGACCATTCTTCTATACCACCTCTGGTCGGTCTTCCTGGTTCACTACCCCCATTCCTGTAACCAAATTTTCTCCTGGCCATTTCTGCCTCATCATGGTACTCATCATCTCCATGAGTTTGGTCGTTTGTTCCCGTGACTCCTCTTGAGACTTAGCTAACTGTTCCTGCAGTTCTTTTTGAACTCTTTCCATCCTTTCAATTCTAGCAAGCTGATCATTCTCCATAACTCTTGCTTGAGATCGAGTATTGTAAGGGTGTCGAAAGTCTGATTCTTTCTGAGTGCGACCAATTGTACCTTTAGTTTTAAAAACCGTGGATTAGAAATTATTGACACATTTTTTATTTTATTTTATAAAAATGAATGAACAAATGTTAGTGAATGAACAAATAAGTAAATGACTAAGTGTACAAACTTAAATTACTAATTATAAAGAATAAATGAATGGACAAATAGATAAATGACTAAGTGTATGAACAATTTATAAAGAATAAATGAATGAATGATTATGAATATGAATATAAATGAATGAACAAATAAAATATATAAAAGAAAGAACAAATGAATGATGAATGCATTTAAAACTATTGGCCCCGGGATAATTCCAACCAAATAGTCTTTCATTGATTTCCTAGAACTAAATACATCAAAGAAAAGATCACTACTTAAGACAATATGCTAATCTGTCTCTCCTAAAAAATGCTATTACAAAATATTGGTTCTATAGTAACTTCCTTGGATCTTGAACCTTTTTCACTGTCCTCTTTTGACTGCCTTGCTCTTCCATCTGACCCCTACTTGTTCACGACCCTTTGACATGTCAGTAGAAGCATCACCGTGTAAGCTTTCCTTAGCTTGTTTCTCCAGTTGATTAGCTCGGGCTTCCTCATGCTTTGCTCTTTCTGCCCAATAGTTCTTCTCCTTCTTGAGGTTTCTGACTTCCTGTTCCCATTCCCTGGAAGTCTTGAGAGTCCACTCGAATTTGAGCTCGAAATGGTACCTCTTGTTCTCCAAGTGTAATTCCTGAAGATCGCTTTTAGCAGTGTCCCACTCTCTTTTGATCTTTTCCTTTTCTCGTTCTCGTGCTGATTCCTTATTTTTTCATATCCTCAAGCTCTTCTTGCAACCGGTCAATTTTCTTGTTCATTTGGACCTTTTCCTTTTCGAATCTGCCCTTGCAATTTCTAACTCCGATGGTGCTTCCTTGGGCGGTGAACTCAAATGCTGAACTTCTTCCCCCATCTGATGTCAACAACCTATAATTAACCCTCAATTCTCTCCATCTCAGGTAATCAGGTGTGACGATGTCGACATATCTAGCTACCTCCACTCGATGAGTTTTCTTCCATGCTACCACATTCTCATGTACCTTTCCCGAATATCCATCTTCTCCATAAGCAAATTCCAAATTACTAAGGTCATGGGTCATAGGAGTAAACTGACGGGATTCTGATTGCCTCAGTACTAGTAGTGGTGCATAGCTCACTCCTCCCCAGACTCCCAATAATGAAACAAAAGCTTTATCTCTGCACTTGTACAATGTCGGCATAGGAGCTATCCATGGAGCTCTGCAAATTATCATTTCAGCCCTGATATTCTGGAATATATTGATCCATTGTTCCTCAGTCCTATTTTCAAGCCCATCCCTCTTAAGAAATTCACTAATTGGTGCAAAAGGTTTCCAGTATGAGCGAAGAGGGAAATTCTCCTATTTACAAAAATGACTCTGAACCCATATGTAAAGGAGTTGTATACAACCTAGAAAACACCCTTTTCCTTACCGTCTATAGAAATTCAGGGATCGGATGGTTTCTGCTATAATTGTCGGGTCTGGGTTTATCCTTTGCTCAAGCCTCTTGAAAACATCAAATATCGCCACATCCACATGCCCTAATGTCTTTGGGAAGATAACTAAACCATAGATAGCCAAAGCAAAAATATTCCTAACTATCTCCTTACTTGAATGGCTATGGATTAAGGTCCGTAAAATGTCCCATGATATACAGTAGCTTACCCCTTTTCGGACAACATGGCTTTCGACCCAATTTCTTTTCACTCCCAGAATTTTAGACACCTTTTCTTGAAACCCGGCGTCTTTGTATCCTTCAAATAAATACGGTCACGAATATCGTTCTCAATATGCAGCAAGGTCGAATATTCCTCTATGGTTGGAGTCATATCCTCTCGGTTGAAGGTAAAACACCGATAAGCGGGATTCCAGAATCGCACCACAGCTCGGATCGCCTCACCACTGACCTTAACCTGAATTAGCAGTGCTATGTCCCCATAAGTTTGAGTGAAGGCTTATTTTTCTGATATGTTCCACTGATTCCATATATCCATCAACTCCCGGAGATCATTTTGCTTGATAGTAAGATCAACCTCGGCTGGCAATGCTGACACATATCCCATCTTCAAACAATCTCCATTATCTTACTGACCTTTCTCGGACTGTTTCCTAACCTCTAAATGCTTCTCGACCAGTGAGACTCTCTGACCCTCCATGAAAGCCCTTTTGGTTGAATATTATCCCGAGACCAATCACTTTCCATGTGCAAAAAAAAAAAAATGATGACAAGAATGAAAAAAAAAAGAAACGAATTAGTAACGGGACTAAATACGAATAATACAAAAAAACATGTAATTCAAAACAATAACTATCCCTGAGGATGCCAACAAAATTTCAGCATTATATCACCTCTGGGATGAAATACCAACACTTATTACGGGCATTGTGATGTACGTTCATCATTGCCCGATTTTCAAAAATAAACTTATTCGGAAAGTAGAATACAAGGTAAAAAGATTGGAAATATTCCTCCATGTGTTCTTAACTTCGGGATATCTAATTGGAAGTTCGGCATGGCTTCGCCTAGGTTTACTATATAAAGGTGAATTAGTTCTAAAAGCCCCGAATGTTCCTCACTGTCGCCGGTGAAGGCTAGTAAGGCACCCCGATAAAAGCGGGTCCAATTCGTTAGAGTCTATTTCCCTAGCCCATGCGGATTGTTATTCATGAAGGCTTAGGTAATTTAGTACTCCGAAAGTGTTTCACTAGCCCATGCGGATTGTTAATCACGAAGGCTTAGTTACTTTGCTCCCACCTAAAAGGACGGAACTCGAGTATAGGATTCATGATACGCAAATGCACGTGTAGTGTGGGAGGAGAAATAACAATCCTTTCACCACTTATTCTACATCCCTTATTCTAAATGCCCTAACAAGATTAAACAACATAAATCATCAATTAATCAATAAATGAATATATGCACCAAAATAACTAGAGAACAATTATAATATGTATGCACATGAATATGGACATATTAAAAACATTTTATTATTTTCGAAATTATCCTTAAAAAAATGTGGGAATTAAACTTAAATACCAATTAAACCAACAAAACCGAGACTTTGATAACACACGACTAATTTTAGACCTGACTCTCTAATATTTCCCAGTGGAGTCGCCAAGCTGTCGCAACCTAAAAAATAACAACTCTCATCGCAAGACTTTATTATTCGTTAAGCGTGACATTAAAAAAAAACCGAGGAAAAGTCAACTTAATTCCTCTAGAAAAATGAAGGTTTTGAAAATGACCTTGAAAAAGACATGGAGTCGCCACCAATCTTTTTTAGCTAGGTGTGATCGGCCACCTATTAAAACCGGTTTTATAAAATATTTTAAAATTAATTAAAACATTTTTAAAACCAATTTCAAGTCTGTGTTTTAAACCAGAGAAATAAAAAAAAAAGGGTTCGGGACTCGGTTACGTGTAGGAAAGGATTAGCACCCCCACAACGTCCGTATAAAACGGTACCTTATTAATCATGTGTTATCTCAAGTCTCGGCAAAAAGTCGGTTTTAAATTTAGTATTTCAAGTTAATTCCCAATTTAAAGAAAAATAATTCCATTTTTAATTGAAAATGATCCGGAATTTATAAATTCAAAATTTTCCTATATTCCCCAACAAACGTGGCAAAATATAGAAATTTTTATTAGCTTGGAAAACTTTCCGAATCATTCTTATTTTAAAGAAGATATTCCTTTATTAATGATAATTGATGATATCCTCCCCAGCAAACCCGGCAGAGAACTCATGAATTATTTTAACTAGGGAATATCTTTATTTTATTGAAAATCATTACCTTTTTGAGAACATTTAAAAAAATATGAATATGAATATGCATGACATTAATAAAATGACATAGCAAAATCTAAATAATATAATGCAACCTAAATGATATGATATAATTTAAATATCTTAGCATATTCTAAATGAAATGAAATATTCTAAGTTATATGATATATTCTAAATGAAATGAAAGGATCTAGGTAACATAATATATTCTATATGAAATGAAATGTCCTAAGTGATATGATATATTCTAAATGAAATAAAATATCCTAAATGACATAATATATATCCTAAATGAAATGAAATAACCTAGGTAACATAATATATTCTATAATGATATGAAATGACCTAGGCAATATAACATATTCTATATGAAATGAAATAATTTAAATGACATGGCAAATATGAATGATATGGCATATAATTTAAATGACATGGAATATAAAATAGTGCTATCATATAATATATATGCATGAAAATACAAATGAAAATAATAATGCATGAACATAGTACATGCTAAATAATATGACAAAAAATAACTAAATAAAAAACATAGGATATCATGAAATATTCAAAACCATATAATAAACAATATAACATCAAAAAATATAAATCAAAATAATAACAATACCATAGGAATTATCATAGCAAAAATCACATATTATATAAAATGCATGAATATGGAAAATGCAATGCATGAAAATGTATTTATTCCTTTATTTAAGGAAATCCGTATATCTAAAAAGATATCCGACTACCTTACGAAAATATGTCAAATTTGAAAACAATTTTGAAAAGCTTAAATTAAAAATAAAAACTTAGCTAAACCCTTTTTTAAATGACTCTAATTTCCTAAGTTTAAAATCCCGGACTTGACCACCCTTAACCCGAGACTTAAAAAATCATTTTTAGAGTTTAAAAAGGCTTAAAAACTACCCTAAGTCAGTAGCTAAACTTCCTAATTAGCCCCTTCTAAATAACTTAACCAAAACAGAAAAATGATTTTCCTTTAAATTCAATTCTGACTCGACTGTCTAGTTCTAAGCCACGATTTTTTACCCTATTTTTAAAAATTCTAAAAGTCTAAAAAAAATACTGGAGACTCAGGACATGTAAAACTACACGAGAAAAAATCGGCTTAATTTTCTGATTAAAGATGACTGCCCAGAAAAATCGGGAAAGTACGAGTACTAGGTGAAAAAAAACTGTTTTGCCAAAACACATTTTTGTCTTTGACAAAATCACTTGAAAACCAAAGCAAAAATATTTAAGACTCACAAAATGACTCACAAACAGTAGCTAGGACTTTTGAAAAGTTAGACAAAAATTGGCTAAGTAAAAAAAATCACAAAGGTAGAATAATCAATTTGACAACTCTTTAATTTTCCACAAGTATACTCAAGAGAGCATGACTTTGAACCATTAATTGGCCTAAGTCAGTAGTCAAGTGGCATGGACATGAAATGCATGAAAAATACAACAAATATGATGCATGAAATGCATGAATTTAAACCTAAATATCATGAAAAATGCATGGCATCAATAAAATAACCTAGACCTAAATGAACTTCATGGCAATTAATGCAACCTAAGTCTAAAATGCATGGACATGCATGGCAAAATAAACCAAACCTAACATCTAAAATATGCATGGCAATAACACAAACACAAGGCATGCTTAAACCAAATACTCAATCAAATGTCATGAAAATGCAAACCTATCAACTAACATAACAAAAATGCACACACAAACCAAAAAAAGTGAGATGGCCGAATGGCTTCGTATCCAAAGTAAGCATGGCATTTTCACAAACACTTGATATACTAACATACTTAACTAAAACACAACACTCAAATCATGCAAATATAAAATAGAGTTATGAAAACTAACAAGCATTTTCATAAACACATGGATTTCACAATATAAAACATAAACAAAGTTAAACATTTTGAAAACAGAAAATCAAAAATGCAAGAACATGATAATAGACTCATAAATGGAAGTAAGCAAGCAACCAAATTAAAACAAGCTTCAAGTATATGTAGTAGAAGAAGATTTAAAGCATCAAAACTTATTTAATATAAAAAATAACATGAAAAATCAAAGCAAAACAGCAACTAAAAAATCTGGGCCATTCGTCCATGTCAAGGAATGAAGAAAAAAATATTGCAAGAACTTTTTTAAGAAAAAATGAAGAAAGAAATTAAAAAGAACATTAAAAAACACTTATTTAAAAAGAAAAATAAAAAAAAAAACTCACCAAAATAATAACCAAACAGCAAAAACAAGAATGGAAAATCAAAGAAAGTGCAAGAGTTGGTGCTAAAAGCAACCTCTAGAAGCTATCTTTCAACCTTTTTCTCTTTAGACTTTTTTTTCTTTTCTAAACTTTTCTTTTTGCTTTGCAACAATGGAGAGAAAACTCAGCCAAAACAAGAGAGAATATAAAAAATGAGAGTGCTGAAAATGCAAGAGACTCCTCCTCTATAGTGGCCGAAAATCCCCTCTCTCTAGGTTAGCATGTTGTCATTTTTCCTCCAACCAATTTTCATCCAAGGGCTCATGATCAAAAATGTTTAAAACATGAAATTATCACCCTTAGATTAATCCATCAGCTGTCCATAATTACAGCTGTTCAAGAATTACGTTGACACTCTCCCTCTTCATGCATTGGCCCATGTAGCTTATTTGCAAAGGCTTGATCAAAAAATCACTAACTAACTCTTCATTTTTGGCCTCTTGATCAAAAAATCAGAATCCTCCTTCCCCTCCTTGGGCCTTGTCCGGCCAGCAGTCCCTCTTCCAGCCCAAGTTTGATTTTTTTGAAAGGCAAGAGAAGCCCTTTTCGGTTTCTTGGGTAAAATGACCTTTTTGCCCCCCGGATGAAAATAAATGGCAAACGGACTCCAAATTCAAATTTTATTTTTTCAATACTTTCAAAACAATAAAAAATTGAATTCTGACAGTTTTCAAAATTTTTCGAGTCTGTTTACTATTTATTTGTATTTTTTTTTCCAAAATTGCCCTTTTATGCCCCCACATTTTACCATTTTTTAAACGAGCTCCAAATCAAGATTCTTCTTCACCAATCTCTTCCAAATAATTTAAAAGTGTGATCTGGAAGTTTTCATAATTTTTGGAACTCATTTGGTATTTTTTCGAGATTTATCTGCTTGAATTACTACAAAAGGGGCCCAGGATTTGGCCATTTTGCAAACGAACTCCGAATTAAGATTTTATTCCGCCAATATCATCCAAATAATTTGAAAATGAGATTTTCAAATTTTCAAAATTTTTGGAGTCCATTTGCTATTTTTTCGGGATTTATCTTCTTGAATTACTGCGTCGAAAACCTGGGATTTCGCCATTTTGCAAACGAACTCCAAATCAAGATTTTCTTGTGCCAATATCTTTGAAATAACTTAATAATGAGATTTGCAAATTTTCAGAATTTTTGGAGTTCATTTGCTATTTTTCTCATATTTTCCAATTTTGCCCTTTTGCCTCCGAAACTCGATTTTTCTCAAAACAAGTCCGATTTTCAAATTTTATTCAAAATGAGCCTTGGGCTATCCTTTTTTAATCACTCCTCATCCATTAGGGGCTTTAGTCCTAACGAATTGGGCCATTTCTTGCAATTCTTCCCAATTTCACCGAAATCCACCAAAAACCCTAATTCTCGGTTTTCTCTCGGATTGACTTTTCTTTCAAGTGGCTTCTCCATTACCCGTAGTCAGTGCTTATCTTTCATTTGAAACCTTCAATTTCGACCAATTTGATCGTTTAAGCACTTTTCCCCAAATTTCTCGGATTAGGGTTTCCTTTCTATTGAATCGCCACAACCCAAATTCCGAACTCCATATCTTTCGATGTAGACCTCGGATTATCAAAATTCTTTCGCCATTTTTCAATTGAACTTCAAATCTTGATTTTGAAAATGGGTTGACTTTTTAGTAGTTGACTTTTTGGGGTTGAATTTTTTCAAGTTTGACTTTTTATGCTTGCCCTTTTAAACTAAAGTCTCGGAGTACCACCTGCAAGATAAAAATATATATATATATCTTTTTACATTCTGAAACATCAATTTAGGAAGAAAACATACCTGTTTTAGTGGTCCAGAAAAAATTAGGTGTCTAGACATATAATGACCAATAACCTAATATTAATGCTTGAACAAACAGCAACTAATACACAATCTCATAACATAGTGATGCAAAGCAATGGTACGTAAACAAAATGGAAGAAACACATGCAAAGGCCTAATGGCCTAATGCAAATCTACCTAGCAAATAACACAAACACATGGAAAACCAAATCAAAATACACAATGTTATGGCATGAAATGCTAACCTATCAACTAAACAAATTGAAAATGCATCCACAAAGCAAAATGAGTAATGTTGGCCGAATGGCCCTCAAAAATCATGGTATAATCCTAGCTAGTAAATAACACAAACACATGGTAGCAAACATGATAATAATGCAAATATAGTGACTAGCATAACTCATGAACATATCAAATGACAATATAACAAACACATGGTACGATAAACATAAATGGGAGAAGGCTAAGAAAATTAACAAAAAAAAACAAACAAACATGGTAATTTAAACATGATAGCCGAATGGTCATGAAACTTAGCATGGTATTTCCACAAACAGATAACATGATGTATTGTTAAACTACCACAACCAAGCTAACCTACCAGAATAAATCTCATGAACAAAATCAAAAATAAAAATCATTTAAGAGATGGAAGGCCATTCGGCCATTGTAGAAATGTTTTTTTAAAACATGCTGTTTTTCATATTTTCTTTAAAAAGTAAAATATTAGCTATTTAGAAACAAGTTTATTTCATAAAAAAGAAAAAAATATCTATAAAAAAACAATATCATGTCAATAAAATATGAAAAATAACAATGAAAGACCATAGGCTACATTGCTCTAGCTTTCCAAATAAAGAAGAAACAAACTAAAACCCTTTTTTTCTTCCTCCTTTTTTCTCCTCTCTTTTTCCTTCTTTTTTCTCTCTTTTTCTCCTTAGCTACTGCCTCTTTTTCAGCCTTCAAAGCTTATGAAAAAAAATTGAATTCAGCCCCTAAATTCCCCTTGGCCGAATGGCCTCTCCTTCTAAAAGAAAAGTTGTTATTTTTTTTATCCAATGGCTATCAATTCAAGATGCTTTCTATGTAGTATTCTCACCATTAGATTAGAATAATCAGCCCTTGAATTATGATGTCATGAAGATGATGTCTTAAATAGGATCCTAAATATGACATCATCCCTCTCCATCCATTGGTCCATGTGTTGCAAATTCAAAGGCTTGATCACAAAAATAACTACGTTCCTCTTCACTTTTGGCCCTTTGATCTAAAATCTCAGCAACATCCTTCTCCATTATGGTCTTGGCTGATTTCCCTATTAAAATCCAGCCCAATCTCCAATTTTTAAAAGGCCTTCTTCAGTTTCTTCGATGAAATGACCTTTTTGACCCCCAAACCAAATTAAAGAGAAAACGGACTCCAAATTCAAATTTTATTTTTTCAATACTTCCAAAATAATAAAAAATTGAATTCTGGAAGTTTTCAAAATTTTCCATTTACTATTTTTTTGGATTTTTTCTTCCAAAATTGCCCTTTTGTGCACCCAAACTTTCACCATTTTTGAACGAGCGCTGAATCCAAAATTTTCTTCTCCAATATCTTCCAAATAATTTAAAAGTGTGATCTAGAAGTTTTCATAATTTTTGGAGCTCATTTGCTATTTTTTTGGGATTTATCTACTTGAATTTCTACATAGTGGGTTCGGGATTTGGCCATTTTGCAAACGAGCTCCGAATCTAGATTTTCTTTTGCCAATCTCTTCCAAATATTTAAGAATGAGATCTGAAAATTTTCAACATTTTTGGAACTCATTTGCTATTTTTCCAGGATTTATCTCTTTGAATTTTTGCATAGTGGATCCCTGATTTGGTTATTTTGCAAACAAACTCCGAATCCAGATTTTTTTCTCCAATCTCTTAAAAAATATTTAAGAATGATATCTGCAAATTTTTAGAATTTTTGGAGTTCATTTGCTATTTTTCCCAAATTTTCCAATTTTACCCTTTTGCCTCCGAAGCTTTGTTTTGTTCAAAACAAGTCCGACTTTCAGATTTTATTTTCTTGGGCCTTTGTCATATATTGAATTGGAGTTGGTCCGAAAATACTCAATTTTTACGATCAAGTTCCCTTCCCTTCCCTTCCGATTTGATTTTTCCATTTTTCACTATCGGGAATTTCCTCGTTTTTTCGTTTTTCCTCCAATCGGATCTTTTCTCGAAATTTCTTCAAACTGAGCCTTGGGCTATCCTTTTTTACTCACTCTTTAACAATTAGGAACTTTAGTTTTACCGAATCAGGCCATTTCTGTAATTTTTCCAAAATCCACAAAAAACCCTAATTCTCGGTTTTCTCCCAGATTGACTTTTCCTTCAGTTTTTCTTCCAAGTAGCCTCTTTGTTACCCGTAGTCAGTGCTTATCTTTCATTTGGAACCTTCAATTTCGACCAATTTGATCGTTTAAGCACTTTTTCCCAAATTTTCCGAACTAGGTTTTCCTTTCTACTGAATCTCCGTAACCCAACTCCCAAACTCCATATCTTTCAATGTAGACCTCGGATTATCAAAATTCTTTCACCATTTTTCAATTGAACTTCAAATCTTGATTTTGAAAGTGGGTTGACTTTTTAGTAGTTGACTTTTTGGGGTTGACTTTTTTGGGGTTGACATTTTTAAATTTGACATTTTATGCTTGCCTTCTTTGACTAAGTCTCGGAGTACCACCTTTAGGATGAGAAAAGCCTTTTTGCATTCTGAAACATCAATTTAGGAAGAAAACATACATGATTTAATGGTCCGGACAAAATTAGTTGTCTACATATCTTAAAGCAAAAAAAATTGCATTCACTCAAAGTTATTTCATTAATTTTGCATTATATATATATTTATTCTTGTTAAAGATAAGTTAATTTTATCTTTTAAAAACATTAAATTATATTTTAGATTTATAAGAGTAACTCACTCTCATGTAGATACTTTTTGGTGGAATTTCAATAATATCTTGGTAAATATGATTTATCTCATGTTAAAATATTTTATATGAAAATATAATATTATCTTTTGAACTTACTATTTAACAAATAAAAATTGTTTATATTGTTACAAATATCATTTGTTACTGATCTTGATAACTTTATATAGTTAGTATGTATTAAGATCAATTGTAGCATACAAAAGAATTAGCATCAATTTTAGTATATACTAATTTTAATTTTTAAATTTCAAGTACTTTTTCAAATAATTTAGATTTATTGTTTAAAATACATGTTTTTTTTTTTTTTTTACTCATGATGACATATTAATATGCATCTATTAATAAAGTAAATTCTTATATATAACTGATGAAAGTTAAATCAGAAGCCTTCCTATCTCTCACATATTTATTTCTTTCATTTAAAATAAAATTAAGAATATTAACATTTTTCATTAAATTTCATTATTAAATTTATTAATTAATTTAATCCAATAATTTTATATCTATAGCTTTCTCCATCAAGTATATTGACTCAAACGTTTTTTTATATTGCATATTAATTGAATTTTCTCTATCAAAGTTCAAGTGAATACATGAAGTTTAAACAATTTACCCTTCCAAAGTTATGATATCCTATATGATCTACACTTAAAAAAAAAGGTTGTTAAATAACATAAAAAGTATTTATCACATATTATTTGCCTTTTTCATTGATAGTATACTATATTGCATATATAATATTGAACAAAATTTGAAATTTAATCCCTATAATAAATGAAATGGAAATACTTACCAAATAAGCTATTATGAGAAAAGTAGAGTTTCAACTCTACTTTTTGTACTTTTATTTTAATTGTAAAATGAAAAACAACTATAAGATTCAGGATTTTATTTTATTTAAAATATAAATAGATATTAATTAAATAGAGCAAATATATGTTAATTGTTTAGCAAACAAAGTTACGTATAGTTTACTAATACCATTATTAAATTTTGTAAGAAATAAAATAACATTAATAAGAATAAAATCCTAATACAAAAATCTTGGATTAACAAATAATATCACATAAAAAGGGGACAAACGAAAATGCCACAAAAATTTGTTAAAGGAAAAATAAATCTGGAGTGTAGAAGCAATTATCTGATAAAAAACATTTAAAAGTTAAATCCAATAGAACAGTTTTTCTATTGGCTATTGCTATACAAGTTTTGTAGTTTCAACTTTCCAATTCTCAAATATTATAAGAATAAAGGAGATAAACATATAAAAAAAATGGTTAAATAACAAAGAAAACTTCAATAACATATGATATCTATATATTAAAGATCTATATAATAGCAAAAAAGATTTTTAATGTTGGTAAGCCCTGCAAGCGAATCTTGTTAGGCTTGTAAGACACTATTTATAATTTCATGTATTGCACATTATAGTTTATTAATTATAATTGAGGTATTTTTTTATCCATAAGTTTTTGTTATAATTTGGTATCTCACTCAAGTGTCTATGGAAAATACTCTCATGTGTCAATAGTGTAAGTAATCCTTTGACTTGTGACACCAGGTCATCTTGTATGTGAATTGTCATACTTAGATTTCATCACGAACGGGTCCCAATGAGAGATGCTTATGGTAGGGTGTTAATGGGTATGACATGAAGCATACGAAGATGAATGAGTGGTCCAGAGAGGATTCATCACCCCAAGTGATAGGAAAGGACATATCTCACATGTATCTGGCTTATATTAACTTATGGAAGTCCTTGGGCAAGGCAATACTTAAGGAGTTAATATTAAATCTACAGATCTAATATGGAATAGGAGACACTGAACCATGCTCTTTCCTATCCCGGGATATTTGATGAAGGGATCGAATTACATAGACATATTGTACACGAAAGGCTTGTCGAACCTTGTTGACTCTTTCGGCATTTGGGTGGTCATGATGCATTGCTAGATGCCGCTCATGATATATAAATATGAATTGGAAATTCTTAAATGAATTTAATTTATATTTATTGCCAACATGTTGGGGGCCTAATGGGTCACACACAAAAGGTGATTAATGGAATTAAGATGAGACTGGACCAAATTAAATATTCATTAAGTGTTGTCAACTTATTGTGAATATTTAATAATATGTATAAGGGCTTTAGTGCAGTTAGTCCAATAGTTGGCATACACTAAACCTGGTTATATATATGCCTTATGTCGTTGCCGCCTCCCCCTAAGAGAACCTTGGTAGCCGCGCTCCTCTCATTCTCCCTGGAGTGAGGTTCGGCCACATAGAGAAAAGAGAAAGAGGAATTCGTTTCTTCTTGCCAGCTTTTGAATCGGCTAACTAGAAAATGGAGGAAGGTTTCTCACAACCTAGAATACTAGCATTGTCTTGGAAAAAAACATAATCTCAACCTTGTGAAGGTTTCTGAGTCGCCTGTGTGGATTACTGTTAGAGGCCGGACAATTAGACTGCTTTGGTTTGCGACAACCGGGCTTGGTGTGCAAGAACAAGAACATCAAGAATCTGATTTGAGGTTTTAGCAATATCAAGTTCCGAGGTATGAGATTTTGGCTTGTTTTCTGTTCTTGACAGGATGATCGTTTTTGAATTCATAAGCAAATCCATTGAGGGATTTGGTTTTCTTTGTTTTTGTTTTATTCCGTTGCGTTGTTAATTTAACTTGTTGATTAAATTATACATGATCTTTGTTTGAGCATGATCCGAATCCCAACATTTAAAACACTAGATATTGACAAAGTTCACTCACCACCCTCAAAGTTATAAAGAAAAATCAAAAGAACCCAACCCATCACCAATCTAAAATCAAAACAACCTATTTATAAGGTTGTGGTTTAGGATTTAATTTTTAATGTATTCAATTTTAAAATTAAATTTGATTTTTTCAAAAAAAAAAAAATAATAATAATGAGAAGAGAATTTAAAGAATTAAATTTTCTTTCAAATTCTAAATTTTAAGAAAAAAATCTAATTAATTTTAATCCAGATATGCATTCAAATTTATTATGCATATATATTCTTGGAAATTGGTTAAGTTCAAAAGGAGAAGATAAACTCTGAATTTGATATATTTGAATTCAAAATTTTAAATCTTTGGTAAAATTTTAATAAAATTGAACAACTTGGATAAATATTCGTGTAGACACGTAATTTTGTCCAGGCCCCCTAAACTAGGCAAATTTTCTTTTCAACTTCTCGGAACGCAAAGAGACTTTCACCATTCCATAGATAAGTCTCCGAGACTTCATTTCAAAGGTCAACACAAAAAGACAACCCCAAAAAAGTCAACCCTAAAAAAGTCAACCACAAAAAAAGTCAACCCTCTATGAAAATCAAGATTCGAAGTTGAATTGAACAATGGTGAAGGAATTTTGATAATCCGAGGTCTAAAACGAAAGATAGAGAGTTTGAAAGAAAGGTTGCAGAAATTCAGCGTAGAGGAAATATCTAATTTTGCAAATTTACGAAAAAGTGTGTAAATGATCAAATTGAACAAAATTGGAGGTTCCAAATATAATGAGATCATTAATTATGGATATTGGAATGTCCAATTTTGACGCGGAGTTGAAAGAAGAATTGGTTTGAAGAGAAAAAGGAAAATAAGGATTTAATGAATAAACAGGGGAAAACTGTAGAGATGGCCCGATTCAGAGAATTGAGGCTCCCAGTTGGAAAATATTGAGGTTTCGGGGGTTAATGGGCAATCTTGGAAAATATGAAAAAATAGAATCCGAGCTTGGAAAATTATGAAAACCTCCAGATCTGAATTTTATATCAGATGGAAGGTATTGGAGAAGAAAAATCCGGAATCAAAGCTCAAATGAAAAAATGACAAAGTTCGGGTGCACTAACCCGAAATTCCAAGAGAAAATTTCAAGAAAAATAGGAAATGAGCTCAGAAAATTATGAAAACTTTCAGATATGAGTTTTAAATTTTTTGGAAGGTATTGGAAAAGAAAAATCCAGAATCGAATCTCAAATGAAAAAAAGGCAAAGTTCTGGTACACTAACCTGAAATTCCAAGAGAAAATTCAAGGAAAAATAGAAAACGAGCTAAAAAAATTATGAAAACTTCCATATCTGAGTTTTATATTTTTTGGAAGGTATTGGAGAAGAAAAATCCATAATCAGAGCTCAAATGAGAAAAAGGCAAAGTTCGGGTACACTAACTCGAAATTCCAAGAGAAAATTGTGGGAAAAATAGGAAACGAGCTCGAAAAATTATGAAAACTTTCAGATCTGAGTTTTATATTTGTTGGAAGGTATTGAATAAGAAAAATCTAGAATCAAAACTCAAATGAAAAAGACAGTTTGGGAGCCACTAAACTAAAACTTTAGAGAAAAATTCGGGAAAAAGATAAAATGAGCTCGAAAAAATATGAAAACCTCCAAAACTACGTTTTATATTGGATGGGATGAATTGGGAAATAAAAATCCAAAATTGGGTTCTATTTGCAATTAAATTAAGTTTGGAGGCCGAAATACAATTTTACCGAAGAAACCGAAAAGGGCCATTTTACATATAACAAAAAAAGAGGAATGGCATGGAAATTTCCAGGCCATTTTTGGTCAGCTGTGGAATAAAGAGGGAGTGTGATCATCATGAATCAAATGGCCAAGGTTGAATAGCAAGATGTCATTTTTAAAAGGACAAGATTCTCCACTACTTTGCGTACATGGCATTTTAAGCCAATGGGAGGCCTCCAAATTGCAAAGCCATGTAAAGAGCATGTGAAGGCTATGAGATGATGCCAAGTAGGATTAAAAATGGCACATAGGAAGATATTTTAATAGTGAGCCATATGATCTTGACAAGTGGCCTAGATATTTTGTAGAGATAGAAGACAAGGCTTAAAAAATAAGCAACCTCTCTACACAAATAAAGGGCAGTCGGCCAGCTCTCAAAGAGGAGAAAGAGCATTCATTTTTTTCAAAAGGAATTTCACTCTTGAGAGAAAAGAAATAAGAAAAGGAAAAGAGAGGATAAGAGAAGAGAAGAATTTGGCAACCTTGATTTGGAAAGCAATAGCTGGGTAGCTATCACCTCCTTTATTCTTCTTCTTTAATGTTCTTCTTTGAAGTTGTGATTCTTTTTCTTCTCTTTTTGTTCATATGATTTGTTAACTTTTTGATGAATAAAAAGATTTTCAAAAATAAATTTTAAAGGTTCTCTATCCTTTATTCTTCATTTCTTTATCAAATAACCAAGTTGACAAATTTTTTTGCATGTTTTGTTGCATTAGCCGAATCCCTTTAGGTGTTTTTGTGCTTGTTCTTGCTTGATATCTTGCTTGTTGGTTGTGTTCATATTTTTCACTCATGATTAATATATTGCCATATGATTGTGGGCTGTAAAACCATGCATTTCATGATATTTCAACTAGAAGTTTGGCCAAGATCAACCAATCATCTCAAGCCAAAAATCCCTTGCCTCTACTAGTTGAGAGAGTGATAGTTTAGATTGGGCATTCTAAGTCTAGGATTTGTTTTACTACTCATCCATGGTAAAAATAAATTTTTTTTACCACATGCAGTATTCATTTAGGGTATGCCATGATATTTTTTTCATGATTTTTATATTTTTTTTTATCTTGGTTGAAAAAATGGTTTTTAACAAAGCAGATTTAACTCACTGTTTTGACTTTGGTAAAAATTGGGTCATGGTATCCTTGGTCCAAAAATTAAGCTGATTTTTTTCCATGGACATCAACATATTCTAGGTCTACTCTAATTTTTACAGATTTTTCTAAAATTTTTTAGAAGGGCAAACAAATAGGTTTTCAAAACTGCCTATGAGAGTCGGATTTGTTTTATAAGAAATAATAATTTTTTGTTTTTGTTAGGATACAAAGAGGGGGCTGATTTGGGACATTGGTTACTGTCTTAGGTTAATTTCCATGTCATTTCAATCATAAAAATTGATTTTATAAAAGTCGAGTCAATGGTGGTCAACCTGGGTTCCAAAACTAGAAAAAATAGAGCCTTTTAAAAGGGGTTCGATCATGAGGCCTTTTTCATCCTAATAATTCTGATTTTTTAGATCCGAGCCCAAAGTCTTTTGATTTTGAAAATCTAATTTAAGTCTCTTCCAAAAGTAGTCGGATACCTTTTTAGGTATACGAATTTCCTTACTTCAAGGAAGAAATACATCTTCATGCATTGCATATTTAAAAATGTTTTTATTTAATTTGGCATAAAAACGTATTTTTCAATTTCCTAAACATTTGGCGAGAATTAGTTCCCAATCTTTGCCGGGTCTGCTGGGGAGGTTAGGAAATTATTCAACTCACGTGTTTGTGGAATCGAAACGTATGGTTTTCATTTTACTCAGAACCATGTAAATGTCATATGAAGAATTATTTTCCAAGCTTTGCCGGGTTTGCCGGGAAGCACGGTAATATTTTCCTACATATGCTATTTATATGATTCCTCACATGAATAATCCATTTCAAATAATAATCTGAGCATGTGATTATGAATATTTTATGATGATGTCATTTTGTGTTTTTGCCATGTCAAGCTTGCCATGTCATTCATTCACATGCCATGTCATCAAGAATTTTCCATGTCATTCATATGCCATGTCATTCATTCACGTGTCATGTCATCTAGATTATGCCATGCCATTCACATGCCATGTCATCTAGAATGTGCCATGTCATCCATTCACATGCCATGTCATTCATTCATTCACATGTATTGTCATTCATATGCCATGCCATGCCATTCATTCACATGTCATGTTATCTAGATTATGCCATGTTATTCATATGCCATGTCATCCATTCATGTGCCATGTCATTTAGATTTTGTCATGTCAAACATGTTATGTCATTATTTCTTTTGCCATGCCATAATTAAATGTTTTCCATGCCATGATAAATATGCATGTTTATCTTAGTAGCATTTTTGCATATCCATGGTCATTTTCTATGATTTTTAAAATACATGAAAAACAAATAATATTTTTTTATAAATCAAGATTATTCTCGAGTTAAAATAATTCATGAATTCTCTGCTGGGTCTGCCAAGGAAGATATCATCAATTATCATTAACAACGCAATATCTTTTTTTTTTTCAAAAAAACAAGGATGATTCGGAGAATTTCAAAATCAAGGAAAAATTTCATTTTTTGCCGAGTTTATCGGAAAATATGGAAAATTTTATGTTAATAAATTCTGGATCATTTTCAAAAATAAAAAATATGAATTTTTTTAGGGAATTATTTTCAAACACCAAATTTAAAATCGACTTTTTACCGAGACTCGAGATAACACAAGATCAATAAGGTACCATTTTATACGGGTGTTGTGGGGGTGTTAATCCTTCCCCGCATGTAACCGACTCCCGAACCCGCACTTGTTTTCTCTGGTTCAAAGCACAGACTACAGGATTGGTTTAAAAATGTTTTAATTAATTTTAAAATGTTTTATAAAAACCGGTTTTAATAGGTGACTCCATTTTTTTTCGAGGTCATTTTCATACCCTTAACCTTTAATTTTAAGAGGAATTAAGTCGTCTTTTTGTCTATTTTTTTATGTCACACCACTTTAACGAAGCCGACATCCCATGATGGGGCAAGTTGCCCTTCTTAAAAGAGGTTGCGATAGCTTGGCGACTCCACTAGGGACACTTAGAGAGTCAGGCCTAGAATTAGTCGAGTGTTATCAAAAGTCTTGGTTTTGTCGAGTTTAATTGGTGTTTAATTATAATTCCCAATTTTTTATAAAATAAGGATGATTTCCAAAATAATGAAATGTTTCTAATATGTTCATTTGCATGCATATTATTACTGTTCTCTAGTTATTTAATCTTGTACATTATTATTGTCCATTGGTTATTTAGCCCTATATATTATTACTACTCTATGGTTGGTTAATGCGTTACACTATTCTTGATCTTTGTTTTAATAAATTGCTGGGGCATTTAGAATAAGGGTTGTAGAATAGGTGGTGAAAGGTTTGTTTGTTCCTCCTCACACACTACACGTGCATGAGCATAAGATGAGCCCTCTACCCGGGTTCCGTCCCTTTGAGGTGGAAGTAAAGTAACTACGCTCTCGTGAGGTGATAACCTCCGCATGGCCTAGCGAAACACTTCCGGAGTAGTAGACTACCTATGCTTTCATAGGGGTGATAACCTCCGTATAGGCCTGGGAAATACACTCTAATGAATTGAACCCGCTTTTATTGGGGTGCCTTACTAGCCTTCACCGGCGACAGTGAGGAGCAATTTGGAGCCTTTTTAGAACCTAATGCAACCTCATATAATGAACCTAGACGAAGCCGTGCTGAATTGTTAAAGGTACCGAAGCTAGGAACACATGGAGAAATGCTTTTGATTTTTTGCCATTTATTTCTGCATTCTGAATAGGCATGGTACATCGGGCAATAATGAACCTACATCGCCCGTAACAAATTTAAATTTTTGCCCCAAAGGCATTGTGATGCCTAAATAAGTAGATACTGTTGGGGTAAATGTTCATTGACTTTTTGAAATTGAAAATATGAAAAATCTTTTTCAAATATTTTTGCATTTTGCACATTTCATGCATATGAGAATAGAGCATGTACATCTACGGTTGTATTTTTTATCTCATTCTTTTCAATAAGCGGATGGTGATAATAATCTCATTTGGTGATTTCATAAACATTCATTGATTGAATAACAATTGTAGACCGATAGTGTTGAATGAAAATTTGGAAACTTGTGCCATAATAAGACCCACTACCCCAAAAGTTTTTAAAGTTTGGTTTTGAAAAAATAATATTTTGATTTTCGTAGGAAAACATGTTTAAAAAAAATCATGGGTTAAATTTTGGGGCAAATCAAGACTGTTCCCACCATTTCAGTTTATTTTGTACATGTATTCATTCTTTACATACGTCATGTTGACATCAGGTTGCATTCATGGCATACATAGTCAGCATGATTTCTCTGTATATATTCATGTATTCTTTACATGTATCATATTGACATCATGTTACAGTCCTAACATGCATGGTCATTCATTGTAGAATACATTTGTGACATACATGGTAATTCTTTGTATATACCCTAGTGTTAATTCATTTATTCTTTACATGTATCATATTGAGATCATGTTACAGTCCTAACATGCATGGTTATTCATTGTAGAATACATTTGTGACATACATGGTCATTCTTTGTATATACCCTCGTGTTAATTCATTTATTTACATGTATCTTATTGACATCATGTTACAGTCCTAACATGCATGGTCATTCATTATAGAATACATTTGTGACATACACGTTCATTATTTGTATATACTCGTGTATCAATTTATTCATTCTTTACATGCATCATGTTGGAATTAGGTTGCATCCATGACAAACATAGTCAGTGTGATTTCTCTGTATATGTTCATGCATTAACTTTTTTATTCTTTACATACATCATGTTGACATCAGGTTGCATTCATGGCATACATAGTCATCATGATTTCTTTGTATATGCTCATGCATTAATTTATCATATTGGCATAAGGTTGCATACATAATCTCATGGTTAATCAAATTAGGGAATCATATGTTGAAATGATGGATACATGGTGAATAAGGATGGAATTAATGAATGAATCATTTGGGTATGTGACAAAAAAAAAAGAAGAAAATTTGTGATATCATGCATATGAGAATTCGGATAATTCCAAAGTGCAAAACGGAATTTTGATTATCTATTCCCCCTGGGGATTGCTTTTCAATGAAAATATTTGTGCTTGATATGAGAAATGGCCATCTTTCAGATCCCTTTCACAAAAAGAAATTATCCATAGTCACTCCTTTTGAGCCGAAAGAGTTCTTTCTTCTTTGAACCCTGATCAAGAATCACCCTCTACACTGGGGGGGAATACGAGGAAAGGTCTTCTCAAAGATCACAGAGAAATGAGTCCTAGCTCGAAGATAGATACAAAGCAAATTGGGCTCCCAAATAAATGCAGGCTCACTCTGTCGAAATGAAGATGCAGAAAAGATGGAAAAATGAAAGCCAAGAACAAAACAAGGAAAAAAAAAAGAGGGAGAAATGAAAGCCAAAAACAAAACAAAAGAAAAGAAAAGGAAAAAACACACACACAAAATGTGTGAAAAAGTATGGCAAATGAAAGCCACGAACAAAGAAGAAAAGGAGCAAAAATCAAAAGAAGAAAAGAAAAGTCCAAAATGGACAAATGCTTCAAAGGGAATCCTCCTCAAGAAATGATCCTTGATCTGATTACCCTCAAACACATATTTTGGGCCTATTTTATCCTTTCTTTCTAAACCCCTAACCTTGGCCTACATTACGTGCTTTAAAAGTCTATTTTGATCAAGCATGAATATTTAACTTGAAGGGTTTTTCCTCATATTTTATTCCATCCCATCTCATCGAATTATCATTTCACTATGGAAGAATTTAGAATTCCCAAGTGCATGGTAGAACAATAAAAAAAAAAAAGAAAAAAAAGGAAAGAATGGGACTCTAGGGTGAAAACCCAAAAATGGGCGGTCTAGAGTAAAATGGATTTTTTGATGCCGATGCCACAACAAAACAAGAGGTTTGTCGCAACCACATAAAAAGTATAGTCCAAAAATTTTGCCCTGTCACGGGACATCGGCTGGTTAAGTGTGATATTGAAAAAATAGAGGAAAAGACGACTTAATTCCTCAAAATCAAAGGGTTGAGGGTATGAAAACAACCTCGAAAAAGAAATAGAGTCGCCACCAATCTTTTTTGGCTAGTTGAGGGTTGAGGGTATTAAAACCAATTTTTGAAAAATCTTTTAAAATTAATTAAAACTTTCTAAAACCAATTGCGAAGTCTGCGCTTTGAACCAGAGAAAACAAGTGCGGGTTGAGGAGTCGGTTACATGTGGGGAAGGATTAGCACCCCAACAACGCCCGTATAACACGGTACCTTATTAGTCATGTGTTATCTCGAGTCTTGGTGAAATGTCGGTTTTGGATTCAGTATTTGAAAATAATTCCCATTTTAAAAACAATCCTATTTTGTTCGAAAATGATCCGGAATTTGTTATTGCAAAAATTTTCTATACTCCCTATCAAACCGGTAAAATATAGAATTTTTATTATCTTTGGAAATATCTGCATCATACTTTTTTAGAAGGGTATTCCTTTGTTAATATAGTTGATGAAGACTCCCTGGCAACCCGGAGGAGAATTCATGAATTATAACAACTCGGGGATATTGCCTTATTTTATTAAAAAATATCAATTTTCAAAAAGTTATATGATCATGAATGTACAAATTATCATTAAAACATGAATATAGAACATGCATAATCAACATAGCATGGCAAGCAACTTATTATGACATGACAAAATTTAAATGACATAGCCAAAGAATAAATGGCTTGGATATGAATCAAAGATATGACATATGAATGACATGGCTCACGAATGAATGACATGGCATAGACTAAATGACATGACATGTGGATGAATGATATGGCATGTGAATGACATGGCACATGAATGAATGACATGGCATGTGCATGAATGACATGGCATATGAATGATATGGCGTATGAATGACATGGCACATGAATGAATGTCATGGCATGACATGGCGTGTGCGTGAACGACATGGCATATGAATAATATGGCATATACATGGATTACATTGCATATGAATGACATGGCGTGTCAATGGATGACATGGCATATGAATGACATGAACTAGATGACATGGCATGTGAATGAATGACATGGTATGACCTAGATGACATGGCATGTGAATGACATGGCATATGAATGGATGACATGGCATGACCTAGATGATATGGCATATGAATGACATGACATATGAATAGATGACATGGCATAATCTAGACGACATGACATATGGATGAATGACATGACATGTGAGTGAATGACATGGCATGGCATGGGAATGGATGATGTGGCATGACAATGGCATCTGAATGGATGACATGGCATAATCTAGATGACATGTCATGTGAATGTATGACATGGCATAATCTAGATGACATGGCATGTGAAGGAATGACATGGCATATGAATGACATGGCACCTGGATGAATGACATGGCATGCTAGACATGGAAAAATCTAACTATGGAAACAAGAATATAAAATGACATCAACATGGAATAGTCATGGATTTAGAATTTTCATGTGAGGAATCATACAAATAGCATACATCGAAAAATATTACCATACTCTCAGGCAAACCCGGTAAAGCTCGAAAATATTTCTTTCTTATGACATTCATATGATTCCAAATAAAACAAAATCCAACGTCTTTCAATTTCAAAAGCACGTGCGTTGAATAATTTCCTAACCTTCCCAGCAACCCGGCAAAGATTAGGAACTAATTCTCGCCAAATGTTTAGGAAACCAAAAAATACATTTTATGTCAAATTAAAATTTTAAAAACATTTTAAAAATGCAATGCATAACGTATCCGACTACCTTAGGAAGAGACTTAAATCATATTTTCAAAATCGAAATACTTTGGGCTCAGATTTAAAAAATTTGGAATTTTTGGACGAAAATGGCTTCATGGCCAAACCCCTCTCTTTTAAAAGGCTCTATTTTCCTAGTTTTGAAATCTAGGTTGACTACCCTTGACCCGACTTATAAAATCAAATTTTATGATTGAGATGACTTGGAAATTAACCTAAAACAATGACTAAAGTCCTAAATCAGCCCCCTCTTTGTATCCTAACAAAGATAGAAAATTATTATTTCTTGAAAAACAAATCTGAATCTCACTGCAGTTTTGAAAAATTATTTGCTTTCCCTTCTAAAAAATTTCAGAAAAATTTGAAAAAATTAGGGTAGTCCTAGAACATGTTGATCTCCATGGGAAAAAATCATCTTAATATTTGGATCATGGATACTATGATCGAATTTTACCAAAATCAAGACAGTGAGTTAGAAACTGCTTTGTCACAATCTATTTTTTCAACCATGATAAACAAATCTAAAAATCATGAGAAAATACCATGGCATCCCCTAAATGGCTACTGCATGTGGTAAAAAAAAATAATTTATTTTGACCATGGATGTGGTAGTGAAAAAAATCCCAAAGTCATAATACCCAATCTAAAATATTAATCTCTCAACTAGTTGAGGCAAGGGATTTTGGCTTTATATCATTAGTTGATCTTAGCCAAAATCCTAGTTGAAATGTCATGAAATGCTTGATTTTATAGCCCACAATCATATGACAAAAGATAAATCATGAGTGACAAATATGAACACAACCAAGCAAGCAAGCAATATCAAGCAAGAACAAGAATAAAATCATAAAGATAGGTTCGGCCAAGGCCTCTAAACAAGTAAAGAAATTTGACAACATGGTTATTTGATAAAGAATAAAAAAACAAAGGATAGAAAACCTTTGAAATTTATTTTGGAAAACCTTTTTATTCATCAAAAGTTTACAAATCACATGAACAAGGAGAGGAGAAAAGAAATCACAACATCAAAGAAAAGCATTAAAGAATAAGAAAGGAGATGATAGCTACGTAGCTATTGCTTTCCAAATCAAGATGACCAATTTTTTCTCTTCTCTTTTCTTTCTCTTATTCCTTTTCTCTCAAGAATGAGATTGCCCTAAGAAAAAAATGAACCTCCTCCCTCCCTTTGGTGTGGTCGGCCCTAGTAATAGAGTGAGTGTGTGTGCTTTTACTTTTTTACCCTTGTCATGCTTCCCATGTTCCTCCAACATCCTTTGCCACATGGCCAAAAATGTTCACCCCAAATGCCTATTTCCCTTAAAAATAGAAAGCTTGTCCCCTATTTTCATGGTGCTTCCCTTAAAAGTATGGAATCCTAGCCTCCCTTTGACTAACAATGCCACCTCAACCATTTGTGTCTCCTATCTCATATAAAATATCTTTGCCATTTGTCAAAATCATGACAGCTACTACAGAAATATCCTCCTACATGTCATTATTTATCCTATTTGGCATCATCTTATTAACTTCACATGCTCTTCACATGGCTATGCAAATTGGAGCCTTCTTATTGGCTTAAAATGCCATGTTGGCAAAATGGTGGAGAATCTTGTCCTTGTAAAAATGTCAGCTTGCTATCCATGCTTGGCCATTGGATCCATGATGATCACACTCCCGCTTTAAATCAGCTGCTGGTAGAAAATGGCCTGGAAATTTCCAGGCCATTCATCTTTTTCCATTTGCAAAATGGCCCTTTTCGGTTTCTTCGGTAAAATTGCATTTTGGCCCCCAAACTTATTTTAATTTCAAATGGACCCCAATTCCAAATTTTTCTTTTCCAATTCATCCCATCCAATATAAAACTTAGTTCTAGAGGTTTTCATATTTTTTCGAGCTCGAGTTCTATTTGTCCCAGAATTAGTGCCTCCCAAACTTTGTCTTTTTTCAAATGAGCTCCGATTCTAAATTTTTCTTGTCCAATACCTTCCATAAAATATTAAACTCATATCTAGAAGTTTTCATATTTTTTCGAGCTTGTTTCCTATTTTTCCCAGAATTTTCTCTTAGAATTTCGGGTTAGTGCACCCGAACTTTGCCTTTTTTCATTTGAACTCTGATTCTGGATTTTTCTTCTCCAATGCCTTCCAAAAAATATAAAACTCAGATCTGGAAGATTTTATATTTTTTCGAGCTCGTGTCCTATTTTTCCCGAAATTTTCTTTTGGAATTTCGGGTTACTACACCCGAACTTTGCCTTTTTCCATTTGAACTCCGATTCTGAATTTTTCTTCTCCAATCCCTTCCAATAAATATAAAACTCAGTTCTGGAGGTCTTCATATTTTTCCAAACTGGTTTCCTATTTTTTTCGAAATTTTCTCTTGGAATTTCGGGTTAGTGCACCCGAACTTTGCCTTTTTTCATTTGAGCTCCGATTCCTTATTTTTATTCTACAATCCCTTCTATCTGATATAAAACTCAGATCTAGAGGTTTTCATAATTTTTTGAGCTCAAATTCTATTTTTCTCAGATTTTCCAAGATTGCCCTTTAACCCCCAAAACCTCGGTTCTACTCAAAACGGGTTCGATTTCTGAATTTTCTTTTTCCACTGTCTTTGTTATATATTGAATTGGAGTTGGTAAGAAAACGGCCCAATTTTTACGATCGAATTCCCCTCCGATTTAGTTTTCATCTTTTTTTTTCAACATCGAGAATTTTCCCATTTTTCCATTTTTTCTCTAACCGGCTCTTCCTTGGGATCCACTTGAAACTGGTCATCTCTGTAGTTTTCCCCAAATCTATGAATTTTCCAATTTATTGATTAAATTCTTATTTTCTTATTTTTTTTCTTCAAACCAATTCTTCTTTCAACTCTACGTCAAAATTAGACCTTCCAATATCCGTAATTACTGATCTTATTCCATTTGGGACCTCCAATTTCGTCCAATTTGATCGTTTACGCACTTTTCCCCAAATTTGCGAAATTAGATTTTTCTCTACACTGAATTTCTAAAACTCGTTTTCCAAACTCTATATCTTTCGTTGTAGACCTCGGATTTTCAAAATTCCTTCACCATTTTCAATTCAACTTCGAATCTTGATTTTGATTGAGGGTTGACTTTTTTAGTGGTTGACTTTTTCAAGGTTGACTTTTTTGTGTTAACCTCCGAAATAAAGTCTTGGAGACCTATCTATGGAATGGTGGAAGTCTCTCAGCGTTCCGAGAAGTTGAAAAAAGAATTTGCCTCGTTTAGGGGGCCCAGACAAAATTAGGTGTCTACAGCCTCTTTGACTATTACTGAGAATCAGGAATCATGCAAAGATAAAATAGACAATAATTATGTCCAATTAGTGAAATCCCATGTGCAGATAGAAAGGGGAATTTCCATTTTTATTCATTCAATTTTTTTTTTTTTTTTTGTAAATTGTAAATAAAAAAATTCCACTTAAATTGAGTTCCCTGACTAATCAAGGCTCGACCTGTCTTAAGGAAATGAGTTCAATTTTCAAGAGAGGACAACACCTCGACGGAAGTCCCGAGGCCTTATCTTATCTTGGGGTGAAATTATATTTAAAACAGTAAGATATGTCCTTAAATTGAGTTCCCTGACTAATCAAGGCTCGACCCGTCTTAAGGAAATGAGTTCGACTTGCAAGAGAAGACAATACCTCGGTGGAAGTCCCGAGGCCTTATCTTATCTTGGTGTGAAATTATATGAATGACATGTGTTGGGATATTTCACTGAACTCCCCAGCAAACCCAGTAGAGTTTTTAGTAAAATATATTTTCACATGATATGTATATAAGTTTGGGATAAAATCATATTTTTTGAAAAAGATAGAAGAATTTGTCCTTAAATTAAGTTCCCTGACTAATCAAGGCTCGAACTGTTGATAAGCTCATAAAATACACATTTTATGCCCTTTCTATTCTTAGTTTTAGTTATGTCTTACATCTTTATTTTGATTAATTGTATTATGTTTTTGAATTCTAGGTATATTTAAGAGAATGAAGTGAAAAGATGTCAGTAATGATAGTAAAGAGCTTACAAAATCATAATCACAAGATGGAAGAAGACTTGGGAGTCAAAAAGATCAATTTCTGGTTGCAAAGCAAGAAGGTAGATTTGACCTTCGAAGCTTGTTGCTAATAAATCATGATGTTAAAGTCCTTATTTGAAGACTTCCTTTCTTAAATTTTGAATCTTACTTGAATACCTTTCCAACGGTAGTTTACACGCCCAAATTGAACAAGAAATGGTCATCCAAATCAGCCGAGGAAGTGCGAGAAAGTGCATCAGAGAAATCAATGACCAGCGCCACAGTGCAGGAGTTTGGCGTCGCAGCACCCAAAAGACCGAAAGTCAGTGCTGCAGCACTGACCGGGTTGCCTAAAATCGGACAAATACTCAAAAAATCCGAAAATTGCCAAATTTGCACTATTTTGCCTCCTAGCTTCCTTGATCAACAAGAAAGGGTTTCCAAGGTTTTAAAGCTCTATAAATACCATCTTTTGAGCCTCAAACTAGACATCTTTTGAGGCGACGCAAAGATCATCATTATTCTTCTTATTTTTTCTTCTCCATTTTCTTAGTTTTCTTTTAGTTTTTCTTCTTAGTTTCTTTTATGTTTATGTTAATAATGCCTATGCTAGGCTAAACATTTCTTTGGTTAAGGGTGATTTCAAAGCCCTATACATGTTTTGTAATTGATTTTCATATTCTATCTATTATTGGTTTTCTATCAAAGTTGCTTATGTTTTTCTATAAGAATTGTTGAAGATGTTGTCTTGATTTGTTTAGGTGCGCAACTAGATAGATCTTGATAATTATCTACTGCTAGTTTAGGAGTTTTGATACATAGCTTATCTTGATTTCTATTCAATAGTGGCAATTTATGATTAATGATTAAGTTAAAGTTTTCGCTAATTGCAAAATGGAACATAACCTAAGTTAAACAATTCATGTTTATGCTTTTGTTGCTTAGATCAACATATATTTCTCATCATAAAGCTGTTGTCAAATTAAATTTAGAGATGTTTATCTTAGGTTGTTTGATAGTTAGAGATTAAGTAGTGGCGTTTGTCCTGCTTAACGACGAACTAAGGAAGGATTGGGGTAACACGGGAGGTTGTTATCTACGGTTGTTAACTTTGATAGATAATTGATGTTGATAGGTTTGAATTTGATTCATAATATGTTGTCTAGTGATGGAGAATGAAACCTTAACCATATTTCTCATATTTGATTCTTTCTTATTTACTTGTTTTATTTACTTTTAAACTATTTCAAAAATCACCTTTGTAGACACCTAATTTTGTCTGAACCCCTAGACCAGGTACATTTTCTTCCTAAATTAATGTTTCAGAATGCTAAAAGGCTTTTCTCATCCTGCAGGTGGTACTCCAATGCTTAGTCTAGGAAAGCAGAAAGAAAAAGTCAAACACAAAAAAAAAAGTTAACCTCGAAAAAAGTCAACCTCGAAAAAGTCAACTATTGAAGAAGTCAACCCACTTTCAAAATCAAGATTTGAGGTTCAATTGAAAAACGGTGAAAGAATTTTGATAATCCGAGGTCTACATTGAAAGATATGGAGTTCGGAAGTTGGGTTACGAGATTTAGTAGAAAAGAAACCCTAATTTGGGAAATTTGGGGAAAGTGCTTAAACGATCAAATTGGTCAGAATTAAAGGTCTCAAATGAAAGACAAGCACTGACTACGGGTAATGGAGAAGCTACTTGGAAGAAAAACTGATAGAAAAGTCAATCCGAAAGAAAATCGAGAATTAGGGTTTTTTGGTAGATTTTGGTGAAATTTGGAAGAATTACAGAAATGGCCGGATTAGGAAGATCTAAAGCCCTTAATTGATGAGAAATGATTAAAAAAGAATAGCCCAAGGCTTAGTTTGAAGAAAATCTAAAAATTGGACTTGTTTTGAGCAAAATCGAGTTTCAAAGGCAAAAGGGCAAAATTGGAAAATATGAGAAAAATAGCAAATGAACTCCAAACATTCTGAAAATTTTCAAATCTCATTCTTAAATTACTTGGAAGAGATTGGAGAAAGAAAATCTTGATTCGGAGTTCGTTTGCAAAATGGCCAATTACCGGGTCTCCTATGTAGAAATTCAACAGGATAAATCCCGAAAAAATAGCAAACGAGTTCCAAAAATTCTGAAAATTTGTAAATCTCTATTTTAAAATTATTTGGAAGAGATTGGCGAAAGAAAATCTTGATTCGGAGTTCGTTTGCAAAATGGCCAAATCCTAGGTCCCTTATGTAGTAATTCAAGTAGATAAATCCCGAAAAAATAGTAAATCAGCTCCAAAAATTATGAAAACTTTCAGATCACATTTTTAAATTATTTGGAAGAGATTGGTGAATAAAAATCTGGATTCGGAGCTCGTTTAAAAAATGGTAAAGTTCGGGTGCATAAAAGGGGTAATTTCAAAAATAAATCCGAAATAAATAGCAAATGGACCCGAATTTTTTTGAAAACTTTCAGAATTCAATTTTTTGTTATTTTAGCAGTATTGAAAAAAGAAAATTCAAACTTGGAGTCCGTTTGCTATTTATTTAGGTTTGGGGGCAAAAGGATCATTTCACCAAAGAAACCAAAAAGGGTAAATTTGTAATTGAGGAAAATATGAAAGAGGAAGGAATTGCTGGGCTTTTTCTTCCCTTGGTCAGCCAACATAGAGGAGAAGAAGGAAGCTTGAACAATTTAATTCCCTAGTCACTATCAAGCCACATGCTACCACTAACACCTTGCAAATGGTCCCTCCTTCATCCAATGGCTTCGGTGCCTTGTAGGAAAGTTGAATGCACCATCCAATGGCCAAATTTAAATGCCAAGATGGAATTTTTATTTGTCATAAAAGAACCCTCATCTAATGGCCAAGAATGGAAGAAAAAAGATGAGCACAATTCATTCAAGGGTGAGCATCCATTCGGTTAAGCAAGGGAGTGCATGGGATTATCTCTTTTCATCCAATGGCTTAGGCCATCTACAAGGGCTAAGTACACATGTTGAGGGCTGGATTTAATCTACAAGATTTCATTTTTATGTTGTCCTCATCCAATGACCAAGAATGGAAGAGCACAACTCATCCAAGGGTAGGCACTCAAGAGGAGCAAGCTAGGGAGAGCATGGGATTGGTCCTCTTTGGCATCTAAGGGATAAGGTTACTACAAGGGCTGAGTACACATCTTAAGGGCTGCTATCAATTTGCAAGATGAAATTTTTATCTTGTCATCAAAATATCTTAATCTAAAGGCCAAGATTGGAGGAGAAAAAGTGCAATTCCCATCCAACGGTTAGAGGGCCATTCGGCCAAGGCTAAAGGGAGGGGGATGATTTCATTTTTTCAGAAGTTTTTTGGCTGGAAATAGTAGCTAATTTAGCAAAGAAAAAAGGTTTTGAAAGAAAGAAAAAAAAGGTTTTCAATAGAGAGCTTCTCTAGCCTAGCTTTCTTCTTCATTTCCATGGTGTTTTCTTGATTTTCTATCATGTTTTCCTACTACATTTTTCATAGAAATAAATTTTTTTTTAATGCTTACTTATATTTTCATCTCTTAATCTTTATTAAAATGGTGGAAAATAATTTTGTTTCTATGATTTCATGCTATGGCCGAATATGGCACATTTACTTGCCTTGTTTTTTCCTTTTTTTCTTCCTTGCATGTCGTTGTGAAAAATGATTTTTACAAGGTTTTTAGAGTATTCTAAGGTTTTGATTTTTTACAAAATATGAAGCAAAAAGGTTGAAATGGCTATATGATCTTGGCTAGACCAAGTGACCATGGTTAGAGAGAGGCTATGCCCATTTTAACCTACCATGAAGCTCACCTTATTTTTTGTTTTGCATGGTTTATTTTCTGTTTTATTGAGATGGAAAGGCTTCATGATCTTGGAAAGACCAAGTGATTATGGTTAGGTGAGAGGCTATGCCCATTTGATACCAACCATGGAGCTTAACTTTCCTTGTTTTATTTCCTAGTTTTGCTTGTTATTTATTTTGCATGTCTATGTTAAATCTTTTATATATATGTTCTTTACATTATTTTCTATGCTATATTTACTTATATATTTCATGTCCATGCTTGATATTGTATCCTTGCATATTCGGCCACGGTTGTTCATATGTTCATGTTGTGCATTTTCTTCATGTATCATGTCTTACATGTTTGCATTTTCATCATTTTTTATGACCATTCGGCACTTCACTTTTTGTATGCCTTGCATGTGCATTTTCCTTTTGTTTCTTAACTTGTTTTCACCTCCATGCCATGAAATTGTACATTTTGATTTTAGTATGCCATGTGCTTACGAAAATGCTATGATAAAATGCCATCATTTTTTTTCATGACCATTCGGCACTCCACTTTTTATATGCCTTGCATGTGCATTTTCCTTTTGTTTCTTAACTTGTTTGCATTTACATGCCATGAACTTGTGCATTTTGATTTTAGTATGTTATATGCTATTGAAAATGTCATGACATTATGCATCTTAATATGATTTGTCTTGAATTTGTGTCATTTACTAAATAGGATTGCATTAGAGTCTCATGTGATCATTTGGCCTCTTCATGCATCCCTTGCCTTGTCATGCATTTGCACTTTGTTTAGGTAACATGCTTTGCATTATCATATCTTGAAATTGTGTATTAGTTGTTGTTTGTTCCAGCATTGACATTAGTTTCATGAGTCATTGTATGTTCATAGTATTGCTATGCATGTTCATTACATTTTAGGTCTAGGCCATATTGGTATTGCCATGCATATTGAGTCTTAAATCACATTGGTATTGTCATGCATTACTATGCTATTTAGGTCTTAGGTCACATTAGCATTTTCATGCATATTCATAACATATTAGGTCCAAGTCATATTTTCATTATAAAGCATTGCATGCATATTGAGTTAGTATAGCATTTATTGCCATGCAAATTCATGCTAGGCATTTAGGTTGTCTTGAATTGTCATTCATTTCCTTCACCATTTAGACCTTTAGACCATGCATTTCATACATTTCATTTGTTGTATGATCATTCATTCCATGTCATTTCCACTTGATTTGTGACTTAGGCCAATTAATGGCTCAAAGTCATGCTCTATTGAGCATACTTGTGGAAAATTAAAGAATTGTCAAATTGATTGTTCTACCTTTGTGATATTTTTTTACTTAGCCAATTTTTGTCCAAGGTTCTTAAAAGTTTTAGCTACACTCCTTGGGTCTTTAGGTTGATCTCCAACAATTTCTACTTTGATTTTTGAATGAATTTATAAAAGCCAAAAAATGTGTTTTGACAAAACAGTTTTTTCACCCAGTACTCGAACTTCTCTGATTTTGCTAGGTAGTCATCTTTAATCACAAAATTAAGCCAAATTTTTCTCGTGTAGATTTACATGTTCTGAGTTTCCAGTACTTTTTTTTAGATTTTTTTGAATTTTTAAATATAGGCTAAAAATAGTGTGGAAAAACCGGATAATAGAGGCAGATTTCAAATCAAAAGAGGAATAATGGTTGAATTTGGCTAAGGCATTTAGAGGGGGTTGGTTAGAAGATTTAGCTACGGTCTTAGGGTAGTTTCTAAGCCTTTTTAAACTATAAAAATGATTTTATTAATCTTAGGAAATTAGACTTAGGAAATTAGAGCCATTTCGAAAGGGTTTGGTAAGGGTTTTAATTTTTATTCAAGTTTTCCTCAAAATTGTTTTCAAACAATCACAAAGTTCTTTTTTTTAGAAAATCTAATTTGACATATTTTCCTAAGGTAGCCTGATATCTTTTTAGTTATACAGATTTTTTATTTAGAGGAAAAAATCCGTTTTCATGCATTGCATTTTCCATGGTCATGCATTTTATTTAAATGTGTGATTTTTACTATGATATTTTCCATGGTATTATTATTTTAATTCACATTTTATGATCTTATATTTGTTTGCCATATGATTTTGAATGTTTCATGATATCCTATGCTTTTTATTTAGTTATTTTTGTCATATTGTTTAGCATAAACTATGTTCATGCATTATTATTTTTATTTTCATTTTCATGCATATTATGTGTTAGGATTTTTTTTTTAATTTCATGTCATTTCTTGTCATTTAGATCATACTCCATGTCATTTAGGTTATTTTATTTATAACATGCCATGTCATTTAAAATATGCCATATCATTTAAAATTGCCATGTCATTTAAATTATTTTATCTCATTTAGAATATACCGTGATACTTAGGATTTTTCATTTTACCTAGAATATACTATGTTATATCATTTAGGTTGCATTATATTATCTAGACTTTGCCATGTCATTTTATTTATTTCATATATGTTCATGTTAATATTTTTAAATGTTTTGAAAAATATAATGATTTTCAATAAAAAAATAAAGATATTCCCGAGTTAAAATAATTCATGAATTCTCTACCGGGTTTGCTGGAGGGAATATCATCAATTATCATTAATAAAGGAACATCTTTCTTTCAAAAAACGAGAATGATTAGGAAAGTTTTCCAAATGAATGAAAATTTCTATGTATTGCCGACTTTGTCGAGGAATGTTGGAAAATTTTGAATTAATAAATTTCGGACCATTTTCAATTAAAAATTGAATTATGTTTCTTTAAATTGGGAATTAACTTGAAATACTAAATTAAAATCGACTTTTTTACCGAGACTTGAAATAACACACGATTAATAAGGTACCATTTTATACGGGCATTGTGGGGGTGCTAATCCTTCCCCGCACGTAACCGACTCCCGAACCTGCTTCTTTGATTTCTCTGGTTTATAATGCAGACTTGAAATTGGTTTTAAAAATGTTTTAATTAATTTTAAAATGTTTTATAAAACCGGTTTTAATAGGTGGCCGATCACACTTAGCTAAAAAAGATTGGGGACGACTCCATGTCTTTTTACAAGGTCGTTTTCATACCCTTGACTGTTTATTTTATTCGAGAGGAATTAATTCGTCTTTTCCTCTGCTTCAGTTTCCCCCCTCGCTCGAACGGGTCCCTGCGATCGAGATCACGTATCAACACCTTGGTTTTTCTAGAGGAAATAAGTCGACTTTTCCTCGTTTTTTAATGTCACGCTTAACAAATTCCAAAGTCTTGCGATGAGACGTTATTGTTATTTTATTTTAGATTGCGACAGCTTGGCGACTCCGCTGGGGACTACTAGAGAGTCAGGCCTAGAATTAGTCGTGTGTTATCAAAGTCTCGGTTTTGTTGGTTTAATTGGTATTTAATTTTAATTCTCACATTTTTTTAAAATAAAGGAGAATTTTGAAAATAATAAAATATTTTTGAATATGGTTATACTCATGTGCATGCATTTTATTATTTTTCTCTAGTTATTTAATGTTGTATATTATAATTGCTTGTTGGTTAATGTGTTACACTATTCTTGATCTTTATTTTAATAAATTGTTGGGATATTTAGAATAAGGGGTGTAGAATAGGTGGTGACAGGTTTGTTTTGTTCCTCCGCACACACTACATTTGCATTTGCATAACATGAACTCTCTACCCGGGTTCCATCCTTTTAAGTGGGAGTAAAGTAACTACGCCTTCGTGATGATCCTCCGTATGGGCTAGTGAAACACTTCCGGAATATAAAGTACCTAAAGCCTTCGTAATGATCCTCCGTATGGGCTTAGAAAAATATACTCTAACGAATTGAACCCGCTTTTATCGAGGTGCCTTACTAGCCTTCATCGGCAACAGTGAGGAGCAATTCGGGGCCTTTCGAACCGATTCACCCTCATATATTGAACCTAGGCGAAGCCATGCCGGATTTTCATTAGATACACCGAAGATAGGAACACATGAAGGGATATTTCTAAACCTTTTGTTACCTATTTTTTACACTCTGGATAAGGGTTGTAGATCAGGCAACGATGTACGTACATCGCCCGTAATAAGTTTAATATCCTGCTCTGAAGGTATCGTGATGCCTAGATGAGTCAATAATATTGGGGCAAGTGTTCACTAGTTTTTTTAAAAAAAAAATCAAAATACAAACATTATTTTTCAAACATTTTTCCATTTTTCATGCATGTGTGAGTAGAGCATGTACATTCATGGTTGTATCTTTGATCCATTCTTTGCAATAAACGGTTAGTAATAATAATCTCATGATTTCGTAAACATTCGTTGGTTGAATAAGAATTATGAACCGGTAGTGTTACATGAACATTTGAATATTGTACGGTAGTAGGATCCATTATCCCGAAATTCTTTTGGAAATAATATGTATGTTTTTTCATAGATAAAATATGTTTCGTAGATTAAATGTGGAGGCAAATCTTGCATAATGAGATTTTTGAATAATCAAAATTCGGTCTCACCATTTTTGTGTAGCCATTGATTTCTTTGTATATACCATGGTGCTAATTCATTTATTCTTTGCATGTATCATTTTGACATCATGTTACATTCATAAGCATATATGCTCATTCATTGTAGAATACAGTCATAGTTAGCATAATTTTTCTATATATATCCATGCAGTAATTTGTTTATTCTTTACATGCATCATGTTGGCATCAGGTTGCACACATGGCATACATAATCATCATAATTTATTTGAACGCTTCATGAATTAATCATTAGTATATTCATGCATATAGGAATAGAGCATGTACATTCATAATTGTATTCTTAAATCTCATGACATTTTCATTTGCATGAAAGGGGTTCGAGATATGAGGAAAGAATTGGAAGAACGAGTGGGTGTTTTGGAACGAAATCAAGAGGAGTTTGGACATGAACTCCGGGAGTTGAAGGAACAGCTTGTCAAATTTATGAAAATGTTTGAGGATATGGGTAAGAGTAAAGCGAAATTTTCTCAGGGTTCTTCATCACTTTTGGATCAACCAAAACCTTCAGGTCCGGAATATACAATCCTTGCTAGATCCTGCACTTGCCAATGTTACAAAGGGTGCAACCCTGATGAAATTGTGGACAAAATCATGAAAATGATTAAACCAGAGAGCTTGATACCAAAGACAGAAATCACCGATCCTGTACCATACCTGTAAACTGTTCTAAGTCCAAACCAGTATCCCTACCCTGCTATGGCTCGATTGTCCACAGTGATGATCACTACGGGACCCCTGAATCCCACTCCACCACCACCAACTGGCAGTTCATACCATTTCCCTCATCAATCACCTTATCAAGCATTCGGGATAGGAACCTCGAGCTATATACAACCTCCAAGGGCCCCGTGTCTAAATCCATACCCTTGCCTTGTTATTCCACCATCTCCCCATGCAAACACTCCGATGCAAACCTTAGCACCACCACCAAGTGCCCCAAATCCTAGGCCCTATGTGACTAAGAAACAACCCCGGGATAAAACCCAAAGGCATTTTGATCCTATTCCAATCAGCTATCAAGAGTTTTCCCCAATATTGGTCAGAAATCACCTAGTTGCCTATGTGCCGTTGAAACCCCTGTCACCACCATACCCCAAGTGGTATAACCCGAATGAAAGATGTGATTATCACTGTGGAACTGTTGGGCATAGCATTGAGCACTGCAATGCACTCAAGAATAAAGTACAATCTCTTATAGATGCCAAGTGGTTGGATCCAACGATGCTGATTGATAGAGGACCAGGAAAGTGTAATTAGGATTGGGAGATTTACGGTAATGATGTGGAAGGACTTCGGTCTTATAGGATGTAGTAGGATTTCACTTTTTCAGTAGCCGGCTCTTATAGCCTTAGGATGCTAGGAAGAATAAAGTGCTTGTAAAGACAGTTTTAACCACTGCTCATGATTTTGTAAACATGGTTTATACCATTGTGAATGTTGATTTGGGAATGAATTGGTTGTGCTTCAATTTATGAAATGTTGATGATTAAGTTCCTCCGATTCTTATTTCCTCCGTGATATCTTCCCCTTTGCATTTTACATCCGATCAATTATTTGTAATACCATACATTCATACATGCATCTTGGTAGCATCAGGTGGTATTCATGACAAACATAGTCAGCATGATTTTTTCTATATGTCCATGCACTAATTTGCTTATTACATACATCATGTTAGCATTAGGTCGCATTCATAACACACATGGTCAGCATGAGTTTCATTGTGTATACTCTGTGTCAATAATTCATTGTTTACATGCATCGTTATTGACATCATGTTGCATTCATAATGTATACGATCATTCATTGGGAAATACGCTGAAATATAAATGGTCATTCATTACATATATCCATGAATTGATTTGATTATTCTTTGCTTACAGCATGTTGGCATCGTGATTGTATTTATTGCATTTATAGTCAACATGGTTCCATACATCATTTTGTTTATTCTTCACATGCATCAAATGACAATCATAGCTCATTCACATGACATACATTTGGGGGGAATAAAATAGAAGTTGGCTTGGCTTTAAGAGTCTTTGAAAGATTTTCCATTTCAAATCAGAGGTATAAGAAGTACTGAGTACCTTTCCGATACAGGCTAGAGCTATGGAGAATGAACAAGTTTCCCGAATGGAAAGAATGGAAAGGGCACATGAAGAATTGTGAGAACAGTTGGCAAAGTCTCAAGCAGAATCTAAGGATCAGATGACTAAATTGATGGAGCTGATGTCCGCCGTAATCAAGGGAAAAGGATACACTAAAAACTTTGAGGCACAAAAAGGTCAGAATGAGGTCGTAATGATGGATGGTCAAAACATAGTTAACCCCAGCAACACCCTGAACTTAGACGACCCAGTTGAACGGGAAAAGTTGAAGATGGTTGAGTCGAACAAGGCTGAGTTGGCAGATTCCCAAGGGAAATATCAGTTGCTAGATGAAAGGCTTCGGGCAGTAGAAAATACAGACGCATTCGAGAGTGTGGATGAGAAATAACGATGCTTGGCCCTCAATTTAGTCATTCCTCATAAATTCAAGGTCCCTGACTTTGTGAAATATGATGAGACGACCGATCCATCAACCTACATCACCATGTTCTGCTGAAAGATGGCAAGTCACATAGATAATGATAAGCTTTTAATTCACTGCTTTCAGGATAGCCTCAGCGGGTCCGCAAATAGGTGGTATAGTCAGTTGAGCAAGGATCAAATTCGCTCTTGGAATGATTTGGCCAGGGCTTTTCTAAACCAGTACAAGCATGTGACCGATATGACACCTGACCGTCTCACCATGCAAAATATGGAGAAAAAGGTTATTGAGAGCTTCAAAGAGTATGCTCAGAGGTGGAAGAACATGGCCACCCAAGTACAACCACCCTTAACTCAGAAGGAAACCACTGTCCTTTTTGTGAATACACTACAGGCCCCATACTACGATAGACTTGTTGGCAACACTACGAAGAATTTTTTGGATATGGTAATCTCTGGGGAAATGATTGAAAATGCTATCAAGACTGGGAAGCTCGAAGGTGGTAAAACATTTAATGCAAAGAGAAACAGAACGCCCAAAAAGAAAGAGGAAGATGTCTAAGCTGTGGGAGACTTTGCCCCGTATATTCTGGTTACTTCATACCAACCACCTTGTCTTTCTACAAACTATGTATCCCAGGATTCATACTTATACCCGATGGCCTTTCAGAATCCAGTAAATTTTCAACCTTTTGTCAGCCAGAGGAAACCGAAGAATATCCGAAAAAGAGATCAGATTGAGCCACTCCCCATGTCTTACTCTGAACTATTGCCCCAGCTAGTCGAAGAGCAACTCCTTACGAAAGTTCCAGTGGAGCCTTTCCAACCCCCATATCCGAGTTGGTATGACAAGAATGCATATTGTGATTATCATTCTGGGATTCGGGGACATTCCACGAAAAATTGCCTATGTCTGAAACGGAAGGTTCAAGCACTCATTAATAAAGGACAGTTAGATGTGGGGAAGAAACAAAGGTCAGACAGCGGGGAGAATCTACTGAATGGGAATGATGAGACCATTGTGGATGTCATAATAGGGGAAGAAGATGGAAAGGTCGAAAAGAGTACAGAGGAATAGCCAGTTTGAATTAGGGAGAACATGTCAAGGGGAAGTTTTTATGCATTTAGTTTCATACCTCATGATGAAAACACTTGTCTTATGTTAACATCCCTATGAAATAAATGAATTTTGAATGTTTTTATGTTTGTTGTGTTTTAACAATAATTTGAATGTACAAAAACAAGCATTAAGGAGGTTCTAATAATGGATAGTCTCGAGAATATTGATGATCATTGTTAGAAACGACCCAATACCTTCCCTCTTTTGGGGATTCCATATGTCTAAATCCCTGAAACTAAGATCACTTGAAAGACCTAATGCTTCAAGGAATATGATTGATTAAACTTCATGAACCATTTTCATTGCAGAAAAAGCAAAGATGTAAATTCTAGTCTAGGCCATGAACAAAGGAACGAACTTTTTGAAATTTTTTCGAATTGCTTAAAATTCAAACAAATGAGACATTCTTTCAAGAATCTAGATTTTGGTAAATTGATGTATGTCAAGAATGTGCTAAAACCATTCATGACCTTTACCAATAACCACAAAACACTAATTACTCCAAACATCACTTCATGATTGACACCTTGGGGCACAATGATTTAACTAGATTATCCCATGTCCCAGATAAAACCCGTTTTTGGATCGTACTTTCCTTGTCCTTTCAAAGAACTCATATTTGAATCTCAACCTTTTTAAAATAGACCTAGACTTGCTATGTTCCTCATTGATACGAATTCTCATGGTTAATCAAACTAGGGCATCATATGTGGAAATGATGGTCATATGGTGAAAAAGGATGGACTAACGCATGAATCATTGGGGCAAGCGATAAAAAAAAATGTGATATCATGCATATGAGAATTCGAATGATTCCAAAGTACAAAATGAAATTTTGATTATCTATTCCCCCTGGGGATTTCTTTTCAATGTGAATATTCGTGCTTGACATGAGAAATAGCAATCTTTCATGTCCCTGTCACAAAAAGAAATTATTCATAGTCACCCCTTTTGTGCCGAAATAATTCTTTCTTCTTTAAACCCTGATCAAGGATTACCCCCTACACTGGGGGGAAAATGCTAGGAAAGATCTTCTCAAAGATCATGAAAAAATGAGTCCTAGCTCAAAGACAGATACAAAGCAAATGGAGCCCCGGATAAATACGGGCTCACTTTGTCAAAGAAAAAGAAAAAGGAAAAGATGACGAAATGAAAGCAAAGAAAAACACACACAAAAAAAAAAGCGTGTGAAAAAACGATGGCAAATGAAAGCCAAAAGCAAAGAAGAAAAAGAGCAAAGTCAAAAGGAATGAAAAGTCCAAAAAGGATAAATGTTTCAAAGAGAATCCTCCTCAAGAAATGATCCTTGATCTGATTACCCTCAAACGCGTATTTTGGGCCTATTTATCCTTTCTTTCTAAACCCTGAGCCATGGACTACATTACGTGCTTTAAAAGTCCATTTTGATCAAGCATGAATATTTAACTTGAAGGGTTTTTTCCTTAGATTTTATCCCATCTCATCGAATTATCATTTCACTAAAGAAGAATTTAGAATTCTCAAATGCATGGTAAAACAATGAAAAATGAAAATAAAATAAAATTGGAGAGAATGGAACTCTAGGGCAAAAACCCGAAAACGGGCGGTCTAGAGTAAAATGGGAATTTTCGATGCCATCGACGATAGTGCCGATACCACAAAAGAGAAGATCATCTTAAATAAGTGGTCATCGAGGAACATCTAGGAATTCCTGAACCTCCCAAATTGTCAACTCTCATTTGGATGGTTGATTTCAAAAACTGAAACTTTTTTTTCTCCAAAATCAACTTTCCAGTTTAAACATCCCAGCCAATCTTGACGCTTGTCAAAATACCTTGATATGGAAACTAAAAGAATGTTGAATTTGTTTGGTTCTCAATGAATTCATGATTTATAAAATCTGTTCCATTTGTGAGCCTAGAAAGGACATACATTTTTTGTATTGAAGCTTTCCTGAAAAAACCAAAATCATGTTGTACCAAGCCTTGTCAATTCAAGTTGAGAAACCCAAATTGACACTTAGGAAAATTTCTAACAATAATCATCAGTCTTCAAAAGATTTGTACATTACACACTGTGGGGTTAAAATTTTTGACTCAAAAGTTTTCATTAAATAAGGAAAATTGTTTTTCAAAAAGGAAAATAAAAATATTTTTGAAATACCCATTTTGATGTTAACATGGGACAAGGGTTTTTTTAACTACTTGTGGAACTATTAGGGTTAACCTTGACTTCCAAATATGAGAAGAAGAAATAGAACTCGACAAGTAGACTTCTATCAATAAGATTTTGAAGACTGTTGGGGCAAAGAGAATAGCCAAAGATTGAAAAATGAATTGAAGATATACTCTGATTTGAAGAGAAAAAATGAATTGGAAAGGCTAAGCCAAAATCTAGAAAAATGATCAGGGGTATTTGCATCACTCATGAGCATTCATCTATTTATTAAGCTTTGCATCTGCACCGTGTCAGCAAGCATTTGCATAATTCATGAGTATTTGCATTTGCACTATTCCATGAGCATCTGCATTCTATCTTTACAAGTACATCCTCCATAGATATTTGCATTCGCATCATCTCAAGCAAGTGCATCATTTCTAGAATCATTGCATCTTCATTGTAGCTGCAATTACACCATTCATGAACCACTTACATGAACATGATTCGTAGGGACATCTGCATCTGCGTTTAGAAGCGTTTGCATCGATCCAAGACATCTATATCATTTCAAGAAGCATTTGCATCAATCCAAGATATTTGCATTTACACCATGAAACATTTGAATCCTCTCTCAAATCCTTCAGGTTACTTTCTAGGTCATTTCAATTTCTGGTTCCATCCAGATCATTTTTGATTTTCTGGTTTTACCTATGTCTTTTTTTCTCTGGTTTCATCCAGATATTTTTCAAAATTCTGGTTTTACCCATGCTTTTCAATTTCTGGTTCCATCCAGATCATTTTCAATTTTTTGGTTTCACCCATGCCTTTTTATTCTCTGGTTTCATCTAGATCTTTTTCAAAATTCTGGTTTCACCCATGCTTTTCAATTTCTGGTTCCATCCAGATCATTTTCAATTTTTTGGTTTCACACATGCCTTTTTATTCTCTGGTTTTGTCCAAATCTTATTCAAATTTCTAGTTTCACCTATGCTTTTCAAATTTCTGGTTCCATCCAGATCATTTTCAAATTTCTGGTTTCACCCATGCTTTTCAAATTTCTGGTTTCACCCATGCTTTTCAATTTTTGGTTCCATCCAGATCATTTTCAAATTTTTGGTTTCATCAATGCCTTTAATCTCTGGTTTCATCTAGATTTTTTTCAAATATCTGGTTTCACCCATGCTTTTAATCTCTGGTTTCATCCAGATCTTTTTCAATTTTCAATTTATATCACGGGTAAGGCCTTCGGGCACCATTTTTAAAGACCTTCGGGCACCATTTTAAAGACCTTCGGACACTATTTTAAAGACCTTTGGCACAATTTAAAATACCTTCGGGCACCATTTTAAAGACCTTCGGGCACCATTTTAATGACCTTCGGGCACCATTTTAAAGACCTTCGGGCACCATTTTAAAGACTTCCGGGCACCATTTTAAAGACCTTCGGGAACCATTTTTAAAGACCTTCGGGCACCATTTTTAAAGACCTCCGGGCACCATTTTTAAGACCTCCGAGCACCATTTTAAATACCTTCGGGCACCATTTTTAAGACCTTAGGGCACCATTCTTAAGACCTTCGGGCACAATTTTTTCTTTTGAAATCGAACCCGTTTCCTTAAGACGGGTCGAGCCTTGATTAGTCAGGGAATTCAATTTAAGGACAAAATCTTCAATTTACAGCTTTTTCAAAAAAAAAAAATTGAAAAAATGATGTAAAAGAAGAAAAAGAAAAAAAAAACCCTTTCCATTTCCTTCACATGTGATTTCACTAACCGTACAAAATTAGTGTTTGTTTATCTTTGCCTGTTTCCTAATTCTCAACAATAGCCAAAGAGGGGCAGCTGTAGAAACCTAATTTTGTTTGGACCCCTAAATCAGGTACATTTTCTTCCTAAATTGATGTTTCAGAATGCTAAAAGGTTTTTCTCATCCTGCAGGTGATACTCCGAGACTTAGTCTAAGAAAGCAGACAGAAAAAGTCAAACTCAAAAAAAAAGTGTCAACCTTGGAAAAAGTCAACCCCGAAAAAGTCAACTCCAAAAAAGTCAACTATAAAAAAGTCAACCCACTTTTAAAATCAAGATTTGAGGTTCAATTGAAAAACAGTGAAAGAATTTTCATAATCCGAGGTCTACATTGAAAGATATGGAGTTCGAAAGTTGGGTTACGAGATTTAGTAGAAAGGAAACCCTAATTCAGAAAATTTAGGGAAAATGCTTAAACGATCAAATTGGTTTGAATTGAAGGTCTCAAATGAAAGATAAGCACTGACTACGGGTAATGGAGAAGCTACTTGGAAGAAAAACTGATAGAAAAGTCAATCCGAAAGAAAACCGAGAATTAGGGTTTTTTGGTAGATTTCGATGAAATTTGGAAGAATTACAGAAATGGACCGATTCGGAAGTTCTAAAGCCCTTAGTTGATGAGAAATGATTAAACAAGGATAGCCCAAGTCTCAGTTTGAAGAAAATCTGAAAATCATACTTGTTTTGAGCAAAATCAGGTTTTAGGGGCAAAAGGGCAAAATTGGAAAATATGGAAAAAATAGAAAATAAACTCCAAAAATTTTGAAAATTTGCAAATTGAATTCTTAAATTATTTGGAAGAGATTGGCGAAAGAAAATCTTGATTCGGAGTTCGTTTGCAAAATGGCCAAATACCGAGTCTCCTATGCAGTAATTCAACAGGATAAATCCCGAAAAGATAGCAAACGAGTTCCAAAAATTCTGAAAATTTACAAATCTCATTTTAAAATTATTTGGAAGAGATTGGCAAAAGAAAATCTTCATTCGGAGTTCGTTTGCAAAATGGCCAAATCCCGGGTCCCCTATGTAGTAATTCAAGCTGATAAATCCCGAAAAAATAGTAAATGAGCTCCAAAAATTATGAAACCTTCCAGATCACATTTTTAAATTATTTGGAAGAGATTTGTGAAGAAAAATTTGGATTCGGAGCTTGTTTAAAAATTGGTAAAGTTCGGGTGCATAAAAGGGGTAATTGCATAAATAAATCCGAAATAAATAGCAAATGGACTCAGAAAATTTTGAAAACTTCCATAATTCAGTTTTTTATTATTTCAGAAGTATTGAAAAAAGAAAATTCAAATTTAGAGTCTGTTTGCTATTTATTTAGGTTCGGGGGGCAAAAAGGTCATTTCACTAAAGGAACCAAAAAGGGCAAATTTGTAATTGAGGAAAATATGAAAGAAGAAGGAATTGCTGGGATTTTTCTTCTCTAGGTCAGCCAACATAGAGGAGAAGAAGGAAGCTTGAACAATTTAATTCCATAGTCACTATCAAGCCACATGCTACCAATAACAACTTGCAAATAGTCCCCTCTTCATCCAATGGCTTAGGTGCCTTGTAGGAAAGTTGAATGCACCATCCAATGGCCAAATTTAAATGCCAAGATGACATTTTTATTTTTCATAAAAGAACCCTCATCTAATGGCCAAGAATGGAAGAAAAAAGATGAGCACAATTCATCCAAGGGTGAGCATCCATTCGGTTAAGCAAGAGAGTGCATGGGATTATCTCTTTTCATCCAATGGCTTAGGCCATCTACAAGGGCTGAGTACACATGTTGAGGTCTGGATTTAATCTACAAGATGTCATTTTTATGTTGTCTCATCCAATGACCAAGAATGGAAGAGCACAACTCATCCAAGGGTAGGCACTCAAGAGGAGCAAGCAAGGGAGGGCATGGGATTGGTCCTCTTTTGCATCTAAGGGCTAAGGTTACTACAAGGGATGAGTGTACATCTTAAGGGCTGCTATCAATTGGCAAGATGACATTTTTATGTTGTCATCAAAATATCTTAATCTAAATGCCAAGATTGGAGGAGAAAAAGTGCAATTCCCATACAAAGGTTCGAGGGCCATTCGGCCAAGGCTAAAGGGAGGGGGATGATTTCATTTTTTCAGAAGATTTTTGGCTGGAAACAGTTGCTAATTTAGCAAAGAAAAAGGTTTTGAAAGGAAAAAAAAAAGGTTTTCAATTGAGAGCTTGAAGGTAGTCATCTCTACCAAGCTCTAGCCTAGCTTTCTTCTTCATTTCCATAGTGTTTTCTTGATTTTATATCATGTTTTCCTACTACATTTTTCATAGAAATAAAGTTTTTTTTTTAATTTTTACATATGTTTTCATCTCTTCTTCTTCATTAAAATGGTGGAAAATATTTTTTTTTCTATGGTTTCATGCTATGGCCGAATATGGCACATTTACTTGCCTTGTTTTTTCCTTTTTTTTTCTTCCTTTCATGTTGTTCTGAAAAATGATTTTTCCAAGGTTTTTAGAGTATTCTAAGGTTCTTATTTTTTACAAAAAATGAAGCAAAAAAGGTTGAAATGGCTACATGATCTTGGCTAGACCAAGTGACCATGGTTAAGAGAGAGGCTATGCCCATTTTTACCAACCATGAAGCTCACCTTATTTTCTATTTTGCATGGTTTATTTTCTTTTTTATTGAGATGGAAAGTCTTCATGATCTTGGCAAGACCAAGTGATTATGGTTAGGTGAGAGGCTATGCCCATTTGATATCAACCATGGAGCTTAACTTTCCTTGTTTTATTTACTAGTTTTGCTTGTTATTTATTTTGCATGTCTATGTTAAATCATATATATATATATGTTCTTTACATTATTTTCTATGCTATATTTACTTATATATTTCATTTCCATGCTTGATATTGTATCCTTGCATATTCGGCCATGGTTGTTGATATGTTCGTGTTGTGCATTTTCTTCATGTATCATGTCTTACATGTTTGCATTTTCATCATTTTTTTATGACCATTTGGCACTTAACTTTTTGTATGCCTTGAATGTATATTTTTCTTTTGTTTCTTAACTTGTTTTCATCTCCATGCCATGAACTTGTACATTGTGATTTTAGTATGCCATGTGCTTATGAAAATGCTATGATAAAATGCCATCATTTTTTTTCATGACCATTCGGCACTCCACGTTTTGTATGCCTTGCATGTGCATTTTCCTTTTGTTTCTTAACTTGTTTGCATTTCCATGCCATGAGCTTGTGCATTTTGATTTTAGTATGTTATATGCTATTGAAAATGTCATGACATTATGCATCTTAGTATGATTTGTCATGTACTTGTGTCATTTACTAAATAGGATTGCATTAGAGTCTCATGTGATCATTTGGCCTCTTCATGCATCCCTTGCCTTGTCATGCATTTGCATTTTGTTTAGGTAACATGCTTTGTATTATCATATCTTGAAATTGTGTATTAGTTTCTGTTTGTTCCAGCATTGACATTAGTTTCATGAGTCATTGTATGTTCATAGTATTGCTATGCATGTTCATTACATTTTAGGTCTAGGCCATAATGGTATTGCCATGCATATTGAGTCTTAAATCACATTGGTATTGTCATGCATTACTATGCTATTTAGGTCTTAGGTCACATTAGCATTTTCATGCATATTCATAACATATTAGGTCCAATTCATAGTTTCATTATCAAGCATTGCATGCATATTGAGTTAGGATAGCATTTATTGCCATGCAGATTCATGCTAGGCATTGAGGTTGTCTTGAATTGTCATGCATTTCCTTCATCATTTAGACCTTTAGACCATGCATTTCATACATTTCATTTGCTGTGTGATCATTCATTCCATGTCATTGCCACTTGATTTGTGACTTAGGCCAATTAATGGCTCAAAGTCATGCTCTCTTAAGCATACTTGTGGAATATTAAGGAATTGTCAAATTGATTGTTCTACCTTTGTGATATTTGTTTTACTTAGCCAATTTTTGTCCAAGGTTTTTAAATGTTTTAGCTACTGTCCTTTGGTCTTTAGGTTGATCTCCGATAATTTCTACTTTGATTTTTGAATGAATTTATCAAAGGCAAAAAATGTGTTTTGACAAAACAGTTTTTTCACCCAGTACTCGAACTTCTCTGATTTTTCTGAGTAGTCATATTTAATCATAAAATTAAGAAAAATTTGTCTCGTGTAGATTTACATGTTCTGAGTCTCCAGTAATTGTTTTAGAGTTTTTTGAATTTTTAAAAATAGGCTTAAAAATAGTGTGGAAAAACCAGACAATAGAGGCAGATTTGAAATCAAAAGAGGAATAATGGTTGAATTTGGCTAAGGCATTTAGAGGGGGTTGGTTAGAAGATTTAGCTACTTTCTTAGGGTAGTTTCTAAGCCTTTTTAAACTTTAAAAGTTATTTTATAAATCTCGGGTTAAGGGTAGTCAAGTCCGGGATTTTAAACTTAGGAAATTAGAGTCATTTCAAAAGGGTTTGGTGAGGGTTTTAATTTTTATTCAAGTTTTCCTCAAAATTGTTTCCAAACAATCACAAAATTTTGTTTTTTTAGAAAATCTAATTTGACATATTTTCCTAAGGTAGCCGGATATCTTTTTAGATATACGGATTTCTTTATTTAGAGGAAAAAATACATTTCCATGCATTGCATTTTCCATGTTCATGCATTTTATTTAAATGTGTGATTTTTACTATGATATTTTCCATGGTATTATTATTATTATAATTCACATTTTATGATCCTATATTTGTTTTCCATATGATTTTGAATGTTTCATGATATCCTATGATTTTTATTTAGTTGTTTTTGTCATATTGTTTAGCATATACTATGTTCATGCATTATTAGTTTTATTTTCATTTTCATGCATATTATATGTTAGCATTTTTTTTTAATTTCATGTCATTTCTTGTCATTTAGATCATATTCCATGTCATTTAGGTTATTTTAATTATAACATGCCATGTCATTTAAAATATGCCATATCATTTAAAATTGCCATGTCATTTAAATTATTTTATCTCATTTAGAATATAACATGATACTTAGGATTTTTTATCTTACCTAGAATACACTATATTATTTAAAGTATGTCATATCATTTAGGTTGCATTATATTATCTAGACTTTGCCATGTCATTTTATTTATGTCATATATGTTCATGTAAATATTTTTAAATGTTTTGAAAAAGATAATGATTTTCAAAAAAAAATAAAGATATTCCTGAGTTAAAATAATTCATGAATTCTCTACCGGGTTTGCTGGAGGGAATATCATCAATTATCATTAATAAAAGAATATCTTTCTTTCAAAAAACGAGAATGATTCGAAAAGTTTTCCAAATGAATAAAAATTTCTATATTTTGCCGATTTTGTAGGGGAATGTAGGAAAATTTTGAATTAATAAATTCAGGACCATTTTCAATTAAAAATGGAATTATTTTTCTTTAAATTGGGAATTAACTTGAAATACTAAATTAAAACCGACTTTTTTACCGAGACTTGAAATAACACACGATCAATAAGGTACCATTTTATACGGGCGTTGTGGGTGTGCTAATCCTTCCCCGCACGTAACCGACTCCCGAACCCGCTTCTTTGATTTCTCGGATTTATAACGCAGACTTGAAATTGGTTTTAAAAATGTTTTAATTAATTTTAAAATATTTTGTAAAACCGGTTTTAATAGGTGGCCTACACACCTAGCTAAAAAAGATTGGTGGCGACTCCATGTCTTTTTACGAGGTTGTTTTCATACCCTCGACTATTTATTTTATTTCTAGAGGAATTAAGTCGTCTTTTCCTCTGCTTCTGTTTCCCCCCTCACTCGAACGGGTCCCCGCGATCGGGATCATGTATCGACACCTTTGTTTTTCTAGAGGAATTAAGTCAACTTTTCCTCGTTTTTTAATGTCATGTTTGACGAATACTAAAGTCTTGCGATGAGACGTTATTGTTATTTTATTTTAGGTTGCGACAACCTTTACTTTGTTTTCTTTGAATCTGAGTTATAAACTAATAATTTATAAACTAAAACCCAATCCTTGAGGACTCGACTCTTGCTAACTACTATACTTACAATTGATCTTTTTAGTGCAAGGTTAAATAAGATATGCTCTTTCGAGTGCATCAACCGTCTTAGGGAAACGAGTTCGATTTGCAAGAGAAGAAAATACCTTGACGGAAATCCCAGGGCCTTATCTTATCTTGGTGAAATTATATAAATGGCATGTGTCTGGATATTGAACTCCTTGGCAAACCTAGCAGAGCTAAAGAAAATCTTTTTACATGACATGTATATAATTCAGGATGAAATTATATTTGGATGTCTCCTCCAGAAGCCTCGGCTATCACCGACAAAGACTTGTTCATTTTTAAAATTGTGAAATTCTGGATATCTCCTCCAGAAGCTTCGGCTATCACCACCAAACACTTGTTCATTTTTAAAACTAAAAAATTTTGGATATCTCCTCCAGAAGCTTCGACTATCACCACCAAAGACTTGTTCTTTTTTTAAAACTGTAAAATTCTGGATATCTCCTCCAGAAGTTTCGGCTATCACCACCAAAGACTTGTTCATTTTTTAAAACTGTAAAATTCTGGATATCTCCTCCAAAAGCTCGGCTATCACCACCAAAGTAAAATTTTTAGATGTTTTTTCAAAAGCTTCGGCTATCACCACCAAAGTAAAATTTTAGATGTCTTTTCAAAAGCTTCGGCTATCACCACTAAAGTAAAATTTTATATGTTTATTCAAAAGCTTCGGCTATCACCACCAAAGACTTGTTCATTTATAAAACAGTAACATTTTAGATGTTTTTTCAAAAGCTTCTGCTATCACCACCAAAGACTTGTTCATTTTAAAACTGTAAAATTTTGGATGTTTTTTCAAAAGCTTTGGCTATCACACCCAAAGACTTGTTCATTTTTAAAACTGTAAAATTCTTGATATCTTCACCAGAAGCTTCGGCTATCACCACCAAAGACTTTTTCATTTTAAAAAATCTAGATATTGGTTCTTGAAAATGTGTTGAAAATTATACCCGAAATCTTTGAGAGAGGATGCAAATGCTTCATGATGTAGATGCAAATGTCTTTAACAAGATGCACATGCTTCTTGATGCAAATGCAAATGGCTTGGATTGATGCAAATGCTTCTGGGTGCAGATGCAGATATTGAATAAGATGCAAATGTTTCATGGTGCAAATGCAAATGTCTTGGATTGACGCAAATGCTTCTTGGTGCAGATACAAATATTGAATAAGATGAAAATGCTTCATGGTTCAAATGCAAATGTCTTTGATTAATGCAAATGTCTCTTGGTGATGGAAATGCAGAGATCGACATTGACGCAACTACTTCATGGAATGATGCAAATGCAAAGATCGACATTGTGCAAACGCTTCTGAATGATGCAAATGCAAAGATTAGCAGTGTGCAAAATGCTTCTAATTGATGCAAATGCAAAGATCAATAATGATGCAAATGCTTCATGAAAAGATGCAGATGCCCCTACGAATCGTGTTCATGTGAGTGGTCCATGAATGGTGTAATTGCAGTTACCACATAGTAATGAAGATGCAATGATCCTAGAAATGATGCAATTGCTTGAGATGACGCAAAATGCAAATATCCATGAAGGATGTAAATATAATGGTAAAATGCAGATGTTCATGGAATGGTGCAACTGCCAGTACCTACAAATGATGCAATTGCTTCCTGAAATGGTGCAGGTTCAAGGCTTAATAAACAGATAAGTGCTTATGAATGATGCCAATGTCCTCGATTATTTTTCTAGACTTTGGCTTAGCCCTTCCAATTTATTTTTCCTCTTCAAATCAGAGTATATCTTGAACACTCGTGCCCCATAAGAGATCATTCCCTTTTCAGTCTTCGGCTATCTTCTTGCCCCAATAGTTTTCAAACTCTTATCAACAGAAGCCTGTTTGCCGAGTTCTATTTCCTCATCTCATATTTGGAAGTCAAGGTCCAACCTAGTAGTTCCATACCTTTGGGTTAGAAAAACCCTTGTCTCATGTCAACATCAAAAATGGGTATTTCAAAAAAATATTTTTATTTGTTTTTCCTTTTTGAAAAAAATTGTTCACTTAATGAAAACTTCTTAGTCAAAAATTATAACCCCATAAAGTGTTATATACAAATTTCTTGAAGACTGATGATCATGGTTAGAAGTTTTTTGAATGTCAATTTGGGTTTTTCAACTTGAATTGAAAGGATTGGTACAACAAGATTTTGGTTGATCGAAGAAAACTTCACAATAAGAAAAATGCATGTCCCTTCTAAGCTTACAAATGGAATAGCTTTTATAAAACAAGAATTCCTTGAGAATTGAACAAATTTAACATTCTTTTAGTTTCTATATCATGGCATTTTTTACAAGCGTCAAGATTGGCTTAGATGTTCAAATTGGAAAGTCAATTTTGGAGGGAAAAAAAGTCTCAGTTTTTGAAGTCAATCCTCCAAATGAGAGCTGGCATTTTGGGAGGTTCAAGAATTCCTAGATGTTCCTAGATTTCTTCAAGATGATGTTCTCTTTTGTGGCATCGACACCAACGTGGATGGCATCAAAAATTTCCATTTTACTCTAGACCGCCGAATTTTGGGTTTTCGCCCTAAAGTCCCATTCTTTCCATTTTTTTTCTTTTTTTTTCTTACTGTTCTACCATGCACTTGAGAATTCTAAATTCTTCCATAGTGAAATGATAATTTGATGAGATGGGATAAAATCTGAGGAAAAACCCTTCAAGTTATATATTCATGCTTGATCAAAATGGACTTTTAAAGCACGTCATGTAGGCCATGCTTCGGGGTTCAGAAAAAAAAAGGATAAATAGGCCTAAAATATGTGTTTGAGGGTAATCAGATCAAGCATCATTTCTTGAGGAGGATTCCCTTTGAAGCATTTGTCCCTTTTGGACTTTTCTTTCTTTTTTTTACTTTACTCCTTTTCTTCTTTGTTCTTGACTTTCTTTTGCCAGACTTTTTCACACATTTTTTGTGTATTTTGTTTTTGGCTTTCATTTCGCCATCTTTTTTCTTTGTTTTGTTCTTGGCTTTCATTTCGTCATCTTTTCCTACAACTTCATTTCGACAGAGTGAGCCCGTATTTATTTGGGAGCTCAATTTGCTTTTTATCTGTCTTCGAGTTAAGATTCATTTCTCAGTGATCTTTGAGAAGATCTTTCTAGCATTTGCCCCCCCCCCCAATGTAGAGGGTGATCCTTGATAAGGGTTCAAAAAAGAAAGAATTCTTTCAGCTCAAAAAGGGTGACTATGGATAATTTATTTTTATGAAAGAGATATGAAAGATAGCCATTTCTCATATCAATCACAAATATTGTCGTTGAAAAGCAATCCCCAAGAGGAATAGATAATTAGAATTTCATTTCGCTCTTGGAATCATCTGAATTCTCATATGCATGATATCACAATTTTCCTTTCTTTTTCTTTTTTTTTGGTCACATGCCCTAATGATTCATGCATTAATTTCCCCTTATCCACCATGTATCCATCATTTTTACACGTGATGCCCCAATTTGAGTAACCATGAGAATTTGTATCATTACCAAGAACATCGCCAGTCTAGGTTTCTATTGAAAAGGCTAAGTTTCAATCTTGAGTTTGTTTGAAGTGACAAGGAAAATATGGCCCAGAAACAAGTTTTCTCTAGGACATGGGATAATCTGGTTTGGTCATTGTGCCCTGAGGTGTCAATCATGAAGTGACGCTTGGGGAATTGGTGTTTTGTGGTTATTAGAAAAGCTATGAATGGTTTTGGCACATCCTTGACACACATCAAATTACCATGGTCTAGGTTCTTGAAAGAATGTCTCATTTATTCAAGTTTCCAAGGAGCTCGAAATTTTTTCAAACATTTCGTTCCTTTGCTCATAGCCTAGACTAGGATCTACATCTTTGCTTATTTTGCAGTGACAATGGTTTATGAAGTTTAATCACTCATATTCCTTGAAGCATTAGGCTTTTCAAGTGGTCTTGGTTCAAGGGATTTAGGCATAGGCATAGGCAAGCCCAAAAGAGAAAAGTGAAGGTATCGGTTCATTTTTAACATGATCATCAATATTCTCGAGACTGCCCGTTACTTTTATGTGGAAACTCCTTATTATTGTTCATTAAAAATTTTCTCAAAATTTTATTTTGCAAATTCAAATTATTGCTAAAATATAATAAACACAAAACTTTTAAATTCAAAATTTATTTATTTCATGTAGATGTCAACATGAGACAAATGCTTTCATCATCACAGTGTATAGAACTACATGCATCATAAATCCTAATATGATCATGCACCATGTTTCTAATGACACTTGGCTTTCCCATCTTCACAACTTATTCAAAGCGGGAAAGTTCTCCGTTGAGTGGCCTTGATTGCCAGAATGATAATCGTAACACTCATTAGCATCATACCAGCTTGGATAAGGGGGCTTCAAATGCTCTAATTGCATGGGTGTCAAAAGGTGATTTTGGATGAGTTGAGGTAGCAGCTCGCTATATGACCTGGGAATCGGGTCAATCTGATTTTTTTTCTCGCTTTTTACAACCTCTTCGATTATTCCCAGGGGTGTTTGATTGATAGACAAATGTAAATGCTAGCGCATTTGCAGGCATTGGTTGGTAAGGATAAGAACCTTGAGATATGTTGTTCAGGGTAGGGTAGAATGGCTGATATGAGGAGAATTAGGGATATGGGGCAAAGCCTTCCATAACTTGGGCATCTTCTTCTTTCTTTTCAGGTGTCTTATTTCTCTCAGCACCAGACGTTTTATCTCCTTCGAGTTTCCCAGTCTTGATAGCATTCTCAATCATCTGTCCTGAGATTACCATATTCGCAAAATTCTTCATGGTATTCCCAACAAGTCTATCATAGTATGGGATCTGCAGTGTATTCACAAAAAGGACGATGGTTTTCTTCTGTGTCAAAGACGGTCGTACTTGGGCGGCCATGTCCATCCACTACTAAGCATATTCTTTGAAGCTCTCAGTAGCCCTTTTCTCCATATTTTGCAATGTGAGAAGGTCAGGTGCCATATCGGCCACAAGCTTGTATTGGCTTAAAAATGCATTAGCCAAATCAATCCAAGAGCGAATTTGATCCTTGCTCAACTGACTATACCACCTAATTGCAGACCCGCTGAAGCCATCCTGGAAGCATTGGATCAAAAGCTTATCATTATCTGTATGGCCCATCATATTTCGGTAGAACACAATGATGTGGGCTGACGGATTGGTTGTCCAATCATATTTCTCAAAATTAGGAACCTTGAATTTAGGGAGAATAACTAAATCGAGGACCAAGCAACGTTCATTCGCATCTACACTCCCAAATATATCTGTGCTTTCTAATGCCTAGAGCCTTTAATCTAACAGCTGATATTTCCCTTGGGAATCTGTCGACTTTGCCTCCTTCAATTCAGCCATTTTCAATTTTGCCTGTTCAGTTGGATCATCTAAGTTCAGGATATTGACAGGATTGACTGTGTTCTGAAAAGACTAGACATCCAACATTGTGACCTCATTGTGACCCTTTTGTGCCTCTGACCCTTCTCTGGCAGTAAAGTTCTCAGTGTATCCCTTTTCTTTGATCGAGGCAGACACCAGCTCCATCAGTTTAGTCATCTGATCTCTAGATTCTACTTGAGATTTTGCCAACTGTTCGTTCAATCCTTCTTGTGCCCTTTCCATTCTCTCTATCCGAGCAGCTTGTTCACTCTTAATAGATCTGGCCTGTATTATAAAAATGCTCAGTACTTCTTATACCTCTGATTTGAAAGAGAAATTCTTCAAAAACTCTTACAGCCAAGCCAACTTCTGTTTTATCCCTCCAAGTGTGTTTCATGATGGATGAGCTATGAATGTCATGAATGCAGTTTTGACGCTTGTAAAGAATAAACAACTCAATGCATAGGTATACACAGAGAAAAATGCTGACCATGTATGTTATTAATGCGATGCTAATATGACAAATTTATGCATAAGCATATACAGAGAAATCATGCTAACTATGTATGCCATGAACGCAACCTGATGTCAACATGATGCATGTAAAGAATAAATAAATTAATGCATGAACATATACAAAGAAATCATGCTGATTATGTTTGTTATGAGTGCAACTTGATGCCAACATGATGCGCATGTAAAGAATAAGCAAGTCAATGCATGAACATATATAGAGAAATCATGTTAACTATGTTTGTCATGAATACAACCTGATGCCAACATGATGCATGTAAAAAATAAGCGAATCAATGGATGAATGAAATGTATGGTATGACAAATAATTGATCGGATGCAAATGCAAGGGGAAGGGGAAGATATCACGAAGGAAATATGAATCGGAGGAACTTAATCATCAACATCACATAAATTTGAAGCATAACCAATTCATTCCCATGTCAACGTTTACAAGATATAAACCAAGTTTACAAAATCTGAATAGTGGTTAGAACTATCTTTACAAGCACTTTATTTTTCCTAGCATTCTAAGGCAATAAGAGTCGGCTACTGAAAAGACTAAATCCTACTACATCATAAAAGACCAAAGTCCTACTACATCATTGCCATAAATCTCTCAATCCTAATTGCACTTTACCAGTCCTCTATCAATCAGTGTCGTTGGATCGAACCACTTGACATCTATGAGAGACTGCACTTTCCTCTTGAAGGCTTCATAGTCTTCAATGCTATGCCCGACAATTTCGTAGTGATAATCACATCTTGCATTTGGGTTATACCACTTGGGGTACGGTGGTAGCAGGGGTTTTAACGGCACGCAGGCAACCAGGTGATCTCGGATCAATATAGGGAAAAGATCTTGGTAGCTGATTGGAATGGGATCAAACTGCCTTTGAGTCTTGTTCTTGGGTTGTTTCTTGGTCACATACTACTTAGGATTCAGGGCATTTGATAGTGGCACAAAGGCTCGAGTCGGAGTGTTTGCATGGATAGGTGGCGAAACAACATGGTAAGGGTATGGGTTTGGACACGAGACCCTTACAGGTTGCACACAGTTTAAAGTTCTTATCCCAGATGCTTGATGAGACGGTTGATGAGGGGAAAAGTATGAACTACAGTTAACTCGTGGTGATGGAGTGAAACCCAGAGACCTCGTGTTGGTCGTCTCGGAGGACGAAGGGGTACTAGTAAAGAGAGGATACTGATTCAGGTCTGGGACAGTTTGCAAGGATGGTACAGGATCTGAGGTTTCTGTCTTTGGCATCTGGCATCCCAATTTGACAATTTCCACCATTTTATCGAGGTTTAATCCTTTATGGAGTGCAAGATCCAGCAGGGATTGTATGATCTGGACCTGGTGATTTTGGTTGATCCGAAGGTGATGAAGATCCTTGAGAAAATCCCCTCTTACTCTTACTAAGATCCTCAAACATCTTTATCAATTTGGTGATTTGTCCTTTCATCTCCCGAATTTCATGTCCAAATTCCTCCTGATTGCGCTCCAAAACATACACTCGTTCCTCCGATTCATTCCTTATATCTTAAACCCCTTTCATGCAAATGAAATTGACATTATTATCATGAGATCAAGAATACAATCATGAATGTACATGCTCTATTCTTATATGCATGAATGTAATCATGATTAATGCATGAAATGTACTAAATGCGAAGATGCTTGAGGAGATGAATTTTCATATTTACAACTTCTCAAATAATATGAATGTTATGCAAGATGCAATGAAAAGATCGAGAAGATGAAGATCCTAATATCGCTCTTTATTCTTTGGTTTTTCTTTATTTTCTTATTTTTCTAAAGAAGAAAATTTTTCTTGGAATAAAAACTCTTTTTTTCAGAAATACCTAAAAATGTACAGGTACAAAAAGAAGAATTTTCAAAATAAAATAAAAACACTAGGTTTCAGTATTATTACAAATGATTTGTGGCAAAGGAAGCAAAGCAAGTAAAAGGGTAAAATCATCCATGCAAGGCGAGAAAATTAATGGACATGTGCCCTAACAGTATCTACTTATTTAGGCATCACGGTGCCTTTGGGGCAGATTATCCCACTTATTACGGGTGATGCACGTACATCGTTGCCCGATCTATGATGCTTATTCAGAATGAAGAAATAAATGGTAAAAGATCAGAAGCATTCCTCCATGTGTTCCTATCTCCGATGCATCTAACGAAAATTCTGCATGGCTCTACCTAGGCAGGCTTCTTATGGCTCACTATATGGGGTTGCATTATGTTCTAAAAAGGCTCCAAATTGCTCCTCACTGTCGCCGGTGAAGGCTAGTAAGGCACCCCGATCAAAATGGGTTCAATTTGTTAGAGTATATTTCCCAGGCTTATGTGGGGGTTAACACCACAAGAAGCATAGGTAATTTGTACCCTGGGAATGTTTCGCTAGCTTATGCGTAGGTTATCACCTCACGAAGCCTAGAAGGACGAAACATGGGTTGAGGGCTCATGTTATGCAAATGCAAGTATAGTGTGTGCCGAGGAACAACAAACCTTTCACCATCTATTTTACAACCTTTATTCTAAAAGCCCCAACAATTTATTAAAACAAAGATCAAGAATAGTGTAACGCATTAACCAACCAAAGAGCAGTAATAATATACAAGGTTAAATAATCAAATAACAGTAATAATATACAAGATTAAATAACCAGAGAGCAGTAATAATATGCATATACATGAACATGAACTTATTTAAAAACATTTTATTATTTAAGGAAAATACTCTTAAAAAAATAAAATAAAATGGGAATTATAATTAAATACTAATTAAAATTGACAAAATCGAGACTTTTTATAACACACGACAAATTTTATGCCTGACTCTCTAAAGTCGCCAGCGGAGTCGCCAAGCTGTCGCAACCACTTAAAAAGTATAGTTCGAAAATTTTGCCCCGTCACGGGACGTCAGCTCGTTAAGTATGACATTGAAAAAATAGAGGAAAAGATGACTTAATTCCTCAAAATCAAACGGTTGAGGGTATGAAAACAATCTCGAAAAGGAAATGGAGTCGCCACCGTTCTTTTTTGGCTAGGTGTGATCGACCACCTATTAAAATCGATTTTGGAAAAATATTTTAAAATTAACTAAAACATTCTAAAACCAGTTTCGAAGTCTGTGCTTTGAACCAGAGAAAACAAGTGCGGGTTCGGGAGTCGGTTACGTGTGGGGAAGGATTATCACCCCCACAACGCCCGTATAAAACGGTACCTTATTAGTCATGTGTTATCTCGAGTCTCGGTGAAAATTCGGTTTTGGATTCGGTATTTGAAAATAATTTCCATTTTAAAAACAATCCTATTTTGTTCGAAGATGATCCAGAATTTATTATTGCAAAAATTTTCTATACTCCCCGGTAAATCGATAAAATATAGAATTTTTATTATCGTTGGAAATCTCTGCATCATCCTTTTTTAGAAGGGTATTCCTTTGTTATATAGTTGATGAAGACTTCCCGGCAACTCGGAGGAGAATTCATGAATTATAATAACTCGAGGATATTACCTTATTTTATTAAAAAATATCAATTTTCAAAAAGTTGAATGATCATGAATGAAAAAATTATCATTAAAACATGAATATTGAACATGCATAATCAACATGGCAAGGCAAGCAACTTATTATGACATGACAAAATTTAAATAACATAGCCAAAGGAATAAATGGCAATGAATATGAATCAAAGATATGACATATGAATGATATGGCCCACGAATAAATGACATGGCACAAACTAAATGACATGACATGTGGATGAATGATATGGCATGTGAATGACATGGCACATGAATGAATGACATGGCATGACATGGCATATGCATGAATGACATGGCATATGAATGATATAGCGTGTGAATGATATGGCACATGAATGAATGTCATGGCATGACATGGCATGTGCGTGAACAACATGGCATATGAATGATATGGCATATGCATGAATGACATGGCATATGCATGAATGACATGGCATATGAATGACATGGCGTGTGAATGGATGACGTGGCATATGAATGACATGACATGACATGACCTAGATGACATGGCATGTGAATGACACGATATGACCTAGATGACATGGCACGTGAATCGATGACATGGCATGTAAATGACATGGCATATGAATGGATGACATGGCATAACCTAGATGATATTGCATGTGAATCGATGACATGGCATGTGAATGACATGACATATGAATGGATGACATAGCATAATCTAGATGACATGACATAATCTAGATGACATGACATATGGATGAATGACATGGCATATGTATGACATGCCATGTGAGTGAATGACATGGCATGGGAATGGATGATGTGGCATGACAATGGCATGTGAATTGATGACATGGCATATTAATGACATGGCATATGGACGAATAACATGGCATAATCTAGATGACATGGCATGTGAATGGATGACATGGCATAATCTAGATGGCATGGCATGTGAATGGATGACATGGCACATGGATGAATGACATGGCATGCTAGACATGGCAAAATCTAACTATGGCAACATGAATATAAAATGACATCAACATGGAATATTCATGGACTTAGAATTTTCATGTGAGGAATCATACAAATACCATACATCCGAAAATATTACCATACTCTCCGGCAAACTCGATAAAGCTCGAAAAATAATTATTTCTTATTACATTTATATGATTCCGAATAAAACAAAATACAATGTCTTTCAATTTCACAAACACGTGCGTTGAATAATTTTCTAACCTTCCCAGCAACCCGACAAAGATTAGGAACTAATTCTTGCCAAATGTTTAACACATGTTTTATGTCAAATTAAAATTTTAAAAACATTTTAAAAATGCAATGCATGAAAATGTATTTCTTCCTTGAAGTAAAGACATCCATATACCTAAAAAGGTATCCGACTACCTTAGGAAGAGACTTAATTTAGAAACTTGGTATGTCTTGTCACTTGCTTAATAGCATCTAGTAAAAGAATGTTCACCTCTACTTTCCGGAAGGTTTCCAAAAAAAATTCACCTCTACTTTCCAGAAGGTTTCCAAAATTTCCTTCTCTTGCTCCTCTTTCTTGGACTTTGCTAACCTGCTAGGAAAAGGTGAAGGAATTATATAAGAAGGAAAAGATGATTTAGGAGTTACCTTTTCTAGTGGCTCATTGGGATATGAAGATGATGTCATGGTGTTATCCTCCCCTTGAGCACTATCCTTTTGTGGTGTCTCAAGCTGTTTCCCACTTCTTAGAGTTATAGCATTGGTATTCTCTCTTAGATTCACTATGGTTTGGGAAGGTAATTTCCCGGAATCCCTTTCTTGTGAATGACTCATTATTGTTACCATTTGTCCCATTTGAGTCTCTAAATTGCGGAGACTTGCCTTTGTGTCCCTTGTTTCCTGTTGAAGTTGCAATACATTAGTAGTAAGGGATTTGACAAGATCTTCTAGAGACTCACCTGAATTTTGTAGTGGTGGCACTTATTGTCGGGTTTGGTATGGTTGTTGCATTCTTTGCTAAAAACCCGATGGTCTATTCTCAATGGGTGGGGGAGCGGCTTGTGATTGGTTCCCTCCATAATTAAAGTTTGGATGATCCCTCTATCTTGGATTGTAAGTGTTTGAGTAGGGATCATACTTGGTTGGTTCTGAAATCCACCCATGGTATTCACATGTTCTTTGGTGTCCTCTTGAAGTGTTGGGCACATATCAGTTTGATGCCCCATGGTAGAACATATGCCACAAGCCTTAATTTGCTGTATATTACCTACAGCTAATTGTTGAACAAGAGAAGTCAGTTGAGTAATTTTTTGTTCAAGGGATGATGTACTTACCTCATTGACTTTCTTGGGTTGTAGTGGTGGATCATGTCTCATTGAGAATTGTTGGGAATTGGCTGCATGTTAGAGATGAGAGTACTAGCAGCTCTAGGAGTCTTATCAACTAAAGCTCCCCTACTTGCGGCATCTATCATACTTCTCTCCATGGGCATGAGACCTTCATAGAAATATTGGATTAGAAGTTGATCACTTATCTGATGGTGTGGACATGATGCACAAAGTTTCTTGAACCTCTCCCAATACTCATACAAGAACTCTCCGTTGTATTGCCGAATCCCACATATCTCTTTTCTAATGTTGGCAGCCTTAGATGCTGGGAAATACCTTTCCAAGAATGCTTTCTTCATACCATTCCATGTAGTGATGGTCCCGGATGGTAGATAGTAGAACCATTCCTTATCCGAATCAGCTAGAGAGATGTTGGGATTCGGATCATGCTCAATCAGAGATAATGTATAATTTAATCAACAAGTCAAATTAACAACGCAGCGGAATAAAACAAAAACAAAGAGAAACCGTAACCCTCCATGGATCTGCTTATGAATTCAAAACGATCATCCTGTCAAGAACAAATAACAATCAAAATCTCATACCTTTGCAATGGGATTTCCGAACCTCAAGATAGATTCTTGATGTTCTTGTTCTTGCACACAAAGCCCGCTAGTCGCAAACCAAAGCCGTCCAATTGTCCGGCCTCTAATAATAATCCACACAGGTGACACGAAAACCTTCACAAGGTTGAGATTATGTTTTGCCAAGACGATGCTAGTAGTCTAGGTTATGAGAAACCTTCCTCCTCTAACACTAGTCAGCCGATTCAAAGCAGGCAAGAGTAAAACAATTTTCTCTTCCTTTTTTGTCTATGCAGCCGAACTCACAAAGAAAGTGAGAGGCTGCGGCTACCAAGGTTTCCTGATTGCTTAGGGAGGCGGCAACAACATATGAGGCATATATATAACTAGGTTTAGTGTATGCCAACTATTGGACTAACTACACTAAAGCCCTTATACATATTATTAAATATTCACATTAAGCCTACAACACTTCATGAATATTTAATCTGGCCCAATCTCATTTTAATTTCATTAATCACCTTTTGTGTGTGACCCATTAGGCCCCGAACATGTTGGCAATAAATATAAATTAAATCCCTTAGATAATTTCCAATTCATATTTATAGATCATGAGGAGCATCTAGCAATACATCATGACTACCCAAATGCCGAGAGAGTCAACAAGCTTTGACAAGCCTTTCGTGTACAATATGTTTGTGTAATTCGATCCCTTCATCAAATATCCCGAGACAAGAAAGAGCATGGTTCAGTGTCTACTCTTAATCCCATTCCATATTAGATCTGTAGCTTTAATATTAACTCCTTAAGTATTGCCTTGGCCAAAGACTTCCATAAGTTAATATAAGCCAGATACATGTGAGATATGTCCCCTCATATCACGTGGGGTGATGAATCCTCTATGGACCACTCATTCATCTTTGTATGCTTCATGTCATACCCAATAACACCCTACCATAAGCATCCTCATGTTTGGGACTCGTTCGTGATGAAATCTAAGTATGACAGTTCACATACAAGATGACCTGATGTCACAAGTCAAAGGATTACTTACATTATTGACACATGAGAGTATTTTCCATAGACACTTGAGTGAGATACCAAATGGAACTCTCATAGAAGGTCATGTTCAGTGAACTTGTTCAACTAACAAGCACCCATATGTTATCCCCAAGTATCTCTATACTTTCAACCTAGGAGACCGTTTGCAAGCATCAAGTGCATGAAGGCTTAACATATGCCAATCTTTGAGCATTGTCAATGCCTTGTCTTGACAATACAATGACCAAGAACATTTTTAGAAACACGGCATTGATGCATAAGGATCCTCATAATTGTAACTTCTTACAATTCATTTGCAATGCCATTGTGTTTCATGGGCTTTATCTTCACAAATGATTTATAACAAAACTTATGGATAAGGAAATACCTCAATTATAATTAATAAACTATAATGTGCAATACATGAATATATAAATAGTCTCTTACAAGCCCAACTAGATTGGCTTGCAGGGCTTACACGAACGATAGAATGGGAAGGCTCTCAACTTAACTTGCTCTTCCGTGACCCCAGTTGGTCTCATACTTGAGCAAACTACATAGAATTCTTTGAGGTGCTTAGTAGGATCCTCTCCTGCAAAACCATGAAAAGTTGGGAGAAGATGAATCAAACCAGATTTTAATTCAAAAGCTACCTCAAGATTAGCATATTCAATTCATAATGGTTGTTGACCCAAGTCCGGAGCGGCTAGCTCCTTGAGAGTTCGGTTGTCAGCTGCCATCTCTCCTTGTTCCTCTTAGATGTCTTAGATCAACTCTTCGCTTGAACTTTTGTATGAAGCAACAAATTCCAAGATTCTCTTAAGTCTTCTTCGAGAGCTTGGAACATTCACTGAAAAACAAAAACAAGAAAGTAAATAATTAGAACTAAAAGTAAGAATAAACCAAATAACAAATAAACTAAAAGAAGAAATCCCCGACAACGGCACCAAAAACTTGATACACTAAAAATAATGCATCTTTATTAAACCTTACACTAAAAATGATCAATTATAGTATAATAGTATGCAAGGGTCGAATCCACAGAGATTGCCTTTAATTTAAAAGTTGGTTGGTTCAAAACTTTAGTTCTAAAACAAGAAAAGAAAATAAAAAAGGGGATTTTTGAAATAATAAAATGTAAATCAAATCAGAAAATTTAGAATGCAAGTAAGTAAAATAGAAAAATTCAAATATGAGAAAGGTATGGTTAAGAGGTCAATCGCCACCACTAGACATCATTGAGAATCAATTTCATATCTATCAACATCAATCAACTATCAAAGTTAATAACCGTAGATAACAACAAGCTCTGTTACCCCAATCTTTCCTTAGTTCGTCGTTAAATAGAACAAGCTCTCTATTTAATGTCTAACTATCAAACAACCTAGAATAAGCTCTCTAAGTTCAATTTAATAGTAGCTTTATGATGAGAAAGATAGGTTGATCTAAGAAACAAACACATAAACTCGGATTGTTCAACTTAGGTTATGTTCCACTTTGCAATTATTGAAAACTTAACCATTATCATTAATCACAAATTGCTACTTATGAATAGGAAATCAAGACAATTACGGATAAAGACTCCTATACTAGCATTAGATAATTATCAAGATATATCTAGTTTGCTACCTAAACAAATCAAAACATCATCATAAACAATTTTAATGGAAGAACATAAGCAACTTTGATAGAAAACCAATGATAGATAGATTCTAAAAATTAATTACAAAACATGTCTAGGACTTTGGAATCACTCTTAACCAAATAAAAGTTTAGCCTTGCATAGGCATTGTAAACATAAACATGAAATTAAAAGGAAAATAAGAAGAAAAACTAAAGAAATAAAGAAGAAGAAGAAGAATATTAATTATTCAGCTTCTAGTTCTCTCAAACTCTCTTAAACAATGAAGAAATCAGAATATTGTAACTTGGAGAAGTGTAGAGATCAGCTCCCCATTGTTCTCTATTATAGGGAAACTTTAGGGCATCCCATAGGTGACTTGTGGCTGACTCCCTTTAATTAATGCTGACTTGGGGCTTTCTTTCCTTGCAAGGAAAAATGGTGGCTGGCTTAAGATCTTGTCAAATAATACTTGTCAGCCAAGGTTTAATTACCTGAGGAAAGAAAGGGTTACTTGCAGTCAAAGCATAATGTAAACAAGGAAAGTCTTAGCTGATTTGGTTCTCCTACTTTGACTAGGATTAGCTTTAAGGAAAGATTCTTGCAATTAACGCAATTAATGCAAGATTACAAAGTTGACAGCCACTAATCCTACTTTGATAAGGATTAAACATATATTTCATCTAGGGTAATAACAAGGGACAATATTGTCCTCAATGTGTAGAAATAAAAAGATTAAAAACAAGAAAACTCCCCTATCGATGAAAGCAACACAGGAGAAGTTTTAATTTTCCTCTTAGACCTCATCATGCTTGTCCAAGTTGGGTGAGTGGCTACTACAAAAGAAAACAAAGTAAAAAGAAATGAATAAAAATATCTTAACAAAAGTTTAAAATTCAAAATCAAAGAAAAAAATGTAAGGGCTTGGGTTGCCTCCCAAGAAGCGATTGATTTATAGTCATCAGCTTGACTTCTTCATGTTCATCATACTGTATCTAACCACTTGATGATCTTTTTTTCATGCCATCTCTTTGTCTTTTCTTTGAACAGCTTAGCATTCTTGCAAGCCTGAAAGCGAAATTCATCCCTTTCAGAAGTAGAAAACAAAGATGCTTCAAGCGGAACAGAGAGATAAATCTCTATGAACCCCTCGTTGGTAGCATTATTCACCACATTGACTAGCTTTTGCTGTTGGAAGTATTAAGGAAAAGGTGGTGGTAGGTCACATTGGATCTTCTCTTCTTGAGCTTTTTCAACCTCTTTTTCACCCACAACTTCTTCTTCAATTGGTTTGATTAGCAAATTTGGCTTCTTGCTTTCCTCTTCTATCTCTTTTCCAGTCCCAAGTGTGATGACTTTACAATGCTATTGTCCTTCTCTCCTAGGATTGGTTTCAGTATCACTTGAAAGAGTTCGCATAGGGCGATTGTTAATGGCGGTAGCAAGCTGGCTTATTTGTGTCTCAAGATTCCTAAGTAATATCGCTCGACTCTGAATGATAGCTGATTGACTCTGAATAACTGTATCAATTTTCGCATGTATTGCATAAACATATCTACCAATGACAGCTTCTTTTCTGGGACATGAGCTTGAGCTTGTGGTGGTGGAAACCCACAAGGGAATGCTTGCTTGGCTGAAAAAAAGGGCCCTTAAGTGTTGTTCCAATAATAATTTGGGTGATTTCCCCAACCTGGTTTGTAGTTGTTGGAATAAAGATTATTTGGCTACATATTGTAGTTTCCAACATATTTCATTGATTCAACATTGATTGGGTACCAATCACTAGTATGTCCTTTCTTACATAGTTCACAAATTACAAACAGGCTTTGGACAACATGAACACTTACAGTATCAAACCTCTTAGCTAGTGCAGCCACCTGTGTAGTTAGGGCATTGATTGCATCCAGTTTATGAACTCACATACTGCATCTCTTTGCATACAACAATCAATATAACCTGAAAATAAAGAAAAACAAAGTTTGAATTAAGACTAAGATTGCTTGGTATTAATATTAACAAAAATAGTAAAATAATTCCCTGGAAAATGTGCCAAAAACTTGTTGTCGGATTTAATCACGCAAGTGCATGTATCGTTAACAAGTAATATAATGAAAAGTATAGTATTGACCCCACGAGGAATTATTACCAAATTCGTTAACTACTAAAATTAAAACAACTTAATCTTATTCAAACACTTGACTAAAGGTTGTAATAAATAAATAAAAAAGAAAAGAATGCAAATTAAAATTTAGATTAATCACTTGAGAAAAGCCTAGAATTACAACTTCCCTCAACACTTCGTTTGAACCTCTCCTACTCTCTTAACTTGACTAATGACATTGAGTTGTTAACCTAGAGTTCTAATTTATTTATATCTTTCGATGATCTTATAAAAATATTTCTCTTAACCAATTAACTATATTCCTATGAAAATTGAATTAAAGAGAAACTCATTAAGTTTAGACTCTAAAATTGGTTACACATGACATGTAAGTAAATTTCTACTCTACATGCAACTCAATTCATCATAATAAATGAATCTGAAACATATGTTATTCAATCTATTTCTAACACTAAACTCCCTTTTTCAAGTTGTATTTAGTTTACTAAATCAATCTAATTGGTGGCCAAACAATTAGAAGAATTAAACACAAGATTGAATAAACAATTCAAATATCATTAGTCATTAAATCAAGAAAGAGAGTAAAATAATTCAAGCTACATGTTGAGTTCCATTGCAATCCTACAAGAAGAAATTGAGTTCATGCTAAACATTGAAAATAATAAACAAAGGAGTTTCACCATCATAAATATTACAAGAAAGTAAAAGAAGAGTAAAGGAAAAGAGAAAACTAACGTTTGCCCGAATTTCAATCTTCAAGTCTCCAAAATCTCTCTTGCTCCTTGTAAACTTTTCGTGGTTGCTCTCCTTAAGATAAATTAGGTCTCAAAGGTCTTGATTGGTTCTTATTTGAGCCTTAAAAGATCCTATTTATAGAGTTTCAAAAGCCTGAAAGCAAAAACTTCCCATGCAAGTAATAGCTAGCCTTTTATTATTTTTATTTTTTTTACACGGAGCCGAGTATACTGCGTGGTGCCATCCCTTTTGGTTGCTCCATGTTGACTCAGCCATCTTCTCAAACTTTCTCAACTGACTTGGATGACCAAAGCTTATGCGATTTGGGCGAGTAATATACTGTTGGAAAGATCTAAGAATCATATTCAAAAGTCAAGAAGGAAGGTTTCTTGAATAAAGACTTTAAGATAATGTTTTCCTAGCAACAAGCTCCGGAGGTCAAATCTACCCTTGCTTTGCTTTGCACCTTTTTTTGTCTATTCGTGCCTCAAAGCTCCTTCTTGCTTTGGACCTAAAAAAATATAAAAACATTAAATTAACAACTAATTTAAACATGAAATAAATAAAACTACTATAAAAACAATTAGAAATAATTAATTTCGAATAAAACTTAAGGACTTAGCCGATTTAAATGCACAGAATGAGATAAATTAACTTTATTTCATAGAGTTATCAGACTGCCATCTAGTTTTAGGATTGTCATAATGTGCAAGTACTAGAATTCGACCTCTAGACACAAGGAGAAATCATCACTAATCTTTTTTTGTTAGGTATGATTAGTAATCTATATAAATCTATCACTTTTAAAATAATCTTAAACTTGATTAAGGCATCTTTAGAAAGAATAAGTTTTGATTTAGGTTTTAGAACTAAGCTTAGGAGGTCGGTTATATATGAAGAAGGATGGTATCTTATTAGTCTTATGTAATCCTAAAGTGGTCTTAAATAAATGGTATTTTTTTTAATTAAGTTTCATTATTATTAGATATTAAAATTTTTCTTAAACAAAATCTTAAAAAATTTCTTACTTCAAGAGTATTTGAGAGAACCCAATTTTTCCCCTGAAGAAATTCCATCGTTAGACTTATTAAAGTTTATTTAAATGTTAAAGTATTAGAAAATTTTTGGAAACTTTTCATTGATTTGGAGATAAATGTTAAAAATTTTCTCACCTCGAGTATTCAAAATAATCAATTTGCTCATTGAAGAGGCTCCATCGTCGAAATATTTAAGGTTATTTAATTTGAAATATTAGAAAAATTCTTTGACACTTTTCCAGTGAATGGGGGTACAGGGATGCATACTTCAATGGTGGGGCTGAAGTTTTCATACAAAGGAAGTTAGGCATGGAGCTGGAAGCCATAGCAGAAGAAATAGTGGTGGTTATATTAAGTGTACCTGGTAAGGCCATGTTTGAGGATGCGGGCACAGTGGAGACGAATTCTGTAGTGGCAGGAGTGGAGTCAGCTGATGCTTGCGACATTGTTTTTGGCGGTTTCCCACAGACGTGCCAATTGTTGATGGGTTTTTGAGCTGGTTAATGATCCCTTGGTGAGAGCTAGGATTGGGAAGTTACCGAGCAGGACCTGAAATGGAGGAAATGGTTAGAAAAGCATCGAAGTTGATATTTCGGGATGCATTTCAATGCTTAAGTCAGTAAGGGTTTAGAGGATAAGAGAGCATAAAGCCAAATAGCAATGAAGAAGATGATTAAAAGGTGATCTAGGAGTTTTTTTGTTTACCTCACGTTTTTTATACCTAGGGTTATGAGCAATCTTGGGATGCCTGCCTGCTAGCTGTGCTAGCTGCCTACTTGTATTTGTTTTATGTGACTAAGTTACTTATGAACAAGTGTCGTTCACTTTGGAGGGTACAGCTGGTGGTCTCATGCTATTGGACCTGGTTTGGTATTGAACCTTAGCCTTGTATAATATGGGTATAACAATACTATGGTAAACACTAAAAAGTATTTGAAATTTTACTTCAAATGTAATTACTAGGTTTAATTAATAATATTGGCTTCCCAAAAAATATTGTTTGGTAAGAAAATTAAAAGGTTAATACGAATGAATGACTTTGATAATATTAAAAGTATATATATCCTTGAAGAAATTTAAAAAGTTTGTAATTTAATACTTTTTAATGATGTTTTTTTGGATTTTGAATGACAATATTGTGTTATCAATTGTTTGTTTATATTTTAATATTAAAAGCTATCTTTTTTTTCAACTTTTGCAAAATAACAGGTTTGCATGAAACGTTAAATTAAAGCACCCAATAAACACATGTAAAATTTTGAAAAGACGTATAGTTGTTCAAAATTAAAATATTGCTGAAACTCTTGAAAAAAATATATTATTTCGAATAAGTTATCACACATATTATTTTAATAATATAATTTTATACTTTTTTTAAATAAATATAATTTATTTTTATTAATTGATATAAACATATAGCCATAGATGAAACTTTTATTTATTTTTATCATGTATTTTTCATAATTTTAATACTATTTATCATATATGTGTTTTAAAAAAAAAATTATCATATGTCATTTCAATATTTAAATTTTAGGTATGTTATAAAATTTTGAAAGCTAAAATATAGATGTGCATAAAATAATAATGTATGTGTGTTTATAAATATTTAAGTAAATAATTTTTCTGTGCTTTGCACAAATCATAAATTAGTTGATGTTATATTTTACACTATATGTTTTTTAATAAACATATAATTAATTAAAAATAAATAAAATGATTCTTTTTTTTTTTTTTTTTGCTTCCTAACAACTTTTAATCAAATTAAAAAAAAAAATTATAAATAGTAACCGCCTTTTCTTTCCAATTTTTACCATTAATTAAAAAATTAATTAAAAATTAGTAAATTAATATAATATATAATATACAATATATTATTTTCAAAGATTTATAAATAGACAAAATTAATGGAAGGAAAGTTATAATAAAAATAAAGATAACATAACAAAATAATCCATTTGTTATACAATTTTTAAAAAATTTCAATTTTTTTATATTTATAAAATTTCAATTTTGCAATCAAAAAATTATAACCATCAGCAAAAAACTCAAGAACCTTAACTTATCTTTTTAGTTTGATCAAATAATCATTTTACAAATATAACCAAAAAAACTATGATAATATATATATGTATATGTACGTAATTAAAGTATATTTGCATGTGTATATAATATATATTTTATTAACTTGAAAATATGCTATATATGTATATGAGAAAATATTTAAAAAATGCCGACAAACTTGAAGCGATACGTCGAAACACATCGGAACCAATACGTACCAGAATCAGAACAAAAACAATCTACCTACCGGTACGATACTGACTACCTTGGTTAAGATGCAAAAACTTATATCTTTTGTTTTATATACAAAGAATAGGTTGTGTTACTACTGATATGTCATTTTGATTGTGCTATCAGAGTTTTTTCATTATATTTTGTAAAATGACTATTTGATCATACTTGAAAAATAAGTTATGGTTCTTGAGTTTTTTGTTGACGATTATAATTTTTTTTGTTGCAAAATTGAAATTTTATAACAATTGTATAACAAATGAATTATTTTGTTATGTTAGTTATATTTTTATTATAACTTTCCTCTCGTTAATTTTGTTTATTTCTAAATCTTTGAAGTTAATGTATTGTATATAATATAAATTATATTAATCTATTATTTTTTAATTAATTTTTCAATTAATGGAAAAAATTAGAATGAAAGGCTAGTTAAATTTCCTCCCTAGTGGAATGCCACGTAAGAAAAAACTATTCTGTTAAATGTCAGGTCAGATGCTAATTAAGCTTCATGTTAGTGTTTTCGCTTGAAATATAACGAAAAGACTAACGTTTAACAAAGTTGATAAATTTTAAGAATGAAAGTTTACACGTGAAAGTTTTAAAACTGAAATGATAAAATGACTATGTTCTAGGACCAAACTAATAATTACCTATAAGTTTTGAAAGTTAAAATATAAGTGTGCATAAAATACTAATTTATGTGTGTTTATAAATATTTAAATAGAATTTTTTTTTTTTTTTGGTGCTTTGCACTTGCACAGATCACAAACTAGTTTGATACTATATTTTACATTATCTGTTTTTTTAATAAACATATAATTAATTAAAAGTAGCAATTCTCGAGTTTTTTTAGTTTCTTTGTTTTTCCCAATCAATAGGCTGGATGCTTTGGTACTGGTGGTAACGATGGGAGTGCTATGTTTCACAGTATTACTGATCCAACAAAGCAGATTCGGGGTGACATGTTGAGATAGTCAATCCATGAGCTGACTCGAAAAACACAGTACCGCCACTACAATGATCCAGGAATTTTTTTTTTTTTGCATACAAATGGTCAAGTATTAACCTTGAAATGAAGTATATCTATGGTTAAAACCATTTCATTCTTTCAGCCCCATCAACAGTCGGCGAGTAGTCTCACCCACTAGTAACTAACTATGTTACTTAGACTCGGGATGAGTGTTGAATATAAGTATGTATCCAATACAAGTATGCTCAATTTTTTTAAATTTTTTTCATATATTTGAAGAATCATACTTTCATACCCTTATCCGAATATGTATCAGACATGAGTATTTGATACGGGTACTTCAAGAAAAATGATTAGTCAGAATAACATAGGTAACTAGCATTTCATGTCCAAACGGCCTACATTATCAACTTAAGCAGACAATGAAAAGTTTGTCAAATGATAAGCTTGAAATAGTAGATCATACAAATATGTTAATAAAGTCTATTGCTTAATGATCTGAAAATGTGCAAATATTCCTCAGTTCCCTCAAAATGTGACACTAACAACAGCATATTAGCAGTAAATTTGGCAAAAGGTGATTCTTTCCCAGAAAGTGTGCTAGAAACTTCACTCTCCTAATCAAGCAGTCCGTAGAGGTGGAGAAACCAGTATGACTCCGTCTCCTCTAACAAAGAGAAACGGAACCATGCGCCTTGTAGTCTGCAATGAGTGGGAAAATAGGGTCATCATCCAAAAACATCAAACAACAGACCCTAAATTTCTTGTTTTATCCAATCAAAAGTTCATTTCACTTGAAAATCTCCAGTTCAATAGAGAAGTTAATGTTTGCTTCCACTGCAAATTTCAGGATTATTGCAATAGCAAGAAAAATTAGTTCATTCTGTTCATCACTAGACAAAAACTTTTAATGGTGTTCCTTCATTAGTACCCTTTTAAGGAATCATGGTCAAAACTACTTATAACAAGACAGTATGAGTGGGGTTTGCATTCATGAGGAAACACTCTTAATCCAAATTAATAATGAAAATAGAAACAAGTTTAGATGAAAAGCTAAACAACTTAGTAAGCACCTAAAAAACAAACGCAAGCATTCTTCATGGCAAACATGGTGGTTAACTAGAAAAACCTTACAGCTCTCAAGTTACCAATGATCACTACAGTCAAAACGTATCAAATCACCTATTATCTGTTCATATATTAGCTTTCAAAACAAATAAAATTCATACTCCAAATTTGTGGAAAGGGAACAGTGAAATAATAACCTACCCGAACTATCTCTTCATAGGTTTCATCATCTATTTCAACTGATGTAACAATCTCTTCAACGTCCCCTAGAATCATATTCAAATGCTGATCATAAGCCTGCAAGCCACATTAAGAAGAACTAGGCATCAAACAAAATAGCTACTACAAGCTTCTGAATATTATGGCCAATCATATAGGCAAGTACTAAGAATATAATTACTAATTAGTATTATTAAGCGATAAACTCTTTTCGGAGAATCAAAGTGATATGGATTCAAATCATTGCCTACATTTCAGATGGTAAAACGGCTAGAATTAAACATATTTTCTCAATCTCTTGCCAAGAATTAAGAAACTCATTTGCATTACCACGGTATATTGACTCTAAAATAATATTCTAACAAATGAATGGCCACATGCTGTAATGAACAAGTGAATGGATGTTAAGAAAACAACAAAATCATGTTGTACATGTTCTTAACCTTCCACTTTATACAACCCCCAATACAATTAGTCATCTATACAACCACTACATTTGTGAGTAAATATAATATCAATTTTAATACTAAAAAGATATGACAATACTAGGAGAGAAATTAAGTAGCAGTTTGTTTACTGTTATGTTTAAAGAGAGAAAAACTGAAAAAGTAGGAAGATATAAACACGTAGAATTACTTAACGGGAAAGAAAAAAGAAAAACAAGGGAAAATGAAGTTGGAGTTCAGCAACATGACAACTTGTCAGCACAGGTGGAGGGTTCTCACTTGATTACGGATACAATGTAGGTTACAGGGTGAGTTTTCTCCCAAGCTGGGTAAAAGGAAGGGTTTGCGGGTTAGCTTACGGAGACAAGGTAGGGAGCTTAGGCTTACTACCACTACTCTACCCCCTGGGACTTCTTTACAATACAAGGCTGGATTAGAGGCTTAGCTTACTAAGAAAGGCAGGGCACCAGGGACTCAGTCTATCCCAATCCCGGTGGATTCGCACCGATTTGAAAAGACACAATCTAAAGCAGCAGCTTAAAATGTTACTGAGTTCGTATGAACAACAGATATCAGGTAGCAATTAGAATAAATAGATATGCAGACTTACATAGAGAAGAACAGAGTTAATGATCAAAGAAAGACTAGAATAGAACTTAGAGTATTGGCATAACGTGTCATAAATAAGCTTTTACATTTAACAACTAGCCAATAAACTGACTAATAATCAAACCAGAGAATTATTTCATTTCAAGCTTGTCCATAAATAATAAAACTGACGATTCAGAAAATTTACTCATTACCCAAAATTTGCATCATTGCAGCATATCAAATGGACAACACAGTCAATAAATTTGGGGAAAAAGACAGCCAAATTTTTTTACTCACATTGTTTAGACCTCGTTTAAGAATACTCATGCAATTGATAGCATTTCATAAATAATATAAAAATTGCAATATCCTCAAAGGCTAGCTGATACTAAGCTGAATAAACAGACCCCAAAAACAAAAACCCAAATTAAGGAACCCTAAAAAAGAATTTGAACAGTAAACATTCAAAGTTCTAGAAAAGGGAACCCTAGAGTTTAATGTTGAAAGTGTTCAAAGTACACGTACATGGAGCTTGCCGCGGAGCTCACGGTCAGAACGGAGCTTGACGTAAATACGCTCGTCGAGACTAAGCCTTATCAGATCCAAAGGCTCCTTCACTGCGCTCTCCTCCTCGCTTGCCATTCTCTTTCTCTCTTTTGCTCCTTCCTAAGGGTTTTAGCCTTTTTTTTTTTTTTAGGCTGCAAAAGAATAATAATGTTAAGATGTCATGGGCTAAAGTTATTTTATAAATTTTTAAGAGGGATTCACTTAATTAGTATTGTTTTTATTATTAGTTATAGATTACATATTTTTATAATTTTTTATATTATTTATATTGGTTTATTTCGTCATATTTTATTCACATACATCATGTAGTTCGAGTTTTGAGTAAATTAAAAATATTTAACTATTTGTTCGATATAAAAAACTTTCGTCCGTTAAATATATATTAAAAAAGACAGTATTCACGATCAATATGATAGAGATATCGGATCGATTCGAAACTTTACGTGCACAACGAGTACAATTATATTGTTAAATTCAATGATCGATTTGTTAAAATATAAATTGTATAAAAAATTATAAAATTAAATAAAATTAATTTAATTTATATTAGTGTAAGTGAATTTTTTTTCTCAATTTTTAATATTAATAGTGAATATTTAGTTACATCCGAGAAATGACTAAATAGTAATATTTGTGGATAATGATGCACTTAGCTTTCTTGGGATGAGATTAGATGTGTCTATCGATTTGATTAGACCTGTCTATAGGTCAGATTGCAGCTCGAAAAAATTATTTTTTCTTTGTCTAAACCTATTCGGGTCGGGTTCGAGTCATCCCGTATAAACTCATTTCATTATTAAAAAATATTAAAATATTAAAAAATTATTTTTATTTTTATATTAATATTTATATATTTTTTATAATTAAATTTAAATAAAAAAATTTATTTAATACATAGTAATTCGGGCTGGCCCGAATTACAAAATATCTTGTTCAAGTCCAACTCAATACGGGCCGGGCCTACAAGGCCGGACGTGCTATCCGACCCGTGGACAGGTCTAGATTGGATGGGTCCAAATAAATTTTTATTTGTTTATTTAGGTTTTTTCTCGAATCTAACCCAATTTGAAAATATATTTTACAATTTAAAATATTAAAAGAATATTTTTATATTATTATTAAATTTAAATAAAATATTTATTATTTAAATAATTATAATTTAGATCGAACTGAAACAATTCGAATTATTAAAAATTTATTTCAAATCCGACCTAATTCGGATCGAATATATTAGATTCGTGAGCAACTCTAAGTGATACCTACCACTAATAAAATGCATTGTCCCTTCAATTCTACTTATAGCAAATATTATATACATTTTTGGAATTAAATTATTATTGGAGAACAGGGTTTTAGATAGATACAATACAAGACTATTGTTTGCAGATGTTACCCTTCCAAATTTTTTTACAAGAATATGAAGCCTAGCCTACCACATCCACATGCTACTGCTTTTTCTTTTTCTTTCCTTTCTTCCATTTTGGATTATAATTTATACTAAAAAAAAAAAAAAAAAACCCACTTTACAGGGTATTTTTAAATTTTTTTATGAAATTTTTAATTAATAATTTTTAATTATTTTTTATTTTTTTATTTTTAAATTATAATAATATTAATATAATTATATTTTGTTAATTATGAAAATTAAATTTATGACACTTGTTTATTATAAATTACGTAATATAAATGCATTTTCAAATGTTATTTATATATATTTAAAAATATTTAGATTCTATTGTATATTGTATATTTTTATTTATAAGAGGTAAAAAATAAGAAAATAAAATTGTGTATTGTATTTTATTCTCTCGTAAAATCGATTTTTTCACATAGGCCAACAACGAGTTCTTTTTTTTCTTTCTTTTTACTTTTTTTTTCGAGCGAATCAGGTACGAATTCTAAATTGATCCGCGACTCAACGTGCGGACCTACGTCTTTAAATATATCATTTATAATTAAAATTAAAATTAAAATAATTTATTTTTAACTTTTTTCCCAAGTCGGTCGGATATGAATCCTAAACTAACCCGCGAATCAACGTCCAGACCAACCCTTTTAAATACATGATTTAAAAATAAAATTAAAAATAATTAATAAAATAAATTTCTATTTTAATTTTTTTCAAGCAAGTTACAGATCCTAAACCGATCCCTGAATGAACATATAGACAACCCTTTAAATACACCATTTAAAATTAAAATAAAAGTAATTAATAAAATAAAATTTTTATTTAAATTTTTTTCTTGAGCGGCTCAGGTAAAGATCCTAAGTCGACCCACGAGTCAACGTGCAGACCAACCTCTTTAAATACATAATTTAAAAATAAAATAAAAAAACTAAAAATAATTAATAAAATAAATTTCTTGTTTATTTTTTCCCAAGTAGGTTGGGTATGAATCCTAAATCAACTCGCGAGTCAACATGCGGACCACCAACCCCTTTAAATACATCATTTAAAAATAAAATAATTTATTTTTTAACTTTTTTCATACGAATCCTAAACCGACTAGCGAATCAACGTGCGGATTAACCCCTTTAAATATATCATTTAAAAAATAAAAAATAATTAATAAAATATTTTTTTATTTTTTCGAACGGGTCTAGTAAGAATTTTAAATTGATCCATGAGTTATCGTGCAGACTAACCCCTTTAAATACATCATTTAAAAAAAAAAAAAAAAAAAAAAAAAAAAAAAAAAAAACTTAAAACTAAAAGGGAAAGGGAAAGGGAAAGGAAAAAAAAAACAAATAGACCCATTAGCTTTTTTTTCATGGTAGGACAAAATTATCCTTAATATATTTGAAAAGTCTTTTGAGTCCCTTATGACTAGAGGTGTCAATGAATCGGGCCGGGTCCATATATGATATCAACAATATATTTGTTTGCCCAAGCCCAATCCGACCCGAAATATAGGCCTCAAATTTTGTCCAAATCCGTCCATATTTGTAAATGGATAACCCAAACCCATTTAGACTCGCTCATATTACTTTTTTCTAATTTTTTTAAAATATATATATATTTTTTCTTTTATTAAGTTCTTAAACATGGACAACTTAACATATTTTTATAATGTTTACACTATAATATTATATATATTTAATCTTTATATGACATAAATTACATAATATATATAAAAATAAAAATAATATATTATTTAATTAAAAAACGGGCCGGGTCAGACTGGGCTCAAGCCTTGAATGTTGGAGTTAAGGCCCGGCCCATTTTTTAAACGAGCCTTATTTTTTTGCCCAAACTCATTTTTCGGGCTTAATATTTTTGTCCAAATCCTCCCAAATATAGACGAGCTTTCGGGTTTGGACGAATAAACAGATCCTTGAACAGGTCTACTTATGACTCAAAATTAATTATAGTAGATTCTATTCTATTCTATTGACTTTGCTTGTAATGTAAGATTAGCTTACGAAATTGAAACATACAAAGAATGCAACAAAGGTTCAAAACATTTCATTGTCACTGAATATTATTCGTTCAATTTCTTATTTGAAAAGTAACAAAGTACAAAATTAATTTATAACTTCATCAAATAAATAAGATTTAATCTCGAAAAAGTTCATATTCAATCTATTTACTTCAAATTGAAACAGAGATAGATCCATCCCACATACATTTTCAAAATGCTTAAATAGGAAACTACGCAGAGGTATTCTAATCTAACATTGTATATTCATAAATCCTAAATTCATAGATATTTCAATTCTCAAAGCCATTTATTTAATTTCCCATTCAAAACTATTGAGACCGTAAGAAATAAGAATAATCTTTCTAAAAGTACGTACATACTGATTTTGATTTTGAAGGAAATCAATAGATTTAAAATTTTGGAATATTTCTAAAAGTACGTACATACTGATTTTGATTTTGAAGGAAATCAATAGATTTAAAAATTTGTATCATTTGGCTTTTTGTATTGACCTGTTTTTACGGTATCGATCTGTATTAATCATTTTAAATCGTATCAATCGTTTTTGTGGAGATATATAAGATTTACTTTTTTATTATTTTTTCTTTTAATATTTTTACTTATTAAATTCTAAAACTTTTTTGATCATAATCATTTTATTTTTTCATAATTTGATCAAAAAATAAAATATGTTCATTAAATTAGACTGTTGAATTGGTTTAACAATAATTTATTATAGTTTTCTAATATTTTTTATATTTTATTGAATTTATTTGATGTTTAAAAATTTTAAATTTTATATTTATATATAAACATATAAATATACATAATGAAAGTGTGTTTCTATGTGTATATATATATTATACAAAAAATATTAAATAATACCAATAAATTCGAAATATACTGATATCGATATGTATTATTTTGAAAAGAAAATCGAAATCTCACCGGTACATACAACCTCAATGTAAACTTCTTACAATGTTTGCAACTTTCTTTTCTCTTTTCTAGTTTTGCATTAGGGAAGGGTTTTCTTTAGAGTTTTATGATTTTGTAGTAGTATTTATGATTTCTACTACTAATTTATATATGTATTTTCATCAATTTATTTTTAATCCTATTCATATTAAAAATAAAGGAAAAAAAAAAAAAGTTCCTCTTATATGCTCCAAATTCCTGGTAGTAGAAAAGGAAACAGCCTACAAATTACAATGATGGCAAAATGAGAAAAAAATTAGTTGAGAAGGCAAAATGAATTCCTTAAAATCTAGTCATCAAGTGAGAATGGCAAGAATTGTCTACCAAAGCAAACTTATTGGACTATTTACACATAATAATTTAGCATCCCACATAGAAAGTTCATCAACTTGACTTGAAAGTGGCATGTTTTTAATCATGTTTATCATTTTTTTTTAATTTTTTTTTATAAAGGAGGCCACAATCGGGGGTGGATACAAGGGCTTGGCAGGGCCCTGGCCCCTCTTAGCTCTTCAAAATTTCTTATTCTTTAAGTATTTTTTTAATCTAAAAAATAGTAAAAACATATTTTGTCCCCCCAAAAAAAATTATAATTTAATCTCCTTTTATTTTGGTCCCTCAAACATAAAATTTTTGGCTTTGCCCATGGTCGCAGTTTAGGGATAGAGGAAGGATTATAAATGTTGGGGTTCGAATCTTAAATCTGTTAGACACGTTGTGGCCCATTATCTACAATAGTTAGTTTCCCTTAGATGTGGGATAGTGGGACATGTGACAAGGTGTAACTTCCCATGAGTTATAATCTCTTTTCTTTTGATGGAAAAGAAAGCAAGTAAAAAAAGATAGTGAATTTTTTCACAGAGAAGAAAAAGGGGTTTCTGGTCTAACAAGAAAGTATGTGATATTTCCATCAATTGCATGGATTAAGGTCTTTGATAGACTAGACAAAGATTTCTCAATTCATTTTCTACACAATTTAGTATTTGTGTTTTTCTCACAATTGGAATCTGATTGCTATGGCTAGAGGTATGTGTTCTTGCGCTTCTGCTTAAGTTTATTGAAATTCTTGATGGTTTATATATTGCTAACATTTGGTATCAGAATCA